>CM060943.1:193267134-194517134 GCA_030765085.1 Allium cepa
AAATCCATTTCCTGTGATGTAATCTGTGTAAAGCTTTGACATTTAATCAATATGTATTGCAATGTAAGTTTAAAGATTAAATTTATATAAAGAAAAAAAATATAGAGAAGAATCTGAAGTGCCTCTGAAATCTAAATACAACAGAGCACTTTGAAAAATAAAAATAAATAAGGGATTGATTTGCTAGATTCATTGATAAAAGTTGATAAACTAATTACACTATCTAGAACTTGAATTTTAAAAACTAAAATTGGGATTTTTAGTTTGGAAATGGTTAAACATTACAGTTTTATCTAGAAAACCTGTTGTGGGTTGAGTCTGTAAATTCTGAAGGATTGAATGGTTGGTAACTTCTCTGGTGATGATTTAGGGATCGTAGTTGCTGAGAAAAAATGTTGTTGGTGGATTAAAGTAATAGGGCAGAAGCATTTGGGGATTTAAATTTTGAACCCTAGTTTTTCTGTGATGAGAAAATTTGATCACTGCAACATAAGTAAGTGATCGAGACTTCCCTAATTCGAACTAGAGATAGATGAGATGAGGATTAAGGAGTGGCCGGAGGAGGTACTCTTCAGGTGGTCGGAGTTTGGAGGTTGAGGAGGTTTTCAGTCAACCCATATTTTTTTCAAATTCGAGTTCGAATACTTGATTTTGATGTGAGGATTCTGCCGTTGAATTGAAGATGGATTTGAAGCATGGTGGTGTCCGATGTCTTGTGTGGGTGGTCGTGAGTGGTCGAAGAAGACTGCCGTGACGGTGCAAGTGCACGATTTTAATGGGTGTCAGCTGTTTCTTTTTGGGGGAGGAGAAGCTCGTGTCGTATCGTGTACTTTTGTGATGAGCTCGGAGTTTTTGATATTAGACTCGAAGTAATGGGTCTGGGGACTCGAAGATATTGATGTGGGGCTCGGGTTTTAGTTTTGTTTCAGGGTTGGTAACCTGTAGCGCAGGTTTATATAAACCTGTTTCATATTTGAAATTTAAATTGATTTTTAAGGTGAAATTGGAAGAATTGTTACTCGAGTTACTTGAGTCAGCTCGAGCTAGTTATTGAGGTTTATAAATTGTTATGTTTCAAATTTTTTTTAAATTGAAATTTGAAATATAAAGCAAAGTTTTAAATTAAGTTTTAAATCTAATTTAAATTATAGATTCAAGTTGAATTGAATCTTAAAATTTGAAATGATTAAGTTTTTAAGTTTAAATTTGCTTTAAAATAACTTTAAAAAGTTTATTGTTAAAAGTTTAAAAAGAAATTTGAATTTAAATATGAATTTGAAATATGTAGTAATGTTTAAATGAAGTTTTAAATTTGATTCAAATCTAATTTTGAATTTTTGATTTAAAATGAATTTAAGTTTTATAAATTTAAGTGTTTAAAACAAATTTGATTGAATATGTAAGAATCTAAATGGTTTTAATTTAAGAAGAAATTTGGTTAACTTTATAATAAAAGTATTATTTTTAATTTAGGATTTTAAAATGATTTTAACTTGATAAAGTTAA
Organism: Allium cepa; assembly: GCA_030765085.1. Taxonomy (NCBI): domain Eukaryota; kingdom Viridiplantae; phylum Streptophyta; class Magnoliopsida; order Asparagales; family Amaryllidaceae; genus Allium; species Allium cepa. Next base: position 193,268,641 of record CM060943.1, read on the forward strand.
TAATGATTTAATATTTTGTTTTTCATTTAATTATTAGAGTAATTAAATGAATAATTAATTTACTTAGTAAATAAATGAAATTAATAATTACTTAAAGTAATTAAGGTTTAATCTTAAGGGTTAGGATTAATTATTCTTTGAATAATTAACTTGTAATTAAAAATAATTTATTAAATAAAATTAGTTTTTAATTCATGATTAAATTAATTAATCAAGTAATAATGGATTAATTAAACTTTAATTAACATTTAATTATTTAATTAATTAGGGGTTAATTAATAGATTAGTTAATGATTAATTAATTTGTAATCAATGATGATTTAAAATAAGATTACTTTGAAAAATAATTAATGAGTTGTTATTAGTTAATGAAGGTCATTAACTATGGATTATTTAATAATTAATTAATGTGATTAATTTTAATTATTAATTAGATTAATTAATTTAAAGATAATCAATTGTGAGTTGTTAAGTATAATTACTTATGGAAGTAATTAAGGAATTAATTACTTATTGTAATTAATTGAGTTAATTTGATTAGCTTAAGTTAATTAATTCATTTTAATTAATTTAAAGTTAATCAATGGATGAGTTGTAAAAATAATTATTTAATGTAATTTAATGGAGAGGAATTACTTAGAGAAGTAATTAATGAGTAATTACTATATGTAATTAATTGAAGGTGATTTGTGATAAAGTAGTTTGAGTATAATTACTTTGTAAATTAATCTAGAGATTAATTGGAGACAATTAATCAAGGGTAGATAATTATTAAATGGAGTTAATCAAGGGGGATTAACAGTTGTGATTTACATGAAGATTAATTACTTAAAGTAATTAATGTAATTGGAAAATGTAATTAGAAGATCATTAATTATTATAATTAATGATGTAATTAAGGTTGATTGATTAAGATTAATTAATCAATAATAAGTGACTAAAGATAATTAATTTTGACAATTAATTAAGGAAGTAATTAAAGGTTAATTACTGTATTTGGTTAAGTGTAATTAATTTGAGAAATTAAATAAATAAATAATTACTTGAATGTAATTAAGAGTTAATTTATCAGGGATGATTAATTAAAATAAATAATTGGATGATGATTAATTAATTGATTGATAATTAATCAATAGGGATATAAGCAAGGTTTATTTGATGAAGAAATTAATTTAATTTACTTTAAATTAATTTGAATGATGTAATTAATTTAATTCATTTTAAATTAATTATATTTTGGTGTGGTTAATTATTGCTTATATGGTGGGCTAGTGTTGTTTACCCTGATTGGTTTGAATCTCAAATATGAGATAGATTATGTTGAATAATTTGGATGCATTGGTTGCATTGTGATGTTGATATAGATCATTCTTCTTGAATAATGATAATATGGTTTATCTGATATGATGATGATGTTGATTACCTGTTGTGTATCTATGATTTATCTATTTGTATGGATATAGATAATTGAATTGTTTTAAACCTTTAAAACAACTTGGCCTTAAAAGACACGCTTTGGATTTCGATGAGACCGGGATCGGGTTTCCATATTTGGATATCCGAAAACCACATCGATTCCAAATAACGTTAGGTCGTTAATCCAAGTGGAGCGAGTGAAGACTCGAGGTGTAAGGGCTATACGTCAGTATAACTCTGTGGGTGATTCCGTAATGAGTTGACGGAATAGCACTTATAGATTCGAGATGGTGATCTAGAGTGCAAGGGTTATCGTCGTTAACTCTGTGGGTGATTCCGTAATGAGTGTAACGAGATAATACCTTCGGTTTCGTTCGAACCCGGAACGAACTTGTATGGATTGAATGCTTTCAGAACATCGTCAGGTGGACGATGAGCATTCTAAGAAATGTGTCCTCTAAAGGTAATCGTAGCCTCAAGCCTCATCAACCGGGAATGGCTAAAACAGGGGAGGTGCAGCAAGGCTTCGTGGGTCGCGCCCACTGGAGAGCAAGATTGATCCCTGTCTAGAGGTCCCTTTTTATTCGGCTTAGTGGGCAGTTGTCAGTGTACACCAACTGCGGGGTTGTCTTGTTCGGAACTGTTCAGTAAGGAACGGGTCCGGTCTTGTGTTGCAGGGGATGAAGGGAGTAATCCTCGGTACGGTGATCTAGGCCACGTACTGTGACGGGCGGTACCCCAGTAGCCCTGCCATTGTATGGAATCCACAATCCAATAAGTGCCAACGGTTTTGATTGTATTACCCACTTTTGTGGCTAGTAGCTGGAATTTAATGAATGTAACAATTTCGGCTATTTCTTATTTATTTGAAAACCCTAGACACTATTATAATATCACTAGATTTCCTATCAAATGTTTTGGTTAGCGTAAGGTAAAAACTTTTCCATGTTTATGTGTGGGAAGTCTTACGTGATACCTTTCTTTTCAAAAGGTTTTTAAAAGTTAAGCAACTTTAACCTGTTACTCACACCAGACCCATGTCTGACCCGGAGTTTATTTTTGTTTTTCATAAACTCTTGGGTACTCAAATTTTTACGAGTAGCCAAGGGAATTCAGGTTAGGATTCAGGTTTGCTTTGACGATTTGTGAAGGAGCAAATGGAGCAGGAGGCTTCCGCGTGTAGCTATAGAGTATTCCGCTGTGTGATCTCTGAGTGTTCTGTATTGTGATTGAGTTGTATAACTAGACAGGTATTTATAACTGTCTAGTATGAGTTGTTTATGCTGTGTATCTCTGATGTATATGATACTATGTAAAGTATTATGTGATTAATATAATTTATTCGTTCCGCTGTGTTAGATTCTGATGCTGTTTCTTTCTTCTCTTCTTTCTATTCTCTTTTCAATCCCTTTCTTTCTTAAAAATGATGCGATTTTCCGGGAGTGGAAAGTTGGGTCGTTTCACTTGGTCGACTAGATATACTTCATGTAGATGATGCAGTTGCTAATCTCCAAATGCATGCAGATGAAGGTGATGTAGTTTCTAACTTCTCACAAACATGCTGATGGTTGTGATACTCATCCCTCAATGCATGTTAATATTTCCAAAACAGGAGCTAATCAGTGGTCTGCATACATGAAAAAGTGAGTAACAATTTATTTTAAAACTAAATTAAAATGATATAGTTGCTTAAATTAGTTGCCTGATAAGTATGAAGGATATGTCTGTGTTTGTGTATGAGATGGAATGCCTGCATTTTTGAGTTTCCTGCATATTCAACTGAGCTCTGCATTTTTCAAAAGTGAGTAACATTTATATCTCAAATTAAATAAGTTGCTTGTTAAATGTTGAGATAAATATGTTGTGTACTTATATAAGTTTGAATGTACATGATGTTTATGCTCTGTTGTGCTCTCTAATTCATCTTCCTATTGAAAGTAATCCACCAAATATGGTTAAATTTGTGTTAGAATCTGTTCTTCAAATAACTAAAACTGTTTGCTTATTTAGATTAAAAATCAAAATATTTTTAGGTGAATTGATTACTGCATGGAGATAAATAAACTTTAGCAAGCTAAAGATATAAGTAGTGTGGCCTCTGCATGTTAATTCAAAACAAATTTTCAATGAGTTAACATGGTATTTCAGAATCACAAAACTATGTATTAATTGAAGCTTGATTTTTAAATCAAAATTCTAGTATTTTTAGGTGCTTGACAATGAAACAGTTTATTCTTAAACCAAAACTGAGTATAAGGAAATCGAGTGGTGCGGTCTCATAAATTGATCGAGTTCAAAGTCCTTTTGGGTATTGCTAGATGATGTGTTGTTAAAGCTGTCGCCGAAGTTTGAGTGGCAACGGCGGTCGGTGGCGTTGGGGAAGAGTGTTGACGGGTTTTAGGGGGAAGTAGTTTGACTGTTCCAGGTTTGGATATAAAGCTTGGATTCAAGTTCTAGTTGAAGTATGGGTATTTGAAGGTTGAGGGTTGTTGTGGGTTGCTGGTGGATGGGGATGGTCGTTGATAAGGACCGGAGATGGCCGGAGTTGGTGGAAGGGTGCACAGTACAGAAGTGTGCATGTTGATGAGGTTTTGGGTTGCAGGGTTTTGTGGCACGGGATGGCCTCGGGTATTTTGCTAAGTGACTCGGAGCACAGGGTCTTATGACTCGAAGTTAATTTAAGGATTGCTCGTGTAGTTTTTTGTGTTCAGGTTTGCACAGAACCTGTTTTCCAAATTTTAAAGGTTTTTAAAATAAACTCAAAACCTGAATAAGTATGGAATTTAAACTGAATTCAAATGTGGATTCAAAAGTTTTAATTCTGTTTGTTTAATAATTTGAATTTATTTTTTTTTATTTTTTTTAAAAAAAATGTAAGTATTGTTGTTTAAAGGTTTGATCAGCAACCTATTTTTCCAGGTTTTTCTAAAAATTTGAAGTAAAGGAAATTTCAAAACAAATCTGGAAAGAAGTTGGAACCTGGTAGTGAAGTGAATTTAATTTAAGTTTTAAATTTTAAATCTTTGAATTAAATTTGAAATGTTTTTAAATTCAAGCTTGGTTTTAGACAAAACAGAAACTGTTTTCTGTTTTTAGATTTAAAAGTAAAATTTCAAATTTAAAGATGAAATTCAAACTGTAATTTTTAAACCTGAAACTTTAATTTGAATTCAATAATTTTAATTTGAGATTTGAAATCATTTTTGAATTCAGATTTAGAATGTTAAACTAAACAGAAACTGTTTCTGTTTTTATGTTTTAAATTGAAGAGCAGATTTTAAAATGCAACTGGAAATTTAAATAAGTTCAAATCTGGAAAATTAAAGTATGGAACTTAGCAAGTAAATCTAAGTTTGAATTAAATTTAGAAACTGGAAATTAGGATTTAAATTTTAAGCTTTTTAAATGTATAAAGAAACATTGGGTTGTATTTAAAACTAAGTGTTTAAAATTATGGAATAAGGTTTAAATAAATTTAAATTCAGTTTTGAAAATCTGGAATTTGACTTTAAAGGTCAGTTTTTAAAATTTAAATAAGTTTTTAAATTTAAATTTGTTTTAAATATTTTAGGAAAGGTTATATAATTTGAATTTTGTTTTGGAAACAAAGTGTTTAAATACTTTGTATAAAGGAAGAAGGTTTCTAAACTTTGAACTTAAGATAATTGGTTTCATTTAAATTATTTAATTAATTTAAATGGAATGTTAATTATTTAATTAATTAATAATGTGGATGTTTAATTAAGTAATTAATGATTTTTAAAGTTAATTAATTAAGATTTGAGATTAATTAATTAAGGTTAATTAATCTATAGTTAAGATTGTTAATTAAATTTTAATTAATGATTAAAATTTATTTAATGATTTTAATTAATAATTAATTAATTGATAATTAGAGATTAATTAATTGACAATTAATAATGGTTGATATAAGTTAATTCTTAATTATGTAATTAAGAAATGTTAATGAAAGTCATTAACATAGGATTATTTAACAATTAATTAATGTGATTAATTTTTAATAATTAATTAGATTAATTAATTAATAATAATCAATTGTTTAATTACTTAATAAAAGTAATTAATGAATTAATTACTTGGTGTAATTAATTTGATTAAGGTGATTAGTTTAGATTAATTAAGTTTAATTAATTTAAACATTTGAGGATTGTTTGATAATTACTTTATGTAATTTATGAATTTATAATTACTTGAGGAAGTAATTAAATAATAATTACAGAATGTAATTAAAGATATTAATTATAGAAGTAATTTTGATTTAAATTACTTTGAACATTAATCAAGAGATTAATGAAGATAATTAATTAAGAATAATTAATTATGGAATGAGTAATTAAGCAGTTAATTATTGAATGGTTATTAATCAAAGATGATTAATATATATGTTGGTTAAATTAGAGATTTATTTACTTATGTAATTAATTTATATTGGGTGATTGATTAAATGTAATCATTAATTAATTAATTAATGATGTAATTTGGAATTGATTAATTAAGGTATAATTAATATTAAATGCTAATTACTTATTGTAATTAGAAATGGTTAATCAGTAATGATTAATTGAAGTGAATATTGAGATGATGATTTATAAATTGATTTGTAATCAATTGATGGTTAAGATAAGCAGGATTTTGATGATGAAGTAATTAATTTAATTTATTTTAAATTAATTAGAGTTAGATAATTAATTTAATTCATTTTAAATTAATTATAGAATGGAATGATCATTAGATAGTTGCTTATGTTTGATGAATGGTGTTGATTGCCATGTATGGTTTGTAATCTCAGTTATGAGATTAGTAGTGTATGTGATATGGATGCATTGGTTGCTTTTGGATGGTAATAGTGATTATCTGATATGAATTATCTGTTGGTAATGATAATGTTGATTATCTATTATGTTGTGAATTATCTATCTGTGTATATTTAGATAATGAAATGTGATTGTTTTAAACTTAAAACAACTTGGACCTTAAAAGACACGCTTTGGTTTTCGATGAGACCGGGATCGGGTTTCCATATTTGGGGTCCGAAAACCACATCGATTTCAAATAACGTTAGGTCGTGAATCCAAATGGAGCGAGTGAAGACTCGAGGTGTAAGGGCTATACGTCAGTATAACTCTGTGGGTGATTCCGTAATGAGTTTGACGGAATAGCACTTATAGATTCGAGATGGTGGATTAGAGTGCAAGGGTTATTGTCGTTAACTCTGAGGGTGACTCCAAAATGAGTGTAACGAGATAATGCCTTCGGTTTCGTTCGAACCCGGAACGAACTTGTATGGATTGAATGCTTTCAGAACATCGTCAGGTGGACGATGAGCATTCTAAGTGATATGTCCTATAAAGGTAATCGTAGCCTCAAGCCTCATCAACCGGGAATGGCTAAAACAGGGGAGGTGCAGCAAAGCTTCGTGGGTAGCCCCCACTGGAGAGCAAGATTGATCCCTGTCTAGAGGTCCCTTTATTTTCGGCTTAGTGGTGCGGTTGCTGATCACAACTGCGGGGTTGTCTTGTTTGGAACTGTTCAGTAAGGAACGGGTCCGGCTTTGTGTTGCAGGGGATGAAGGGAGTAATCCTCGGTACGGTGATCTAGGCCACGTACTGTGACGGGCGGTACCCCAGTAGCCCTGCCATTGATGGAATCCAAAATCCAATAAGTGCCAACGATTTTGATTGTATTACCCACTTTTGTGGCTAGTAGCTGGAATTTAATGAATGTAACAATTTCGGCTATTTCTTATTTATTTGAAAACCCTAGACACTATTATAATATCATCGGATTTCCTATCAAATGTTTTGGTTAGCGTAAGGTAAAAACTTTTCCATGTTTATGTGTGGGAAGTCTTACGTGATACCTTTTCTTTTCAAAGGCTTTTTAAAAGTTAAGCAACTTTAACCTGTTACTCACACCAGACCCATGTCTGACCCGGAGTTATTTCTGTTTTTCTATAACTCTTGGGTACTCAAATTTTTATGAGTAGTCAAGGGAATTCAGGTTAGGATTCTGGATTAGCTTTGACGACTTGTGGAGGAGCAATGGAGCAGGAGGCTTCTGCGAGTAGATATATATAGAGTATTCCGCTGTGTGTTCTCTGAGAGTTTGTTGTATTATGTTGTATAACTAGACAGGTGTCTATAACTGTCTAGTATGAGTTGTTTATGCTGTGTATCTCTGATGTATATGATACTATGTAAAGTATTATGTTATTAATATAATTTATTCATTCCGCTGTGTTAGATTCTGATGTTGTTTCTTCTTCTCTTCTTTCTTTTCTTCTTCTATCCCGTTCTTTCTAAATTCATGACGCGATTTTCTGGGAGTAGAAAGTCGGGTCGTGACATTGTGGTATCAAATGTATAAGATTTAATTAACTATGTTTAATACTTACTTAACTCTAAATATAAACACTAATTATTCATGAAGACATGTGTATGTATTTTGGAACTTAAGCTAACAAATGTAATCTTATCACATTTTTAAAATGACATGTGTCCATTTCATTTTCATTTTTCTTTTAATTCATTTAAAACTGAAAATACATTCATATCATTTTGTTTCTTCATTCATATGCATTTTTTTCATTCCTTAATCAAGAAAAGATCAACTTCATCCTCATTCATGTTCAAATCTGAAAACAAAGCTCTGCATTAACTCATTTTTCCAAAAACTCTGATTCAATCTTCATCTGAAACCAAACAAACTTCTCAAAACTCAAGTATAATTGCATCTGGAAATAGGGAGATCTGCATACCTTAATTTCAAACAAAGCCTGCATTTCTTTGCATATGAAAACAAATCTGCATTCATGAAATCTTCATTAAGGAAACTGCAGACATGCATTTGAATCTGGAAATGCAAGAAAGCCCTACATGTTCTTGCATCTGCAAATTCAATCAAAGACATGCATTTCAATTTCATTTACAAAAATCCTGTGACTCCTCTTTCCAAAATTACAACCTGCATCTCAAATCTCATCCACATCCATAATCAAGATGCAATACTTCAAAACTGCATTCCTTTGCATCTGCAATTTCAAGCATTAGAAGGCCTGCACAACAGTTTAAAGCATGCATGTTAAATCAATGAAGCTCTACATTTCTAAGCATCTGAAGCATGAAGGGGTCTGCATTTTAAAAGCAAATTCAAGCCTGCATTTCAATTTAAAAGCAAGGAGAGCCTGCATGTTTTAAAAGAGCATCAAGGAGCCTGCATTTCATCTTTTAAAATCTGGAATGGAACCTGTATAGTTGAATGTGCTCTGCATATTTGGAGGTGCTCTGCATAGTTGATTATGCTCTGCATTTTGGCAAATAAGGTGAGTAACACTTAATTCAAAGTAAATTAAGTAGGATTGTTTGCTTGATTTTCTGATAAGTAAAAGTTTGCACATGTTTCTTTTTACTGCCTGTGCATATATGAATGCAATGCAAGCTTGATTTCTAAGTTTCAGATTATTATAGTTTAAGTTCAAATTTGATATAATAGTTTTCTTTCTTGATCTGATGCTATCATGGATTAGCATTTGAATGAAATTGGTTTATATCATGATTAAATAAATTTTAAAGGCTATATAAGTTGTTAGTCTTCTGTGATGTCTGAAAAAAAAAAATGAAACACAAACTAAATTCTGTTAAAATTGGGGAATATAAGTATCATGAATTAATGTTCAGATTTACATATAGAATCATTAAGTGGATGCAAGAATTTTAGATTAAAATTTAAAAATTTACAGTGTAAAGAAAAAATTGCAGTTTCATATGAACTGTAATTTACACTTTTATCAAGTTCAGTTAAATCTTGCATTTGAACTGTTTGAAATTGATTCTGTAATGAATGTAGCTATTAATAAACATAGGAAATTTTTTTTTGACTTGATCTACAATTCAAATCTGAGATTGAAATTTGGAAATTTCAGTCTTGAACCCTAGTTTATTTGGGTTGCAGTTTTGGGTCGAATTTGTACTACTCAGTGCATCGAGTTTGAAGTTATTGGGGGTGATGGTGGATGGTGAGGTGAAGAAGCTATCACCGGAGTTTGGTCGATGATGTTGGTCGGAGTTGAGAGAAAATGGCGTTGACAGGATTGTCACTGCAGTGGGGTTGATGTTGTACAGGTTTGGGTTGGTGATGGTTGAAGGGAATTTTGACTCGGGTTAGTCTCGGAAAAAAAATGGAAATGACTCGAAGCAGAATGTGTTTTGACCCGAAGTAAAACTTAAGCTTGCTCGAGTATACTTTATGGTTTCAGGTTTTTTAAACAACAGAACTGTTCTGTTCTGTTTTAGAAAATTTAAAAATAAAGTTTAAATTTAATCTGGAAATAAAACTTAGAATTAAACTTGTATATAAGAATGAATTCAAGTTGCTTGAATTCTTATTTTGAAATAGTTTGAATGCAGAATTTTAAATTAGCTTTAAAGAAGAAGAAAAATATAAAGAACAGGAAATCTGTTACAGGTTTAAATTTAAAAGTAGTAATAAAGTTCTTAAAAGTAAGCTAAAGTTTGAACTGAGTTAGGACCAGAATTTAAAGATGAATTCAAATATTTTGAATTCTGTTTTCTTTTGAAATAGTTTAAATTTAGGAAATTTTAAAGTTTGATAAACAGAAAAACTGTTTCTGTTTTTTTATGCAAAGGTAAATTTAAATTTAAATTTGCAGGAGAGGTTTAAAACTGAGTTATGTCTGGAATTTGAATATGAATTCAAATTTAATTTGTCAGATATTTGAAATCATGTATGTTTTCAAATTCAAATTTGATTTTTAATCTCAAGTGTAAATGCATTGTTGTTTTGCATATTGAATTGAAAAGTTAAGTATTTAATCTAGGGATTCAAAATGAATTTCAAACTGAGTTTTAAATCTGGATTTAAATTTTAAACTTCAGTTTAAATTAAAGATTTAAATTTAAATTGCTTTTAAATGACTTACATTTGAATTGTAGGTATGAATTGTAGAAAGAGTTTTAAAGAATTTAAAACTAAATTGAGAATGGAAGTTATATTTCAATTTTGAAATTTAAAGATGTTTTTAAATTGATTTGAATTTGATTTGAATTGAATTTAAATCCTTTTCAACTTATTAATTAAGTTTATTTTTCTTGTAAACATATAAGATTAAGTTTGTTTTGTTTTAAAATCTTATTTTAAATAAATTTGGATCTTAAGTTTAAAAGAAATGTTAAATTGAATTTAATGTAAACTTAAAAACATTTTGTTTTTAAATGCTTGATTAATAGGAATGTTTTATCTAAAAGATAAATAAAAGTTAATGATTGGATTCATTGATTATTAAGGTAATTAGTTGAATATTAATTAATTAATTAATTAATAACATGGAAGTTTAATTAAATAATTAATGATTTTTAATTTGATTTAAGATTAATTAATTAAGTTTAATTAATCTATAATTAAGGATGGTTAACTAAATTTTAATTTTAGATTAAGATTTATTTAATCAAGTGATTAATGATTAATTAAGACTTTAATTAACACTTAGTTAATTAATAATTAGAGATTAATTAAATAGTAATTAAATATTAATTACTTAATAACTAATGATGATTAATTTAAGTTAATTCTTAATTAAGTAATTAAGAAATGTTAATGAAGTCATTAACAATTAATTAATATGATTAATTTTTGTAAATTAATTAGATTAATTTATTAATAATCAATGTTTTAAGTTTAATTACTTAATGAAAGTAATTAAAGAATTAATTACTTAATGTAATTAATTAAAGTTAATGTGATTTGCTTAGATTAATTAATTAAGTTAATTGATTTAAACATTTGAGGATTGTTTGATAATTATTTTATGTAATTTAGAAATTTGTAATTACTTAAGGAAGTAATTAATTAATAATTACAGGATGTAATTAAAGATATTTGATATGGAAGTAATTTGGATTTAAATTACTTAGAAATTAATCAAGGGGATTAATTTAGATAATTAATTAAGAATAATTAATTATGGGTTGAGTAATTAATGTAGTTAATTACTGAATGGTTGTTAATCAAGGGTGATTAATATATATATAGGATTGAATATAATTAACTTGTGTAATCAACTTATAAGCTAATTACTTATTGTAATTAGAGATAGTTAATCAGTAATGATTAATTAAAATAAATATTGAGATGGTGATTTATATATCGATGTGAAATCAATGGATGGTTATGTTAAGCAGGATTTTATTGATGAAGTAATTAATTTAATTCATTTTAAATTAATTAGAGTTGAGTAATTAATTTAATTCATTTTAAATTAATTATAGAAGGTGTGATCATTAGATAATTTGCTTATGTTTGATGATTGGTATTGGTTGATTGGTTTGGATTGTAATCTCAGTTATGAGATGAGCAGTGATTGTGATATGAATGCATTGGTTGCTTTTGGATGATAATATGGATTATCTGATTTGATATGAATTATCTGTTGATAATGATAAGATTGATTATCTATTGTGTTGTGAATTATCTATCTGTGTATATTTAGATAATGAATTGGATTGTTTTAAACTTAAAACAACTTGGACCCTAAAAGACACGCTTTGGATTTCGATGAGACCGGGATCGGGTTTCCATATTTGGATATCCGAAAACCACATCGATTCAAAATAACGTTAGGTCGTTAATCCAAGTAGAGCGAGTGAAGACTCGAGGTGTAAGGGCTATACGTCAGTATAACTCTGTGGGTGATTCCGTAATGAGTTTGACGGAATAGATCTTATAGATTCGAGATGGTGAATCAGAGTGCAAGGGTTATCGTCGTTAACTCTGAGGGTGATTCCAATATGAGTGTAACGAGATAATGCCTTCGGTTTCGTTCGAACCCGGAACGAACTTGTATGGATTGAATGCTTTCAGAACATCGTCAGGTGGACGATGAGCATTCTAAGAGATGTGTTCTCTAAAGGTAATCGTAACCTCAAGCCTCATCAACCGGGAATGGCTAAAACAGGGGAGGTGCAGCAAAGCTTCGTGGGTAGCCCCCACTGGAGAGCAAGATTTATCCCTGTCTAGAGGTCCCTTTATATTTCGGCTGTGTGGGCGGTTGGAACCTAGGCCAACTGCGGGGTTGTCTTGTTCGGAACTGTTCAGTAAGGAACGGGTCCGGCTTTGTGTTGCAGGGGAGTTAGGGTGGCTCCTCGGTACGGTGATCTAGGCCACGTACTGTGACGGGCGGTACCCCAGTAGCCCTGCCATTGATGGAATCCAAAATCCAATAAGTGCCAACGGTTTTGATTGTATTACCCACTTTTGTGGCTAATAGCTGGAATTTAATAGATGTAACAATTTCGGCTATTTCTTATTTATTTGAAAACCCTAGACACTATTATAATATCACAGAATTTCCTATCAAATGTTTTGGTTAGCGTAAGGTAAAAACTTTTCCATGTTTATGTGTGGGAAGTCTTACGTGATACCTTTTCTTTTCAAAGATTTTCAAAGTTAAGCAACTTTAACCTGTTACTCACACCAGACCCATGTCTGACCCGGAGTTATTTCTGTTTTCTATAACTCTTGGGTACTCAAATTTTTATGAGTAGCCAAGGGAATTCAGGTTAGGTTTCAGGATTAGCTTTGACGAATTGTGGAGGAGCATATGGAGCAGGAGGCTTCTGCGTATAGCTATATAGTTCCGCTGTGTTTTGTATCTCTGAGTGTTCTGTTTTGTACTGAGTTGTAATAGCTAGACTGGTGTTTATAACTGTCTAGTATGTGTTGTATATGTCAGTGTAACTCTGATATTTGATGTATACTATGTAATACTTTGTTATTAATATAATTTATTCGTTCCGCTGTGTTAGATTCTGATGTTGTTCTTTCTTCTCTTCTTTCTTTTCTCTTTTCTATCCCTTTCTTTCTTCAAGATAACGCGATTTTCTGGTGGTGGAAAGTCGGGTCGTCTCATTTGCTCCTTATACTATCCCCGGGGGCATGTAGGGGTAAGAGTCTCCCGTTCGCCACCTAACGCAAAGCGAGAACCCCCTATCACGCTGTAGTGTAGCAAATCCGATCCCGGTCTCATCGAAACCAAACGCCATTTTAATGTCCAAGTTGTACTTAAGGGATTTAAACAATAGATATTTCAGAAAATATCACTTAGCATAAATGGATGTATTCATAACACAGATAGATAAGCATTTATTATCACATGCATCTATACATATCACAAAGCAGCATATATGTATCACATTCAGATATAGCATATACATATCATCATCCATCAATCAATATCATCCAACAACATCCAATATCATTAACTCATTCAATGATATATAAATCATCCAATCATTTCCCATTCATAAACAAGTTTGATTCAAACTTGATTAATTTAATTAATCCTTAAATTAAATTAATCCTTAATTAAACACTTGGATTATCCTCAATCCAACTATTCATTAATTAATTACAAATTAATTAATTAACATCACTTAATTACCCAACTCAATTAATCTTCCTTGATTAATTATCACTTAATTACTATAAGTAATTATTACTTAATTTCCAAATTAATTAATCATCCTGATTAATTACTTCCAAATTAAATTAAGTAATTACCTCTTAATTACTTCTAAATTAATCAACCTTGATTAATTATTCTCTAATTATTCTGATAATTATTCCTTAATTATCTTTAATTAATTATACTTGATTAATAATTATTAATTAATCACATTGATTAATTACTTTTAATTAATCATACTTAGTTAATTACTTTTAATTAATCACCTTTGATTAATTACTTTAATTACATTTAGTAATTAAAACTAAATTATAAATTAATTGCTCTTAAATTATTAATTAAGAATTAATTAATTATTTCCATTAATTAATGATTATATCATTAATTAAATTCTATCTTAATTAATTACTTAAACAAGTAATTAATAACTCTTAATTCTTTAATTAATCAATCATTAATCAAATAATTTAAACCTTTAATCAATTATTAATTAAGTCTTTAATTAATAACTAAAGTGATTAACTCTTAATCACATTACTTAATTACTTTTCATAAAGTAATTAACTTTTACTTAATTACCTTCTGTAATTACTACTTAATTACTTTAATTACTTCCCAAGTAATTATATTATATTAATCCATAAGTGATTATTTTAATTAATCACAAGTTAATTACTTAATTAACTATTTAACTAAATCATTTAAAATTAATTAAATGATTCTTAACTTATTATATTAAAAGATTCTTAATTAAGAAACCTTATCTTAATTAAATCATTTATTCATAATTAAAACTTGATAATTAAAAATAATTTAATTATCTCAATTATCTTTACAAATTTAATTGTCTTTAATTAAATTAAATTCAAACTTACTAAAGATAATCTTTATTACAATTAATTATCAAATTCTAAATTATTAAACTTAATTTAAATAAAATATAATGATTTAGAAATCAATTAAATTTAAACATATTTTAAATTGAACTTTGAAATCTTTAAAACCTTTCCCAAATTATTTATTAAAGTTTAAATACAAACTTTATTTTAAGATCCACTCATTTTATTTTAAAACTCCATATTTTAAAATATATAAACTTGTTTAAAACATAACTTAGAAAACAATTTCAATCTGAAAACTTATTCAACCTTTGTTTTTAAAAAATTTTATTTCTAAAAACAAATATTCTTTGAATTAACAACTTAAACATAAAGTTCTAAAACCTGACCCTCTGAATACTCGAGTAACTAGCAACAACCCGTGCCACACCCGAGTAAACAAGCAAAACAACCCGAGTCTTCCCTGCCTACCCCTTGCTTCGGGTTCCATCATACAAAACACGATGCCTGCTTCGAGTTCTTCACCATCTTCTCCCATTCAACCCAACAGCAACTGATACTTCACCACCGTGCAACGTGCACCGAGTTCCCCATCGCCAACGACCATCATTCCGACCGCGACAAGTCACGTTCAACCCCTCCATTCCAATGCTCAACCCAGAAATCAAATTCGAATCACACACGAAAATATCACGCTCGAACCCATCAAATTCAAAACACAGCAGCCAAAAAAAAACTATCAACGCCGACCATCCCCTTCACCGTAGACCACGCCACCATCACCGCAGCTTCCTCTCACTTCCCCTCATCTCCCTAACCCCTCGCGATAGCCTCACGATTGCCCACGAAGTCGCGATTTAAAAAAATGAACAGAGATAGAATGAACTGGAAGCAAAACCCTATTTGATCGAATCACGGCCATCACGCTCAACAGAAAATTCATGGACCATTTTTCGTGTGTTCATAGAAGTCTACTCCATCTCCGAGTTCAACTACGACGTCAACCTCGCCGTAGTTTGCCGTGATTTGGCAAAAGTTCCCAAATCATTAAATCCCAAATTGCTCACAAATTACTCCTTTAAAAATTGTGATTCAAACACTAAAAATCATTACTTTCCATTCTCAATCCAATTATGAATCCAAAATTTAAAATTGAATTCATGAAATTTTGACTAAATTTGACATTCACTGTAAATCCAATTATTTTAAATAAACTATTCAATGTAAAATCTTGAAATTATTTTTAGATGATGACTTATGTGATTTCAATCAACATTAGTAAACAAAACTCAAGCAGATTTGCATTCAAATCCAAGTTATTGAATTTATTTGAAACCTGCTATAGTTTACAGAGCATATTTATGGTTACAGACATCTAAATATCATAAATCTTTCATACTTCATCATGCAACAATTAAATCCAAGAATCAAATCAATCCATCAAGATTCCATACACAAGAACAAAAGGAAATTAAAAATTTAAAACTGTTTTTAAAAATTCGTTTTACTCACCTGATTAATGCAGAGGACAGGGAACTGCATTTCTTCTTTCCAGGCTTATTGAATTCCACTGCATGCTCATGAATTAGAACTAGCTACTGTATTTTGGTTTTGCATGTTGATAAATCTTCTGAATTGCTTGATTTCAGATTGCATTGATGTTGTTTATATATTCTACAGTTGCTATTGAAAATTTTTCTACATATTCTCTGATTTGAACATGCCTCCATCTTCTTATTTCCAGATTTAACAAGTTTCAGATTTCTTTACAGTTTACTTCTTTCAACTTTGTTTTGATTTGCATTTTTGTTGAAATGAGAAAATATTCAGCTGAAGAATAAAATCCATCTTTTAATTACAATTAAAATTTTAAATTATGTTATTAAAGAAAAGGACATTTGTCACCTTAATGTTATAAGAATCTTACACCTAAGCCTATATGTTGACAAGTGTTATTTTCAATGTTTATTAAATGTTTTATAAATATTTTTGTGTTTAATCCATATTTACAAATGTTATTTCTTATGTTTATAAATGTTTAAAATAAAATCTTCTTTTTAATAATCTATTTAGGTTATGTACAATGTATTTATGAAATATTATAAAAATGTTTTTATCATGTACAAATAAACTTTAGACTTTAGTAAATACCTTAAAAGTAAACTCATAATGGAATAACTTATATTTTAAATCTATTTAATGTTTATCATTTGTTTATAAATTGAAAAACTTAGTTTATCTCTTTATATAAATTTTTAAAACAACTTTTATCTTATTAAAAACAAAAGTTAAAATATATGTTTATAAAATAAGAAATTAACTTTATTATTTAAAATTTAAATCTTTAAATATCATTTCAAAGACATTAAATCAAATTATCATTTCAAATCTCAAATTATATACATATTAAAGTTTGAAAATCTCTTGTTGAATTTAAATTAAAAATTCTTCTATTTCAAATATATATATACAAATATATATATATACACATTTCAAATAGAAACATTATAATATTAAATTTATTAATTTCCAAATTAAATTTTAAAACAAATACCAAATCACAATATATATACATTCATATATATTATAATTTGAATACAAAGTTTTATTACATTAAAAACTTCTTATTTATCAAAATAAGTATTTTCCAAATCAGATTATTATAAACTTTCAAAAGAATTTATCTTGCCTATTCATATTTGTAAAGAAAAATATTGATAGATATTAACAAATTATTATTATTAACCTTTAAAATAAATTTAACTTGTCAATTTATAATATAAAATGATCAAATCAATTTAATTATTATCAAAGATTATTAAATTGATATTGCTCAAAATTCCGGGTCGTCACAAAAAAATCCAAAAAAAAAATTATTAGAAAAACCAAAATTCAACAAAAAAAAAAATTTGAAAAAAAAAAAGATTTTCCTTTTGAAAAATAAATTCTCTTTTTAAATATTTTTTGCCTATAAAAAAAAAACAAAAAAAAAACATTCTTGAAAATGTCAGAATTTCCATATTCACTTGAATTTTACAATAGTTGTGAAAATCAATATAATCCATATGATTTCAGTCCAAATTCATATGGATATTTTAACGACAACTGTTGTGTAAATAATTCAAATTTCGAACAACAAAATTTTCAAAACGATAACCAACCTTCGACTCTTGAAAATAGCATTGAAATGATTTCATCTTTACTCGAACTTTCTACACGACAAAATCAAGAGATAAATGATTTATGTAATTCTTATTTGTGTAATAATTCGAGTCAAGGATTTCAAAGTTTGAATTCAATTCAAAATTCAAACGATTACGATTATAACCCATGCCAATTTAATTTCGAACTCCAAAATGAATTTCAAACTCAACATGAAAATGGAAACAACTTTTCAAATGAATTTGGCAATGGGAATAATCTTAACCATGTTACGAGTGAAAATTTTTGTTCTCAACAAATCCATATCGAAAATTCTCAATTTAATAACTACAAATTGGATTTTGTTGAACAAATGAATGAAATTTACGATGATCACACGGATTTGTTGTTGGAAACTTATATGAAACAACGTGAACAACAAAATCAAATCTCAACGTGTGATGAGCCAAGTGATAATCCACCTTTTACCCAAATCGACGATTTTCAAATAACAACTTTTGAATTTGATAATGACGATATTAATCAAGTTGTTGAAAATACGGTAATTGAGTTGGATTTCAATTCTTTTGAGGGTGCGAAACTCGATTTAAGCTTCGATCTTCCTTTTTCTGAAAATTTGAATACGACAACTTTGAAACTCGATTTACATAATGAAGTTGTTGATAATCCAACAAAGGAAGACGAATTTAATGAACATGAATTTTTTTGGACTTTTGGATGATGAGTTGTTAAATTCTGACGGGAAAGATTTAAATCACCACTTTGATTTTGAAATCAATAATTATGAAATTGATGATAAACTTGAATTTGGTGAAAATAAATTTCAAGCAATTGTTTTATCATCAACCCCGAAAATCATTGAAAATAAAACAACTCGTTCAATTTTTAATAAAACAGAATTCGTTTTTCCAAATCGACAATCAACTTCAAAATCTTCTACGATTTGGTTTTTCGAGCTTAGGCTGTGTCTCGTGTACTTGACGAGACAAATGAATCGGTCTCTGGAAGACCGATTCATTTACTTTTTGGCAATATACTTTCTGATGTCATGTAAATACATTTCATTTTCATGTAAATAATAATAAACGTTCCTTCCACTTGGGTTGACCGTGGGGACACAGTCAAAATCAAGTGTGGGGGGAGGCTCATCTTCATTTTTTTTTCATGGTTTATTTTTTATTTAAAATCTCAAAAAAAAAATCCTAAAAACAAATTTTCTTTTGATTTATTTTTAAAAAAGAAACACTATAAGATAAATATATGGTTTTGGTTTATTAAATTGAAATTTTGAAAATTTATTTGTCTTAACAAAAATAAAAAATGAAGTTTGATTACAAATAATAATGGTTTAACTAGTATATAGGAAGATTCATAAGTGTTAATTATGAAGTATATCTTAATTGAAAATCTTTGTTTTAAAAAGTGGTTGATTTAAAGTAAAGGACATAACATTTTTTTTGTCCTCTAAGTTAAATGGTGCTAAGATGATTTTGCAAAACTCTCTCTCACTTAAAAAAATATTTAAAAAAATGATAACATCCAAAGTATTCACTCTCATTTAAAAGTCCTCACGGTTATGCATGGGTGAATTACTTGGAATCTTTTATTATGTGCTTTCATACTCATTTAAAAGTCCTCACGGTTATGCATGTATGGAACACATGTAAAAAAAAGAGAATAAACTTAATAAAAACCACCTACGGTCGATAGGTGTATGCACGAAAGTGTGTGCACTCGCCATGCTCTGTACTCCCCTCACATAAGCCCGTAAGGCAATGCATGGGTGGTATATCTGGCCTCAGTTTACCTGAGCTAGGTGTGTAATTTTTCTTACAAATAATGAGAGAGCAAGCAATTGAAATCCTATCACTATTTTTACTTATTTGATTTGAATTGTTATTGAAAAGAAATGAAAATACCACTTTGATAAACTTTGATAGTCAATTACGGATCCATTTCATAGATACACTTTGTTATCAACTGAAACAACGAGTTAAACTATTGTCTATTTGTTATGATAACTTGATTTTTGTTGGAAATTTTGACGAGTAAATGACATAAATTTTCAATATAATAACCAAAACCTATATTTAACTTATAAGTGTCGATTTAAAAGTAAATCCTTCATTGTAAATATTTTCAAAAATTCGCATTCATCTCTTTGTAAATAAATCTTGTATTTTGTAAATATTTTCATCATGCATGTGGATTTTGTGGGTAGTATCCGCTGAAAACCCTCACGAGACAACACTCGTCCTACTGGGGACACCCAGAGGTTTAACGGCTTATTGCATACGCTCAATGCAATCGTGCTCCCTACGAAAACGGATTTACCTTAGTTTTAGTTTATTCGAGGACGAATAAAAAGATAAGTGTGGGGGTATTTGATGTGCATGTAAATGTGCATATTTTAACCACCATATTTATTCTTTTTAAATTAAATAAATGATCATATTGGGTATTTTAACTTGTTTAAACCAAAATTCATATTATTTGAAATTGTCACATATTCATCTTCATCCAGGGGCAAAATGGTCATTTTTGTGCATATATTAATTTGAGAACATTTAATTGGAAATTTTTATATTATTTTGTAGGAAATTACACTCAATTACAAGTGGGTTCATGAAGGAATATGCATGCACAAAATGAATACAAAGGAATGAAGATGGAAATAATTCAAAGTGAAGAACATGGAGGACCCCACTTACCCACTACCTAATGTACAAATTAAAGGCTAATGCACATGCTAAAAGACATTTAAAGCTTCATGTACATTTAAGTGGGGATTATTAAAGCTAATGATAACTTGGCCACCACACTTCCTCCAAGGGCATTTTGGGTACTCCCCAAAAATATGCATTAGGGTTTCTAACTTGTATAAATACCCCTTATGTTTCATGTAGCCATCTCCTCTCTTAGTCTCTCTTCATTAGTTTAGGGTCAAAATAAAAGACAAGTTCTCTTTTTTCCTTTCATGGCTACTTGGCCATTTCTCTTTATGTAGTTTTTGTTTATGCAACTTCAATACATGTTCTTTTTATTTTCATGCTTATTTACTTTCATGTTGTAGTGTAGATTTATTTTTCATGCAAGTAGTATAGTTTTTCTCTTTGCTCTCCTTTTCCTCTTCTTTTTATTCAATGTTGCTTGCTACATTTGTTCACATGATGACAAATATGAGAGGCTTCAATTTAGGGGTAATGAAGCCTCTAATCATGTAACTTCAACATTTTGATGTTTTTACACTCTTTTTGTGCTTTAATGTGAATGTATGAAGTGGTTAACTTGTTGTTTAATTTTGAATTTGATAGTCTATGTTGTTCATAACAAATAGGCTATGCTTAAACAAACATAACACAATTGCCTCTTCATCTAAATATGATTATGGCAAAGAAGTGAATGTTGAAATTGAAATTTGATAGCCTATATTTCTAAACAATAGTTAATAGGCTATGCTTAAAATAGATTTTTATTTCAACTTTGTTGCCATATTTCATGAGATTTAAAAGTGTATTAGTGGTTGTGTTATAGTTTGATGGTTTATATTGAGCTAATTAATAGCAAAAATATACCATACTTATGATAGCACATCAACTAATTCACTAATGACAAGAAAAGAGAGATCATAACTTCATTTTGTTGATTTATGTGATCTAGAGAGTGGAAATTGCCTCTAAATTGTCTTAACACTCTCATATTTTTATCTATTTTCTTTTGTCATTTTTTTTTTTAGTTACTCACTCTTTCAACTTTGGTTAATTTGATTGAGTAGATTTTTAAAATCATCAATTCCCAGCGGATCGACCCGTATTCGCCACGTGCTACATTCGTACACCGTGCGCTTGCGGTTATTTTTATCTCTAAATTCGTTCGACGGTTTTCTAAACCGATAGAATTTCCGTCGACGAACATTAGCTGACCCAAAGTGTAAGGACCTGACACTTAGAACCTTTTGCATCCGCACATGTCGGACTTGAATTGCTCGAAATAATATATTGTTAATTTATATTTGACAAAACTCAGCATACACAGTAAATAAATCAATCATAGAATCCGAGACAAAGAGTAATATCATAATAAGCAGTGGAATAGAGTAAATAGTAGTTCATGAAGCTACTATATAAACAACATAGTTTAAAGTAATATACAATAGAATATCTAGAAATACAAAGTAGTCTCAAATACAAAAGCAATTGACGATTCTGAACATAAATGACTGGAATGAACTGGAATAACTGAAAGCTGGATAGATAGATGGATCTCCAAGCGAAGCTCTAAACTCCAAGTTTAGTCTTCAATGCTATGACACTCCGTCTGACCCGAGCGTAAAGAAAAACACAAAATACTCAAGCCAGGATTAAGATTCTTATATTAATAAATTCAACTCAAGTGAAATGTCGACTGAAATACAAGTAACTTAAAGGATAGTTGGGATTTCCATCCTCTAAGGATCCGTTGAACTATCTACTATGTAGTAATATACACTATTATATTATTTCTATAGAAAAGTAAAAGTATTAAAATAGCATTAAGGCATTACCCATACCCCTTTAACACATTTTTATATATTCGCATAGTCTATACAGTACCATAATTCCTCCATAAACTTGAGAGCTATCAGAGGGCACTCCATAGGTATGGTACAAACCAAACTCGTAGAAGGAGCGATAGGGCATGCAACAAAGCAACCGAGGCAATGCCAGGGTTGACATACCGTTTGTGGACCCGGATTGGTGGTAACGCATAGCAGCTACTACCGCACACCTCGTGAAACACTCCTAAATCAAAGGCGCACCCAATCAAACCATAAAATCAATAGAATGGTATTAAAGAAATGTGTCTGATAGGAAGAATGACCTCACTTGTCCTGGCGTGGCTCCTTTTTAACTACATCAAGCTGACTCATGGGAGTCAGGGCTATATAAATACCATATAGAACCAAAGCATCCTACTTCATTTTGAAATCTCCACCATGTATACAGTTGTTAATGTGGTTTTCGGTATTGGCAGAGACTATGACAATATTCGATCCCGGTCTCTTTGAAAAGCAAACGCTTATTTCAAACCGTGGTCATTTCTTTTCAAATAGTTCATACATTATATCAAAATATCATATTCATTTGAACCATATAAATTCGATATCATTATTCACTTTTTAAAAATATTCATTTCTAGAATCGTAACACTTCCAAAATTTTAACCCTTTCGAAATCATAACACTTTGGAAATCATAACACGTTTGAAATTAGAACATTTTCAACCTAAACAGTTTAGATATTAAAAATAGTGTGTATATATATAATGAATAGTTATAAATTAAAATATTTTATATACTAAAAAAATTTATATATTAAAATAGTTTATATATTAAAATACTTTACATAAAATTAAATATGGTTTCCTCCAATTTCGCAAATCGATTCAAATCATCTTAAATTCCAAAAAGTTCAATTCGAATCGATTCTTGTTTAACCATTTTAATTTAAATTTCAAAGATTCAAGCTTAAATATTCAAATATTTATAATATATAAATTCATTTAAATTTCAACATTTAACTTTAAATTTATTCATATTGGAAATTATTCCCTTAACCATTTTTATAACAATTTATTTAGATCCCAATTTATATATTTAAATCAATATTAAATATTAAATATTAAATCTCAATTTTATTCAAAATTGAGAACATTCATTTATCATTTTTATCAAATTGAGTTATAAATCAAGTTATAATCATATCTTTACAAAATCTCAAAACTAATAAGTTTAAATCAATTCTTTCTTAAATTCAATTATTAACCAATTTAAATTCCAAGTTAGCATTAATTTATCTTCCCAACCTTTATTATTAAAGTTATAAATCTATTTTGAATTATTAACATAGATTTTTTAATAAATATTTTGAAGAATATTATATACTATTTAAATTGAATTTTATTACATTAAATCTTATTATTAGTTGTATTTTGTATTAAATTTTATTATATACATATTTTTAAAATAAAAAAATTATAAGAAAAATCTTAAAATTTATAATTTCAAAGCTAACTTATAAATTTAAAATTTCCAAAACATATAATTTAAAAAGCTGAAATTTAAACATATATAAAATAACATCTATATATTATATTCTAAAAGTCAATGTTTATTAAAACCTAAATATTTCCTTCCAAACTTCGGAATCATTTTCAAAATATAGACCAATGGTGTCCATATATAATTTTCTGTCCTATGGACAAGTGATATGGATATTTATCATTTCAGTCTGCAATTTAAAAATTCATGGGTATATATCATTTCATCCCTAATCCCAAAATTCAATTCAATGAAAACGCTTGGGTTTAACATTTCAACCCATAACGATTTTCTCTTATTCTACAAGATCTTTCGGGTATGTAGCATTTCAACCTATAGGGATTTCTAAATTATCAGGGAACCTACAGAGTGAGAACAAATATGATAATAATATAACATATCAACAACATGCATATGTCATCAGTGATAAATAAAATGTAAACAATAAGATATGGTGTCATATCTCACAAGTGCACAATTACATATAAGAGCATATCATATATAGAAATTATATAATTAATAGTTAAATCTAGCAGTATATTTCAATTGTCATTCCGAATGAAATCAAATCTAATAAATATAAGGATGTTAATCATGAGTGATTGCTCACCTTTCGAGACTAGAGAGATTTGACAATGAAATAAGTTACGAGTCCAAGCATGAATTCCAAAGCGAAGTAAAATTGACACGAATTTGACGAACGAAACTGATAAATAATATTCGATGAGAATGAATCAAAATTAGCTTAACATAAACTGAAAAAAAAACTAATATTATATCCATATACATCATTCCCTAATAATTAATATAAATTTTAAAATCATATTTAAAATAATATATATATTTTTAAATAAATACTAAATTTAAACCTATATAATAAATGTAACGACCCGTAAATTTTGATTAATAGATTTGTTAGTTTGATTTAAATTTTGCAATTTAATTTAGGAAGAAATAAAAATTCTAGTAGTTATAATGAAGCAAATGTTAGAAATTTAATGTGGCGATTGAAATTAAGATTTACAAATTCAAAAAAAAATGAAATAGAAATTAATTAAATTTATGAAATTTGTCATACTTGGTTATAAGTTTAATTTAGGAAACAAACAAGAATATTGAATTAACTAATGAAATGTTATAATCAGAGGTAGTTGAATGAATTCAATATTATGTAAGATATTTTAGTAATTGGTTGGAAATATAAACTTAAGTAAAAATTGAAATGCTAATAATTTAATATAATAAGAAGGTAATCAATATAAATAAATAATCGTAAACTTTAGTAAATGAATTAATGTGCAAAGGTATTGAATTAAAAATAAATAGCACGAATATTAATGAATGAAGTTTATGCAATAAATTGTTAAATGATGGCATTTACGAATGAAATAAGATTTGTAAGTAATAAAGGAAAGTATAAATAACTTGGTATAAACTTTAGTAAACAATTGAGTTGCTAAGAAATTGGATTAAGCACAAATACTATAAATGAATAAATTAAATATAAATGAAGTTATGCAATAATGAATGAATGAATATATTGCAATAAAAGAAGAAACTGACATGACATTTATAAATGATAACGAATATTGGTAGGGAATAAATGAGAATAATTGAAATAAGCTTAAAGGTAATTAAAGTTAAATAATTACAATTGATAAGATACCTATTTGGGCAGTTAATAAGCTTTAATGCGAAAACAATTGAAAACTTTTGACCCAATTAGTGTAGTTAAGGTAGTTTTGATTGGCATTGAAGTATGTTAATTCTAGAAGATGCAATCAATGTTAATTTTATTTATAATATGACGACTGAGTGATTAAGAAGTGAAAAACCAAGATTTATGAATATTTTTGAAATTTGAAATTCAATTTGTGGATTTATTACAAATAAGTGAAATTAATATTTAACTATTACGTTAGTGGAGTCTAATAAATTAAAATAGGAAATCAATAGAAAATTTTGGATATAAATTGAAATATAGCCATTTGAACAAATCTAAGATGAATATAGGAGTATTAGGCAATAAATTTATTATAAGAAAAACCAATGCAAATGTTAAATTAACCAGTGAAACGATAATAATAAATAGTAATTAATTCAAAATTTGTAACTTGGGAATAATGTAGATTAATATACGTTAGTTATTTAGGGTAATGGCTAAAATTGGTAATCCGTTTGCAATTAATGATAATAGTGTTGATATAAGCTAATAAGTTTAAATGTCAATGCAATTAAAAGCACATAAGTTGCAATTTTTAGGTTGCTTGTTTATTTAATAAGTTAAAATAAAATTTGGTGATCGATTACAAATAAATCTTAATTGTACGTTGGTTAATGTAAATTAGAGTAACAATTGATGTAATAAAGGATGGAACCGAGGAAAATTAGTTAAGTGGATTTAAAATCTTAATTTATGGGTGAAATCGACAAATTTCAATATGTTGAATTTGGTAGTTATTACACAATTAGTGGAAATAAAATAGTAATACAAATAAAGGTGAAACAGAAGTACAATGTAATGAAACGTAACAAAATGTACTTATGGGATAATGATTGTTTTAATAATAAGAATGGGAATCAACATTTATTTATATATTTGAATTTTTTTGTTGAATGAATTAATTTGACTTTTAATTTGATAATTCAAAACAAATTATATATATATATATATATATATATATATATTAAAAGAATATTTAATTATAGATCCATGTTTTAAACTCTTAAACCAAATTGCATTTTTTTTAAATCTGAAAGTTTATATACATATAATTTGCATTTGTGTTGAAACAGAAATATTGTATACACATACTGTCACTTTATCTTGAATTGAATATATCATGAAATTTGAATACTTTGTTGAATAAATTATTTGTTCTTAATCTAATAAATTATAATAGAAGTTTACATATGCTTAACAATTTTTTCGATAACAAATCTAAGCTTTGATTTTGATTACAACAATATTTAAATTTGTTACCTAATTTATTATCTCAAATGTCCTTATTTAAGGATCTTAAAGGTTTATTACTATGTTGCTTAATTTGTCGTGTTCCAGTTTTGTTTTGTTAAAAATTTAAATAAATTTCATTAAGGTAAAAAGGTTTAATTTATATGTATATATGTATTTTTGACTTCAAGTATACATAAGTTTACAAATGCATTAGACAATTTAATGTGGTATGGAAGTATGCTTTGAATTAATTAATAAGCTTTGGTTTAATCTTTATACACACATGTATGTGTGTTTGTGTGCATGTGTATACATATAAACATTTAATATTTTAATTTCAAATTGCTAAAGCATGATTTAATTTTTATTATTTTTGTCAAACAATTTAGAAGTGAGGTAATATTATATACATATTAATTTGTTGTTTGTTGTTTATGTTTTCTAGCCATAATACAACTTGCATGATAATTAAATGTCGTATTAATAAATTGGCTAAAGTGGGAAAGTGGAATTAATCAACGTCGTTACTTTTTATCTCCTTCCCTATTAGATCCTTATGTGATTGCATCTACATTTATTCTTGTTTATTCCTATATATTGTCACCAATTAATCGTACTTGATATATGTTTAGCAATTTTGACACACGGTTAAAGTATGATATATATGATGTATTCAAACTTTTCTGTATCTAGCACTTAATTAATTTAGAATCAAACTAACGAAACGTGACATTTATTTTTGTCCCTCCATATTCATTCCCTTTCTAATTAATAATTACCTCTTTTTAATACCTGCTGCTTTTAAAAAAAGGGCTGTTCATATTTACTATATTTCAATACCAAGTTGTTCATATTTACTTTATTTCTAATTAATAGAAGCCTCTCCTTTCAAATCCCTTTGTCCATAAACCTAACTCTAACTTATAAATACAACATGATGCAAATGAAACCCTAGCCTCCATTCAAATCTCCTTCTTCTTTTTTTTCTTCTTCAAATCTCCTTATTATATCTCATTTTAATTTTTCCTTCCTCTTCAAATATTCTTCTTCTCAAGTTTTATTCTATTTCAATCTTTCTTCTTTCTTTTCAAAACTTGATCTTCTCTACAATATTTTCAGTTCTTCTTATTTCAATCCTTTCCTTTTTCAAATTCTTCTTTTTCAAATCTTTTCCAAACCTTTTAAAAATACATACATAAATACATATATATATATTAATATAATAAGGAGGGAAATTTAAGTAAATCAAAATAAAATAAATTACGGAACAAAGTTAGCAATCAATAAGAAGACTAAGGAAGCGTAGAGCGAAACTATTGATTAGAAGTCTACTATTTTCAGATTCATATAAAGGTGAGTGTTTTAATCCATTCATAATTTCTAAAATTTCTTATGTTTGTTAAATTGATTTATGATGTGTTTAAAATTTTATTTATAGCTGTTTGGCATATATTTCATCATTTTCTCAGTTAAATTGCATTCATTTAATTTACGCGTTATTTAATTCATTTTACATATAAACTGCTAGTTAAAATTTAGTTAAATTTATTATTGTATATAAACTGCTAGTTAAATTTATTTATTATTGCATATAAACTACAGTTAAACAGTATTAAATTCATTATTGAAAAATTAACTGTCGGTATTAATTATTATTTATTGATGTGATTGTTTGAATTGGATGATAAATTGATGAATGTTTGATGATTGATATGATGGATGAATGGATGCTGTATTTATATTGTATAAACTGCAAGTTATTATGCATTTTCATTTCATTCAGAATTGCGGTTTGAAATGATATACAACCGCATTTCTTTTACTTTTAAATTGCGGATTGAAATGATAAATATCCGTATCACTTGACCATAAGATAGCAAATTTTATACAGGCACCGCGATATATATATAAAATTATTTTTGAAATGATTTTCTATGGTTTTGAAAAGAATACGGTTTAATAAATATTAAATTTTGATATATATATTAAAATTCTCGAATTTAGCTATGTATAATTTTTTTTTCGAATTTTAAGATAAGCTAAATGATGAAATTGATTTCATTTATATAATATGGTTAAGTATATATTTGAAATTCTATTGTCTATAGAGTTTATAACAACTCAAATAAAAGGTAAGGTTGAAGATAAATGTGAATATGATGTGAATTAGAGTATTTAAGAATTTTCCTCGAAAAATTTGTTTTGAAATGTAAATAAATTAAGATTTGAAAGGTATTATCTTATAACTTGATTTTTGACTTGGGGATTTTAACGAATATCAAATTAATTTAAAGAATATTATCAAGCTAATTTAATCAAAAGAATATCCTGTTATGGGAGTTTAAGGGTTTTACCTGAATAAATTTTGTTTAGTAAGTAAATAATTCAAATTTAAATAATAGGAATTGGATTTGATATATACCGAGTTTTCAAAAAAATCCATTTTGAAATAGTGGAATATTTAAAGATTGAAATATATGAACTATAAAGTTTTGAAATATAGAATATTTAAGCTTTGAAATATATGGGAATTAAAATGGTTTATTTGGATGTTCAAAAGTGATATTGGGAATTTATTGTGAAATTTGAAGAAGCTGTTTATTTTATAAAGTAATATAACATTTTAACCATTAAGTATTAAAAGTTATGTTTCAAAGCTATAGTTTCAAAGTATATATATTTGAAAAATATTATGATTTTGGGAAAGGGATATTTATAAAATAAAAATGATATCATATTGATTTGGGTTTTAAAAATATAAATGATATCGTATTTATATGGTTTGAAAGAGATATTATTTTCTGGTTTTAAAGTATAAATTATTTTGAAATAACCGCGGTGTTTTAATAACGATTGGTTGTTGAAGAGACCGAGATCGGAAGTTGTCATACTCTCTGCCAACCCCGAAAACCACTTTAACAACCGTGTACGCGGTGGAGACTCCAGAATGAAGTAGGATGGCGGTGACGTTTCCTATAAGGTAAATACGTGGACCCAACTCCCGTGAGTTGGCATAAGGTGGCTAAAACAGGAGTGATTCTCGGGCCAAGGGGGTTAGCGCCATTTATCAGACACTCCTCTTCGATACTATACTCTGACTTTGGATTGATTCGCTGGCCACTTTTACTTTTGATTTTAGGGGGAGTTTGTTCGAGGTGGGCGGTCGCTGCGGCTATGCGTTACCACCAGCCCGGATAGCAATTGGTATATCTACCCTGGCATTGCCTAATTGTGCCGTGTCACCTACCCTAGCGCACCTTATACGATGTTGGTTTTGTACCATACCTATGGAGTGCCCTCTGACGACGCCCATTACGGAGGAGATTACGGTACTGTATAGACTATGAGAATATATTATGTGTTAAGGGGAATATTGGGTCACTCCTTAACTCTATTAAAAAGTAAGTTTACTTTACAATTAGACACTACTATAATAGCAAAATATACTACATAGTAAATAGTTTGATGGATCCTTAGGAGATGAAAATCCCAAGCATCTCTTAAGTTACTGCACTCATATTAATTCCTGTTGATTTAACTTACATAAGATCTTTTAGTTCTGACTCGACTGTTTTGTCTTTTCAATTCGCTCGGGTCAGTCCGAGCGTTTCAAGATTTGAAGACTTTATTTCTGGAGGAAGAAGACGAAGATTTTATTATTATTATATATTATATGGTTCCACTACACTGTATTCCGCTGCATTGAGATTTATTGGTATGTGAACTCTGATATTTATTGTATAAAGAAGAATCAAATGTTTTGTAAACAGTTTCATGAACTGTATATTTATTATTATATTTTATCCTTCCGCCGTGAGATTCTGTTTAGTTTTATTTTCTCTCTTCTCCGTTTTTCTTATTTACCCATAACAATCCGCCCTTTTCTATGGTTTGAATTGGCACGTGTGTCGATTTAAAGCGTTCGAAAAGGCGGGATGTTACAATAAAATTACTACGTAAGTTTATCCAAAACCTAGACTCATATGTACTTATATAAATAGACTAATATAAAATTATGTACTAAGTTACGTACTAACTACAGGAACAATTAAACAAATAATATATAAAACATATGTAATTTAAGATATATATATAACTTATATAAATTCATATGTAAAATCAAATAGATTGTTATAAACATATATAAATCAGATATATAACTACATAACCTATATTTAGTAACATTAATATATACAACCTTCTTTTATAAAATAACAGTAACATATATATTATAAACTAACTTATATATAACTTATATTTTATATAACCAAACAAATTTGTATAAACTTAAGTATAAAAAAGGCGTATTATAAAACTTGTATAACTTACATGTTATAAAATTTACATATGTTATAAAATTTACATAAGTCAACATACATAAACTAACATATTATAAACTGTAATATTTATACTGTCAGATTAGAAAATTATTTTCCAAAGTGCAAACCACTGAAACAAAAACTATCCATACGGTAAACATATATTTAATATCTACCTATATATTCAACTAATTTGCATAAACTAACATCCATATGATATTTTAAACTTCTCTACACATAACAGATTATATATATATAAATTTATAAAGGAAAAAGTTAGAAAAAAATTTAGTTTCAGGGACAAGAAGTTTGTTTTTTAGGCTGAAGGACACTTTTTAGTGTAAATCACAGAATGATAGTTGTAACTATCATTTTTAGTTTACACGAAAAAGTGCCCTTCAGGCTAAAAAGCAAACTTGTTGTCCCTTAGACTAAATTTTTTTACAACTTCTTCCTTGTGCCTATTTACCTGTAACAAATTATATATATAAATTTATATACCTTACACAATAAAATCAAAAAACCAAAAGAACTAAACTTTCCTTTATAACATGTACTTACATAAACTTATGTGTATTAGACTTATAAAATATAATAAGACATATATATAAATGGACAGATCATACATCTCAAAAGCAAGCCAAGAAGGCAGAAGCATATATATTTTATAGAACTTATATATATATAAATACACTTAGATATATATCAACATATCTATATTCTATATATATATATAAAATGAATATCTATATATATATTATATTTTTTAAAATCGAAGATAAAATCAAGATATAAATATACATACAAACTTGTACCTATATGCAGTTCAACACTATCATTAACATATTACATACATTCATACACACACACACACACACACACACACACACACATACACACACACACATATAGCTCACACATATATGCACATAATGATTTAAATATTAAATAAAATAATATATCACCTTTAAAGAACGAAGGGAAGGCTTGACAAGTTGAAGGTAGAGATGGAGGTAGCTTCGACCTGGGTGAGGTGATGGGTCTCGTCTGAAGGGAGGGAAGGAAGAGGAGCAGGTGTGGTGTGCTTGAGGCAAGGAAAGAAGAGGAAGGGGAGCTATTAGGTGGGGAGGCTTAGTGGAGCTCGGCTGAAAGGCTTGTAGAGGCTGTGGGGTTTTTTGAGATGGTGGAAGCGGGTTAGTTCTAAGAGGCCAGAGGCGGGAATGGGTTGCGTTGATGGCCAAGGCAGAGGCGAATGAAGTTGGGGTGGTTGTGAAGTCATGAGGACGGAGGACACACGGGTAGGCAAAAGGGAAAGATGACCGCGTGGGGTGGGTGCAGATGCAAAGAAATCTGGAGATAACGAGCAAAGCACTAGAGAAATAGGCGAAAGATAATATACATGTGTTGGTATATTTTAATAAAAAAATCTGTTTTTTAAACAGAGAAACTAGAGAACGGGGGTGGTGATGTGAAGTGACGAGCAGGAAAATGAAGAAAATTTAAGCTTCAGGTAATAGAAGAAGGACGGTTTCAAACTTTATATTTATTATTATAAATTTCACAACGAACGAACAGAGAACAAAGGGATATGCACAGAAATCGCAGGGGATATAAATACGTAGTCACTAAAGGAATTAATTATACGGTGGATAATAAAAAGTCAAGGAAACCAAAAAGGCTTCAATATTGAACCGATATGACAGATCGTTACGTCGATTTCATCATGTTATGAACTTCAAAACATACGAATGAATGTACCGTGAAGATCAGCATGATGAGACGATCAAAATAGTACGTAGATATCAGTGATATGACCATCCTATCAAAAGTCGATTATCGGTACCGAAAATGCTGCTAAAACACCGAAAATAAGATAAATAGAGCAATAGCAATACAAATTTGACGAAACGAAATATGACGTCTCACTTAGAAGATGATTTACAAATTTATTATGTAAAAATATTCAGATTTGAGAAATAATTCATTATCATCAAATATTAACTGATTTAAATTTAAATAAAATTTCACAATAAATAAACTTCCCTATTTTCTGATGAAAATTTACCATTTGCTATGTTTATATATACGTATTCCAAAAATTAAATTTTTATTTCCAAATTCAATTATTTAAAATTTCAAAAAAACTCCAGTTAATTACATTATTAAAACCATTAAAATTTACGGGTCGTTATACTCTTCCCCACTCAAAACTTTTCATCCTTGAAAAGGAACGAGGTAGGAGAGTAAAAACAATCAAAAAGAGAAGGTAGATTGAAATACCTAATACAACAATTAATTTAAAACCATATAAACTACATTTATTTTAAAATTGGTTTATATTCAATTAGTTGATTTCAATTCATTTTGTTTAATCAATCAAATTTATTGTGTTCACATTTAATTGGTTTCATTTCCATATATTTTTATTCAGTTGATTTGTTTCCCATTTATTAACATTTATTACAAAAAAATTCAAAACAATTTTTTTTTCACTCATCTTTTAAATCTATTTGATCGACTATAGTTAATTCCATATTAACATTCAACTTCAACTATTCAAAACCATATAGATCTCAATTTTAAACAAATTAATATTCAATAATTTGGTTTAATCCATTTTATTCAACTAATAAATAGTCATTCAATTTAAAATTGATTTTCTTTCATTTTATCAACATTTCTTTCCAACAAATTCATTTTTAAATTAAGTATTTTACTTTAAACATTTATCTTCGGCTAAGTTGATTCTAGTTAAAATCCAATTATAATAATTTTTCAATTCATATTTATTTGCTTAAATAGAATTCTCCTTTATTTATCTAATTTATTTCACTTAATATATATTTTGCAACAACATATTACGTGTATAAACATTTATTATTCCAATATTATTTAATAAATTAATTGTCTTTTTATTGTTCAATTTATTATCTAATTTATTATTTAAAACTTCCCTTAACAAGTATCGTTTTTGGACATCTTATTACTTACATTTACATTGTATATTATTGAACTACATTCAAACCCTTTTTAGGTAGGTTTTATTAATGTCTTTGAATATAAATGAACATTATACAAATTTTTCTTTTATTTACAACATTTATATTAAGCAAGATTTTAGTTTGAACAATTTATTACTTAAGTTCTCTTCTTGTACAATCTTTTATTATACCCTGACAGTTTAACTTTTTGAACATTTTAGGAAAGTTATATATATTAGAATTCAATTTAGTGTTATACAAATAATTTTTATTCAAATTCAACTATTTCAAGTTGGTTAAATATCATTTATCATTTTAGATATTCCATTTATTAAAAAGTTCACCTTATTTCAATAATTAAAACCATTTCTTAATATAATACATAAGATTCTAATTTCTGATTTCACTTAAAACAATTTTGAAATAATTATATACATATATATTTTTTAAATAAATTTATACACAAGAAATCTGGATCAAATCCATTTTTTTCCGCTACTAAGTGTTCTTCGCATTTTGAGACTTGAAAATGAATGTCGATGATGCTGCAGTCATCATCGAAATTATTTTCCAACCATAAAAGAGGAGAGTACTGACCTTTGAAATTTTCTCGAAACGATTTCTATTTGAAAATAATTTTAAATAATATACCCTAAAATTTTAAAACCTAAATTTTCTAAAATAACAGAAATTGAATTTTTAATTCTCAATTAAAATCATTTCAATTACAAATAAATTTATAAACCATGTTTATAATTCATTTATTTATATTATGTGGCAATAGTCAATGGTTTACAAAATAATAAATGGAATTCAAATATTATCATTTCTAACAACCAATCCATTTAACTATTTAATTTCAGAAAATTATACCTTTATATACATATAATATAATCATACAAAAATTATCTCATTTAAAAATTTTGAAAATATTATTATGTCTGCTTGCTGTGTTCAAGTGTTTTGGAATTCCTATCGATAACATTGATCAAACGAATCGATCGAAACACAAAATTCAAACTTAACAACTCAAATGACACACTATAAAACATTTTTATATTAAATACAAATACACTCCCTCACTCGATGATTCCAGAATGGATTTTAGAACAAGAATAAAGACTCAAATCTAGGGGAACCCTAAGCAAAAGAATCTAACTAGAAGATGAGCTCGAAAAGAAGATAAGATGATTAATTAACAAACGAGAAAAGATGGATAGAATTATGTATATCGCGGGCGACCTTAACCGGGTCAACCGTGACTTTAAGAATAAGATCGATGTAGAATTCTGAGGCAAATTGACATTCGATCACAAGAGAATTACCCTGGTCGTCTACTAGAGAAACATTCGGGCATAGGAAGAGATAGCAACATCTAACCGAGGATACAGAAATCTCCGGTGTCGGTTTTAAAGGAGTTTCACCTCTTTACAAATCACTCAAAGGTTGACGGGGCCGCCGATTCATTCTAAAGATGAACCGAAGTGGAGTTATGGGATCCTCCAGAATCAAGAAGAAGACGAATAGGAAGAGACTAGTATGGATTTCAAAACAAAGGGTAAGTTCCAAAAATTCAAAGGAAACCGAATCAAAGAGGAAGAGATTCAAGCTCGAACAAAGGGGATTCTATAAATAATATACTCTATATGCCAAGTTTTTCTTAAAAACAGAGTGCTGATACCAACTGTAACGATCCGACATTTCGAACCATTTGCATCCGCACATGTCAGACTTGAATTGCCCGAAATAACAGATTGTTAATTTATATTTGGCGAAACTTAGCACATACAGTAAATAAATAAATCGTAGAATCATAGACACAGAGTAATATAACAATAAGAAGCAGAATAGAGTAAATAGTAGTCCATAAAGCTACTATATAAACAACAGAGTTGAAGTAAAATACAACAGAATATCTCCAAATACAGAGTAGTCTCAAATACAAAAGCAAATAACGAGTCTGAACATAAATGACTGAAATGAACTGGAGTAACTGAAAGCTGGATAGATATATGGATCTCCAAGCGAAGCTCCAAACTCCAAGGTGAGTCTCAAATGCTGTGACACTCAGTCTGACACGAGCGTAAAGCAAAACACAAAACACAAAACACTCGAGTCAGGATTAAGATTCTTGTATTAATAAATTCAACTCAAGTGAAATGTTAATTGAAATACAAGTACCTTAAAGTATAGTTGGGATTTCCATCCTTTAAGGATCCATGAAACTATCTACTATGTAGAAATATACGCTATTATAACATGTCTATAGTAAAG
Source organism: Allium cepa (assembly GCA_030765085.1). NCBI lineage: Eukaryota > Viridiplantae > Streptophyta > Magnoliopsida > Asparagales > Amaryllidaceae > Allium > Allium cepa. The sequence goes on from CM060943.1 coordinate 193,305,166, forward strand.
TAAAAGTATTAAAATAGCGTTAAAATATTATCCATATCCCCCTTAACACGTTTTTATATATTTCCATAGTCTATATAGTACCTTGATTCCTCCATAAACTGAAGGGCTACCAGGAGGCACTCCATAGGTATGGTACAAACCAAACTCGTAGAAGGCGCCATAGGGCATGCGATAAGGCACTCGAGACAATGTCAGGGTAGATATACCATTTGCGGTTTCGGACTGGTGGTAATGCATAATAGCTACTACCGCTCACCTCGTGACACACTCCCAAATCAAAGGTGCACCCAATCAAATCACAAAAGCAATATAATGGTATTGGAAAAATATGCCTAATAGGAGGAATGACCTCACTTGGCCCGACGTGGCTCCTGTTTAGCCGCGCCAAGCTGGCTCATGGGAGTCAGGGCTACGTAAATACTATATAGAACCGTCACAAGCCAACCTACTTCATTCTGGAATCTCCACCATGTACACAGTTGTTAAAGTGGTTTTCGATATTGGTAGAGAGTATGACAATATCCGATCCCGGTCTCTTTAACAACCAAACGCTTATTTCACACCTCGATCATTTCCTTTCAAATAGTTCATACTTTTTATCAAAATATCATATTCATTTCAAACCATATAAATTTGACATCATTATCCACTTTCTAAAAATATTCATTTCGAGAATCGTAAGACTTCTAAAATTTTAACCCTTTCAAAATCATAACACTTTGGAAATCATAACACTTTTGAAATCATAACACTTTCGACTTATATAGTTTAGATTGAAAATAGTGTGTATATATATAAGGAATATTTTTAAATTAAGATATTTTATATATTAAATATATACTAAAATAGTTTATATATTATAATACTTTATATAAAATAAAATATAGTTTCCTCCAATTTCGCAAATCGATTCAAATCATCTTAAATTTCAAAAAATTCAATTTTAATCAATTCCAGTTTAACCATTTTAAATTAAAGTTCAAAGATTCAAGTTTAAATATTCAAACATTTACAATATATAAATTTCATTCATATTTCAACGTTTACTTTAAATTTATTCAAATTGGAAATTGTTAGCACCAAAATTGATCACTAACACCCTTGAGTAGAATTATGTAGAGAGATTAATGAAGAAAATAAATTAAAACTGATGAATTCATACAAAACTGTAGCGACCCGACTTTCTATCACCAGAAAATCGCATCGCTATTTAAGAAAGAAAGAGATAGAAGAAGAAAAGAATGAGAAGAAAGAACAACAACACATCAGAATCTCACAGCGGAACGAATGAAATATAATATATAACATATACATAGTATCATATACATCAGAGTACACAACTATACATCTCAATTTAGACAGTTATAACATTTCTGTCTAATGTACAATACAAGAACAACTATACAGAATAACACACAGCGGAAACTCTATCTATATATCAACACGCTAAAGCCTCCTGCTCCAAAGCTCCTCCAGAATTTGTCAAGGATAACCTGAATCACTTGACTACTCATACATAATATGAGTACCCAAGAGTTTAATAAAACAGAAAATAAACACTCGGGTCAGACAGGGGTCTGGTGTGAGTAAACGGTTTAAGATTGCTTAACTTTAGAAAATCCTTTTGAAAAGAAAAGGTATCACGTAAGACTTCCCACACATAAACATGGAAAAGTTTTTACCTTACGCTAACCAAAACATTTGATTGGAAATCCAGTGATATTATAATAGTGTCTAGGATTTTTAAGTAAATATGAAATAGCTGAAATTGTTACATTATTAAATTCCAGCTACTAGCCACAAAAGTGGGTAATACAAACAAAACCGTAGGGTCTCGTAGGAAGAATGGGTTTCCAATAATGGCAGGGCTACTGGGGTACCGCCCATCACAGTACGTGGCTTAGATCACCGTACCGAGGAGTACGCCTGCTCCCCTGCAACACAAGGCCGGGACCATTCCTTACTGAACAATCCCGAACAAGACTACCCCGTAGTTGGCTGCAGATCCAACTGCCCACACAGCCGAAATAAAAAGGGACATCTAGACAGGGATGAATCTCGTACTACTTGGGCATGACCCACTTAACCTTGCTGCACCTCCCCTGTTTTAGCCATTCCCGGTTGAAGAGGCTTGAGGCTGCGATTACCTTTGTAGGACACATTTACTTAGAATGCTCATCGTCCTCCTGACGATGTTCTGAAAGCATTCAATCCATACAAGTCCGTTCCGGGTTCGAACGGAACCGAAGGCACTATCTCGTTGCAATCATTTTGGAATCATCCTCAGAGTCAACGATCATAGCCCTTGCACTATGAATCACCATCTCGAACCTGTAAGTACTATTTCCATCAAACTCATCACGGAATCACCCCCAGAGTTATATTGACGAATAGTTCTTACACCTCGAGTCTTCACTTGCACTCCACTTGGATTCACGACCTAACGTTTATTTTGGATCGGTGTGGTTTTCGGATATCCAAATATGGAAACCCGATCCTGGTCTCACCGAATCCAAACGCCATTTTAATGTCCAAGTTGTACTTAAGGGTTTTAAACAGTAGATATTCAAAATATTGCTTAATATAAATGGATGATTCACATTACACAGATAGATAATCCACTATTATCACATTCATCCACACATATCACAAAGCAACATATATATCACATCTCAGATATATCACATTCATATCATCACATATTAATCAATGTCATCCAGTATCATCCAATATCATTAACTCATCCAATGATATTTATCAATCAACCATTAATCATCCATACACATGGTTGATCCAACTTAATTAATTTAATTCATCCTTAATTAAATTAATCCTTACTTAAACACTTGGATTATCATCAACCCAGCTTACTTATTCATTAATTAATTACAAATTAATTAACCAACATTACTTAATTATTAACCTTAATCAATCTTCCTTGATTAATTATCTCTTAATTACTTTAAGTAATTATTCCTTAATTACAATATTAATTAATCATCCTGATTAATTACTTCTTAATTATGCCAAGTAATTATCTCTTCATTACTTTAAGTAATTATTACTTAATTATCCTTTTTAAATTAATCATACCTGATTAATCACCTTTGAATTAATCACACTTGATTAATTATTTCTAATTAACTATACGATTAATTTCTTTTAATCAATCACATTTGATTAATTACTTTTAATTAATCACATTTGATTAATTACTTTTTAATTACATTTAGTAATTAAAACTTAATTATAAATTAATTATCCTTTAATTCTTAATTAACAATTAATTAATTATTTCCATTAATTAATGATTATCTTCATTAATTAAATTTCTTTATAATTAATTACTTTAACAAGTAATTAATCACTTAATTAAATTCTCTTAATCCCTTTATTAATTAACTAATCTTCAATTAATAAATAAATTTAAACCTTTAATTATATTAATTAATTATTTTAATTAATAACACAAGTGATTAACTCTTGATCACTTCCACCTAATTACTTTCATAAAGTAATTATCTTTTACTTAATTGCTTCTAGTAATTAATCACTTAATTACTTCACCCAGTAATTATACTTAACTAACTCCAAGTGATTATCTTTAATTAATCACTAATTAATTATTTTACTAATTATTTAAATTTAATTAAATGATTCTTTAATTTTTTATATTAAAAAGATTCTTAATTAAGTAAATCATTACCTTAATTAAGTTGTTCTATTAACCAATAACACTTTGATTATTAACAAAAATTTAACCATCTTAATTATTTATCTTTAGATAAATCAAAATTCTAATTAAATAAGATAAATCTTTATTATAATTGATTATCAGATTCTTAATCATTACTTTATTTAAAATAAATTATATTTGAAATCAATTATAATTAAAATAATTTAAACATTCAAATAAAAACTTTTGAACTTTCCAACGTTATTAAATAAAATTTAATACAAACCTATTATTAAATCCACTTATTTATTTTTAACTCTCTTATTTTTCAAAATATAAGAACTTTGTTTAAAACTTAACTTTAAACAAATTTAGTTTTATAATTAAACTTGTTTAACTTTTGGTTTAAACTTTAATCATTTCAAAATCAAGTTTTCTTTTGGTTTCAAAATCTTTAAAAACAATATTGTTGATTTTAAAAAACCCTGAATAAACAAACAACTCAACAACTCGATCCACCAGTCGCATAAACTCGCGTAAAACTCGAGTAAAACCAAACAAAACCCGAGTATCCCCAAACCCTACAACCTGCTTCAAGCCAGAACATCATACTCCCGATACATGCTTCGAGCTCCAACCCTTTCTCTTCTTCTACCCAAAAACCATCACCTCCTGATACACACAGCCGTGCACATCAACGTGCACGACCACGCCGGTCGACGACGAACCCCACGCTGGCCTCCACCCGGTCGCAATTGACCTCGACAACTCAACGTACAACCCAGAAACTTGAATATAATCGAGAATCAAAAATAGACCCTTCAACCCATACTGCTACAACCCATTACTACCCGAAAATGATCAACTTCGACCATCCTTCTCTCGTGACACCTCGCCACCTTAACCCTAGCTCCGCCTTACTCCCCAGTGCCTTCAGAACCACATGCGGTTGACTCCGGTTGTTCCATGTCGTCGTGCAATCGAAATGAACAATGTCAACATCATCAGGTTAAAAACCCTACTCACTCAATCTACGATCATCTCAAACATCAATAAAATACACGAGTATTTTTCTGATGATCTACTACCTTCCCTCAACCTCCATGATCAACGTCGTCAACAATCTCGCCGTTGTTTGCCGTAAATCGACCAATTTACCCAAATCAGACAAACCCCAAATTCACACTAAAAACTAATCTAAAAATTGTGATACAAGCTTCAATAATCATGGCTTCTTATTTGCAATACGATTATAAATCAAAACTTAAATTTGAATTCAAAATTTTTTGACCCAAACTTCCTTTTACTGTAAATTTGGAAGATATGAGTAAATCATTCACTTAAAATTCCTATAACTATTTTTAGTTGATAGATAATTTGATTAAAAACATCTTTTATTTGCAATTCAAAGTCAAGTTCGAATCCAAAAACTAGTTATTGAATTTATTCTTAAATTTTGAAACTGTTTATAAACACAATAACACATTTTTTTATAACTACACGGTTATTCATACCATATACTTAATCATGCAATTCAATTAAATTCAAGTATTCTATCAATAACAAAATATTCATCACAATAACATATTGAAACAGGAATTAAACTGTTTTTTAAACAAAATCATTTACTCACCTTTTGTATACAGAAGATAGAAACTGTTCCAGGCTTTTGAAATTTCTACATGTTGATAAATCCTGAATTATTTGTTGATTTTGAACTGCTTGATTGCATTAATGTTGAAAACAATTTGTTGCTTGATTGAATTAGAAAACCTAAAGATCTTGCTTTCCTGATCACCTTCTTTTGCTATTTCAGATTTTACAGGTTTCACAGATTTCCTTTTTTTTTTTTCCTGTTCTTCTCCTTTTTTTTTCCAGATCTTTGGTTTGAATTAGTATTCATTTTTTTTGAAGAGAATAAAGTAATTTCTTGGCTAAAAATAAAAGCCTACTTTTATTTCATAATTTAATTTTAAATTTAATAAACCAAGAGAATGGCACTTGTCATTTTAAGCCATTAGTTTGCTTACACATAGGTACAAAGATTTACAAGTGTTATTTATGTTTAAATTAATATCTCACAAGTGTTCTTATGTTTTATAAATATTTTAAAAGTTATTTTCTTACTTAAAACTTATTCAAGTTATATATAAGTAATTATGTAATATTAAGCACTTACCTTTTTAAAAAACAAGTTTTAGATTTTGATAAATATTGAAAAATGAATTCATGTAAACATTTATAAATAACTTATATTTTGATCAAATCATATAACATATTTTTATAAATTTGAGAAATTGAGTTTAACTCCTCATATAAAATTTTAAAACAATTTATCTTATGATAAAATTAAAATGAAAGAGTATTAAAACAAATGAACTTTTAATTTAAATCTTATTTAGAACTTATAAAAAAAATATATGTATCTATATTGAATAAGAAATTAACTTTGTTATAAAAATTTAAATCTCAAATATCATTTCAAAAACATTAAATCAAATTAACTTTTCAAATTACAAATTATATATTTATTAAAGTATGTAAATACTTATAAAATTCAAATGAATACAATTTTCCCATTTCTAATAAATACAAATATATACATTTCAAATGGAAATCATTTTATCCTTAGTTTTGATAATTACTATATTGAATTTTTAAACACAAACCAAATCAATATATATATATATATATATATTCATATATATTACAACTTGAATATATAGCTTTTGAAAAATAAAACTTACCGATTTTCAAATTGCTAAAATAAATATTCCCAAATTAAAATATTATAAATTTTCAAAAGAATTAAATTTGCCAAATTTTATATTGTTAAGAAAAATGTTGATAGATATTAAAAAATTATTACCATTAACCTTTAAAAAGAATTTTAACTTGTCAATTATAATATAAAATGATCAAATTAATTTAATTATTATCAAAGATTATTAAATTGATATTGCTTAAAATTCCGGGGCATCACAAAAACTAACTGCGTAAACAAGAACACCAGGATTATGGTGGTTTGGCGTAATTGCCTACGTCCACTGTAAGTATAATCTTTATTGCTTTCCTCAATAACTTGAATACAGATACAATCCGTAAACAAATAGCTCTAACACAAGTTTGAACTGAAAGAAAGCTAGTGTAGAAAATGGCAGAGTGTCCTTGGAGTTCTCGAAAAAGGTCCCCCCAACTGTACCACTGCCTCTTTATTTATAGACGATGATATGCTAGAATCTCTATGCAAGCCTAAGAACAAGGTACATTGGCCCACAGCAAGCAACTTGCGTTCATCGAGCCGTACATCCCAACCCACCAATGTCGAACGATGGTTACCGAATGATGCTTGCCGAATGATGCTTGTCAAGCGGTGCTTGCTGAATGATGATTGCTGAATAATAGTTGTCGAATGATGCTTGCCGAATGATGCATGCCGAATAATGCTTGTCGATCGGTGCATGTCGAGCAGTGCTTGCCAAGCCGACATGGGCAAGGTGTTCATGCCGAACGCTCCATGACCTAGCCGCTCTTGCTGAACGACCGCTCCTAGGACATCTTGACCAAACCATCTTGACCTCCTTTCCTTGGCCCGGTGATAATTGCCCTAATGCTTCTGAAGCCGGACCATAATCAATAGAGCAACTGAGGCCGAACTAAACTTACACCGATCCACTATGCCCACAATCATTTCGACCGAACCACTTGCTCTTTCCCTATCTTGGCGGAACTGCCCTGACTTCACTCCGGCGCCGAGCTACCTTGGATGAACTAGAGCTAAACACACCGAGCCATGTATTGGCCGAACCAAACTTTAGCTACAATGGTCGCTTATATTTCTACCTCTTTCTTAGCTTGAGTCTCGTTTTTTCTCAGCCGTAAGTTCTATGACCATCACTATGTAGCTAGGCCAAAGTGCTGGGTAACATTTGCCCCTCAAAGGGCGTCATGTGATTCAACATGATTTGCTTTGAACCGTTGAGCAATTCGCGCTTTCAAAATCTTGTTCTAGCTTCTCCAAAAGCTAAAGCCACACGACCCTTTAAAGGTTAGATCATTCTAGAATGCAGTCATCAAAATTTTCCAACTGACTCGATGGCATTTGTCCCTTCGCATAGTCTCATCTTCCAATGCTACGGTGCGCTTATACATTCATGCATAATTTTTCTATGTTTTAATTATTATTTTAGCCAATCCATTCACCACTCATTTGTTTCTCTTTTCCTTCTCCTTTGGTTTTGTTTTTGTTTTGTTTTGTTTTTTTAAAGCATAATATGGATCGGCATACCGATATCTAACCACACGGTCAGTTTACTTGAGCTAGGGTACGCATGTCTAATAACCGACTTCCCAAAACATACCGACCGGGTCTACAGGAGATATCCCGTTCACCTCCCTTCTACAATATAAGTTTCGGCCTTCGTTGTTTTCCTTTTTCTCACTTCTACTCTAATTTCTCAAAACCATCAGTTTACTTCTTCCTGATCTTTACTCGTTATTTAGCCTTCCATCGAACCTAAATTGTCTATATCGTGACTCTAATTAATCACTAACACGAACGAATCACCAGCCCAACACCTCGAAGCCATTGCATACCTCGATCTCTCTCCCTAGGTACGAATCTCTTCCAAACCCGGGGTCGTATTGAGTTTCGGTGCTCGTGTGGATAGTCCCCTCTCTTCTTTTGTTTCAAGAATAGATACAAAATAATTTCAAAGGAGGGAATGAGATGGATTAGGAATAAAAGCGGGCTCTAAGTTATGCCCTAGGCCTGACTTCGATAGCTGTTGGTATCAATCGTCTAAGGGGAACAATTGTCGTCTCTAAACCTAGATGTCAGGACTTAGAAGGAGGATGGTGTTGATACGCTATATTTTGATCAATGAAAATGTGCATCAACAAAAAGGAAGAGATATGTGCAAAGCTAAATGAAGTACTATGAAGACCAAGGATATCATGAGTACTTATAATATATTGGTCTTAGTCTTAGTTTATTTTTAAAATCTATCCTCAAGAAGCTTTCACAAACACAAGAACACATTTCATAACTTAATATTTTAGTTAAGTGTTCACTGTGCAGAAACTACCAGTTCAGTCGACTGAACAGGAAATTTCAGTCGACTGAACCTGTTACAGAATTACAACATGCACAGTTTCAATCGACTGAAATTCTCTTTTAGTCGACTAAATTCTAACCTGTGATTTTTTTATGAAAAGACATCTTCTTCTTCCCAGGAGTTGCAACTATTCTCCAATGGTAATGGATGCGTCCCTTGCTTGGATCTTTTGCAAATAGATACACCTCTTCTACTCCTATAAATACATGATTCTATCATTTGCAAATTACGAATTCTAATTGCTTTAATCTCCTTATTATCTTGATCATATTTTTAGATTTCTTAAGTTTTCAAAAGCAATCACAAACCACTTCAATTGATTGAATCTTTCATTTATCTTAAATACTCTTTTGATTCATAGTAATTTATATTTCCTAAATCTTCATAAACACATTTCATATTCTTGAGGGTAAGATTTTAGGAAAGTTGTACTCAATTAGGCTCATTAGTGTTACCAAGAACACAACAAGTTAGAAATACTCTTTGTATGTAGTTGAAGTCCCCTTCGGTAGTTGAGGCAAGAAATCCCGTTCGATTGTTCGGGTAAGTTGTAAACCAATTCCTCCGGAGTGAGGGTTGTTGGTTAGTTGAATTCCTAAGAGGAGCTTAGGGACTGGACGTAGGACAAGAGGTCCGAACCAGTATAAAGTCTTGGTTTCTACTTTACTTACTGCTTATTGGTATCTACCTAGACCATTCCGCTATTCCATGTTATACGATCCTACCACATAGCTTCTTTCAATTGGTATCAGAGCAAGGTTATCCTATAACCATAACACCGTTATTTGACATATTGATAATATGGAAAATAACACAAGCACAAGCACAACAACTGCCTATAACTCTACATTTGCCGAAGGACAATTTACCCAAAGACACCCTCTATTCAATGGACTAAACTATAATTATTGGGCTACAAGGATGAGGATTTATATGCAAGCAACAAGCTTTGAAGCCTGGAACGCAACTCAAGCAGAGTTCGTTGTACCCACAACTGATTACCCTACATGGACACAAACTCAGAAGAATGAAGCTAGTGCAAATGCCAAAGCTATAAATATGCTATTTTGCGCTTTGGGTAGAAATGAGTTCAATCGTGTTAGCATTTGTACTACTGCACATCAAATATGGGATGCACTTAGAACCATACATGAAGGCACAAACAAGGTCAAACAAACAAAGATCTCCATGCTAAAGAACCAGTTCCAAAACTTTAGAATACGACAGAATGAATCCATCAATGACATGTACTCGAGATTTCAAGACATTCATCATGCCTTAATAGGATTAGGAGAAAAGTATACGGATTTTGATATTGTATCTAAGGTCCTAAATTCACTCACTGATGAATAGGAGAGAAAAGTCTTAGCAATCGAGGAAGCAAACGATCTATCTACAATGAAACAAGAAGAATTAATTGGAAACCTTATGTCTTATGAAGTTAACATGTAAGCTAAGAAAGATCAAGCACATGAAAGAGAAAATGTGGCTTTTCACATAGAAAAGGAAGAATAGGAGTCTGAAGATGAGGATCTAGCATTTATTGCCAAAAATTTCAAGAAATTCTTAAAATATAGAAAATAAAATAAAAACAGTTTCAAAAAGAATTTCTTGAACAAACCATCATCCTCAAATATGAAATGTTTTAATTGTCACAAGAAAGGTCATATGATAAAAGACTGTCCGGAGCTAAAGAAGGAGAATTAGAAAAACTTCAACAACAAGAATAAGAAAGACAAATTTAAAAAGAAGGCTTTTTCTGTCACATGGGACGATTCAGATTCAGATTCATCAGATAGTGATAGTGATAGAAACAGTGAACAAGCAAATGTGTGCTTCATGGCTTAAGAATCTGAGGTTAGTGATTTATCTTATGATGATTTAATAGAAGTAAACACTGAATTTTTAAATACTATAAAAATTCTCAAAAAGAAACTTAAAGAGACACGTGAAAATCAGAACAAAACTGAATTTGAAAGAGATATGTTAAAAGATGAAAAAAAAATGTTGGAAGAAGAATTTGAAAAGTTCAAGAATCTCTCTCAAACTAAGATAGTCCATTTTTACTTTTGAGCCAAGAAATTGAAACTCAAAAGACAAAAAATGATGAAATTATTTCTAAAAATCACAATTTAAAAAATAAACTAAAACAAGTTGAAGTAGAAAATACTAGTCTTCAAATTAAATTAGATAACATTACTAAAAATGTTTCTAATTTTAATAAGGGAAGAGAAAGTTTATCTAAAATTCGTGAAAATTCTCAATCCTCTTCAAATAAAAATGGATTAGGTTTAAAAAAGGAATAAAAAACTCTTCCAAAGAAAAATGCTAATTTTAAGAAGGAAGATAATTCAAAAATAGTATAGTATTGAAAAATAACATACCAAGACACAATAAAAAGAAAAAGGAAATCCAAATATGGGTTCCGAAAATAAACTATAATTTAATTCGGAACAAACGTATAAATTCCTTTATAGAAACAGTTCACAAAAATAGTAATTATCTTTATAAAAGGGATACTAAACCCACTTGGGTTTGGTTTCCTAAGATATAACTCTTAGGACCCTATTAAAATGTGGGTACCGATATATTTATTAATATTTTTTGCAGGTCCCACTAAAGAAAAGAAAATGGATTTTGGATAGTGGTTTCTCAGAACACATGACCGGAGACAAAGAAATGCTTACAAATATTTCATACTTTGATGGCGGCTCTGTTACCTTCGGAGATAACTCAAAAGGTTTCATCATTGGTAAAGGAGATGTGTGCAACTACGGTATATCAAATTTACCCCTTATTACAAATGTTTCTTTAGTTAAAAACTTAAAACACAATTTATTAAGCATAAGTCAACTATGCGACAAAGGTTTTAAAATAACTTTTTCTGAAAATTAATGTTGTATTTTTGATCAACATCAAAATTTTATTTTTGAAGGAAAGAGAGATAGAAATATTTATGTTTTAAACATGAAAATTAATAATAATAAAGATATGTGTTTAATGGTCAAAGATAACGATCCTTGGTTATGGCACAAAAGATTTTGTCATATTAATTTTAAATCTATTCAAAAACTTTCAAAAAATGAATTAGTCAAAGGCTTACCAAAAATAAATTTTAAAATAAATAATATTTGTGATGATTATCAATTAAGAAAATTAACTAAATCATCTATTAAACCTAAGAAAGTTATTTCAACTTTACAACCATTAGAATTATTACATATGGATTTATTTGGACCAACACATGTTCAATCTATTAACTATAATCGATATGTTTTTGTAATAGTTGATGATTTCTCAAGATATACATGGACGATATTTATGAAAAACAAAAGTGATACGTTTGATTATTTCAAAAAATTTGCTAAAAGAATTAAAAATATTTAGAATTCAAAAGTCAAAAATATAAGGAGCGATCATGGAGGCGAATTTGGAAATGAATCATTTGAATTATTTTGTAAAAAGAAAGGAATAAATCATAAATTTTCATTTCCTAGAACTCCACAACAAAATGGAGTTGTAGAAAGGAAAAATAGAACTCTTCAAGAATGCGCAAGAACGTTATTAAATGGAAGTACATTACCAAAGCATTTTTGGGCAGAAGCTGTAGCAACTGCGCGTTATGTATTAAATCGTATTTCCATACGACCTTTAATTAAAAACACTTCATATGAACTTTTTAATGGAAGAAAACCTAATATTTCGTACTTAAAAATCTTTGGGTCAAAATGTTTTATTCTTAACACAAAAGACCAACTTGGAAAATTTGATCCAAAAGCTGACCATGGTATTTTTGTAGGTTACTCAGAATGAAGTAAGGCATATAGTGCTTTCAATAAACAAACAAATGTAATAGAAGAAACTTTACATGTATCTTTTGATGAAAACTTTAATAAAAATACAATCATCAAAGATGATGAAGAAATTATATCCAACACAGAAAATATAAGTTTTGAAAATAATGAAAATATTAATCAAATCAATAACAATCAAATTAGATCTCCTCCTAGAATCCTACGAGATCATCCTACACAAAATATAATTGGAGAGATTGATTCGCAAGTTCAAATAAGAAGTCAACTAAACCAAATGGGTCATGTTGCTTTTCTTTCAACTATTGAGCCTAAAAATTCAAAAGAAGCTTCAACAGATGAATACTGGATTATTGCCATGCAAGAAGAGTTAAATCATTTTGAATGAAATAATGTTTGGGAGTTAGTTCATCGTCCTGATGACCAATCAATTATTGGAATTAAATGGGTCTATAAAAATAAAGCAGACGAATTTGGAAATATTACTAGAAATAAAGCAAGATTAGTAGCACAAGGCTATAATCAAGAAGAAGGAATCGATTACGAAGAAATGTTTGCTCCAGTTGCAAGACTTGAAGCAATATGTATTTTATTAGCCTTCACTTGTTTTCACAATTTTAAACTTTATCAAATGGATGTTAAAAGTGCCTTTTTAACTGGTTTTATAAACGAAAATGTATATGTAGAACAACCCCTATTATTCATTCATGAAAATATCCGAATCATGTATATAAATTAAAGAAAGCATTATATGGTCTTAAACAAGCACCTCGTGCTTGGTATGAGAGACTTAAGATCTATCTACTAGACTCGGGATTTCAAATCGGAAAAGTAGATCAAACTCTCTTCATTAAAAACACTACTAAAGACATTTTAATAATTCAAATATATGTAGGTGGCATTATATTTGGATCAACTAATGAAAAATTGTGTAAAGAATTTTCAAATATAATGACTAAGGAGTTCGAAATGTCACATATGGGAAAATTATCTTATTTTCTCGGACTTCAAATTAAAACAATTAACGAATGGAATTTTTCTAAACCAAGAAAAATATTGTGCTAATCTAATTAAACGTTTTGGAATGGAAAACACTTTTGGTAAACCTACTCCTATGAGTACCACAACTCATCTCGATCGAGATGAAAATGGAAAGAGTGTAGACCAAAAGTTGCTTAGAAGTATGATAGGCTCTTTACTTTACTTAACTGCTAGTAGACAAGACATAATAATGAGTGTATGTTTATGTGCACATTTTCAAGCTAATCCTAAAGAATCACATTTAAGAGCCGTAACACGAATTATGCGATATCTTAGTAATACTAAGGACTTTTGTCTTTTCTATCCAAAAGATTGTCCATTCGAGTTAGTTTCATTTAGTGATGCTGATTTTGGTGGATCTCGAACAGATAGAAAAAGTACAAGTGGTACGTGCCATTTCATTGGAAAATCACTTGTATCTTGGTTTAGTAAGAAAAAAAATTGTGTTTCGCTTTCAACCTGTGAAGCGGAATATATATCTGCCACTTTAGCTAGTACTCAAGTCATATATATGCAACAAACACTTAAAGATTTTAATATAAATTTAACAAATTTTACAATATATTGTGATAATACAAGTACATTAAATTTATCTAAAAATCCGGTAAATCACTCTCATACAAAACATATTGATATTCGTCACCATTTTCTACGTGACAATATCGAAAAAGGAATTATCAATTTAGAATATATTTCTACCGAAAATCAAATTGCCGATATATTTACTAAACCATTACTAGAAAACTCATTTATAAAATTACGAAGAGAATTAGGAATAATATCTTTCAAAGATATTCAATAACAAGAATTATAATGGTAAGGAATATAATACATGAGTAATATATCTCATACTTTAATTAGCTAGAATATACTTCATCTAAACAAAAGTCAGACATGAATTTAGTTCACTTAACCATGGGTTTAAAAACTTAATCATTTAATCTATACATTTGAATTAGTTACATAATATTTCATAAACTAAAACATCCTTCTAAGACCATTCATTTCAAAGTAAATTATTAACCAATAATGTGATATCCCGGAAATTTGGGCAATATAAATTTAATAATCTGTGTTATAAATTTAATTTGATTTGATAATTTTAATAACAGATCTGGAATTTGATTTAATAATCATGTTTTAATAAATATTTAAATTAGAAGATTTTATCTTTTTAAATAAACAAATTGTTTTCTGTTTATAATATATAATTTTATATACTGTAAATTGATAAACTTTGATTTTGAATTTAGTAAATGAATTAATTTTCTAACTCTAATTTATATTTGATAAATTGGAAATTTGATTTAAATTTGACATTTAACTTTTCAACACAATCCAATAAATAATGTTACGATTTATACTATGATAAATCTTGTTTGTTTTGAAATTTTATTTAACTTTAAAATATACTGAATTTAAAATTAGACAAATATAAAAGCTAAGTTTTATTTTATATTACTTGGGATTTATATATATAAGAATTTATAATGTAAATTACAAATGATCTTAGTTTGTTATAATCTCTTTTAACAAATTATTTGATATTGCTTAATTTGTTATTTTTAAATAAAAATTATAATACTTAAGTTCTTATGAACATAAATAGATTTTGTAAGGAATAAAATTGTTGTTTTTAATTTTAATAGAATTATGTATGCATTTATATATGTAACTTGATTATTAAAATTTTGATTTGATAAATTAATTTAAAATTTAAATTTGATGTTTTGAAATTTAATAGAATAAATACTTCAATATTTTTGAATAAGCTATATTTTTAATTTGTTTGTTTTCATTTCTTTTCAATTTAAAAAGAGACAAATTCATTTATATTACTTAAGAAATAAAATAAGATTTAAAGGCTTAAAGATTTATAAACAATTTAGAATTAAAATTTAAATACTTAATTACATATGTAAGTTTATTACCATCTTAAATGACATGTGTAAACCATTAAAGTAAGCAAAGTGACAAATGTTGAAAATTAAAACAAGTGTCCTATTTAGATTTTCTTTTTCTTTTATTATGATAAAATTAAAAATCTACTTATATTAATACATTCCTTCTCATCTCATTTTTCTTTTTCAAGCTTAAGAAAATCTTCAGATCTAAAATCTGAAATCAACATTCATACTTAAGTTTAAACTCTTTGATCCTCTTCCACAAAACAGAAAATTTCTGTTCAAACAAATTCTACAAAATTTGCAGTTTCCCTCAGAAATCAATTCTGCAATTTAAAACCTGGAATCTCTTCAACTGTAATGCAAAATCTCCTCAAACCTGAAATGCAAATCATAGCCTCTTTAAAACATTAAATGACTAAATCCAAATTTGTAATTCAATTCTGCAAAATTCACAAACCTGCAGTCTTCCCTCTTTTCTGTTTTGAAGCATTATCAAGGTTTGCATGCAACAGTAGATCACTCCAGGCTTGCATTCTCTTATCTGGTAGCATTTAGTGAATCAGGCAAAGCATTTGTAGTTTAAAAAGGCAATCTGAAGTTCATGCCATAAGAAAATAAATTAAAAGTAAAATCTGAAGCTCATGTGCTCTGTTCCTACCAGGTGAGTAACAATTTATACTAAATGAACTTAAGTAGGAATCTAGTTGCTGATTCACTCTAGAAATTAAATTCATGTCTGCCATTTTGAAGCTTATACTGGTGAATATAAATGCATGTCTGTTGTAATGTATGCTGCAGGGAATTTGTATTCTGTTTCTTTGATTCAGGTTCTTGATTTGAATTAAAATTTCATTTCAGGTGATTAAGTATGTGCTAAGATTTAAGTTTCAAAAACAATATGGCGGAGATACATAAGCTAAGTTTAAAATTGTATTTAGTATGAAATTTCTGTAATAATTATCTGTAAATTCAGAGATTGCAGAAAATTCTTATATAAGTTAAAAATCAAACCATCTGGATTTTTGTAATTTAAGTATATGAACAAGTTACAAGATCAAAGATGTGAATTCTAAAACTAAAATTTGAATTTTTAGATTAAGATTGATTGGAAAATTCTAGTTTAAGCAAAAAAACTTATTTTGCGTTTGAATCATCAAACTAGGAGACTGGAGTAGCTAATTTTGATTCTGGTGATGGATTTAGGAACTAGGGTGTAGGGAAAAATACTGGATGATGAATCAATGCAGTGGGGAAGTAGTGACTAGGGATTAATGTATATAACCCTAGTTTTACTGTGTTCAAGAGATTTGATCACTGTGATCAAATTAAGTGTTCGAGTTCACTTTAGTTCGAGTTAAAGATAGATGGGGTATGGAGGAGGTTGTAGCCGGAGGTGGTACCTCTCAGATTGCCGGAGTTTGGAGGTTGAGGTGTTTGCAGTCAACCCATTTTCTTCCAGATTCGAGTTCGAATGCTTGATTTTGATTTAGGGTTTCTATAGTTGAATTGAGAGTTGATTTGGTGTTTGGAGAGGATTTGTGACTTGCGTAGGGGATCGCGAGTGGCCGGAGGAGATGGCCGTGGGTGTGCAGGTGCACGGTGGTAATGGAGTATCAGTGGTTTAGGGAAGATGAGTTACTCGTGTTGTACCGGGTAGTTTTGTGGTAAGCTCGAAGCAGTTTGATGATGGTCTCGAAGTTTTGGGGTTAGGGACTCGGAGTAGATGTTGATTAGGCTCGGGTGGGCAAAACTGTTTTGTGAAACTTGAGTTGTTTCTTAATTTAGTAAATTGCAAAATGAAAAATATGATGATTCTCGAGTTACTCGAGTTGCTTGAGTCAGCTCGAACTAGTTATCGAAGTTTAGAAATTGTCTTGTTTCAAATTTTAAATTGGAATTTGAAATATAACGCAAAGATTTAAATTAAGTTTTAAATCTAATTTAAATTATGGATTCAAGTTGAATTGAATCTTAAAGTTGGAGATGATTAGGTATTTAAATTCAAATTTGCTTAAAAATAACTTTAAAGAGTTTATTGTTTAAAATGTTTTTAAAGAATTTGAATTTAAATTTGAAATTGAAAATATGAAGTAATCAAAATGTAAAATTTGATTCAAATTTGGATTTGAATCTTTGTTTCAAATTAAATTTTATTTTTATAAATTTAAGTGCTTAAAACAAATTTGAATAATAATGAAAAATCTAAATGGTTTTAATTTAAAAAGAAATTTGTTTTAACTTTTGTAAAATTTCTTTTGTAATAAAAATATTATTTAGCAATTAAAGGTTTGAGATTGAATTTAAACTTGTTAAGTTCATAATAATATAATATTTTGTATTACATTTAATTATTAGGGTAATTAAATGAATAATTAATTTATTTAATAAATTAATGAAATAAATAATTACTTAAAGTAATTAAGGTTAATCTTAAGGGTTTAGGATTAATTATTCTTTGAATAATTAACTTGTAATTAAGAATAATTAATTAAATAAAATTAGTTTTTAATTAATGATTAATAATTAATTTATCAAGTAATAATGGATTAATTAGTTTTAATTAACACTTAATTATTTAATTAATTAGGGATTAATTAATGGTTAATTAATGATTAATTAATTTGTAATTAATAATGATTAAAATAAGTTAATTATGTTAGAAATAATTAATGAGTTGTTAATAGTTAATGAAGATCATTAACTAAGGATTATTTAATAATTAATTAATGTGATTAATTTTAATTATTAATTGGATTAATTAATTTAAAGATAATCAATTGTGTAAGTTATTAAGTATAATTACTTATGGAAGTAATTAAGGAATTAATTACTTATTAATTAAATTTAAATTTGATTAGATTAAGTTAATTAATTTAGTTTAATTAATTTAAATTAATCGTTTGATGATTTGTGAAGTATAATTACTTAATGTAATTAAATGAAGAGAAGTTACTTAGGAAAGTAATTAATGAGTAATTACTATATGTAATTAATTGAAGGTGATTTGTTGATAAAAGTAATTTGAGTATAATTACTTGTAAATTAATCAAGGAATTAATTAGAGATAATTAATTAATGAGTAATTAATTCATTTGGTGAAGTAATTAAGGGTAGATAATTACTGAATGGAGTTAATCAAGGGTGATTAACAATTATGATTTAAATAAAGATTAAATTACTTAATGTAATTAATTTAATTTGAAAATGTAATTAGAAGATCATTAATTATTATAATTAATGATGTAATTAAGATTGATTAATTAAGATTAATTAATCAATAATAAGTGATTAAAGGTAATTAATTTTAGGCAATTAATTAAGGAAGTAATTAAAGGTTAATTACTGTATTTAGTTAAATATAATTAATTTGAGAAATTAATAATGGATAATTAGTTGAATATAATTAAGGGTTAATTAATCAGGGATGATTAATTAAAATAAATCATTGGATGATGATTAATTAATTGATTGATAAATTATCAATAGTAATATGAGCAAGTTGATATTGATGAAGTAATTAATTTAATTTACTTTAAATCAATTTGAATGATATAATTAATTTAATTCATTTTAAATTAATTATATTTGGTGTGATATTAAATCGTGGCTTATATGGATTGGATAGTGTTGTTTGCTTTGGATGGTTAGAATCTCAAATATGAGATAGATAATGTTGAGTGATTTGGATGCATTGGTTGCATGGTGATGTTGATATAGATTATCTTTTTGGATAATGATAATATGGTTTATCTGATATGATGATAATATTGATTATCTGATGTAGATCTGTGATTTATCTATCTGTGTATATAGATAATTGAATTGTTTTAAACCTTTAAAACAACTTGTCCTTAAAAGACACGCTTTGGATTTCGATGAGACCGAGATCGGGTTTCCATATTTGGATATCCGAAAACCACATCGATCCAAATTAACGATAGGTCGTGAATCTTTTGTGAAGAGTGAAGACTCGAGGTGTAAGGGCTATACGTCAGTATAACTCTGTGGGTGATTCCGTAATGAGTTTGACGGAATAGTACTTATAGATTCGAGATGGTGATTCAGAGTGCAAGGGCCATGGTCGTTGACATTGAGGGTGATTCCAAAATGACTGCAACGAGATAGTGCCTTCGGTTTCGTTCGAACCCGGAACGAACTTGTATGGATTGAATGCTTCCAGAACATCGTCAGGTGGACTATGAGCATTCTAAGAGATGTGTCCTCTAAAGGTAATCGTAGCCTCAAGCCTCATCAACCGGGAATGGCTAAAACAGGGGAGGTGCAGCAAGGCTTCGTGGGTAGCACCCACTGGAGAGCAAGATTGATCCCTGTCTAGAGGTCTCTTTTTATTCGGCTTAGTGGGCAGTTGTTAGAGTACACCATCTGCGGGGTTGTCTTGTTCGGAACTGTTCAGTAAGGAATGGGTCCCGCTTTGTGTTGCAGGGGAGCGGGCGTACTCCTCGGTACTGTGATCTAGGCCACGTACTGTGACGGGCGGTACCCTAGTAGCCCTGCTATTGTATGGAATCCACAATCCAATAAGTGCCAACGGTTTTGATTGTATTACCCACTTTTATGGCTAGTAGCTGGAATTTAATAATGTAACAATTTTGGCTATTTCTTATTTACTTGAAAACCCTAGACACTATTATAATATCACTGGATTTCCTATCAAATTTTTGGTTAGCGTAAGGTAAAAACTTTTCCATGTTTATGTGTGGGAAGTCTTACATGATACCTTTCTTTTCAAAAGGATTTTCAAAATTAAGCAACTTTAACCTGTTACTCACACCAGACCCATGTCTGACCCGGAGTTTATCTTTTGTTTTCTTAAACTCTTGGGTACTCAAATTTTTACGAGTAGCCGAGGGATTAAGGTTAGCCTTTGACGAATTATGGAGGAGAAATGGAGCAGGAGGCTTCTGCGTTAGATATATATAGTTCTGTTGTGTGTTCTCTGTATTGTTATCTCTTGTTTTGCTGAGTTGTATTGAGCTGTACAACTGACATGTGTTTATAACTGTCTAGTATGTGTTGTATATCTGTGTACTCTGATAGTGGTTGTAATCTATGTAATATTTTATGTTATTAATATAATTTATTCGTTCCACTGTTTAGATTCTGATGTGTTGTTTCTTCTTCTTCTCTTTCTTTTCTCTTTTCTATCCCTTTCTTTCTTCATGATGATACGACTTTTCTGGAGAGAAAAAGCCTGGGTCGTCACAAATAATTCAACTTCTGGCTCTAAATTCTTATTGACTCTACATCACACTTTTTAAAAAAAACTCTCAAATATATATGCACACACATACGATTGTTAAAAAAACAAAAAGTTTCAAACTCAGTAGAAAAATGTCCTCCAACAAATCAAACTCATCCATCAATATAACCTTCTCAACTGATAGCTCAGCTGCATCACCGCATCTTCCTACGCCAACACCAAAACACGAGCCTGTTTATAAATGGGAAAATTATCGAACTGGGTATACACCGAATTCTAAGAAGGCCAAACGTGCGTTATTTTTCTCTCCATATACGACGAAAAAGATCGACGAAATTCATCATTATCAACAGCAGCAAATAGACCTTCAACCTGAATTATATTTTGAACAGAAAGTAACGGCTAAACGCTTAAGCTTCCTTGAGCAAATTGGTTTAAAATTTTGCCGCTCGAAGAAAAAGGATGTGAGTGAGCCCTTACCTCGACCAGTTAATTCGTTTGATCCATCTTCTTCATATCGTACATCAATCGATACGATAAACCCTTGGGTATCGATATAGCCCAAATTCATGGGACAAGAACTATATGGCGAATGAGGGATATAAAACACCAAAGAAGAAGACTCCATCCCCCAAGACATGATGGTTTTATGGTCAAAATAATGTTGTTGTATCATAATATTACTATATAATTGTAATTATTTCATTAAATAAAACATTTGCATTAAAAAAGTCAAGAAAAACCAAAAATGCAAAATTCAGTCGACTGAATAGTTCTGCACGGTCGACTAAATATATGACAGAAACTTTCAGTTTCCAGTTCAGTCGACTGAACAGGAAATTTCAGTCGTCTGAACGCATTTTACCAAGTTTTTTTACCCTACTTAGCCACCTTTTTCAGTTTCACTTTTATTTTTTTACCGCTTCCAAACTTCATCTTCCCCATTTCAAAGAAAACCCTAGCCCCCAATTTCTACTTTTTCTCAATTTCTTCCTCAAAATTTCCACAATTATGCCTCCTAAACGTTCTAGAGCTTTATCTTCAACCTCCTCCGAGCCAATTGATGCCCAAATCGCTCAATGGTTTACAACGGAGTTGCGGTCACTCGGTGGAACAAGATGAAGAAGTCAAGGATCTTCGAGCAATCATTTGTTGATTTCCAAGGTCTTCAAACCTACAATGTTCAAGCTTTAACAGACCAGGCAAGTTTGACATCGCTTTTAGACATTAATCGTAATGACCATGTCATCAACCATATTATGGTTAAATTATTCTACGCCAACCTCAACCTCGGACACCAAACTCCACGAAATCCGAATGACAGAGTTTGGAGTATGGTATGCGGGAAAAGGTATGGTTTTCACTTGATCGCATTGCTCATATTCTAAGATCCCTAAACGTTGGTAGAAAGCTTGAGGAAATAGATTTCAATCCTCATATTCGTGACAATATAAATCATCAATTTTTAGAGGATGAGATCAATAACCAAGATATCAAATCCACCTCCTTAAGACCAAGAGCTAGGCTTTTACACAAAGCCCTTATGAGGACCATTACCCCACGCACCGGCTCTATGAAATAGTGTACCCGAATAACTACCGGCCATTATATGCTATATAGGAAATATTAAAGTAAATTAGGTGCAATTGATACTTGATGAATTTCTTTCCTTCAACAATGGGAAAATGAGAACGATATATTTTGGCGAGTACATAATGTGACTTCTCCTAGACGTTGATACGCCACTACCGAACTCAGAAAATACGATGGTTCATCAAATCAACCATCAGACTATAAGCCTCATGCAACTACCGGTAAGGCCTCCTCGTATCATGTCTCTAGCCGAATGGGAAGCACGTCAACAAGAACCTCATCAACCTCAACCTCAAGCTGCACAACAATAACCTCTTGATCAAGATGATAAAATCCGTCTTGTTCAACCAGATTTTACTACAAATTAATCGTTGGGAATTCTATCAAGGAATCAATAAATCCTTGATACTTGTCTCAAAAAGGTTGATCACAAACTTGATAGGGTAAAAGGGTTCTTCAAAAAACTTTGGGATGCCATTTCATGCACCAGCACCACTTCTGCTTCTACCTCACGCGGCAAGCACCCAGCTCCAACGTTCACGTGGACATCTTCCGAGGAGAATCCCAGCAACAACACTAGTGATAACAGTGGTGGTCAATGAGGAGGAGATTTTAGACAACCAACCGGTGGCCCTGTTATTCGTGAACCAGAAGGAGAAAGTGAGGGCTCTTATAACCGGGACAGGGATTCTTGATCATTTTGATGGTTTGATTTCCAGAACTCTTTATTAATTTTCAAACACTTCTGAAAAGTCTTGTATAAATAGCCTTCTTTTATTCATGATACTCTATGGTTTGTATGATTCACACTATGGTTATGCATGCATGTGGTCACTTTGTTTGACAATTATGTAATTCTACAAATTATTACTTCCTTTTTATCAATGACAAAGGGGGAGAAAAGTCTATGTCACTAACTTTGTTTTGTGGGAAAGATAGTGCATATATTCAGGGGGAGGAAAGATAATTACATTTCTACAAACATAGGTATTGTGATCAATCAAAAAGGGGGAGAATGTTGATATGCTATACTTTGAACAATGACAATGTGCTTCAAAAAAAAGGAAGAGATATGAGCAAAGCTAAAGGAAGGACTATGAAGACCAAGGATATCATGAGTACTTATTATATATAGGTCTTAGTCTTAGTTTTATTGTTAAAATCTATCCTCAAGAAGCTTGCACGAACATAAGAAAACATTTCATAACTTAATATTTTAGTCAAGTGTTCACTGTACAGAAACTACTAGTTCAGTCGATTGAATAGGAAATTTCAGTCGACTGAATCTGTTACAGAATTACAACATGCACAATTTTAGTCGACTGAAATTCCCTGTTCAGTCGACTAAATTCTTTCAGTCGACTGAATTCAAACCTGCGAATTTTTTATGAAAAGACACCTTCTTCTTCCCAGGAGTTGCAACTATTTCCCAATGGTAATGGATGCATGCCTGGATCTTTTGCAAATAAATACACCTCTTCTACATCTATAAATACATGATTTTATCATTTTCAATTTACGAATTCTAATTGCTTTAATCTCTCTATTATCTTGATCATATTTTTAGATTTCTTAAGTTTTCAAAAGCAATCATAAACCACTTCAATTGATTGAATCTCTGATTTATCTTAAATACTCTTTTGATTCATAGCAATTTATATTTCCTAAATCTTCATAAACACATTTCATATTCTTGAGGATAAGATTATAGGAAAGTTATACTCAATTAGACTCATTAGTGTTATCAAGAACACAACAAGTCAGAAATACTCTTTGTATCTAGTTGAATTCCTCTTCGGTAGCTGAGGCAAGAAATCCCATTCGGTTGTTCGGGTAAGTTGTAAACCTATTCCTACGGATTAAGTGAGGGTTGTTGGTTAGTTGAATTCCCAAGAGGAGGTTAGGGACTGGAAGTAGGACAAGAGGTCCGAACCAGTATAAAGTCTTGGTGTCTACTTTACTTACTGCTTATTGGTATCTACCTAGACCATTCCACTATTCCATATTATACGATCCTACCGCATAGCTTCTTTTAGATAGGATATGTTGCTTGATGAAGAAAGATGAGGAGAAGAGGGGTTCGGCAATTTGGGAGAGAGTGCGGGACGGTCAGTATCCTAAAGAGTAGGTCGCTATCGTGATCGAGTGGGTCATTCGGCCCCGAGGGAGAGCACCGGACGGTAGGGAACTAGGAAGGTAGGTCGGCATAGACCCAGTGGATCGTTAGGTGGTTAGGAAGTGAGTGAGTGAAATGGATGTTATGAATGAGGCCTAACATCTAGTGAGTCACCCCGAACTGGCATGAGTCTAGGAAGGTGGATCGGCCACAGTTCGAGTGAGGCCATTTGGTTATTAGGGACAGAGGTTCGGTAAAATTACGGTTGAGGTCGTTCAATCATCAGAGAGAGATAAGAAGTGAGTGGATCGGTCAGTATGGATGGTTTTAGGAGTTAGGGATAGTGGCCCGGTGTCATTTAGTGTTGAGAGAGCATCAGTGAGGAGAGTGAGTGGGTCGATGTTGTTAGTCTAGCAGGCCACTTGTTAGCATGTAGACAGATGGTTCGGTATGTTGGTTCAGAAAGGCGACCAGCTTCGGTCTTTGGGGTCAGCATTGGCAACGAAGATCATCTCCACTTAAACATAGCATATGTTAATATCACATACTTCCACGCCTAACCATAAAACAAGGGAAAATGGCAAGAACTTAAGCACGTGAACATATGGAACTGTTTTGACTAATGACTCCATAGTTTTAAGGACTATAGACACAAGTTCATCATAACAAAAGAAAATAACTGCCTTTAACATACAATGCCATCAACTTCAAGACCTATACTACCGGACATAGGACAAATTCTCGGGGACGGTCAATAATGGCGATTTTGAAGATGACATTTTAATGCTCAATCACACTACATCGATCTTTAAATCTTTAATTCTTTTACACTTATGCTCGAATGACTTCACTAGTCCACACACCACATCGGGGGAAATATATTGCCGTCATATCTAATATCGATTATCTTTCAAGTATAGTTCAAACAGGTATCTACCCATATTCGATGCTTGCTGAAGATGTCCAAAAGATCAAGCTCCGCTACAGTTTCAGATAAATCTGAGCCAAGTTGTCAACAGGATGCAGTGGGAACTTCGAATCCGTCGATGAATCCTACACAGGGTATCCCCAATCCATCAGCTACCATTATTGGACCGGCCCATGATGTTATAGACGGAGCAGTCATCCTGGATAATCCTATTGATTCACAAGCTTCAAAAATTAACGAAGCAGGTCTTCCTCAGTTGTGTACAATTCACGGAATCCCTTTCGAAGACGTTTTAGTTCCATTGAGGCAAGATCGGCCTCACCTGCCCCCAGCTAGATATACAGCATGAAATAAATTCATGTGCTGGGTTGATAGCGTGCTACCTTTCAACTCCTTTCTCCGTGAAGTGCTACAGTATATCGGGATCGCCTCGATATAGCTACATCCCAATTATCATGCGTTCATCTATGGCACTTGTATTTTCTTTATAAGAATCCTATTCAAGCTTCCCACTCCCGATGACATCCACTATATCTATCGCTTCAAAAGACGGTTTGATAGTCCATCTTTCATATTCCTTGAGCCACACTTCAAGAGTCAGATCCTGATAGGGGAGTGGAATAAATGCACCCAATATAAGCAGGAATGGTTCTATGTACGTTGCCCCTTGGCTTTGTGAGAAGATGGTTGGAAGGGAGTAAGTTCCTTTTCCAAACCAATATTTTTCTACGGCATAAAGTGAATTCTTTCTAAACTTTTTTGATTTTTACAGATATCAGCTCGCGTTCCCGAGGCACCGAGTATTCTAAGGCCGTCGAAGCCATTCGAGCTGTTCCTATGGGAGACCGGGAGATCAAATCCATCATTTCCAATGAATCGATTTTAAAGTTCGGATTGTTGGCGGAACACCGTCGAACAAGTCTCCCTCCTAATGCCACTTCAACCAGACCTGCCTCGAAAAAAAGGAAAAAGGCAAGCTGGGCCTTCGATGCCCTCTACAGGGGGAACCCCCTATATATCTGAAGAAGTTGAAATAAAGGAGGCCAAGGCGTCAAAAACAACTGACGAGAACTTAGGATTTTGTATTGTGCCTATAACCGACGTACATGGAGTCACCAAATTGCTTCCCCCTTCGAAGAGGCAAAAAATCTTAGCTTATAAATTGAAGAAGAAAACAGTTGGCGGGACTTCTAAAGTTACCATCACCCCCATCGAGAAAAAATCATCTCCCCAACATCCAAAGTGTTTGCACAAAAAATGGGCAAACACCTTCAAGTCCTATGATTTAGTCGATTTTATGTTGTTCTTAGTGATTTGGGTGATTTATGCGAATATGTGAAATGCAGGGACTAAACTGTAATAGACACACAGATTTATAGTGGTTCGGCCAGAATGTGCCTACGTCCACTTTATATATTATTCTCCTTTATTGTTCGGATTACAAGTACAAAGCTTTGATTACAAGTGTATGAAAGTTGTTTGAAAGTTCTGTCCGTGCTTGACCTCTCAAACTTGTCTTCCATTGTTGTACCTCTGCCTCTCTATTTATAGAATGAGGTTGGAGTAGGGGCTTGGATGTATATAGCTGCTGGTGGGCCTGGGCTGATGTGATCTGGCCTGGCATTATTGATTCGGTAATGCCCTGACTCGGTGGTAAGTGGAGCATGGATCGGTCCGGTGGTGGGTGGAGCATTGAGTTCTGGTCTGGTGGTGCTTTGGTTCGGCAGTGGATGGAGGCGTTGATTGGTTCGGCGATGGTTGGAGGTGGCTGGTTCGGTAGTTCCTTCTTAGCCTTGATTCAGTAGTGTGGTTCGGTGATGAGAGCGGTGTGGATTGATTCGGTGGTGAGTGGAGTTGGGATGGATTCGGTCGTGAGTGGAGTTGGGATTGATTTGATGGTGAGTGGAGTTGGTCCGGTGGCAGAGGATTGGTGCCGAAGGGGTTGGTTCGGTGGTCTCGGTCCGGTGGGACTTCGTCCAACATTAGCCCCCCAAAGTGTGTCATATGCCCGCATATGCCGCGCTTTGTTTATTTGGACACCCTCATTCGGCACGAGTGCCGAACCGGTTGGTCCGGCTATCCTTCTCTTGACTATAAGTATGGGCTCCACGCCTCCGCTATTCCTTACCGTTTGAAAGAGCCGATCCAAATTCTTAACTGCCGAATCAATCATAGTGCCGAATCAGATTTTACTGCTGGACCAGGTGAGGCATTCTATTGCCGAATAAACTTTATGTTTGAATTACCGAATGAAACTTATGGAGGATGAGTACTGAATGGACTCCTAGACTCGAACTAACGAATGGGAATTTGGGAGTACGAGGGCCAAATGGACCTTAGACACACACTACCGAATGAAATTTTGGGGGTGTGAGTTCCGAATGGATTCCCAGACACGTACAACCAAATGAAATTTTGTGTTTTGAATTACGAATGAGATTCCAAGCTGCACGTACTAGCTTGTTTATATCTCTTTCTCTAACGATGCATTTTCTCGTGTTCCAGATAATGTCTCATAAAGTAGAAACTCGTTCTGACAAGAAGAAATCCAAGGACAAAGAGGAGTCCTCCATAATGCCCCCAGTTCAGTCAGAGCCAGAACGACATGGACCATCCTCTCGATCATTAGTAGATGGGTACGGCCCCCAGGAGCTTTTGAACTCACCGCCTGACTGCTTTCCTAGCTCCCTCAAAGACGAGCAACTTGACGTTATATCTAGATCCTTTGGGATTGACAGAGCACACATGATGTTGCCCGGGAAAGGAGTGATGCCGTATAACCCCCCTGAAGGATATTTTGCTTATAGTAGGTATCACTGCATGTGCGGGGCCATTCCTCCGATCAACGCTTGGATCGTCAGCTTTATCACATACTTGAAGGTGACCCCTATCCAGCTTCAGCCCAACTCCTATGCCATCTTGGTGAGCCTGTTTATTATTTTCCAGAGAAAGTACGGGTGTCCCCCTTCCAACCGGGAAATTCGGTACCTGTACAACTTGAGAGGCTATAAGAAGGGTTCCCCATATATTAGCCTAGAATCGGCCGTGTCTTTTAAGCCGGTCCTAGACTTATATCCAAAATTTAGCATATTCAAGAAGGAATGGTTCTTTGTTAGAGATGACTCTGTTTCTTTCCACCGCTTCACTTCTGGCTGTAAGTTGACTCTTATTTATAATTTCCATTCTGACTGCAATGCTCCTCCTTATGTGCTTTGTTTCTTGCTAGTGACAGGTTGCTTTACGGTTGTAGAGAATGATCGTTTGGTTCGGATGGCTGGGGAAATAGAAGCCATCCCGGAGAAGGAGAGGGCAGCTTCTTACTTGAGCAGGAATGCCACTCTTTTGGAGCACAACTTGATTCTGCCACGCCAGTCTGTGGTCAAGCAAAGAGACACAACTGAGGAGAGGGCCGTCAAAGCTAAAGGAGGGGCCATGGCGAAGAGCGGCAAAAGGAAACCCTTCTCGAAACATCCAATTGCCGGGGGAAAGAAACTTAAGAAGTCCGACGATGACTCCCCCGAACATGTCCAGACATCCCGAAGGAGGAAGATGTGGAGGAGGAAAGAGGAGAGGATGAAGGAGGTGAGGAGGAAGCAGAAGTGATGGAGAAGGTGATGGTCATGGTGATGATGGTGGCGATGGACAGAGTGATAGTGGTGTTGGGGTTTTGTCTTCTGAGCAAACAGGTGTGATCCAGGAGTGGACGGACGATGCTTTCCGTCTAGCTTTCGAAGGGTTGGAGGGAGAACCGGCTCTGGTAGAGGAGCCTAAGAAAGCTGACAAGGCTGGGATCGGTGCCGATTCATCTTCCAAGAGTGTTTTAGCTGAGGCAACTCTCGCGATCCAAGGTGAATTTTTGACTTCTGCGGACTCCATTTATGATAAGGATTTAGGAATATTTTATGGTCAGCTCCCGTCCTGGAATGAGATCCAGGACTTATTGTAGTATACTACTCCTCCCCAGGGTTTGTATAATAAAAGCGTCTCTTGACTCCTCTTAACTTGGTATATTTCTTGAATCATAGCTTAATGTATGCTTGTAACACTTGGCTTTTCATCCCAGGAGTGGGAAAAGCGGCCAAGACATCAGATGTTCGGCACTGTTTTGAACAATACAAACTCTTCAGGGCTTCTACTAAACCAAAGCCTCCGACTAACCGCCCTGGAGACGTAGTTGGCTACCGTCCTCTTCTTGGAGTTATCGAAGAGGATATCCATAAGAAGAAGAGGAGTGGCTCCTTGTTCGAATCTCCATCTGGCCCTCAGCCCCCAACTCAGCCTCTTCAGGATACCATGGAGGAGAATACTGAGTCTATACCTCCTCCGCACCCGTCTGAAAATCCTACCGTTACCCGGATAGGCCATCCCGGCTTGGCTCGTAATCCGTTTGCAGGTCACCCGGATCTGGATCTGGGTTCTTGTGATATTACTTTTGATGAGGCTACCGGTGAGCACCTCCTTCCCCGCAATCCTACGGTGAGAGTATTGGATGAAGCTAAATCCCTGGACCTTGATTTGCTTACTACTCGGGTCGTAACTTTGGGGGACGAAGCTAAGGCAAACATTGACCGGGTCGTTGAGGAAACCATGAAGCTGATGGGGCATCATGCCCGACTGGTCAAGGCTGGAGAAGAAACCGGGAGTGATAATATTCGATTGCGGTTAATGGTTTCCGAGCAGGCCAAACAGCTCGCTGATCAGGCCATCCAGATCTCTCAACACGAGGCTTCTTCTAGGAAATTAAAGAAAACTGTGGAAGAGGCCAGCAGGGCAGAGTTATGGAAAATGGAGGCTATCTGTAAGGAATGGATTGATATGGCTATTGCAACGGTGGATGAGGTTCGCAAAGCGGATCTCGAGCGGGTACAGGAGTTATCCGAGAAACTTGAAGCCGTAGAGTTTGCTCAAACCAAGCTGAAGGAGGAGATGGAGGGGATGAGGAAATCCTTTTGGGCTGACTGCTCGCGATACCAATTGGAGAGGGATGCTGCCACTGCAAAGCTGTTGGCCTCTGAGGACCGAATAAGGGAGTTTGAGGAGAATGAGGGGATAATGGATGAGATGCTTCAGAATATATACTTTCGCACTTGGAAGCAGGGTAACTTATCTTAGATGGATGATTATCCCCGAGTTATGGCCAGGATTTATCTTAGGGCCCTGGAGGAGGCTAAGGCTGATGCAGATAAGGAGGGTGGCGTGGCCTTTAGAATGGATGTGGTTACGGCTCAATTCACCAAGGAGGTGAAAGTGGCGGCAAAGGAGGGTATGCGGCTGCTTACCGCTGAGGAGGTAGGTGTGCAATTAGAGGATGATGATCAAGGAGCAGATGCTGATAAGTCTTTCCTTTTAGCTTTTCGTAACTTGATTGCTTATTATTTATTCAATGGATTCTTCTCCTGAATTGGACAGGCGAGACCTATGAAGCACCAACTACCTCCGATCAACATGCTGAGAGTTCTAATCCGGTGGTTAAGTAGAGCTCGGAGGACCAGCAGGATAGAGGTGAAGCTCTGATGTAGTCGACTCCTTGACTTGATCTGGATATCTTTTGGTTTGCTTGACATTGCTGTCTATGGTAGCCCCAAAACATTAATGTAACATTTAGGCTGTAGTTATGTTATTCGTAACGAACGACCTTATTCTTGGCATGTAATTTTTAACTCAAGTTGATTCTGTCATATTTGAATGCTATTGTTATTTTGGTGTGTTGAAGTATAGCTGTGCATATTTCTGTGATTCTGTCGTGTTTGATGTCAATTTCTTGCTTAAAATATAATTTCATATTTTGTAGTGCTAGTGTGACGTGCGAATAAATTATAGCTACGTATTCATATACAAAAGTAGAAGGTATCGTCCTTCATGTTTTAGTTGTAGATGGTAGCTTTGAATGTCTTGTGTGACTGAGTATGGAATGCAGCTGAGTGGCGCGTCATCTTGTTGTGAGTTCCTATCTCCATAAGCGAGCATCTCTTATTTTGTGTCCTGTACTTTAGGCATTGTTATAGAGGATAGGAGGAAAGTTTTTTAAAAATAGAAATATAAGAAATAGTAAAATTTCCAATCACGAAAGGCCTTCGATGTGCTTAAGTTCGTGGCAAACGGGTTTTGTAGTCACTTTCCCTAGCTGTGGGTCTTGGAGACATTTGTCACCCATCTTACGCCTCTGCGGAGAGTTTTCTTTTTTACCACAGCCGTACTTAAGACACTCAAAGCTGAGATCGCGCACGGTAACTACCCGGGCCATTATTGCCCGTAATCGTGGGTATTATTCGATTTACCGTGGCCGGCTTGTGTGGGTGCCGATCGTTAACTGTGAACTACCCCTGCTGGCCACACCTTATGTTGGGGCTTAAAGTAGGTTCACGGTTGCCGGCGAGCTGAACGCCGTAATGAGCTGCCTAGGCTATGGTTGGCCTACTCGGTGGCTTATAATCGGCTCATTATAGTTGGCTTTAAGGGCCATCGCGAGCAATGAGTTAACCCGCAGTATAGGGATGCTGGAGCAAAAGTGTCTCATTGGCGAGGGCATAGCTTCGTATAGTACCTGTTAGGTCTTGTCCGGGTGAAGTCGTGCTGTGATGTGTCTTGAATGGAAATGTCGTTTACACAAGATTTTGTTTAACAGAAAAGGATAAAGCTCGACAAGCAACCAATATATAAAAGAACCAGTTAAAAAAGAGACAGGTTTTTAAAGTGGTTCGGCACGAAAATGCCTACGTCCACTGATTCTCTTTGTTAATTCACTTCATATGGGAAGTACAAGTTAAGAAAAGTATCGACGAAGGTGTTGGATGTTCCATGCCCTGTGGAACACCTCTCCGTCCACTATTGACAAAATATAAGCTCTGTTGTGTAGATCTTTATGAATTACATATGGTCCGTCCCAAATTGGATCTAGTGCACCGGGGCGTGGGAAAATTCGCTTGAGGACAAGATCTCCTTCTTGTAAGCTATGATGCTTGACTTTGGAGTTGTATTGTGCTTCCACTTTCTTCTTGTGAGCTGCTGCTTTGAGTGCTGCATCGTTTCTTCTTTCTTCAATTAGATCCAAAGACATGTGAAGGAGTTCTTCGTTCTCTTCTGGATTATAGTGGATCCTATGGTGGGAAGGTACTACAGTTTCGACTGGGAGCATGGCCTCCGATCCGTATGCCAAAGAGAAAGGAGTATGCCCCGTTGATGTTCTGAAAGATGTGCGATAGGCCCAAAGTGCCGTAGGAAGTTCATCCAGCCAAGCGCCTTTCGATTTTTCAAGCTTCTTTTTTATTAGAGTTTTGAGAATTTTGTTGATAGCTTCAACTTGTCCATTTGCCTGAGGGTAAGCCACAGATGAGAAGCTTTTGTGAATTCCATGCTTTTGGCACCAGTCGGCAAACTCTTCGCTGTCAAACTAAAGTCCATTGTCCGATATGATTTTGAGTGGAACCCCGTACCTGCATAGAACATTTTTGATCAAGAAGTTAATAACTTTTGCCGAAGATATTTTATTTAGAGGTTCCGCTTCCACCCATTTGTTGAAATAGTCGATTGCCACTATAGCATATTTGGCTCCGCCTCGGCCCACTGGCAGTTCGCCAATCAAGTCAATTCCCAATACTGCAAAGGGCCAAGGGAGGGTCATTTGAGTAATCTCACTTGTCGGTAGCCGAGGAATCTTAGCAAATTTCTGACATCTGTCACATTTTTTGACGAAGTCTAAGGCGTCATTGTTTAAGGTGGGCCAGAAATAGCCGTATCGCAGTATCTTCTTTGCCAGAGTCTTCCCTCCAGTGTGATCTCTGTAGCTTCTTTGATGGATGTTAGATAGAGGACGCCTTCTTGTACTGTGTAGCGGGAAGCTTTCCTCAAGACTTTCTTGACTTCGTTACGCTCGTCGGGCAGTGTGCCGTCTTGTAAGTATTTTTGGATGGGAGTCATCCAAGTTTCCTCTTCGATTGCAGCTATCAGATTCACTTGCCCGAAATTCGGGATTAGTTGCCTTGAGATGGCTACTATTCCGGAAATGGTGCCGCCTTTCATGCTAGCTTGCTTTGCCAATTCGTCGGCCTCTTGGTTCTCTTCTCGAGAAATGTGTTTGATTAAATAGTGATCCAATTATCCGAGTAGCAGCCTGGTCTTCTTTAGATATGCTGTAAGTCGTTCTCCTTGAGTCTGAAATTCTCCTAGTATTTGGTTTACAATAAGTTGCGAATCACTATGAAGACATAAAGAACTGACTCCAATCTCTAAGGCAAGTTCTAATCCAACTATTACTGCTACGTATTCTTCATCGTTGTTGGTGGCAGCGAATTCCAACCTTAAAGCATAGTGTAGCTTCCTTCCCCTAGGAGTGATTATTACAACACCTGCCCCCGAGCCTTGTTCGTTTGATGCTCCATCTACAAAGAGATTCCACTTAATGTCTTTTGCTATTTCAGATTGCTCCTTACTTTCGTTGGTAGTGAATTCGACAATGAAATCGGCCATGGCTTGTCCCTTGATGGCGGTGCGAGGATGGTAGGTGATATCATATTGACTCAGTTCAATGCACCATTTAAGTAGTCGTCCAAAAGTGTCGGGACGATGGAGTACCTGCCTTAGCGGTTGATCGGCCAGAACTCTGATGGAATGAGATTGGAAATAGTGTCGCAGTTTCCGTGACGTGATTAGTAAACAGTATGCTAGCTTCTCAAGTTTAGGATATTTGGCTTCTGTCCCCGTTAATTTCGTGCTTACAAATTATACTGGCCGTTGCGCGCGGTTGTCTTCTCTCACCAAAGTGGCGCTTAGAGCATGAGATGACACAGCAAGGCATAGGTATAGCTCTTCACCTTCGTTTGGAGTTGAGAGTACTGGTGGTCTCTGGAGGTGTTCGATTAGGTTAAGGAAGGCTGTTAAGAATTCATCAGTCCATTCGAACTTTCCTTTGTCTTTCTTTAGAGCCCCGAAGAAGGGGACGCACTTATCAGTCGCTTTAGAGATGAATCTGCTTAGGGCGGCCACCTTCCCATTTAGGCTTTGCATTTCTTTTCGAGTGGAAGGTATCTTGATATCTTTCAGGGCTTGGAATTGTTTGGGGTTTGCTTCAATTCCTCTGGCATGGACGATGGATCCCAAGAACTTTCCTGACGATACTCCGAATGAGCACTTTAGAGGATTCGGCTTCATTCCATATTGGCGAATTACTTGAAACATCTCGCCCAGGTGGCTTACGTGATTGTTGGCTTTCCTCGATTTTACTAGCATGCCATCGACATAAACCTCCATAGTTCATCCTGTCAGTTCTGCAAACATCTTGTTGACGAGGCGCTGATAGGTAGCTCTGGTGTTCTTAAGTCCAAAAGGCATTACTCTATAGCAGTACAATCCCCGATCAGTGATGAAACTAGTGTGGTCTTAATCGGAGGCGTGCTTAGGAATTTGGTTATATCCTGAGTATGCCTCCATAAAAGATAAGAGTTCATGTCTAGCTGTGCTGTCCACCAGCTGATCGATTCGGGGGAGTGGGAAACAATCCTTCGGGCAAGTATCATTTAAGTTGGAGAAGTCAATGCATGTTCGCCACTTCCCATTAGCCTTCTTTACTAGTATCGGGTTAGCAATCCACTCTGGATAGATGGCTTCTCGTATGATGTTATTGGCAAGTAGGTTCTTTACTTCTTCATCGAGGGCTGCTGATCGTTCTGCCCCCATACTTCTCTTTTTCAGCTTTACTGGAGCCTTGGTAGGATCGATGTTTAGTACGTGGCATGCCACGTCTGGGGAGATTCCAGTCATGTCAGCGTGCGTCCATGCATATACATCCAAGTTGTGGCGGAAAAAATCAATGAGTTGGTCCCTCAATTCTGCTCTTAGCTGAGATTCGATTTTCAACAGTCTACTCGAGTCATGTTTGTCTACATATACAAACTCGATAGCCTCTGTAGGCTCGGCGGTGGCCTTCCCCTCTTCGTTCCTGGGGTCTAATTCATTGAAAGGATCACTGGTATATCGAAGAGGAGGGGCTTTCTTTACTTGTTATGCTTCCGAGTTTTTCATGTAGAGAGTAGTCTCTGCATTCTTTCCTCTATCCTTCCTGTGATTATTGCGAAGTTCAGTTACATAGCAATCTCGAGCGGCGTCTTGATCTCCTTCTACCTCCCTTATTCCATTGTCTGTTGGAAATTTCATCTTCAGGCACCACGGGGCCAGGACAATCTGGAAATCAGACAAGGCTGGTCTCCCTAAAAAGGCGTTGTAGGCCGAGTGGTTATCTATTAGCACAAATGTTTGTTTCTGCACAACGGAGCGGGGGTGACTTCCTATCTCAACAAAAAGGTCCAATTGCCTGAGAGGCATCTTCGTGACTCCAATGAAACCGTATAGTGGTTTGTTGCAGGGAGACACATCCTTCACTGACAGCTTCATTCTGTCGAAAGCAT
This sequence comes from Allium cepa, assembly GCA_030765085.1. Taxonomy (NCBI): domain Eukaryota; kingdom Viridiplantae; phylum Streptophyta; class Magnoliopsida; order Asparagales; family Amaryllidaceae; genus Allium; species Allium cepa. The sequence goes on from CM060943.1 coordinate 193,340,977, forward strand.
GCTTGAATAGGATATTTACCGAGCTTCCAGTGTCTACTAGAATTCAGAAAACTTCGGCTGGGTTGAACCGGGCAGAGATGACCATAGGATCCATGTGAGGGTACTGCCTTCCTTCTAGGTCATGCCTATTGAATGTAATGTCATCGTTCTCTTTTCGCTTCGCGTGGCGTTCTTCCGTAACAGAATTAACGTCGCCTTCATTGTTTCTAAGTGACTTTCCGTATCTTTCCATCTCTGCCCAGCTTCTGCCGGCGATGTGTGGTCCTCCCGATACGGTATGGACCACTATCTTCTCTTGACTGGAGGCGCTGGTGTTGCGATTTCCCCTTCCTGTTTCTGGGAGGGGTGGCCTTGGGTTTTCATTGGCCGAAGCTGGGGTTCTGTTATGACCTTTTACATAGCGTTCCAGTCTCTTCCGTCTGATGTGTTCTTCAATTAAGTCCCGGAGATGATGACATTCATTGGTATCATGCCCATGAGATTCATGGAAGCGGTAGAACTTTCTAGACTTAATTGCGTTATCTGATTCTTTCTTGTACGGGGGACGTCTGTATTTAACTTCATCTTTGGTGGCCAGGAAGATGTTTTCGATTGTCACATTCAAAGGAGTGTAAGTGTCAAATCTCGGTCCTGGCCGATATAGACGTTTTTCTCCCTTCTTGCCCCCAGCATTATCTCTAGAGTCATTTCTTCGGACGTCCTTGGCTACAGTGGGTGTGTCGCCATGAGCTTCCTTGGTTTGTTGCCCTGTCTGTCTTTCAGTGGCAGCGTCTTCAAGTCTCATATATCTTCCGGCTTCATGGAAGAAATCGGGTAAGGTAGCTGGTTTTTCTTTCGTTAATCTTCTAGAAAACTTAGTTACCAGATGCACACCACTATAGAGGACCATTAAGATAAGTTTCTCATCGGCATCTTGGACTGCGGCCTCTGCAGCATTGAATCGGGTTAGATATTACTGTACTGTCTCTCCAGGCTTCTGTTTTATAATAGATAGGGAATAAGCATTCTTGGGTTGTTCCACATGAATGCGGAACTGGCTGATGAACTTTTCTTTCAACATTTCCCATGAGCTATTGTGGTAGGTGGCAGAACCAGGAGGTAGCTAGATCTGCAAAGAATAGTGGAAAGCATTTGCACAATACTCCTTCTGTGGCTCCGCTCATGAGCATATGCTGCGTGTATCTCTGCAAGTGTACAACGGGGTCAGAGATTCCCTTATAAGGTTCCATCGTTGGCATTTTCCATTCTCGGGGGGTGATGGCAATTTCGATATTACGGGTGAAAGGGCTGGTTACCCTAGCGCCTATCCCTCGATCTCTTTGACCCCGTTGGACGCACTCTCTGAACAATCGTGCCATCCTTTCATCAGAATTTGGAGCATATAGAAATAAGTTTGGTTCTTCTCTGCGGGATTGATTCCGTCCAGATGATCTGTACGAATTGTATCGTCTATCACTCCTAATATTTTCCAATAGCTGTCTCTGGTCTTCCGGGAGCATGCTAGGGTCAGCTACAGTTGGCCCTTGCCTTGATCTTCTCCTGCTGGCTTTTGTTCTGGGCACTTCCTTGGGTCCAACTTCGGGTTGGACTCTAGCTCGGCCCCGTTCATTGGTGTTTCCATGGCTAGGTAGCATGAACGGCTCAGCCATAGCCGACCCTCGCCTGGTACATCCCCCTTCGGGTTTGGTTCCAAATGTTTCCTTGGGTCGGAGTTCGGGCTGAGTTCGGGCTCGGCTCCTATCATTGCTGTTTCTGTTGTTAGTTTCTTCGAAGAAGAAAGATCTTTGTCGCCTTCCAGATCCTCCAGACTGGGACTCATCCCATGATTCAGTGTTGCGGTTGGATTCTTCAGCATCCCTTAAGCATAACATGAGTCGGTCCACCAAGGCTTCTTGTTGGGATGTGAAGTGGTTAGTTACTTAGCCACAACCCTGTCTAGATCTGCCATAGTAATTGCTGTCGGTTGTTCCGTGGCAGGGGCTGTCGGATTTGCCTGATTTCCATTTCATGCTGCTGTTTAAATGGAACGGTTCTCTTGATTTGTGATCACTGGATTTGGAACGCTGCTAATTGCGATGTTCTTTCCTTTGCTAACATCTTTCTTCTGCCTGGGAGGCTTGTCTTCCAAGCAATCAGCGATGCTGTTGGGAAGAAGTTTAAGTGGGGGAAGCTGAAGCTTCTAGCTCGAGCTCTCAGTGAAAGCACCAAAAATGTTTGCACAAAAAATGGGCAAACACCTTCAAGTCGTACGATTTAGTCGATTTTATGTTGTTCTTAGAGATTTGGGTGATTTATGCAAATATGTGAAATGCAGGGACTAAACTGTAATAGACACACAGATTTATAGTGGTTCGGCCAGAATGTGCCTACGTCCGCTTTATATGTTATTCTCCTTTATTGTTCGGATTACAAGTACAAATCTTTGATTACAAGTGTATGAAAGTTGTTAGAAAGTTCTGTCTGTGCTTGACCTCTCAAACTTGTCTGCCATTGTTGTACCCCTGCCCCTCTATTTATAGAGTGAGGTTAGGAGTAGGGGTCTTGGATGTATATAGCTGCTAGTGGGCCTGGGCTTATGTGATCTGGCCTGGCATTGTTGATTCGGTAACGCCCTGGCTCGGTGGTGAGTGGAGCATGGATTGGTCCGGTGGTGGGTGGAGCGTTGAGTTCTGGTCCGGTGGTGCTTTGGTTCGACAGTGGATGGAGGCGTTGATTGGTTCGGTGATGGTTGAAGGTGGCTGTTTCGGTAGTGCCTTCTTAGCCTTGATTCGGTAGTGTGGTTCGGTAATGAGAGGGGTGTGGATTGATTCGGCGGTGAGTGGAGTTGGGATGGACTCGGTGGTGAGTGGAGTTGGGATTGATTCGATGATGAGTGGAGTTGGTCCGTGGCAGAGGATTGTTGCCGAAGGGGTTGGTTCGGTGGTCTCGGTCCAGTGGGACTTCGTCCAACACAAAGGGTTCACTAAAAGGTCTTTCAGACATGACATCCTCGATGACTTGCTGAATTAAGGTTTTAATGACTCAAGAGATATGAGGCTTAATTCGCCCACGAGAGGCGATGTAGACGATTCGACCGGTCAACATGGAGAGTCAACGCCAATAAGTAAAGCAAAAGAAATAGGTCTGTCAAGTGGAATCACTAGGACGCACACAAACACCTACATTTTACCCTGCACTTAAACTTCAGCCATCATATTATTCTTGCTAACTGGTCCTTACTTGGTTTCTGTGCAGGTGACATGGGGCGCACTCATGGATTTGACCGCCTTCGTTGGTCTTCAATCTTTCACCACTCTAGCCGAGATTCAGTGTCAAGTAAACGCTGAGAAAGAGATGATAGCGAAGATAGGGATTACCGTCCCAAAGATTCGTCATCTTCTCGAAGAAAAACTTACAGCCATTCTTGGTACCTCAACGATCCTCCCCCTCACTCAGAGCATAGCAGGGAAAAATCTGCTCAGAAGGACTCTCAATCTAAAGCTCCCCATGACCAACACTCTGGTATGTCCAACACGAAGCAATCTCGTGAGCCTCATAAAAAGTCTATGATTTCGGCTAAGCAAACTCCTTCAATTTCAGCATATGATCAGTCAGTAGCCGAAAGATTAGTTGAACTCAAAGCCACATTTCCGAAGATATGCTTTGACGGGCCAAAATTTCATCCTGTGATTCATCTGATTTTGGGGCATGTCTAACAAAGTGCCATCGCTTGTAGCAAAGATGTCTATGTCCAACACGATGCGTTTCTTCACATAGCTGAAAAAGTTTCATAAGTTTCCATAGAACGTTGGTATGAGACCGATCGCCTGAAACTTGAAGCCCTCCATGTTAAAGGCATTATCAATGCCCAGGATGAAATGCTTTCCTCGTACTCAACTTGAAACTGCCCGATAAAATGCTAAAGGCGTAGCTAAGGCAGTCAATCGTCTAGAAGCTACCCACGGGAGGGAAATTGATGAGGCGGTTCAATGCTATGGCGCTTTAGCCTTAGAAAAAGACTCTGTTCAAAAGGAGAAGGATGTCCTCGCTCAATGAGTCAAAGAATTGGAGGAGCTACTTCTCAAGAAAAGGAAGAAAAAACTATTGCTCAAGAGGAGTCGCAACGATATTGCGACAAATTGTCGCTACACGACTCCTAAAAACAAAGCTTGATAAGGAGCTTTCCAAAGCTGAAGCGTTATGGACGCAGGCCATGAAGAGGGCAAAAGAATGGCATTGACATACATTGACTCTCGTCTTGAGGTGGCTGCTGAAGCCAAGAGAGAAGAAATATAATGCCTATTTGATCCGCTTATTGCTTAATACAACGTTCGGGTACTTATGCACCAAGATCTATCTTTTCTGGGAGAGGGTTACTCAAATCATTAGCTGTGGCATGGGACACCTTGCTAAAAATCAAACGACTAGAGTTGGGCACCGAGGAGTTTGATGAGGATTCTCTTATGAAGGAGGTGCTTTGAGGAAATGAGCCTTTCGACTTAACTATAATCAAAGTCCTTTATGGAAGAGATTCCTCCTCATCAAAAGGGAAGGACGGCACCGCTGGTCCATTCGGAATTGAATCTCAAGTTCTTTCTTCTACTCAGCCGACCGGTCACTCTCCACTCGATTCTTTTGAACAGCCCGTTGGCTATGATATAAAGAAACCTGGGCTTGATATCCACATTTTGTCTCCTATCCCCGAGGATGAGACTCCCAAAACAGCTGAGATTCAGCTAGTGATCGGTACTTAACCTTCCTTTCTAAACTTCAAATAACCATCGCTTCTTAGCGGGCAATAAATATATTCTAACATTTGTCTTTTATAAGTTCATGTAAGCCATTCTGATCCCGAACCAACTCCAAGAAGAGATGCCTCCATAGAGAAGGAAGAGAAATTGGGAGAGGCATCTCACACTGGGAATGCCCTCGGACCCGATGCTCAAATGATTAGGGTGCTCGATGAGGACAAACTCGAGAACGCCATGCCTATAGAAGAACATGATGAAGTCGAAATCAAGGACGCCTTCGAACATACTTCGAAACCGAGCACGGAGGAACAAATCATGGAAAAGGGGAAGAAGAAAGCTAAAATTAAGGCTGATCCCAAGTGGTGGAATTGAATGATCCCCTAAACAAACCTTTGATGGTCCTTCTCCTAGACGGGACCAGGCCACTAGAAGTTCCTCCTCCTTTCTCGGGCAACATCTCACTGCAATGCATCCAAGAGGAAACATTGGGGTGAGGAGCCTTCGTAGAAACCAAGGAAGGAAAAGAAATCAAAAAAGTAGCCATTCGATCGTGCCTTATTCAACCCGAATAAGTCTGAATTATGTAGTTATTCCTATTTAGTCGTCGTAAATAGACATTTGGCTCTGAGTTCAGGAGAAATTGTAGCGGAATTTTATTTTGGATTAGTGAATAAAATTTTGTTTCCATGCTTTCAGTGATTTCATTGTTCAGCTTACTGTATAACTTGTAGCCGAAATTCGAAATGAGTTACACAAGCTCCAATTCACTTCAATGTGACATGGAAATTTTTTGGAATCGTAAATCCTCTAATCCATGCTCTAGGGACCTAGAATACTTTTAGTCCGCGCTCCAGGGACTTAGATATTTTTTGAATCATTTGTACTCTAGTCTGCACTCTGGAGACTCGAAGCACCTTAGTCCATGCTTCGGGGACTTTGAGATTTTTAAGTCGTTTATACTTTAGTCTGCACTCTAGGGACTAAGAAGAGTACTCTAGCCCGCACTCTGGGTACTTAGAGATATTTAAGTCGTTTATACTCTAGCCACACTCTGGGGACTTAGAGTACTCTAGTCCGCACTTTGGGGACTTAGAGATTTTTAAGTCATTTATTCTCTAGTCCGCACTCTAGGTTCACAGAGTACTCTAGTCTGGACTCTGGGGGCTTAGAGATTTTTAAGTCATTTATACTCTAGTCCGCACTCTGGGGACTTAGAGATTTTTAAATCGTTTATATTCTAGTCCACGCTCTGGGGACTCAATGTACTCTAGACCGCACTTTGGGGATTTAGAGATTTTCAAATCGTTTATACTGTAGTTCATGCTCAAGGGACTCAGAGTATTCTAGTCCGCACTCTGAGGACTAAGAGATTTTTAAGCCATTTATACTCTAGTCTGCCCTCTAGGTACTCAAAGTACCCTAGTCCACACTCTTGAGACTTAGAGAGTTTTAAATCGTTTATACTCTAGTCCATGCTCTGGGGACTCAGAGTACTCTGGTCTACGCTCTGGGGACTTAGAGATTTTTAAGTCATTTATACTCTAGTCCGTGCTCTGGGGACTCAGAGTACTCTAGTCACACTCTAGGGACTTAGAGATTGTTAAGTCATTTATACTCTAGTCCGCACTCTAAAGACTAAGAGTGCTCTAGTCGGCACTCTGGGGACTTAGAGATTTTTAAGTCGTTTACACGCTCTGGGGACTCAGAGTACTCTAGTCCGCACTTTGGGACTTAGAGGCTATTAAATCATTTATTGATCGACCTTTAATTTTGTGTGTGCGTTCATACGCTTGACAGAATAATGTGATTTAATTTTTTTCCAAGGAATTATCATACATGGAATGTCAACAGTTCATAGAAAAGCGGATTCAAGCCTTTATTATCAGTAATCAAATAGTTACAACTAAATTGTCTTATTACATGCCGAAACAAAAGAAAATCAAAATGGAAACAACTACTACTAAAATTCAAAGGAAATAACTAAGTGCAATAACGGCACAAGTGCTCACTATTCCACGTCCTAGGGAGTGTCATGCCATCGACAGTCGCTAGCTTGAAGGTTCCTTCTCCAAGCTTCCGTTCAATGATGTATGGACCTTCCCATGTGGGATTCATATGCAATGGGATCGAAAAAACTCGCTTCAAACAAGATTTCCACATCAATGATTCTCGATCGGACTGTTTCATTATAATATCGAGTGACTCGGTGCCTATATGCAACCGCCCTTAAATCAGCTTCTTCACTTTTTCATCAACAAAGTCCAGTGATTCCAATAAGAGATCCAGATTCATCTTAGGATCATAATGAATTACCCAATGTGAAGGGACTTAAAGTTCCACGGGTATTACGGCTTCTATGTCATATTCCAAATTAAATAGAGTGTGGCCAGTCGCGGACTTATGGGTGTTTCTGTATGCCCAGAGTGCTATCGGAAGCTCATCCACCCACTTGCCTCTAGCCTTCTCCAAACGTTTTTTCAATATGGATTTGATTATTTTGTTTACGGCTTCTACTTTTCCATTGGCTTTAGCATGAGCAACTGCTACAAATATTTTCTCAATGTCATACTTTTGACAAAAATTCTTTGAACTCCCTGCTTCGAACTAAGTTCCATTGTCTGTAACGATAGTTCATGGGAGGCCAAAATGGCATATGATACTTCATACAATGAAATTAATGACGTTTTTGGTGGTGATTGTAGCTAGGGGATCTGCTTCTGTCCACTTGGTAAAGTAATCGACCGCAACAATTGTATATTTTGCACCGCCTTTAGAGATTGGTAAGGAGCCGACTATTTCGATTCCCCATATTGCAAACGGCTAAGGATTAACCATTTGGTGAGTTCTGTTGGAGGGGCTCTCAAGATTTTCACATGTTTTTGACATTTGTCGCATCTTCGCACATAGTCCGTTGTGTCCCGATTTATAGTTGGCCAATAGTACCTAGAGCGGAGGATCTTTTTTGCTAGTGTCTGCCCTCCGGTATGGTAACTGCACTCTACTTCATGAACTTCTTTCAAGACCTGCTTTATGTCATCGTGGGCGATGCACCGAAGTGAGGAACCAAGAATCCTCTCCGGTACATTATTCCATCCTACATTATATATCGTGAAGCTTTTCAAATGACTTGTCATCTTTCGTTTTTTCTATTGGGAAAAGTCCCTTGTAATAGGTATTGTTTGAATGGGGTTATCCATGACTCCCTTTCAATTTCTATTTCAAATGCAAAATCTACTTCCATCTCATTTATACTTAGATATTGTAAAATTTCGATGCGAACCAAGCCAATTTGTTGTGCATCACTAGTACTTGCGAATTTTGCCAATGAATCGGCTCCCCATTTTGTTCACGTGGGATGTGCAAAATATCGTAATATTCAAGATAACAATTCTTGAACTCAAGCAAGGTATGGAGCAAGTCTCTGTCCCTTTGCTTGATAGTCTCCCCGCACATGGTACACCACCAATTATAAGTCATAAAAAATTTCTATCGATCATACTCCGAGTTCCTTGATACGTTCTAAGCCAGCAAGCAAATTTTTGTACTCGGCTTCGTTATTCATTGTTGGAAAATCAAGCTTCAAAGCATAACAAAGTGATTGGTTTTCAGAAGTTACAAGAATAACACCAGCCCTAGATCAGCGATCGTTGGATGCCCCATCGGCGTACAGCTTTCGTCGTATGGGGGGAACGACATCACCACTAATCTGCTCGTCTAACATGGTAAATTCTACAATGAAATCCGTCGGCACTTGCACTTGGATAGCCCCCCATGGTAGGTAGGAGATATCGAATTGAATCAACTCAATGTTCCATTTGAGCAACCTTCCTGAGGTTTCTGGTCGTTGGAGCACCTGTCGCAGAGGTTGATCGGTATAAACGCATATCGGGTGTGCCTGAAAATGCAGATGGAGCTTGCATGATGTAATCACCAAGCAGTAGGCTAACTTCTCAATCTTAGGATAATTTCTCTCTGCCCCCGTTAGACGTTAACTAACATAATACATTGGCTTTTGAATTTAGTCCTTCTCACAAACCAAGGCCGTACTGATGGCATGCTGAAACACGGCTAGGTATACATATAACACTTCATGGTCTATACGCTTTGACAGAACCGGGGGAATTTCCAAATGTCTCACCAGAGCTCGAAAGGCATCCTCACAGTCGAGTGTCCATTCAAAATTTCACTTCCATTTTTTGTCACATCGAAGAAGGGAATGCATTTATCGGTCGCTCTAGATATGAATCGACTCAACGCGACGACCTTTCCATTCAGGCTTTGTACTTGCTTTATAGTTATGGTTGCTTGTTTGGCTCAAATAGCCTAATTTTTTTTGGATTAGCATCAATTTCCCGTTTGACAATAAAGCCAAAAATTTCCCGACGCAACACAAAAGGAACACTTAGGTGGATTGATTTTCATTCTGTAATATCTAAGTATATCAAACATCTCCGCTAAGTCTCGAATGTGGTCGTTTGACTGCCATGACTTCACGAGCATGTCATCCATATAGACTTCCATTGTTCCACCAATTTGGTCTTTAAACATCCGATTTACCAAGCGCTGGTAAGTCGGCCCTACGTTCTTTAACCCAAAAGGCATCACCACATAACAATATAGCCCGACGTCTGTGACAAAACTAGTGTGTTCATGATCTGGAATATGCATTGGGATATGGTTGTATCCCGAATACGCATCCATAAATGACAATAACTCGTATCCGGCTGTTGAGTCAACCAGTTGGTCAATTCTGAGTAAAGGGAAACTATCCTTAGGGCATGCCTTGTTCAGGACTGAATAATCAACACAGGTTCTCCATTCCCCATTTTCTTTTCCAACTAGTACGGTGTTAGAAACCCATTTAGGGTAGAAGGCATCGCAGATGGACCCATTGGCTTTGAGTTTGTCCGCCTCCTCTCTGAGAGCAGTAGACCTCCACGAGTCCATACCTCTCCTTTACTGTTTCACTAGTACATATTTGGGTCAATGTTCAACATGTGACTTGAGATAGCGGGAGAAATCCTATACATATCAGTGTGGGTCCAAGCGTAAACATCCAGGTTCGCTCGGAGGAAATTGGTTAGGACCTCAATCATTGAGGGAGTGTGTTGTGATCTAATCTTAAGCACCCGTGATGAGTCATCGTTGCTGACTGAAATATCAATCGTTAGTTCAGCCGATGCAGCTTTAGGCTCCTTAGGTCCTTCATCATCGTCTCTCGGATCTATATCTCTATAGATCCGACCTTTCTGCCCGAGCCCAGGCTCGAGCGATACTTGTCAATTTTAGGTTACCTGGATGCGGACAGAGTTTTCCACAACCTTTCCCTTCTCTTCCCACTGGTTCTCTCTCAGCTCAGCCACATAAAATGCATGACCTATCGCCTAATCGCCATATACAGCCCCAACTACTCCATCCGTTGAAAACTTCAAGGTCAAACACCACAGAGCCAAAGCTGCCCGAAACTCCGCCAAGGCTGGTCGACCCAGAAAAACATTATATGGGGAATCAACATCCAACACAATGAACGGTAGGATCTATACCCTCCTACATTTGCCTTCTCCTAACTCAACTTGTAATTCAACAAAACCTACCATGTTAGTGGCTGCACAATTAAAACCGTGAATGCGGGCTTTAGATGGTTTCAGATCCTTTGCCTCCATCTTCATTTGGTCATACGCCTTTTTGAATATAATGTTGACAGAACTCTCGCAATCAATCAATATCCTTCTCATAAACGCTGGCCCATTCTTCGCCAAGATGACCATCAGGTCAATGGTACATTCCTCCACCTGATTGGCATCTCTACTTCTGAACACTATATCATCAGTCATCATTCCCTGCTGTTTCACCAGAATCCCATCTTCCGAGTTTGAGCAGCATTCAAAGTCCACATATTTCAATGAACTTGCATGGTTCTCCATTTCTTGCCCACTCTTATCTGCTGGATGAGGCCCTCCGACTATCCTGTTTATGATTAGTCTACCCATAGTCCGAGCAGGTTCCTCAAGATGGCATGGAGCTTTCCCGCGACCAGGGTCTGACGTTCCTTGTCCACCTTCTTACGGATTCCTAACAAACCACTATAATTTCTTTCGCCTAATAAATTTCTCTATACCATCATGGAGGTGTCTTCATTCCTCAGTGTTGTGCTCGTTGGTCTCATGATATCGACAGCACTTCCCAGTCTGCTTTTGTTCCTCGATGGATTCCATTGGGCACGGCTTTTGGCATTGGAAGGTGCTAAAAGTTGACAAATAAATATTCTTCAGAGATGTGCTCAAATGAGTGTATTCATTGTAGGTCGAGATCCTTGGCTTCCACTTTCCGACTTCCCTCTTTTTTATGGAATTTTCCCTTCACACGCTTTAGACTGCTCAGGCTTGTTTTGAACATTAACCTTGATCTTTCCAGAATTGCCGCCAGCCTGTTTTATCGCAATGTTGCTTTGCACCATCTCTTTACTAGTCCTTGGCGTGCTACCTTGCCTCGTCCATCTGACTTCCTCCCTTCTCATGAACTGGTATTCCTTTGAATAAAAATGTTCCAGGGTTGCCGGAGGTTTTCCTGCTAGCCAATCAACGAACTCCAAATTTAGATCTACTCCTCGCAACACGGCCGTAAGAATAGCATGGTCATTTGGATTGCTAACTTTGGTTGCAGGGACATGAAATCTTTGCAAATATTCCTTTAACGACTCTTTTGGAGCTTAAATTACACTGGATAAATACATCACATCCTTTGGACGAGTGGTATGAATTCTTAACTGCTCCATAAATTTCATCACTAACTCATCAAATCGGGAGATCGATCGTGGAGAAAGTATGGTGAACCATATGGTAGCGATTCCATATAAGGTTATTGGGAAACATCTACACTTAGTTGCATCATTCGCCCTAGTTGAGTCCATCATCCACTTGTATCTCATTGCATGCTGGTTGGGATCAGTCTTTCCCTCATAGGCTGGAATGGTCGGCATACTAAACTTCCAGGGGTATTCGGCCTGTAGGATAGCATTTGTGATTGTAGTATGACTTTTATCTATCCCCCCAATCATCATTGGACAAGCCCTGATTTCCCCCATTAGCTGTCTGACCATGGCTGACAAGTCCAGGGTCTGGATGGGAGGTGGCAAGTTAGGCTCCATCTTGTGTGACCATCGCGGCTGGCGCCTCCTTGATTTGTGATCTCCCAAACGAGCGTCCTGGGGTCCCTCTTCATTGCATCCCTAGTGAGCCGGTCCGTCAGCTTCCACTCGTGCTCCAGATCCTAAGTTTCACATTCCAACTTAAGAGTAGTTTCCTAGATGCAAGTGAGGGGTCACGACTCCAGGCAGGGGACATGAACCATTCCTGATACACTACAAGAAAATATGTTATTGATAACGCAATTTAATAGCGCATTATTCTAAACATTATTATTTAGCATTTTGATTTGTTATGTACTTGGTTAATTTGTACTGTAGCTATGTAACGCAGTCCCAAAATTTTCGACTCCCTCCAAAAACACTTAACCATTTCGTCTCCCTCCCAAAATGAAGAAATCCCTAATCCACGTTCTAATCTATTTCCATCTCCATTTCGTCTCCCTCGCTTAGCAGTTGAGAAGTCGACGATGCCAACAACCCTAATCTCCAATTTTCGACTTCAATTTCGCTCAGGAACAAACTCGAAGGTATATTATCAAACATGTTAACTTATAATCGATTTTTCTCTTCATCAATCTCTAAATTAATTGATTCTTCTTTATTCATACGATTGTTAGTTGAACTAGTTTGTTGATTCAGTTTGTTGAGTTTGAATTCATAATTTAACCCATTTGCTGAGTTTGAAATCAAGGTTTAAGGAATTCACGATTTTGTTTAATTCATAATTGAACCAGTTTGTTGACTAAATGATTGTTAGTTGAACCAATTTGTTGAGTTTGAATTCAAGGTTTAAGGAATCCTTATTTTGGTTTAATTCTGCAAGAGCTCTTAAAGATGTTGTTTTTGTCCTATATATTTTACTTTCTATGTTTTAACCTTGCATTCATGTTTGTTTGCACCCTAATTTCAAAAGAATGTATTTAATTTAACCACATCAATCTCAAAATTGTGGTGTCACTGGTAATTTCTTTTGAGGATCACTTTAGACGTGCCAAGTTGCTTATAATAAATAATGATAGTGATGGTGATGATGATGAGGATGAAATTTTCTAACTTAAACTAAGGAACATTATAGATAATCTAACTTATAACCAGTGACGTGAGGTTACAGTGTTGTTAAGAAAGCATTGAACTGAGGAACAGAAGTACCTTGATATCTTTGTTGTAGTTCAATGCATTTTTTATTCGTAGGAAAAAAGATTGTTTAGTCAAGTGCCTTATTATCTTGATTTATCCTGCATACAAGCTATTCCTTAAACATTTAAGTGTATTAACCGATTTTCTTGCCCTGAAAAGAATGCATGTTTAATTAGAATGAACAATAAATTCTGGTGTTTTTTATGCTTTTTATAAAACTACTGAACCAATAATTCATGTTTCGTCTAGCATATTTTCTATTTTTTTAAAACCCGTACTATTTTAGGATGGAAACAATTCAGTATTGAGCATCATAATGTGGCAAAATAAAGCGGGGAGGACATCAGATCCGAACTGAGAAAGAAATGTCGACAATAATAAGGAATGCCTAAAGCAACTAAAATGAAATTGAAGCTCTAGGTAGTTCTTAGCTAGAGCAAAATGTGTGTTGAAAACTGAATTGTGAGCCCTTAAGCTATATGCATATCAACTGAACATGGCCAGGTTGTCGTCGTACAAAGTTCATGCACACCTAAGACAATTTATGCTAGGTCGTTTATCTGAATATCTACAGTCTTAATAAATTATAACAGGGCAGTCTAGTCCACTATTGTTTATATCTTATGTTTTTTATCACTTGATAATTTTTAATTATGTATTTTGTCCACTAATTAGTTTCGGTTGGTTAGTGGCAGCAGTTGCCTATCCAGAACTGGTTTTCCTGAAGTGCACTTGTAAGTACATTTCTTTTTAGTTTATTATAATTGGATTGAGTTTTTGCTAAGTAATTGAGGGTTTAAAGTTCGTTTTCAATAAGGCTGCAAAGTTTGTTTTTGCTGAGATATTTTTGACTATTTGTGTAGTTATCTGATTTTGTCACCCTTTAGTATTCCTAAAAGTGAACTTAAATACTGGTCCATATACATGCATAGAATTTGAAGTTTTATACTTCAGAAATTTTTATATCTGTTTTTGGATAGCTGTAATGACCCGTAATCTTCATTGTAGAGAGGGTGTAGTAATCAAATTTTATTACTAATAACATTTGAAGTATATACTTAATTTTATCATTAATAATCATTGCTTTGTAACGTAGCTTCCGTGGTTGAAAGAGCGGATATTTGTTACGCAATAGATAAACAATAGAATTTTGCCACATATAGAGGTAGTAGTTAGAACTCAGGCCTTATATGAAATGAAAGAAACAAGTAATGTTGACAATTGAGACATGTGCAATGACAACATTATAGTCAATGGAGTAAGTATAACACAGTTGGTTACTACTCAGTTTTAACAATTTCTTTGGCTATGACATTTAACAATCAAAGATAATTGCAACTTACCCAAATGTATATCTATTTTTCTTGCATCATGTCGCTTATTTATGACAGGTCATGTTTAAATTTGCAATCTTGCTCTAACATATGTTGATAAATGCAGCCATATTTGCAACTGATGGCCACTTGTTATTTGAGAAACAACCAAGCCTATTATGCATATCATATCTTGAAAGGTAAATACTGTATTTGGAATATTCAAGATGAATTAGATGACAATATATTATTTAGCATGTTACTATCTTAGTCCAGCTGTTCATTGTACCCGCACTGTTTCATTAAATTTCGAGCTATAATTCAAATGATAGAAGAACATGTTTCTCTTTAATTGTACTCAATACTTAATTATACATCTCCTACTATTAATTGCTGTAGATATTGCCTTTCAAAATATTTTTACTTATAAGTTGGAACTGACTTGACATATCAAATATAAAGGCAAACAAATGACTCATTCCAAATACCTGTTTGCATTCTCATGTTTCCAAATGAAGCTACTTCGTGAAGCTGAAGCAGCACTATGTCCTACTGTGAACCTAACTCAGAGGTATGTAATAATCTTATTTGTATTCATATCACATTTATGTGGTGATGAACTCGTTTTCAATATAGCGCTAGAATTTCATCACCTCTAGTTTTGTTAAAACACTACTTATGTAGTTCAACCAAAATTTAAACAGATTGGGTGAATCTCCATATCCATACAACTTCATTGCTCCATCTGTCCACTATCAACGTCCTCACATCAAAATGACTTGATTTGAGCTGAAATTTTGTACACCTATAGTTTTATTATGAGGATCATCTCTACAAAATTTTGGATCATTTTGAAAACATTTTAACCTTTAAAATCAACGGCTAAAATATATATTTTGATAACTCATGTTAACTTAGAATCTTCAAGGGCAAACTTTTTTGAATCGATTTCATTTCTTGTAAGGATGATCTGCATAATGAAAGGATAATTTCATAAGAAATTATTGTATACCGTACTTTTTAGATATGAAAAATAATCGACAATGATAAATGAGTAATGAAAGGTTAGATGTATCCAGATATCTAACCTTTGTAAAAAAAAAATGTCCAATGGTCAAAATTTGTGTTTTATTGTGTCTAAATAGAGCCCCCCCTCCACCAATACATGTTTGCCCACGTATTTATATATAATGTAACACAACATATTGTGGACGTCTGCCGCTTTTCCAACACTGATAACAATTTATTTCAACCTTGATAGTTCTTGACAAAAACAAGATGGTGGGTTATTCCAACAGTATGGATACCAGTTGTATTTCGGCTTGGGAGTGTAGCTATGCACAAGGGGCACACTGTGCCACAAGTTGCTATTATGCTTGGTTTTGGCCTATTGATTTGGACTTGGTTGGAGTACACTTTGCATCGCTTCCTTTTCCACATAGACACGAAGAGCTACTGGTAAGTGTCTATTTGATTTAATCAAATATATTTATGTTTTTATTCATCGACTGTTTATCCTAATTTTGAATTGCAGGGCAAATACAGCTCGTTATCTTCTTCATGGATGCCATCATAAACACCCCATGGATTATCTACGTCTTGTTTTCCCTCCTGCAGCAACTGCTATTATTTGTGTTCCGGTAAGCTTATAGTTAGAATTTGAATATTATTTTATTTTTGTATAATAAGAATGTATTATATAGAAAAAAATAAAAATTACCTGCATGCTTAATTATTCTGTGAACTTTGTTATAGTTGTGGAACCTGCGTAGACTCTTTGCAACTAATTCCACTACCCCTGCTATTTTCGGAGGAATTTTACTTCGTTATGTGATGTATGATTGTACCCACTATTATGTTCATCATGGCCAGCCATCTATACATCCATTCAAAAAAAATCAAGGTAAAAAGTCTTGTTTTGTGTGTTTGCATACCACATATTTTTTCTATATACTAATCTATATATGTTTTTTCTATTGTGTGTTGGCTGTGCTCAAGTGGCTTGGACTGTGGAGACTGAACCTATGATATGTTTTGTGAATGAATATAGATGTTAACACAGGTGCGTTTACAACAAATAATCGCAATTTGGTAAAATATGAATTATAAGTTCTAACACAGGTGTGTTTACATCAATCATAGAAGTTGTCATTATGGAATAAGGTCTAAATGATATTTATGAGGCATAGTTGAATAGCATAAAAATTGGGAAGATTCCTAAATTTTATGCTATTTAACTCTTGCCTTATCAATATCATAGGTAATCTGAAGATTGTGGACTTTGGTTAAGAGCCTTTACTGGGCTGGATGTGTTGCTTCACCCTACGTGTGGGACTCCGGCTCATGCTGTGATGGCGCAAAGGTAACATCAGGGTAAATTTTTTGTCATAAAGAAGCTCCTCAAGGTAAATTTTTTATTGCAATTTTAGATAAGATGTGATTATTTGAAATGGTTCAAGTGATGGTGATGTTGGTAATTGTGTGCAAAAACTGAGTTCTATATTTTATAAAGATTTAAACGTGTTGTT
Source organism: Allium cepa (assembly GCA_030765085.1). Classification (NCBI taxonomy): domain Eukaryota; kingdom Viridiplantae; phylum Streptophyta; class Magnoliopsida; order Asparagales; family Amaryllidaceae; genus Allium; species Allium cepa. The sequence continues at coordinate 193,357,832 of CM060943.1, forward strand.
TCACCTTTCTTTTCTCTTAGAATTTCCGAAATAGTGCAAAGTGGTGCATCTTTTCCAACACTTGTATCACATGCTGCTGCTGATAATTTGGGATGATTTTTACAAGTGATGGTTTATGGGATATGCTATCAAATAAGGTTTATTATTTGATTTTTTACTTTCCACCATTACAAGTGATGGTTTATGGGATATGCAAGTGTTGTTGAAGGAGATGTTGTTCTTTCAGTTGCTTGACAGAGTGGAAGATGGAGGCAGTTGTTAGAGGTTGTGATGTGGTGATCTGAAGTTAGATGGTGATGCAGAGGCAAGCTAGAAGGGGATGTGGTGGAATTGTATGCACTGTGCACTAGAATGATGAAGTTTTCTGGCGAAGGCAGTTTGACTGTAGATGTGGATGTTTGCTGCTGTAGGAATGTGGCTGGTTGGTAATATGGTGATAATTGAGGTTGGATTATGTGTAGAGAAGAGTGGCGAATGATGTGATGAAGTTTGTTTGAAGTGGATTAAGGAGGATTAGTTGTAGATGATGGGTTTGTATTGAAGGTGAAGTGAACAAGCAGTGGGTTTGTGTGCTGTTCTCAAGTGATTGGAAGTCGAGAGGGTTGCACAACAGATTGTAGTCACTTGTTGCAGAAGGAGGCTCTGAATCAGGGATAGTGTAGTGTTGGGTTTTGTGAGTATGCGGTGGTTAGATAGAGGGTTATTACTGGTTTGACGTTTTGATGTGGTATGAAGTTTGTAGGTTGAAATGAGATGGTGGTAGAAATAAGGATGGTAGAGGAGTATTGTGAAGTGATAGGCTTGTTCAAGAAGTGGAGGAAGTGCAATTCAGAGAGATTGAAATGCGGGGAATGTAATGTTTGACACTATAATGAAAAATATATCACATTTCTTTCTGAGCATGCTCTTGTATTATATTTGTTGATTATAATCTTTATTCGTTTATGAAGATTTAGTTTGATTGCTATTATTAAAATGTAATATATTGAATATAATCAATTCCGTTGAGATTTAGCTGTATTATAGCGGCTACAATAAGCTATTGAATAAATATTTTATAGTGGCAAAATTGTGTTATAAATATTTCCAGTTCCATTGAGATTTAGCTGTATTATAGCGGCTATAATGAGCTATTGAATTAACATACCATAGCGGCGAATTTGCGTTATAAAACTAAGCTCAACCATAGCGGCATATTTTGTGTTAGAAATATTCAACAGTTTTTTATAACATGTCGATATACAGTGCTTATCAAACCGCTATGGTTGTGATTAATAGCAGCTATATGCCGCTATAAAAGACACTTTTTGTTGTAGTGATAGATTGATCTACTACGCCTGTTTGCGTTGTTTCAATTCTACGGCGTCTATACCAAGGATGTTCATTAGACGAAGCAGAGCTGTCAGATGATGAGTAGGTAGCGGGACTTCCTCCAGCATTCTGATGTTTTTGTTGAGTAAGTTGGTCATGAGATTGGCATTAGCATGAATCTACTAATTAAGTTGTCTCTTGCTTTTCACAAGGTCTCTCATCAGCTTGTTGAACTCTGTTCTAGTGACAACTTCTGTTTGGTTTAGGATGGCGGCGGTCCCTGCGCCTGGATTATTTGGACGCTAGCGGTCTCTTTGACATCTGCATTGTAGGAGGCTGATCTAGGATGCGATCTTTCCATTATAGATTTATTGGTAGGAACTCTGAGTAGAATCCATGAACCTCTTGTGAACGAACTTGGATCTTCTTTGAGGAATTTCTTCAATCCAGTAGCGATAAAGTAGTTCCTAATGGCCTGAGAATGTTATTCTCAGTGAAAGCACAAAAATGTTAGCACCAAAATTGGTCACTAACACCCTTGAGTAGAATTATATAGAGAGGTTAACGAAGAAAATAAATTAAAATAGACGAATGCATACAAAACTAACTGTGGAAACAAGAACACCAGGATTATAGTGGTTCGGCATAGCTGCCTACGTCCACTGTAAGTATAATCTATATTTCTTTCCTCCAAAACTTGAATACAGATATAATCCATAAACAAATAGCTCGAATACAAAATTGGACTGAAAGAAAGCTAGTGCAGAAAATGGCAGAGTGTCCATAGAGTTCTTGAAAAAGGTCCCCTAAACTATACCCCCGCCTCCTATTTATAGACGAAGATTGGCTGGACTCCCTATGCAAGCCTAATAACAAGGTACATCGGCCCGCAGCAAGCAACTCGCATTCAAAGAGCCATATATCCCAAGCCACCAATGCCGAACGATGATTGTCGAATGATGCTTGCCGAATGATGCTTGCCGAGCGGTGCTGGCCAGACGATGCCTGCCAAACAATGGTTACCAAACGATACTTGTCGAACGATGCTTGTCGAAAGATGCTTGTCGAACAATGGTTGCCGAACGGTGCTTGTCGAACGATGCTTGCCGAATGACGCTTAACGATGCTTGCTGAGCGGTGCATGCCGAGCGGTGCTTGCTAAGCCGACATGGACAACGTGTTCATGCCGAACGTCGCACGACGGAGCCACTCTTGCCGAACGACCCCTCCTAGGGCATTTGGACTGAACCATCTCAACCTCCCTTCCTTGGCCGGGCGACAGCTGTCCTAATGCTTCTGAAGCCGGACCATAACCAATAGAGCAACTAAGGCTGAAGAAAACTTACACCGGTCCATTATGCCTGAAATCATTTTGATCAAACCACTTGCACATTTCCTATCTTGGCCGAACTGCTCTGACTTCACTCCGACGTCGAGCTGCATTAGCCGATCCAGAGCTAAACACACCGAGCTATGTATTGGCTGAACCAAACTTTAGCTACACTGGTCGCTTATATTTCCACCTCTTTCTTAGCTTGAGTCTTGCTTATGTTCCGCCGTAAGTTCTGTGACCATCGCTATATAGCCGAGCCAAAGTGTCGGGTAATAGAAATTATTCCCTCAACCATTTTTATAACAATTTATTTAAATCCCAATTTATATATTCATATCAATATTAAATATTAAATCTCAATTTTATTCAAAATTGAGAAAACATTTATCGCTTTTTATCAAATCGAGTTATAAATCAAGTTATAATCATATCTTTTCAAAATCTTAAAACTAATAAGTTTAAATCAATTCTTTCTTTAGTTTAATTATTAACCAATTTAAGCTTGAACTCAGCGTTAACTTTTCTTCCCAACCTTTATTATTAAAGTTATAAATCTATTTTAAATTATCAATATAAATTTTTAAATAAATATTTTAAAACATATTATGTACTAAATAAATAAATTTTATTAAATTAAATCTTATTATTAATTGTATTTTGTATTAAATCTTATTATATGTGTATATTTTTAAAATCATAAAATAATAAGAAAAATCTTAAAATTAATAATTTCAAAACCATATTATAAATTTAAAATTTTCAACACATATAATTTTAAAAACATGAAATTTAGACATATATAAAAATAACATTTATATATTATATTCTAAAAATCGATATTTATTAAAACCCAAATATTTCCTATAAAACTTCAAAAATCATTTTCAAAATATAGACCAACTGTGTTCGTATAAAATTTTCTATCCTATGGACAAGTGATACGGATATTTATCATTTCAATCTGTAATTTAAATATTTACGGGTATACATCATTTCAACCCGCAATCCCAAAATTCAATTCAACGAAAATCGCTTGGTTTATCATTTCAACCCATAACGAATTTCTCCTGTTCTACAAGATCGTTCGGGCACGTATTATTTCAACCCATAGGGATTTCTAAATTATCAGGGAAGTTGCAGTGTGAGAACAAATATGATAATAATATAACTATCAACGACAGGCATGTATAATTAGTGATAAATAAAATATAAACAAAAAGATATGATGTCATATCTCACATGTGAACAATTACATATAGAGCATATCATGTATGGCAATTATATAATTAACAGTAAAACCTAGCAGCATATTTCAATTATCATTTCGAATGAAATCAAATCTAATAAATATAGAATGTTAATCGTAAGTGATTACTCACCTTTCGAGACTAGGGAGATTCGACAACGAAATGAGTTACGAGTCCAAGCACGAATTCCAAAACAAAGCAAAATTGGCACGAATTTGACAAAAAAAGCTAATAAAAAGTATTCGATGAGAATAAATCAAAATAAGCTTAACATAAACTGAAATTTTTTAATATCATATCTATATACATCATTCTCTAATAATTAATGTATAATTTTAAACTCATATTTAAGATAATATATATTTTTAAATAAAGACTTAATTTAAACATATACAATAAAATTACTATATAAGTTTATCCAAAACCCAGACTCATATATACTTATATAAATAGACTAATACAAAATCATGTGCTAAGTTACATACTAACTGCAGGAACAATTAAAGAAATAATATATATAAGCCATATCTAATTTAAGATCAAAATGATAATAAATATATATACATAACTGATATAAATTCATATGTAAAATCAAACAGATTGGAAATCTGTTATAAACATATATATAAATCAGATATATAACTACAGAACCTATATTTAGTAACATCAAAATATATACAACCTTCTTTTATAAAACAACAGACTGAACATATATATTATAAACTGACTCATTTATAACTTAGATTTTATTAACCAAACAACTTTTATAAACTTAAGTATAAAAAAGGGCATATTATAAAACTTGTATAACTAACATGTTATAAAATTTGCATAAATCAACATACATAAACTGACATATTATAAACTGACATATTTAAACTATCAGATTAGATAATGATTTTCCAAACTGCAAACTACTGAAAAGAAAAACTTTACATGCAGTAAACATATATTTGATATCTAACTATATATATATTCAACTAATTTATATAAACTAACATGCATATGATACTTTAAAATTCTCTATAACATGTAATTACATAAACTAATGTGTATTAGACTTATAAAATATAATATGACATTTATATAAATGGATAGATCATACTTCTCAAAAGCAAGCCCAGTAGGCAGAAGCATATATATTTTATAGAACATACATATATATACTTAGATATATATCAACGTATCTGTATTCGATGTATATATATAAAATCAATATCTATGTATATATTATATTTTCAAAAATCAAAGATAAAATCAAGATATACATATACATATAAACTTATACCTATATGTATTTTAACACTATCATTAACATAATACATATATATGTACACATATAACTCACACATATATATACATAACAATTTAAATATCAAATAAAATAATGTATCACCTTTAAAGAACAAAGTGGAGGAATGGAAAGTTGATGGTGGAGACGGAGGGAGCTTCAACTTGGGGTAAGGTGATGGGTCTCGGTAGAGGGAAGGGAAGGCGGAGGAGCATGTGTGTTGGGCTTGCGGCAAGGGAAGAAGAGGAAGGGGAAGGAATGCTATCAATGGGGAGGCTTGGTGGAGCATGACTGACAGGCTTGTAGAGGCTGCGGGGTTTGATTGAGATGGTGGAAGTGGGGAAGTGCTATGAGGCCAGAGGAAGGAATGGGTTGCATTGATGTCCAAGGTGGAGGCGAATGAAGTTAAGGCGGTTGTGAGGTCATGAGGAAGGAGGAACGGGTAGGCAAGAGGGAAAGAAGACTGCATGGGTGGGTGGAGATGCAAAGAAATCTAGAGATAATGAGCAAAGCACCGGTGAAATAGGAAAAAGATAACATACGTATGAGTATATTTTAATAAAAAATTTGTTTTCGAAACAGTGAAACTAGAGAACAGGGGTGGTGATGTGAAGTGACGAGTAGGCAAATGAAGAAAATTTTAAGCTTTAGGTAATAGAAGAAGGACGGTTTCAAACTTTATATTTATCAACCCGACCGTAGGGAGGTTTTCCTACTTCTACTAACCAAAATCAATTTTCCTGAAGCCAAAAAAACGTGGATCTTGTCTCTTTGCGGTTTCTCTAAAAACGTGGATCTTGTCTCGTCGCGGTTTCTCTAAAAATGTTGATCTTGTCTCATCGCGGTTTCCCTAAACTTTCTCTTTTTATTTTGCACATCAAAGATTTCAAATTTAAATCTATTATGGTTTTAAAATTTTAAAATTTTCAATTTCAAATCGACAATTTTGAATGTTTTGATTAATATTTAAATTTGAAATTCATATTTTCAGATTCAAATCTCAATTTATTCTTTTCCAACATATTATCACTTAATGTTTAAGTAATATTAACAAATTTTTTAAATGTATATTTCATATCAAAGTTATACAATCGAACGGTCGGTTTCTCCACCGTTGTGCGGTTATACTAGTTATTATAAATTTCACAACGAACGGACAGAAAACAAAGGGATAGGCACATAAATTGAACCAACATATACGATAAACCATAGGATACTGACAGCCATCCCTAAATGCAGGAGATATAAATACGTAGTCGCTATAGGAATTAATTATACGGTGGATAATAAAAAGACAAGGAAACCCAAATGGCTCCAATAAAGAACTGATATGACAGATCGTTACGTCGATTTCTTCGTGTCCTGAACTCCGAAACATAAGAATGAATATACTGCGAAGATCAGCATGACGAGATGGTCAAAACAGTACACGATATCAGTGATATAACAATCCTATCAAAATTCGATTATCGGTACGGAAAATGCTATTAAAACGCCGAAAATAAGATAAACAGAGAAATAGAAATCCAGATTTGACGAAATGAAATATGACGTCCCACTCGGAAGATGATTTACGAATTTATTGTACAAAAATATTCAAATTTTAGAAATAATTTATTATCATCAAATATTAACTGATTTAAATTTAAATAAAATTACACAATAAAATAAACTTCCATATTTTCTGATGAAAATTAACCATTTTCAATGTTCATATATACATATTCCAAATATCAAATTTTTATTTTCAAATTCCATTATTTAAAATTTCACAAAAATTCCAGTTAATTACATTATTAAAACCATTAAAATTTACGGGTCGTTACATGAAGGAAGACTAATATTTGGTCGAATAACTTACAAATGTGTGGTGATAAATATGTGATAATTATAAGGTTTTACAAGTGAATAACGAATTGGCCTAAAGGAAGATTGTTATTTGACTTAAATTTATTATCAGTATTTGATCGTTACAACAAGAGTACGGCTTATAATTAGTATTGCTGTCTAAAGACTTTATATTAATATTATGCTAGGTATCTTGAGTAGAGACTTACCAATTATTTGAATTTACCATGGCTGATACTTGGATATGGGTATACACGGTCAATCCTTAATTTTTGTTCAACTTTCAGCTAGCTTGACAAAAATGTTTTGTCAATTTTAATGTTATCATCTTGTTTGGGACTAACTCAAAGGATTATTAAGAAAACATGTTGTTTGTTCTTAACTTTATGGGTCTAGCTCCTACAATTAGGAGGGTCACATCCAGTCATATTATATTATGGTGGAATGCTCTTTGTAATGTCATGAAGAACATTCAAAGATGAGACAATTCAAAAAAAAAAGAGTCAAAAGATCATAAAGTAAAATAATTTAGAAGCTTTTAAAGATGTGTATCCGTAGGGATAACCAAATTTAAGGAATTCTTTATTAAGAATGAAAATCGTTTTGTTAAAATCGTAAGCAGAAACAAACATGCTTTATATTACTTGATTGCATAACATCAAAATAAAGGAAGCATAAATAAGTACTATATGGAAAATGTTGCTTCAAAAGTTAAAGGCACTCAAGTTATTATTATTTTTTCTTGTACTCTCTTTTTTCACAATATAACCATTTTAAGATTATTATTAATTTCTTAAGAATAGAATAACCTTTATCGAGTTCATTTCACATTGTGGTAAGAAGAAGAAAGATTGAAGCATATTAAGATGGAAAGTACCTGTTTATCATACATTGTAAATAAATGTATAAATAAGGATAAAGAAGTCGCTAAGGATCTAGAAGAAAAGAAATAACATATAAATATATTTATAGTTGTTTCTTTAATAAGACATATAAATATATAAAATACAGTTTACTATATATTTTTAAGGTATTATTTATATTTCAGTAATATTATTTGAATTTATTTGATATTTTTGTCATGCTGGTATTTAGATAGATTTCGGTTTTATGTTTCCAATATGAACAAATTGGGTTATTATTGTTCATTTGGAAATAATAAGATCGATTTATGAATAAATTCAAACACTATTGGAATTAAAGATCTTAATGTTCAAAATATAGCTTATATATATATATATATCTATGTATGCTAAATACCTATTCTAATAAATTCTCAAATTTTGACTCGGTGATTAATATGATTTTTTGTTTCACCTTACTAAATAATTGTAGATTGATGCATTAAAGATAGCAAATACTTTGTTAGTGTTCTTAGCGACTTAAAAGCTACAAGTTTTTTAAACCTACACTAATAAAAAATTATAAGATGGGAAATGCTACAATTTTTGAGGATGTTGAGTTTGGGGGGAGAACTTAAGTAGGGATCATTGTCTTTAAGGAGAATCGTCATCTTTGATTCAACTACATTTACTTCTTCAAATAATGTATAGATTTGGCTCCTTTCACCAACAAGAAGTAAATTAAGAACCATAATAAGACAATGTTAAACAAAATTTTATGGTATGTATAATTATCTTTAAAGAGAACCATTATCTTTGATTTAATTACAATTACTTCTTTAGATAATATATAGGACTTGTTTTCTTTCATTAACAAGAAGTAGATTAAGAACCATAAAAAGATAATGTCAAACTAAATTTGTTTCAAATTAAGGTTGTTGTTTTAAGAAAATAAACTCACCAACCTCAAAGTGCAAGATCACTAAAGAAATCAACTTGAAAAGAAGAAATACTATTCCGATGACTATATGGTATTTATTTCATAAAGATTAATATTGGATTAGTGAAGATGATTCTTTGGACTTGCATCAGTCCAAATCTTATTTAAGGTATGAATATAAGGTAATAATTTGAAGTGTGGATTTAAGGTATGAATATATAGTCTAAATCTGTAAGGATAATAAAGTTTGAGATCTTTCCCACCACCTTAAGGTAAAAAGATCTTTGGTTATGAATAATTATTCAAAAAAATGAATCAAGTGAGTATTGTGGAAAGATATAAAGATCATTACAGAAAAGACTATACTCAAAAAGGAAAACAATGTTTTATTTTTATAAAGACTTTATCTTTAGTTTTACTAAAAGACTCTTTAGAATTATTTTGAAACTCGTTCTAGATTATGATTTTAAGAAATATTGGAGGGATATTAAGTCGTGTTACTCAATAGAGGCATTAATGAAACAACTAAGAAAACCACTTATGGATTATCCTTTTGTATTAGGGATTTAAATACACCATTATCATTCATGGAGTGCTATTTGGATCATCACAAAATGGCTTGGCAAATAAGGCTTTAAAATAAAGGAGGCTTGGTATGCAAATTGCAAATGAATTTTCTTTTGCCAAAATAGACAAGTGTTGTCTCATAAAGTAATATAAGAACATCCTTGAAGCTAAGGAAATGCAAAAGATTCCTCATGCATTTGCGGTGAGGATTCTAATGCATGCTAAATCATATGTACACATATGGATATTACATGTATTATTTGCCAAATATCCTATTGACATTAAAAGTGTATCAATTGTTAGAAACCAAAATGCTTACGAGATACCTTTAAGAAACAAAGGATTATATACTCAAGACAAATTGGTTGGAGATCATAAGGCATTACAGTTTGAATATTTTGGATGCCAAGAATACAAAAGATCCACTTCATATAACAATAATATTATTGTTCTTGTTGTTATTTTTTTGAATGGAGCTATATAAGGAAAGTTGTCATACAGATACTTATAACATTCTTTGCTATTTTCCATGATGGGGCGTCGACCGATGGAAAATAATTGTATAATTTTGTCATAAAGTAATGGACTACTGAATAAAAAAATTGAAAGATCATTAAAGTAATATTGTAACAAAAAACAACATATTACTTTTCAGTAAAGGGAGAGCGCAAAATAAATTGTAATTCATAGAGCGCACTATGACAAACTCCACTATGGCGGATCCACGTACAAAATGGATTATCACCTAAGGTTTTTCATAAGAATCTTGCTCAATTGGTGTAACTTTTATGCAAGAATATTTTGGTTCACGGGGACTTTGTGTAACAACCCGTAATTTCGCTGCTCAAAAAATGAGAGCTTTCGTTTGTTTTAAATTTAAATAGGTTTAAAGCTCAAATAAATAAGTTATATATAATAAATAATAATAAAGAAATTATTTATTCTCATAGTTAATAATTAAAAAGTATAAATTTCGATTTTAGAACAAATTAACAAACGTTAAGTTTTTTTAAAAATAAATAAACGCTTAAATAAATAGGTTTAGATATTTATTTTATAAGTTAAATCTTGTTTAAAGAATCTAAGAAAGATAGTAAAAGTATATTAATAAATTTAAAAATATGTCAATATCGTTTTACAAAAATAATCAAAATTTGTCGCATTTTGTTTGTTTTACATATATTGTAAAATTAGAGACTTTGATATTAATTAAATACGATTTTAAAATATGAGGAGACATGTTTTAATTTATTTAAATTAAGAAAAAAATTCATTTTAACTTTGATTTACATAAATGAATAGTTTAGCTGAAACGTCAAAATGTGACCGTAAAACGTTTTGTTGAAAATCAACGTTTTGTCGATTAGAAGTTGTGGCAACATTGTTGCACCTTTATTTTCTTATATATGAACATATATTCAAGTAGTATAAGTATTATTTAATTCACTAATCAAGTTTACTTTTGCTATACAAGTTTAGAAAATAATTAACAAAGGTATACACAAAAGGACAAAACATGTCGCGTCAAATCCAACCAAATCTTTACTTTTCTTTACTTAAAAATTAAGTGATTAAGATATAAAGTGATGGTGTGATAAGATGATGGTAATTGTGGAAAAAGTAAGGATATTTTGGTAATTCTGTAAAGGGTTAGTTTAGTAATTCATCACTCCTTAATTTTCCTATAAATACCCATTCAATCTTCTTATTTTTCACACTTCCCATTTTTCATCTTCTTCCTTTAAGCTATTTTAACGGCTTCCCTCTTTAAGAGAGGTGGGAGGGTTGAAAGTAGTGGAGTGCTTAAGCACTAATCCACTTGTTACTCTCTAACCTCTTCTTAATCTACTTCTTGCTCTTTTCCTCTTTAATGGCGCTTGGCCGTAAGAAATATGGAGGTAGGGAGGAATGACCGAGATCAAAGCAAAGGTAGAAGTGATGAAGAGAGTAAGGAGTAAGTAGGAGTTGAATTGGGCAAGTTTTGGCTGAGTTTAGTAATGATTTAGATGAAGTGTTGTTGTGATTTGAATGTTGGTAAAAAGTTAATCAATTCAGTTCAATGAGAATTCTTATTGCTTTTTGAATCATATTGATTATCAGGTTTAATTTTTATGTTAGATAATCACCATTTGATGAAATGGGTGTTTGATTGGTTGTTTAAATATGTTGGATGATCCATTGTAATGACATGACACTTATCGTATTATACCCATATTGAGCATGTTAATGTCATATGATTGTTGGTTGTTATGTTAATATAGACATCAAATTTATATCATTATTGATTGAGTAACGCCTTTGTTAAATAAGACACAATTTTTGTGATGTGTGATACTTTGAAAAATAAGTCTCTTTTTAATTAGAATTGAAATTAAAGTAAAAATAAAAGAGAATTTGAAATTTGAAGTGAAACAGAATTAAAAAGGATAGTGAAATTGAAATTGATTTTGAAATTGAAAGTGAAGTTAAGGTTGAATTTGAATTTAACTTGAAAGTAGATTTGAAATCTATGTTTTAGTTGAGTTTAAATTGAAGTTAGAATTGAAATAGGAATTTAAAATTTAATATTAAAATAATAGGAATGAAATAATATTATAATATGGTAATATTGACAATTCAAAAACTTTAAAAAGTGGAAATATTGATGTAAAATGATTTGTAATGATTTTATAAGTGATAAATTCAATTTATATAGATTATTTCAAATGTTCGAAAATAAGTTAAAACTAGGTGCATCGCGCAACGGTAGTTCGCGATTTCGCACCAAAAAGTTCAAATGAATGTGTAGAGTGGAATATAGCTCGAAATTATTTAAGATAAGAAAATTACGGACTATTATATTGACATCATATAAATGAAGAAAAAAATCAAAATTTCATTGAGTAGATTTTGAATTAAGTCCAAATCAATTTTTTAGTAAAATTGTGCTAGTACAATTAAGTGGCCATAATGGGAAATCAGTTTAAATGAATGTTTTTAAGTATGTAAAAATATAGAATAAATTTGATAAATCTATTTAAATAGTTTAGAAGAGATTTGAAATAGAAAATATGAACTTTCAAATATTAAAAAGTTGTTTTAATCAAATAAGCTTGTATAGCACTTTTATGCTGCGACTTATATAACTTTTGGAATATGTGTTAAACGTAATGATTTTCCCGGGAATTAATTGTGAATATTTTTAAAAGGAAAATTTGGCATTTGAAAGATAGTTTTGAATCTTTATAATCAATTCCAAAATAAAGTTGATAACCGAGTATGTGAAAACCACTAGTATATTTATCCCGCTCGTGAGATTTGGAAAGAGGAAGCAAGATGTTTAACTATGGTTGGGATGGAGCGACCAATGTCCTGAACTTACCTAGCCTTTGTTTTCTCTTTTTAGGCGAGGAGTAGAGCAGATTGAAAGGAAAGCACAAATGCTCTAAGATAAAAAGATTATATTAAGTTTACCAAAATAAAAAAAGATTGGTATTATCAAAAATTTAAGCAATCCCCAAAGTGAACAAATTACGACTTGGATTGCATAGAGATAATCTTCTTATACTTGGTATTAAAATTCGAAGAGGGAACTCGCCTTATTTGTAGAATTTAAAGGGTGATTTCACCGTTATTCCGCCCATAGCACTTGTTTAACATGGAAATTGATATTGGATAAAATTAAAATGATGTGTGATCCTATTTACTCAATAATGTTTGCTAGGATTAATTTTAGGATTTACGTAAACGATGTCTTAAATAACATTGTTTTTGACCCACCCAAAAGTTAAGGAATCTGGATCGAGTGTTAAATGAGAAAGATTGAGATATTATCCAAAGCATAAGATTAAATTGCTTAGAATTACTTTAAGACAAAAGGAAGAGATTTTGAAATCATCCGAAAAGAATTAAAGTGAAAAGAGACTTAACAAAATCCTGTACACTCATATTTACTTTTTATCGATAATTGGATTTCGTAGGAACCGGGGTTGGTTTTGCGTGATTCCTATCCGTAAACCACTTCGAACCAATGTATACGTTCGAATGTGAAGATATGTTAAAGATGAAGATTACTGAAGATTGTGGATCTTTATATCATGAGGACTGCTTGTTGACATACTCTGGGTGGCTTCCAATATAGGTTATTTATAGTAGTGGTCTACTCGTTGTGGAGATCTTTTGGATTGCAAGGACTACTTGCTACTAGTGGTAGTAGGAGAGTGCCTTCGGCTTGTCCTATTCCTGGACAACTTGTATGGACACGTGTCTGACATTGCATTTCTAAAGAATACGTACATTGGTTTTTATAAACATACATCAGTGGTGGTGGAGAAGGCAACTTCTCTTAGCTTAACACGCTCCTTGAGAAGTACGAACTCAAAGGTTGTATTTTTATGGAAGGCAATTAGCAGTCAATGGTAATGGCAATGTGGCATTCCAAGATGTGATATGTGATATGTGAAAAGGTAATCATAGCCTCGAGCATCATTAACTGGAAATGACCGAAACCGGGTTAGATGCAGCAAGGCGAAGTGGGTCATTCCCAATTAGCGTATGATCATCCACTTCAAGATATATTTCTTCCCGTTATGATGTCCGGGATCTAAATTAATGTGGTTTGTATGCTCGGGCGCCCGGTTTAAAGGCCGGCAACGACCTGGGGATGACGTATTCGGTACTATTTAATTATAGAGGTATGCCGGCCTTGTGTTGGCAGAGGGCAGATGTTCTATGCCTCCGGGCATCCATCGAGAATTGTACCCTTTGGAAGGCAGTCCCATCACCTCGTCATTATTTTGTAAATCCATTCTCCGATAAGAACCAACGGTTTTGTTTGTATTAGCATAATGAATAGCCTCGAAATGATATATGGGTAACCATTTCGGATAAGATTAATAAGTTTATTTGCAAATGTTTTCAAAGAATGTCATTAAAAATAATACCAAATATTTTGATATAAAAGTGTTTTAGTTGTCATAAGGTAAAAAACTCGTTCGTGTTTATGTGTGGGCGTGGTCTTATGAGATACTCTTTCTTTTCAAAGGATTTTATTTAAAAGCATGATATATGGCACTATTATTTTTTTATTGAGTTTTCCTCACGCTAGTTTATCAAGTCTAATCCTGGTATTTCAATACTCAGGTCAGATCCGAGTAGTTTCATGTTTAGTCGAAGACGGTTGGAGTTTCTAGAGAAGAGCTAGAGATATTCATTTATGCATGGACATATTCTATTATCCACCGTGCTTTGTTAGTTTTAGTTTGATATTTTTCAACAATTCTAAGGACAGATGTTTATAACTGTCCAAGCTGAATTTAGTTTAGACTCTGATATATGTATTTAAAAGTTTTCCACTATAAATATATTTGTTCAATTTTATATATTATCCCATTCGAGTGAGATTATTTTCTGTCTATTTTTCTTTATTACCCTTAATCATCCATACTTCCATGCAACTTGAATTGGACATGAGTGTTTATTGTTGGCTTAAAGGGTATCGACTTGTGGGTCATCACATTAGGTATCAGAGTTTTTGGTTGAACGAACATCGAAGCCTGATAGGTAGAAGTCTCATCAGAGATAGGATTAGTAATATCCTAGGATGAGTAAATCATTAGAGACAGGGTTAATAACACCCCTAGAATAAGTTATGAGAGTGTTATATATATGAGCGTGTATTTGTTAATTTTATAAAAATGGTTTTGTTTTAAAGAAATTCGTAGATAAAATAATTTTACCTTAGGATTATATTTTAAATATCAAAGGAGATATTATTATTTTTTGTTAGAAATTAAGGATTGTTTGTAATCCATACAAATGACCGGGTGAAGGGACTACCTTCCGATGGGTACACCTCTTGATGAATGCCCCGAGGCACAGAACATTTGCCCTCTACCAATACAAGCCCGGCCTACCTTTATAACTAGATAGCACCGAATATGTCATCCCCCGGTCATTACCGACCTTTAAACAAGCACTCTAGATTACAAATCAAATAAATTTACATCCGAAACGTCATAATGGGAAGAAATACATGTTAAAGGGGATGATCATACCCAAATTGTGAATAACCCACTTAGCCTTGCTGCATCTAACCCTATTTCGGTTATTTTCGGTTGACGAGGCTCGAGGCTACGATTATCTTTTCACATGGCGCATATCACATATCACATCTCGGAATGCCACATTGCCATTTCCGTTGACTACTAATTACCTTCCATAAAAATACAACCTTTGAGCTTATATGTCTCAAGGAGCGTGTTAAGCTAAGAGAAGTTGCCTTCTTTGCCACCACCGATGTATGTTTGTAAAACCAATGTACGTAATCTTTAGAAATGCAATGCTAGACACACGTCCATACAAGTTGTCCAGGAACAGGACAAACCGAAGGCACTCTCCTACTACCACTAGTAGCGAGTTGTCCTTGCAATCGGAAAGATCTCCACAACAAAAAGACCACTGCTACAAATAACTCTATATTGGGAGCTACCCGGAGTATGCCAACAAGCAGTCCTCACGCAATGAAGATCCACTGTCTTCAGTAATCACCATCTTCAACATATCTTCACATTCGAACGTATACATTGGATCGAAGTGGTTTCCAGATAGGAATCACCCAGATATGACCCCGGTTCCTTCGAAATCCTATTATCGATAAAAAGTTAATATGACTATACAAGATTTATTAAATTTCTTTTCGCTTTAATTCTTTTTGGATGATTTCAAAATTTCTTTCTTTTGTTTAAGAGTAATTCTAAGAAATTCATTCTTTTGCTTTGGATAATATCTAAATGTTTCTCACTTGACTCTCGATCCAAATTCTTCAACTTTTAGGTGGGTTGAAAACAATGCTATTTAAGTCATCATTTATGATAAACCCTAAAAATAATCTTAGCAAACATTATTGAGTAAATAGGATCATAGAATTATTATAATTTTACTCAACACCAATTTCCATATTCAACAAGTGCTATGGGCGGCATAACGGTGAAATCACCTTTTAAATTCCACGAATAGGACGAGTTCTCTCTTTTGATTTTAATACCAAGTACAAGAAAATTATCTCTATGCAATCCAAAACGTAATTTATTCATTTTGGAGATTGCTTAAATTTTTGATAATACCATCTTTTATTTTGGAAAACTTAATATATCCTTTTATCTTAGAGCATCCGGGCTTTCCTTTCAATCTGTTCCACTCGCTTAAAAAGAGAAAACAGAGGCTAGAAAGTTCAGGGCACTGGGTGCTCCATCTCTAATCTTAGTTAAACGCCTTATTTTATCTTCCTAGATCTCACAAGCAGGATAAATATACTAGTCGTTTCCGCATATTCAGTTTTCAACTTTAGTTTGGAATTGATTATAAAGTTTCCAAATTATCTTTCAAATGCTAAATTTTCGTTTTAAAAACATACACAATTGATTTCAGAAAAATCATTACGTTTAAACTCCTATTCAAAAAGTTATACAATTCGCAACGTTAAAGTGCTGCGAAAAGTGCTATATAAGCTTATTTGATGAAAACAACTTTTTAATATTTGAAAATTCATATTTTCCATTCTAAATCTCTTATAAACTATTTAAATAGATTTATCAACTTTATTCCATATTTTTCGATAATTAAAAACGTTCATTTAAACTGACTTCTCGTTATGGTCACTTAAATATACTAGCATGGTTTTTCTAGTAAATTTATCTGTACTTAATTCAAAATCCACTCAAGGAAATTTTGATTTTCTTTGTTCGTTTATAAGGTAGGGATATAATAGTTCGGAATTTCCTTATCTCGAAGAATTCCGAGCTATTTTCCACTCTACACATTCATTTGAACTTTTCGGTGCAAAATCGCAAACTACCGTTGCGCGACGCACCTAATTTTAATTTATTTTCCAACGTTTGAAATAATATATTCAAATTGAATTTTATCACTTACAAAATCATTACAAATCATTTTAAATCAATATTTCCACTTTTTGAAGCTTTTAAATGAATTTTCACTATTGCCATATAATATTCTTTTATTCCTATTATTTTAATATTAAATTTTAAATTCTAATTTCAGTTCTGACGTCAAATTAAACTCAATTAAAACTTATATTTCAAATCTAATTTCAATTTAAACTCAAATTTAACCTTAATTTCACTTTCAATTTTCAAAATCAATTTCAGTTTCACTTTAATCTTTAATCCCCGTTCACTTCAAATTTCAAATTCTCTTTTATTTTTACTTTAATTTCAATTCTAATTATAAGGAGACTTATTTTTTCATAGTAGCTCATATCACCAAAATTGGATCTTATTCAACAAAGAGGTTACTTATTCAATAATGATATAAATTTGATGTCCATATTAACATAACAACCATACAAACAATCATATGACATTTGACATATTCAATATAGGTATAATACGGTAAGGGTCATAGCATTACAATGGATCATCCAACATATTCGAACAATCAATCAAACATCCATATCATCAAATGATGATTATCTAACATAACAATTAAACTTGATAATGAATATAATTCAAAATGCAATGAGAAATTCTCATCTTTAACCGAATTGATTTACTTCCTACCAACATTCAAATCACAACAACACTTCACCTAAATCATTACTAAACTCAACCAATACTTGCCCAATTCGACTCCTACTTACTCCTTACTCTCGGCCATCACTTCTACCTTTGCTTTCATCTCGGCCATGCCTCCCTATCTCCATATTTCTGACGCCTAAGCGTCATTTAAGAAGAGAAGAGGATGAAGTAGATTAAGAAGAGGTTAGAGAGTAACAAGTGGATTAGTGCTTAAGTATTGCACTATTTTTAACCCTCCTACCTCCCTTGAAGAGAGAAGCCATCAAAATAGCTTAAAGGAAGAAGAAGAAGAATGAGAAGTGTGAAAAATAAGAAGAATGAACGGGTATTTATAGGAAAAGTAAGGAGTGGCGAACTACAAAACTAACCCTTTAGAAAATTACCAAAATATCCTTACTTTATCATACTTTTTCAACATTTACCATCATCTTATCACATCAATACTTTATGTCTTAATCACTTAATATTTAAGTAAAAAAAAAGTAAAGATTTGGTTAGATTTGATGTGACATGTTTTGTCCTTTTGTGTTTACTTTTGCTAATTGGTTTCTAAACTTGTTTAGTACAGGTAAACTTGATTAGTGAATTAATAATACTTATACTATTTGAATATATGTTCATATATAAGAAAATAAAGGTGCAACAACATTGTGACAACTTTTAATCGGCAAAATGTTGATTTTCGACAAAATGTTTTACGGTCACATTTGACGTTATAGCTAAACTATTCATTTATGTAAATCAAATTTAAAATGAACATTTTTCTTCTTTTAGATAAATTAAAACATATCTCTTTATATTTGAAAATCTTATTTAATTAATATCAAAATCTCTAATTGTGCACTGTATGTAAAGTTGACAAATTATGACAAATTTTGGCTATTTTTGTAAAACGATTATTAACATATTTTAATATATTAATAAACTTTTATTATATTTATTAGATATTTTAAATAAGATTTAACTTATCAAATAAATATTTGAACCTTTTTATTTAAGCGTTTATTTATTTTCAACAAAACTTAACTTTTGCTAATTTGTTCTAAAATCCAAATTTATACTTTTTAATTATTAACTATAAGAATAAATAATTTCTTTATTATTACTTATTATATGTAACTTATTTATTTAAGCTTTAAAACTTTTAAATTTCAAACAAACGAAACCTCTCATTTTCATAGTAGCGAAATTATGTGTCGTTACATTCTCTCCTACTTAAAAGCATTTCGTCCACGAAAATGAAAGTTAGATAAAGGAATCTATCTCATACTCATATCCTCAAACATTTTGACTTATTTATACAGATGAAAGAAAAATGCATATATAAAAAGAAGATCGGTATCATAACAACACTAAAGCAATTGATGCCAAATATACATACAGAGATTCCCCATACTAACCTGAGTACTCATCACATACTTAAGATTATATATACATACATCAACTTAGACTTCTATCCTACCCATCCTAGTGCGTACTACATAGTTGAGATAATACATAAAACAACAAAACAGGACTATACATCCAAAAACAACCAAACTGATATTATATCAACATAAATGCATACATCCACATAACCCATCCCCTGAACTGAGCATGTACTATACCTGAGGTCTATATGTATATATACACATACCAAAACGTCAGTCCAAACTCTATATCTTTGTCTCTACTATTTAGGTAACTATCAAACTACTAAGTAAACAGATCCAAAACATCATACTATATTTGATTCGATATATTATTCAAATCCACAACTTTACTTCCGAACTAGTATCGATCCCCTGATTTTCTAGTGTGGACTTTGACAAGACTTCCTAATCACAAACCCTTACTTTCCTTGTATAGCTCTAAACTATGATAGAAAACTTGAGCACATAACCGTAAACTCTTATCAGCGTCCGCCGTTGAGAATCGAGTGATAAATACTTTCGCGGACTAGTGTAAACACCTCAAAGTTCAGTGTTCAAATCTTTGATCAAAATATGTGCCGAAGTGACCTACATGTAACTTGCATATTTATTCACACTCATTTTTACCTAATATTTTTTTTTCAAAATTTCTATTAATCCAAGTTTATTTCATAACCATTTACTTTTTACTAAGTCCATTATTACTTAAGCTTACAAATATAACCTAAACTTGTATAATATACCTTTACTTCCTAAGAGTTTATATACGTATCTCCAAACTTCAAATCGTCATTACTTCAATTAGGGGGTATAAAAAATATGGAATTCTACTATTATCTCAAATTAATAAGTTATAAAACTTAATACTTAGTTTTATTTATCTAATGTCTTTATTTAGGTAATATTATTTATCTTATCCATATATTAATAAGACAACTTTACTAAGTGTACATCTTTTTCTTACTAATCTTATGATTATCTACTTAACTTATTTACCTATCCATTTCTAAATCAAATTTCTTAACCTTAAATCCATAAAATATCTTATGGTCGAATTATGAAACTTAATTCACATAGTGTTTGTTATTGACCTTTTTCATCCAACAATCAACCTACTAACCATATTATTCAAAATTATCCACTTTTAATCTATTTTATTCTGAATTACAAATGCTACCCTAAATGTATCACTAATTAAAAGTTTTATATTAGGATGATATTTCTTATATCTCTTATTCTCAAATTTCACTTTGATTCTAACCTAATCAAAGCGTCTAAATTACAAATTATCTTTTCTCCTTTACAAGTTATAGAACTTACCCTTTCATATTATATTTACCCAAAACCTTAATCTGGGCTTATCTTTTTTTTTCTTATTGATAAGAATTTTTTCTAAGTGCACATTTTCTTTTTACCTTCTCTAATTACAACTTCTATCTTTAATATTATCATCAATTATCTTACAGTTAAACTGCGAATTTTACTTCACAAGATATTTGTACTTAGCTTTCAAATCCATCCATTTTGATGATCATTAAATCATTATTTCTTAATAAACAAATGTCTAGGGGTATATGATTAAAGTTCTAAATTCTAGCTTTCAACTAATTGATTCTATATGGAATATCTTATAGTCAAATTGTGCAATTCTAATCACATGATATTCATATTTTAGCTTTACTTAGCTATAATCCATTCTCTAATAAGAACCTAGGGTTTTGTTTGTATTGGCGTAATGAATAGCCACAAAATAATATATGGGTAACCATTTCAGATAAGATTAATAAATTTATTTGCAAATGTTTTCAAAGAATGTCATTAAAAATAATATCAAATGTTTTGGTGTAAAAGTGTTTTAGTTATCATAAGGTAAGAAAACCCATCTGTGTTTATGTGTGAACGTGGTCTTATGAGATACTCTTTCTTTCCAAAGGATTTTATTTAAAAGGTTGATATATGACACTGTCAATTATAATTGAGTTTTTCTCACAATGCTTTATAAATCCTGATTCGGGTATTTTTAATACTTGGATCAGATCCGAGTAGTTTCAGGTTTAGTCGAAGAAGGTTGTAGTTTCTAGAGAAAAGCGAGAGATATTTATCTACATATGGGCATATTCTATTATCTGTTGTGCTTTGTTAGTTTTAGTTTGATATTTGTCAGCAATTGTAAGGATAGATTTTTATAACTGTCTAAGCTAAATTTAGGTTAGACTTTGATATATGTATCTAAAAGTTTTTCACTGTAAAGATATTTGATCAATATTATATATTATTCCATTCGAGTGAGATTCCTTTCTCTATTTTTCTTTTTTACCCTTGATCATCCATACTTCCATGCAACTTAGGTCGGACATGAGTGGTTTATTATCCGCTCAAAGGGTACGAAATTGTGGGTCATCACAGTTTGTATATGGTATTGTCATATGACGCATTGCTCTATACTTTCGTTACAAATATATATCAAGCTCATATTCCTGATTAGAAATAACGTAATAAAGTTTTATTTGCACTCTAGGTTGTTCAAGTATTGAACGATTGATCTCACTAAGAAGGACCAGTTGGAAATAGACATGTATAAATCACATCTCATGTAATTTCCATGCTACGCACCATGGTTGATCTATATCATTTGATTATGTTGGTATATATGACCATTGATTGGTTTAGTTACATTGAAGGTAACAAAAGCCACTTTATTCCTTTGTCAGCACAATTAAAGGACGAGAGTGTTTTATAAACACCTTATGATATAAATAGAAAATTTTAGAGCTCATAAAGCTAAACACATTTATAAAGATATTACATATATGGCCCAGAAGGAGATTGTTGGAAAATTTCAATATGTGGGCCACATATGTAAAGTAAATATGTCATGCTATATTGATGTAAAGCCTAATTAAAGTGATCAAATTGTGAATTGAAGTTAAAAGGTTTGCAGGTATAATTAACATGGTATTAATGTGTAGATATTGGAACAATTCTATTTTGTTGAAGGGCCAAATTAGAAAATACCGATGTTATAAATAAGGGTTTATGGTCCCCAAATTACATAGGCTCCGGTTATTCTCCTAATCTCTTCTATGAAAATAATTCGGATCTAGGGTTTGCGTCAATTTGGAAGATTAGGTCCAGCTTTTATCTTTTGGATCTGTCTCTCTCACTTAATCAATTTATGAAAGTAGCGACTATAAATTCAGATCTGATATAAGGTTTAGGGTTGTGTCAATATGGGAAACCAAACCAAATTTATTTTTCCAACTTCAACTATGGATTCAGGTATGGCTTTCGCTGGCCAGTTTACTTTCCTCTATTTCTTTTTAAATAAATCAACATGGGTCACATATTTAGATCTAGGGCTTCATGATTAATCAGCTTTAAAGTTTATTGAAATCTTAATACCTTCTTTATTAAGTAGAAATAAATTATAATCATCTTCTTCTTGTGTGTTCAAATTCCAAGTGCTTTCTTCATCAAACTCAATGTCTCGACTAACAATAACATTTCCATTAATAGGGTTGTATAATATATATCCCTTTGACTTCGAGTCATAACCAATGAAAGTATATTTTTCACATTTATCGTCCATTTTTGAGTGTTTTTTATATCTGGGATATGGGCATATGTTATGCTTTCAAATACTCTGAAATGTGATGCGCATGGCTTTTTATCACTTCATGCTTCTGTAGGGTATTATTCCATATATTTCGAGTTAGAGAATGATGTGATAAATATGCTGCACATTCAAAGGCTTCGTCCCAAAACTCGATAGGAATATTTGTACTTTTAACCATACTATGAGCCATATTAAGTAGAGATCTATTCCTCCTTCTTGCAGCGTCCTTTTGTTGTATGGTGTATGGAACCGTTATGGGACAATAAATTCCACTTTGTTCATAAAATTCCTCAAACTCTTCTAAGGTTAATTTTGCACCTAAGTCGGATCTCATAACCTTTATCCTATAGCCACTTTCATTTTCTATATAAAAATTAAATTTCTTAAAAGCATCGAATACATTTGATTTTTATTTAAGGAAATAAGCTCTTGTTGTTCTACAAAAATCATCAACAAAGAGTGAAAAATAATTATTGTTTTCAAGTGAGTATGGTTTTATTGTACCACGTACATCTATGTGAATTAGTTCCAATTTCTCTTTAGCTCTTGCAGCAGATTCTGGAATGTTTTTTCTTGGTTTCGTTCCAAATAAACATCCTTCAAACAATTGATTCATGTAATTAATGGATGGCACATCTTTAACTATATTTTATCTTTTAACAGTTTTAAACTTCCATAATTAAGATATCCAGATTATAGATACCAAAATCGTGATGAGTCTTTGTAATAAGCTTTCAAACATTTAACAACATTATTTGAAATACTTAGTGGAAATATTCTATTTTTAGATTGCTACTTTATCAATTAATTTTTTTTACCATCTCTCATAAAGTGACTTTAGTTTTTCATGTGAATATAATTTCCTTTTTCTAAAAGTTGCCCAAAACTTAGGGTATTTGTTTTCGAGTTAGAAACATAGTACATATTAGAAATATAATAATGTTTTCCATTTTTAAACGAATCTGTAATTTTCCTTTCCCTTTAAACGAAATTCTAGGTTCACTAACAAAATGAATGTTTTCGCTTTTTGACTCATCATGCTTTGTAAACATGTTTCTTCATCCACACGTATGATTGCTAGCATCTGTATCCAAATACCATGTACTTTTTTTTATTTTCATCTTCACTATGTACCTATAAAAGTGTAGATATACTTTATTTACTTTAGGGAAATTATATCTCTCTTGTGTTTTATTGGAAGTATATGTTGGCCTTCTATTGTGATTTATGTTCTCTCATCGTCTTCGACCTCATGTAGCATATGTATTTTGGTTTCTTTCTTCTTTATTGAAAAATTTGTAGATGTCTCTTTCATAGGTTTAGCCATGTCCTATTTCTTTTTGGCGATGATTTCTTTCTATTTTAAGTACCTTATCCTCCCACAAGGTGTGTTTATTTGAAGAACTTGCTCTAATGGCTCTTCTTTGACTATTTTATTTAATTATTCTTCATGGGCTTGAAGCAATCCCATGAGTTGATAAATGGTCATGATATTTAGATCTTTAGATTCTTCAATTAGATTCTTCAATTATTACAACTATGTAGTCAAATTTGAAATCTAAAGACTGTAGAATTTTATAAGTACTTCAAAATCTTCTATTTTCCAACATTTGTTTTCATTTGATTTACGATGGATAAAACTTGAGAAAATAATCATCAGTTGATTCCATTAAATTTATATATAAATATTCAAACTTAGCTCGCATAGTTTGTAGTCTACTTTTCTTCGTCTTGTCAATTCTTTTGAAAGCATTCTCCATAATCTCTAATGTTTCCTTGCTGCTTTGCACATTTTCTACCTTTCTGAAAATAATTTCATCTAAAACTTGATGGATGATGCTAAGAGCATGTTGATTCATCTTCATTCCTTCAAATTATCCCTTCAAATTTAGGATAAAGTGGTGACATTGACAAGTTGCTTATATCTATTATCAACGACATCTCACACATCATGTTCTACAAACATGCTTTCATGCGAATGTTTCAATTATCATAATACCCTTTCTTGATTAAGAGAAATTTAACTAAACTTAATCCACTTATTATTCTTCCATGATATCAGCCTGGCTCAAATACCATTATCAAGGGGTTTTTTTAAAGAATATATTTGATTATAGTATAAGTTACTTGAGATAGATTAGAGCTTTAAGGAAAAAAAATATAAGGAGGAAATAAGACTTTATTATAAACTTTGATCACAAATGTTCAAACCACTTTTATTGAGAGTTGAACTTAAGGATTTTTAAAATGACCAAAATATCCTTAATTTAAAAATAATTTAATTTTTTTTAAAATAATTTCAAAAGTGTGGAAATATTTTGAAGAAGATATGAATTTTTCTTTGTAGTAAAATTTTAAATTTAAAACACCTATCACGAGTTGATGAACTAGGAAAATCACATATTGTAAGTTGCTAGCTACTTTCCTATTTCGTTCCCTCCTCAACACCCGATGCCTCTTGAGCCACTGATCATTAAATCGTGAAAGATTCTCCACCTACGATCTTCAATCCACGATATACCCCTCCTTAAATACGATGGCTCCAAAACCATTGATTATCAATTTGTGATAATTTCTGCACCGATGATCTTCAACGCATAAAGGTTTCTCGTATGTTGATCTCCACTCGTGATAGCTCTTGGCACATTTATCATTGACTACCAATAGCTTATGGATCATCGACTAGTAAAAGTGGCAGCCAATAACATCAAGAAACTTTACAAGTTCAGAAACAGTTAGAATCCAAAGTTTGTCAATGGCGAAAACTCCGGCCATGGTGACTAATACCCGAATGGGTTAAAATGGACAACACGAAATTCACGTAAAGAATAACATTGAACTACTAACAATAGCCCCATTGTCTACCTACCTATTGGGTCCTAGAACCACCATACAAGATGATTGTGGATTAGGTTCTGATAAGAAAAATCAACCAAGAACGGAGACCAAATGCACCATCGACACGGCAAGATAGGACGCTATGATACCTGCATTTGGAAGCTGGCCCTTCCTTTACACCTCGTACTAAACATTAGAGCCCAGTCGTGCAGAAGTTGGAAAATTAAAGAAGAAACGTAATGAATTTTGGCCACTTTCAAGCATAATTCTAGTCGAACGAAGAGGAGTTTTAGAAATCAGCTACCATGGATCAAATTCATTTGTAACGATCTAGAATTTTGAATATTTGAAATCGAAAATTTTAATTGATTCTAAATATTTGGGAGTTAATTTAACTTGAATTTCGAATATGAATTTGACAATAAAATTATTTAATTCAATTATAAAGCTTGGCTAAAAAAATTTGAATCTGAAATTTTAAGCTGATTAAAATATTTTCAAGGCTTATAAAATTTATATTGATAATACTGAAGATAATGAAAGCTTCAGAATTGAATTTGGAAATGTCTTATTCATTTTTGAAATTATATCATTTGAGTCGATATTTAAAAATAGCCTTCTGAGGCACAGTCTCAGAATTCACTCCCGGAATTCGACGAAACCAGTTCCATTCGATCCGTAATAGTTAGTTAATATCGGATTTCAATTTTCGTAGCAATCGGAGTTGTCGTTTAACCCTGGCAGCTCAAAATGCATAGAAACTATTTTTAATCAATTCAATTTAAAATTGATCATTTACTTCCGTAACTTGCGCATATGATCAAATTAGCCTCCGAAATGCGTTCCATTGTGTTCGGAATAAAGGTAAAACCTTATGAACGTTAGGCGGCACGAGTCCTTTGGAGTTTGGAATATTGGGTGGGCTATTGGTTAGATATTTTCTAATATGATGATTATTGCTTTTCCTTATTCCGACAATACGTACAACCAACCACCAAATTGTCTCCTTCGTACCCCTTTCTCTTTTTTCCCTCTCTTCTCAAATCTTGATGTTCGATCTAAATAAAAAAAATAAGTTCTCGGCTTCAATCAAATAATGGCCGTTCCTCAAATTCCTTCTCCTCCTTCCTAAATAGTAGCCAAGCATTTTTGAACGAAAAAAAACCTAAACAAAATCAATCGCATGAGTTAAATCGCCTGGCGATGGATGGGCATAAGCACGCGAGCAAGGCAGGCATGTTGGGGATCGAACGGTTGAAGGGGATAAGGGAGCTCGATTTCATTTGGGGCGACAACAGTGATGGTTGCAATAGGGCAGCGCGACTTCGAATTTGCGTGGCATTCGTGTATTGTGGGCAGCAACAACGCAATGCATGACGGTGGCTCGAAATGGCTGCAGAAGGAAGGCACGTGGCGTTTAGGGCTGGTGTGATCGAGTCGAGGCTGATGGGACTCGCATTTGATTCGTGGATTTGGTGGATGTCCGTTAGGTATAAATTTACAACTTAATTATTTACACTTTCCATTTCAGCTTGAATTTGAATGATCAGAAGTCAGAAAAAAATATATAACAGTAAGTTTTATTAGACAATTTATTTATATATGAATATATGTATATATACAGTAAAGTGATTACTGTTTTTATTTACAGTAAAAAGGAAATTTTACCTGTTAAGTAGTTTCTTTAAATTTTAAGGAAAATTGAATTGAATTTAAATGTGTATAGGAAACAGAAATTATTTATAGATTTTGGGAAATGGATAGGAGTCATATAAAAAGGTAGATCTTTAAACCTGCTTTATTAACTTATTAAATGATTTTAGTTACTAAATGATTGTATTAAAGGAAATTTTTTAATTAAGGATTAAATTATTAGCTAATAAAATTCATCAACTGGAAATTTATTGTTCGATTTTTTTAAAATATTAATAAATTGTTCGATTATTTTGAATATTAATAAAAACTATAATTGTTTATAAAAGGTCAAAAAAAAATTGCAAAGAAAACAAACGGGAATGGAAATGGATTGCAAAATAAAGGAGCTAAGGTGAGATCTTCTCACTCAATCAATATTATTCTAATTTAAATTTTGAATAGTTAGATTTAAAATTGATTGACTGGGTGTTTGGTGATTGATTTAAAATAATTTTCAGTGGATGATATTATATATATAGTAGTATATAGTATATATTAGAGTTGTTGATTTCCCGCATTATATAGCGGATGAGACCCTATGCGCCGCATAATAGTGGATGATATTATATTTAATCCCATATACCGCGATATTCCACCTTGATGTGGAATTGGCATTTAATTGTTATGCTAACATCTGTTGATGCAGGGAAACAAGTTGGAGGGATCCAACTGGATTCCTCAAAACATTTGAATTTGTTTCATATGTTGTGTGTTGATAATTTCTGTGTGATTATATTGTAATTGAAATCATTGTAGACTAAAATTTAGCCGAATATATTTTTGGTATCGTAAGATACCATAAATAAATAAAATTGGATTTAAACTTAAGTAGAAAGTCTATAGTGAAATCCCACTGAATAAACTCCAAAATATGGGAAAAGATTTAATAAAGGAATTCTTAGTAATATTGTTTAAAGTTAAGGATTTATTAAAAATTCGATTTTTAAATAGTCTTGAAAAAGGTAAAGGTATTTGTTTTTAAAGGCAACAAATTTGAAAATCAAATTGGAAATTAATTTGGTGTTTGTATACGATTTCTGAGATCGGTTTAAAAATCATATATCAGTGAATATTTGGGAAATTTAAATTCACAACGGTAATTTTATAAATGGAAGGGAAATTTGTTAAAAACAAAAATTAGGTTATTTTTAAAAGTGCGAAAGGAATTTACGGATTTGGAACGTAAATTTAAAGTAAATCCACAAGGATTTATAAATTGATTTGAATGAACCGTTTTAGAATGGAAGGTGTACTTTCCTTGGAAAGCCGAGTATGTTTTCAATATAGTCTATAAATATGAAATGGAAGTTGTGAAGATGGTTTTACGGAAAGATTATATTGGACAAATTTTCGAGTTGGGTTATTTTGATAATCTCTAAAGTAAAGATTTATTTTAAATATAGAAATGGTTACTTAAATATTAAATTGATATTTGTTTAGAAAATGGTTATTTAAAATAGTTAAACGCTATCTACTAATTTTATTTTAAAGTTAGTTTAGACTTGAAGTTTTATATGAGATATTGGTATAATATTTTCATAAATAATATTTAAATAAATGTTTTAAAATAATTTATCTGAATGTTTTCATGTATATATCTTGGATAAGTACTTTAAAGTATTTTAAAGTATTTGAACTCGGCAGACTTTCAGTGGAAAGAAATAATATCGGGAATTTTATTCAGCGAGTAAAAAGTGATTTGGAATTTGTTTTCAAATGGTTGAAGTGTGAAAATACACCTTGCGAAGATATTTTGAAAATAATAACTGGTAAATCATTTAGATCTTAGTGAATTTTGTGGATATTTATTGATAGTTAAATAACCGACTATCAATATTTGCTTTTAAATGGTATTTGAATTTCGATGCGACCGGGGGTCGAATTCCAAATGGATATTCGAAACCCACATCGAATCTTTGTGATTGTGATGGATATTTTATTTAAAAGATCAAAGTGGAAATTTGTTGTGATTTGTTTGAATCTGATTGTAACACTTATTTTTAAAAATAAGCGCTCGTTATTCGGATTAACCGGTAGCGGACTTTGTGTCATAAAACCCATTCCGAATAATGATACAACGAAATGGGATGCATTGAAGATGGTGTTGAAGACCGGGTATTTTTGAAAGCGAAAGGATTGCCTGTCAAATGTCTCAGCACCGGGTTGCTCCGGTATAGATATTTTATCACCTTTGTGATGGGTATTCCGGACGTGATTTGTGAATACCCAGATTTGCAAGGGCTTCTTTTGAAGTGCCTTCGATTCCGTTCAATCCCAGAACGGAATTGTATGGATGTGTGTCTGACGTCACACTTCGAGATGTAAAGATGGTTTCTATCAAATATATTTCTGCTGGTGGCGGAGAATTTATTCTCTTAGCTTAACACCCTTCTCTGGGACGTACGAGCTCAGAGGTTATGTAGTTGATGGTTACTAGCAATACATTCCCAATTTGTTAATGTGACATACGAAGTGCTGCTGATCATTTGTTGATCAAAGCATGACTTTGTGAAAAGTGTAGCTTTGTGGAAGAGACCTCTTCGGACCTCACACCTCGAAAATGGTCAAAACAGGAAAGATGCAGCAAGGTTACGAGGGTCGCGCCCTTTAGGGTATGTCATTTCCTTCTGGAAAAGGGTGGTGTCAGGTATGGAGCCCTGATATTTAACCTTTGTGGTTCTGCAAATACTTTTCTTTGTAGTTGTTGGTGTAGAGGATCCTCGGATAAAGGTCCCAAAGGATCGAGGGATGGCATACTCGTGTAGTAGTTACCTAGTTATAGGGGTAACCCGGCCTAGTGTCGGCAGAGAGCTGGTTAAGTTCTCAGGACATCCCTCCAGAGGCGTACCCATGTGGCAGAAGGAAGTTCCTTAGCCTGACCATTTGTTGGAAATCCAAAGAAACAATACGCGCCTTGTATGGTTTTAGTTGTATAACTTGCCATTTACTTATGGTGGCGCCCCACTGTTTAGATGGTTGCTATAGTAGGCATACAATAATGGTTGTATGCTGGCTAAGATTAATATTATACTTTCGAAATGTTTTCTACGCTATGCACTAATAATAATATCGAAAGGATTTTTTGCATATTAAGCATGTTTGACTATCATAAGGAGAAATCTCTTCAAATTCTTTGTTTGCATTAGTGTATGGCCGGAGGCCTTATGGTAATTTCATTTTCCAAAAGTATAGCGAATTTCTTTTACTTTCTTTATGAAAGTAACTGTTTTTAAGATCTCACACCAGTCCCACAACTGACCTAGAGTTTATTGTTCCCTTTCTA
This sequence comes from Allium cepa, assembly GCA_030765085.1. NCBI lineage: Eukaryota > Viridiplantae > Streptophyta > Magnoliopsida > Asparagales > Amaryllidaceae > Allium > Allium cepa. The sequence continues at coordinate 193,388,631 of CM060943.1, forward strand.
AACTCTGTGTGCCCATAATTTTTCAAACGGGCAACCTAGAGTCAGGTTAGCAGTTACTCGGGAGCGAAGTCAAAGAGATGTTTTGGAGATCAGAAGCAAGCTGAATGGCGGGGCGTATCACTAGTATATGTTATATTCTTTCCATTGTTTGTTGTTGTAACACTCTAATAATGTGATGTGATGTAATGTAATAATTGATATAGTGATTCTGTTTAAAGAATTTTGTTTATCTATTATATTTGTTCCGCTGCGAAATGTGATATTCTGTTATTTGTTCAGTTTCTTCTTTCTTCTTGTTCTACCTTATCTTCTTTAACCTCAACAGTTTGGTTTTTTGGGCATTCGACTGTGTGGCATTTGATACAGTGGATGTATCGATGTCGACTTTCGAGCGTCGAGAAATCGGACATGTTACAAGTGGTATCAGAGCATTTGATTAAGCGACAACCTTGACTCTGTAGGGTGTTACTCATTAGAGATAGAGTCAGCAATACTCTAGAATGAGTGTGAGTGTAATAATAGATATGGGCGTGTATTTGTTAGTGGATATAAAATTGTTTTATATTGTGATGGTTGGTTGGTTGAGTGGTATATGGATTCTGGTCAATATGAGTAATTAACGTTATTGATAGGGATCTCCATACACTTGTGTAGAACAAATTCGACACGATATCGTTTTAAAATAGGGTAAATGAAATAATTTTACCCAAACTATTTTCGTATATAAAAGAAATAATTTTTCTGTGAATTATTATAGTATATGGTTGCTTGATTGTTAGGAAGTGATAATATTATTATCATTTGAGTAGGAAATTGAAATCGTAACTCCAAAATTAAGAAATAAATTCACATACAAATGGAATTTGAGAATATAAACTGTGAATGTGACTTATAATTTGAAATGGAATTCAAAAGAAATGTTTTGAAAAGAATTTGAAAATTTTGGAGATTTGGAAAGTTTAAATTCCCTTGAGTTGAAAATAGTTTTTAAGGGTTGAAAAAATGTTTTTGGAGGGATAAAAGCTCTAAACTCTTTTCGGTCGCTGGAAAATAATTCCGGTGATGATCGCGACATCATCGGTGTTCATTTTCGAGTTTCCAAGAGAGGAATTGTTGCCCAATTGTTTTAAATTAAAATTGTTTGGAAAACTGGGTTTGGTTTTTGAAATTCAAAGAATAATTTGAATTGTTTTCAAAAATGGTTTTGAATTGTCGAAAAGACTCTGGAATCTCATAAAAAATAGTTATGGAATAATAAGTTTGAAAACTTAGGAAATTCAGATTTAAACTAAAATTAACTTGAGTTAATTTGAATGAAGCTGAATTTTGGAAGTCTTATAAACTAAAATGGTTGGAATAAAATTACAAAGATGGAAAATTAATTGTGAATGAATGAATAAATTTGCATTCACAAGTACATGAAACTGAATTGAATGTTGAAATTCATTTCGAATTTGTAAGTAAATAGAACCGTTTGTATTAAACAAAGTGAAATATTGAAATAAAATTAGTAAATAAAACTAATTAAAGGAATGACGAAATTGAATATGATTTGAAATGAATCGAAATTCAATAATTGTAAACGAAAGTAAATATATTAACAGAGGTGAATAAAATTGAATTTTTAATCAATTGGAATAATATGGGTTTGTTTAAAATTAAAAATGAATTGAATGTAAGCAAGTGTGTTGTAAACCCTTCAAATTGAATGAAAATGGTATATGAATTAATTGTAAACAGTTGAATTAGTATTAAAACTATATAAATTGCTTACGGAAAGTGTTTAGTGTGCATTGTTTTTTGAATTCTTGTGTTTAACTATTACAAATAAGTGGAATGTTGTTAACCATCATATATATGACACTGACATGTTTTATATGAGTAAGTACAGGTTCAGGGAAGTTATTGGGCTGGATTTGATTGCGCAAAATGCTAATTAAATAAGCTGCTTGCTTAAAAATGCTAAATAAGGTATGCCTATGAAATAAAAATAGGAAATATGAACTGTTTTTGTTTTTCCGACCGGGTGGGTCAATGTATATATATTTATATCTTTTGTCAAATTGCAAAAGCTCCTCCGTACAAAGGGGACTCTGCCAAATTTTTTTGAAAATTTTGGGAGTTCGAAAATTTTTGAAATTTTTTGTTAGCGACAAACGATTTCAAATTTTGAAGTTGAAGTAAATTAGTGAATGAAACTAATTTAAAGTAATAGTATGAATCAGTTATAATTAAAAGATAAAATTCAATATTCAGAAGTTAAACTGAATCCAAATAATGTGAAATTGTAAATTGAATTCAAATAAAATTGAAAATGCAAGATTGAATGAAAATGGATATATAACTTCAATAGTGAAGTAAAAATGGTATAAGAAGTATTCAAACTTTTGTAATAAAATGTGAAAAATAAATTTGAATGTTGTAATTGAATATTATGGCCAGTAAAATATACAGGTATGTTACAGGAAAAAGAAAATTGGAATTGAGATTTTGATTTCGAAGATAAATTTGAAATTGCTCGACAAAAGGTATGTGTTTAAATTTCAGTATGAAATTTGGTGATTTTCTTGTCTAGCCACTTGGCCTTTTGTTTTCTTTTTGAATCTGAGGGCCTGTGGTGCCATTTTGTAGTCGTACCGAGCTAGCCGCACAAAGGAGACGCTGACGAAATTTTTCGAAAATTTTGAGAGTTAGAAAAATTTTGAGAAAATTTTGAAAGCTTAAAATTTGAATTTAAATTTAAATTTGAATTGTTAGAAAAACAATGTTGTTTGGGAACCATGAAAGATTTTGGAAAATCAGTTGAAATGATACTGGATCTTTAATAGAAAGATTTGTTTTGGAAAGTTGAAACTGTTTGGTTTGGAAAATATTAAACGGGTTGAGGATCATTCTACTTAACTTGTAATTTCAGGATGAATTTTTTTAAGGGGGGAAGGATGTAACGACCCAGAAATTTGAACATTTGAAGTCGAAATATTTAATTTATTTTAAATATTTGGGAGTTAATTTAACTTGAATTTCGAATATGAATTTGACAATTAAAATTATTTAATTAAATTATTAAAGCTTGGGTAAAAAAAATTTGAATCTGAAGTTTTAAGCTAATTAAAAATATTTTCAAGGCTTAGAAAATTTATATTGATAATACTGAAGATAATGGAAGCTTCAGAATTGAATTTGGAAATGTTTTATTCAGTTTTGAAATTATATTATTTGAATCGATATTTAAAAATAGCCTTCCGAGGCACAGTCTCGGAATTCGACAAAACCTGTTCCATTGGATCCGTAATAGTTAGTTATTATCGGATTTCAATTATCGTAGCAATCGGAGTTGTCGTTTAACCCTGGCAGCTCAAAACGCATAGAAACTATTTTTAATCGATTCAATTTAAAATTGATTGTTTACTTCCGTAACTTGCGCATATGATCGCATTAGCCTCCAAAACACTTCCATTGTGTTCGGAATACGGGTAAAACCTTATGAACGTTAGGCGGCACGAGTCATTTGGAGTTTGAAATATTTGGTGGGCGGTTGGTTAGATATTTTCTAATATGATGATTATTGCTATTCCTTATTTCGACAATACGTACAACCAGCCACCAAACTGTCTCCTTCGTACCCCTTTCTCTTCTTTCCCCCTCTTCTCAAATATTGCTGTTCGATCTAATAAAAAAAAAGTTCTCGGCTTCAATCAAATAATGACCGCTCCTCAAATTCCTTCTCCTCCTTCCTAAATAGCAGTCGAGCATTTTTAAACAAAGAAAAAAAACCTAAAAAAAATCAATCGCACGAGTTAAATCGCCTGGCGATGGATGAGAATAAGCACGCAAGCAAGGCAGGCATGTAGGGGATCGAAAGGTCGAAGGGGATAAGGGAGCTCGATTTCGTTTGCGGCGACAACAGTGATGGTCGCAATAGGGCAGCGCGACTTCGAATTTGTGTGGCATTCGTGGAATGTGGACAGCATCAACGCAAGGCATGACGGTGGCTCGAAATGGCTGCAGAAGTAGGGCACGTGGCGTTTAGGGCTGGTGTGATCGAGTCGAGGCTGATGGGACTCGCATTTGATTCATGGATTCGGTGGATGTCCGTTAGGTATAAGTTTACAACTTAATTATTTACACTTTCCATTTTAGCTTGAATTTGAATGATCAGAAGTCAGAAAAAAATATATAACAGTAAGTTTTATTAGACAATTTATTTATATATGAATATATGTATATATACAGTAAAGTGATTACTGTTTTTATTTACAGTAAAAAGGAAATTTTACCTGTTAAGTAGTTTCTTTAAATTTTAAGGAAAATGGAATTTAATTTAAATGTGTATAGGAAACAGAAATTATTTATAGATTTAGGGAAATGGATAGGAGTCATATAAAAAGGTAGATCTTTAAACCTGTTTTATTAACTTATTAAATGATTTTAGTTACTAAGTGATTGTATTAAAGGAAAATTTTTAATTAAGGATTAAATTATTAGCTAATAAAATTCATCAACTGGAAATTTATTGTTCTATTTTTTTAAAATATTAATAAATTGTTCGATTATTTCGAATATTAATAAAAACTATAATTGTTTATACAAGGTCAAAAAAATTGCAAAGAAAACAAACGGGAATGGAAATGGATTGCAAAATAAAGGAGCTAAGGTGAGATCTTCTCACTCAATCAATATTATTCTAATTTAAATTTTGAATAGTTAGATTTAAAATTGATTGACTGGGTGTTTGGGTGATTGATTTAAAATAATTTTCAATGGATGATATTATATATATAGTAGTATATAATATATATTAGAGTTGTTGATTTCCCACATTATATAGCGGATGAGACCCTATGCGCCGTATAACAGCAGATGATATTATATTTAATCCCATATGTCGCAATATTCCACCTCAAAATGGAATTGGTATTTAATTGTTGTGCTAACATCTGTGGATGCAGAGAAACTGGTTGGAGGGATCCAACTGGATTCCTCAAAACATTTGAATTTGTGTAACAACCCGATATTCGCGTCAATTCATAATCGACGTTAAAACGATATATTTTTTCGTCAATTGCCATTTTGAAGTATTTAAAATTTAAATTAAAATTTAAATTACAAATTGTTATAAAGTTTGAGGGGCTTTGATTTTTAAATAGTGGTCCACCTTTCTTTTATTTTGGACCGAGACAATTGTCTAAGCAATAAACCCGTTCTCTCCCCTTACCCATTTCCATTTTTAAACCCTAACCTAAGAATCGAGAGGAGCAAATAATGGCGGCATCTCCTTGCTCGTCTTCGTTCGATTAGTCTTCGATCGAGAATTGGGGTTTCTTCGGGGGTTCGCTTCTGGAACTCGAAGGCGTCAACTTCAATGGCTCCTTCAAGTTGCTCGCGACTACTTCAATTTGGTCGAGCCGCCTTCGCCTTCAAAGCAGAGGTGAGTTTGCTCACATCTAATTCATGTCTCGAGTTATCTGTGTATTTTGTTGCTTGAATTTCTGCCGTTCCATGTTGTAGATGTTGATGTTGTACTTCACTATATATGTGAGTCTTGTGTCCACTTGATGTCTGTCTCCTTGGTTGAACTCGAACCAGATACACTATATTGATGCAGTGTATTCATTTGTATTTGATCATTATATTTCATTTGTGACAGTATTCATATTTAAAACTGTCCTGAGCCTTTTACTGTCAAGTTGTATTTGAGAAAATTGAGGTTGAGAGTGTAGTTGCAGTATATTTGGACTTCTTTTGATTTAGTTAAAGTTGCCATCTTGTTTGCCTTCACCTCCATTCTGCAGCGTCTTCATGCTGGACCACTGACATATGTATTTGGTCATTCGAGTTCTGTGCTCTATTCTTCGAGGCATGTAGTTTACATGTGTTTGTACTTGCTGTTTCATGCAGTTCTGTACATGTCGTGACAGTGCGTTTGTAGTTGAATTGTTCTTCACCACCGCACTTCCATCACCACACTCCATCTACATGTATTTTGATACAGTTGCAACTAAGTTGTACTACTGCCTTTCCTCTCGAGTCTGACACTCGCACTGTCCAGTTTTGTTTAGTTGTTCACTGGTCTGCATTTACCAGTGAAGTTGAACTAGTGTTCTTGTGGTTTGCTGTAGCAATTCATCACACTTGAATTGCATTTGAGTTTCTTTTCAAATCCATCTTCTTGCTTCTTACTACTATGTGTACTTGATTTAGTTGTACACTTACCGTGCACATTCCATATCATGCCCTGATATTGTGCATATCATTTTTACCATTATGTCATTCAGTTTGTATTATTATTTCATCATGCTTGCTGTTTGACCTGCTGCACTATATGTTGTGTTGCCATCTTCTTGGTATTTGCAGTTCTCTACTGCCCCTTTAACTTGCTTATGCTCCCTGGAGACGTGGCATTCATTCTTTACTCATTTGATTTGTCGCAGTCGTTGTACTGCATATATTGGGGACTGTCCAATTGAGTTAGTTCACTGATGCATTCAATTGCATATCACTCGATTGCCCCTTTTATTACATGTTCTTCAAGACAGATTGCATACCGTTGCATTGTTGGTCTTGTAATTATGTCTCGGTGGTGCATTGTATTTGTTGTCGGTTCTTTACTTTTTGAACCTGTCTTTGAGATGTACTGTGACTATCTATTTTATATGTTGCAGTCTTGAGTTTCTTGTAATGGCCATGTGTGTCAGCTGCACTACATAGTAGCCATGTTGGTGCATTTTGTCGTGTTGGGCCACCATGTCAGTGCTTTATTAACCTGGTTAGCATGCAGTTCCATGTTGCCATTTCTATATCCATTTTGTTAAGGTGCTGTTCGTTATGTACATTCAATTGTGTACATATTTTTCTTTCATTTGGTGGAAGTTTTAACTGTTGCCATCATGTACAGTCTGTTGTACATTGCTCTTCATATTAGTGCATTGGGTCCTTATTCCTTTTAGTTCATACTGTATATCTTTGTGTGCTAGCTGCCATGCACATTCTCCATGTCTGCCTTCTTGACCACTGAGGCCGTGGTATTTGATATTTGAATATTCATTGATTTCGGTTCGTTGATCATTGGGTACATCGTCACTGTTGTGGCAGGGCAGTGCACGCAAGCGTGAACTGCAGCCACACGGTATTCATTGGGTACATCATCACTGTTGTGGCAAGGCAGTGCACGCAAGCGTGAACTGCAGCCACACGGTATGGTTTTATGATATCTATCTTGTTTTGATTAATTGATCTTTTGCATATTCCATATGCTGTAGTGGCGAGGCAGTGCACGCGTGCGTGTACTGCAGCCCTACTCGACTTAATATTTTAATTGATATTTAAATGTTTTGAACTGTTTTGTTTATTTCAATTCAATATTCTGAGTTGCATTCTGATTTGGTTTAATTACTGTCGTCTATTCATTATTTAATTATTATTGCTTCTGTGCACTAATAACTGAGTTTGAATTAGACTGACCCGAGTATTATTTTCTTTCGAATTTAATACTCGGGTCAGACCGAGTATTTCAGGTTGTAGATATTCTGCTTTGGGTTGCTGCTAGAGCTATGAAGTTCTTTTATATCTTTTAGAGTAGTCGTCGTCATTTGTAGTAGTCTATAAAATTGTATAGGAAGATATGTATTCATGTATATTAAATACGTTAATGTACTTGTATATGTAACTTCCTTAGTCGACTGTTGTAGTTGTATCATATGTACCGTGTCATATGTATTGTATCAAATGTATTGTAACTGACATCAGTTATTGTATATATGAGACTTTCTGTTTGATTTGTGTTCCGCATTATATTATCTGTGCGATATTTTATATTTACTGTTCTAAACTATTACGAACCATCGTAGTTCGTTTTATACTGGAATTGGGGTATGTCGATGGGAGAAAATAAATCAGAGATGAAAAATGAAAGAAAATATATTTATATACCACTCCCATTGAGATAACCAATACTAGTATAAGGCCTAACTATTGATGGTCGCTCCTCAACAGCCTTATTCTCCGTGCTAGTTGACAGCACTACTCCGTAGTGTTCTTGGCTAGCGTGGGTATAGAGGTGGGGCGTCACAATTTGTTTCATATGCTGTGTGTTGATAATCTCTGTGTGATTATATTGTAATCGAAATCATTGTATGCTAAAATTTAGCCAAATATATTTTTGATATCATAAGATACCAGAAATAAATAAAATTGGATTTTTAAATTTAAGTAGAAAGTCTATAGTAAAATCCTATTGAAAAATTCGAAAATATGGGAAAAGATTTAATAAAGGAATTCTTAATAATATTGTTTAAAGTTGGAGGATTTATTAAAAATTTGATTTTTAAATAGTCTTGAAAAAGGTAAAGGAATTTATTTTTAAAGGCAACAAATTTGAAAATCAAATTGGAAATTGATTTGGTGTTTGTATACGATTTCTGAGATCGATTTAAAAATCATATATTAGTGGATATTCGGGAATTTAAATTCACAGTGGGAATTTTATAAATGGAAGGGAAATTTGTCAAAAATAAACATTTGGTTATTTTTAAAAGTGTGAAAGGAATTGACAGATTTGGAACGTAAATTTAAAGTAAATCCAGAAGGATTTATAAATTGATTTGAATGAACTATTTTAGAATGGAAGGTGTACTTTCCCTGGAAAGCCGAGTATGTTTTAATATAGTCTATAAATATGAAATGGAAATTGTGAAGATGATTTCACGGAAAGATTATTTTAGAGAAATTTTTGACTTGGGTTATTTTGAAAATCTCTAAGTAAAGATTTATTTTAAATATAGAAGTGGTTACTTAAAGATTAAATTGATATTTGTTTAAAAAATGGTTATTTAAAATGGTTATACCCTATCTACTAATTTTATTTTAAAGTTAGTTTAGACTTGAAGTTTTATACGAGACATTGGTACAATATTTTCATAACTAATATTTAAATAAATATTTTAAAATAATTTATCTGAATGTTTTCAGTTATATATCTTGGATAAGTAATTTAAAGTATTTTAAAGTATTTGAACTCGGCAGACTTTCAGTGGAAATAAATAATATCAGGAACCTTATTCAGCGAGTAAAAAGTGATTTGGAATTTGTTTTCAAATGGTTGAAGTGTGAAAATACACCTTGTGAAGATATTTTGAAAATAATAACTGGGAAATCATTTAGATCTTAGTGATTGTTGTGGATATTTATTGATAGTTAAATAACCGACTATCAATATTTGCTTTTAAATGGCATTTGAATTTCGATATGACTGGGGGTCGAATTCCAAATGGATATTCGAAACCCACATCGAACATTTGTGATTGTGATGGATCTTTTATTTAAAATATCAAAGTGGAAATTTGTTGTGATATTTTTGAATTTGGATGTAACACTTATTTTTAAAAATAAGCGCTCGTTATTCGGATTAGCCGGGAGAGGACTTTGTGTCATAAAACCCATTCCGAATAATGATACAACGAAATGGGATGCCTTTGAAGATGGTGTTGAAGACTGGGTATTTTCGGAAGCGAAAGGATTACCTATCGAATGTGTCTGCACCGGGTTGATCCGGTATAGAGATTTCATCACCTTTGTGATGGGGGTTCCGGACGTGATTTGTGAATATCCGGATTTGCAAGGGCTTCTTTTGAAGGCCTTCGGTCCCGTTCAATCCCGGAACGGACTTGTATGGATGTGTGTCTGACGTTACACTTTGAGATGTAAAGCTGGTTTCTATCAAATACATTTCTGTTGGTGGCGTAGAATTTATTCTCTTAGCTTAACACCCTTCTCTGAGACGTACGAGCTCAGAGGTTATGTAGTTGATGGTTACTAGCAATACATTCCCAATTTGGTAATGTAACATACGAAGTGTTGCTGATCATTTGTTGTTCAAAGCATGACTTTGTGAAAAGTGTAGCTTTGTGGACGAGACCTCATCGGACCTCACAACCCGAAAATGGTCAAAACAGGAAAGATGCGGCAAGGTTATGAGGGTCGCGCCCTTTAGGGTATGTCATTTCCTTCTGTAAAAGGGTGGTGTCAGGTATGGAGCCCTGATATTTAACCTTTGTGGTTACTGCAAATACTTTTCTTTGTGGTTGTTGGTGTAGAGGATCCTCGGATAAAGGTCCCAAAGGACCGGGAGATGGCATACTCGTGTAGTAGTTACCTAGTTACAGAGGTAACCCGGCCTTGTGTTGGCAGAAAGCTGGTTAAGTTCTCGGGACGTCCCTCCAGAGGTGTACCCATGTGGCAGTAGGAAGTTCCTTAGCCCGACCATTTGTTGGAAATCCAAAGAAACAATACGCACCTTGCACGGTTTTAGTTGTATAACCTGCCATTTACTTAAGGTGGCGCCCCACTGTTTAGATGGTAGCTATAGTATGCATACAATAATGGTTGTATGCTAGCTAAGATTAATATTATACTTTCGAAATGTTTTCTGCACTATGCACTAATAATAATATCGAAAGAATTTTTGCGTATTATGCATGTTTGACTATCATAAGGAGAAATCTCCTTCAATTCTGCGTTTGCATTATGTGTGTGGCGGAAGGCCTTATAATAGTTTCATTTTCCAAAAGTATAGCGAATTTCTTTTATTTTCTTTGTGAAAGTAACTATTTTTAAGATCTCACCCTAGTCCCATGACTGACCTGGAGTTTACTGTTCCCTTTCTAAACTCTGGGTGCCCATAATTTTCCACACGGGCAGCCTAGAGTCAGGTTAGCAGTTATTCGGGAGCGAAGTCAAAGAGATGCCGTGGAGATCAGGAGCAAGCTGAATTGCAAGGCGTATCACTAGTATATGTTATATTCTTTCCACTGTTTGTAATGTGATGTAATGTAATAACTGATATAGTGATTCTGTTTAAAGATATTTATTTATCTATTATATTTGTTCCGCTGCGAAATGTGAGATTCTGTTATTGGTTTTGTTTCTTCTTTCTTCTTCTTCTTCTACCTCTTCTTTTTAAACCCTAACGGTTCGGTTTTTTGGGCATTCGACTGTGCGGCATTTGATACAGTGGACGTATCGATGTCGACTTTCGGACGCCGAGAAATCGGACATGTTACAACATTCATCAAGAAGAGCTTGTCCATATAACCAATTTGACGAATGGAGCCACACATTAAAAACTGCAAAAGAATGGCTATAATTGGCCATATATATTCAAGAAAATCCAAGTAATGCTGCTTTTGACGAAATTGGTAACTATTAACTTGCTTTTGGCAAAGCAAATTCCGATTAGACCTAGAAGATTGAAATTGAATCACAACGTCTTGAAACTTGACTTGTACATTTAGAAAAATATGAGGAAGGACTTATAAAATGTTTGGACTGGTTTGGTTATTTAAACTCAGCCCCGAGTTATCCTATAGACTGGGTCCGATATATGGGTGCTCACCTTGTGACCGCACAAACTTCATGCATGGTTCACTCCACCCCATTGCTTCGTACTCAAGTGATGGTGCAAGGAATTAATGACCTACCCTAATATTGCCTAAGTATGAAAGCCATGAAGATGGGTATTCAAAAGATCGTATGATTCAATGTGGAGATGATAATAAAGTGGCTCGAACAACTCAACTAGATGGAAGGAAGAGCTCGCAAAAGAAGTTACAAGAATTTGGATAAACCTTAGACCTGGTTCTGGCTTATCAGTATAGGTCGGACTCGAGTTATCGCCGTAACTTTGGATGGCTTGGGATTTCCTATGCGGCCTTGGCTTTTGGACTTTGTTGCTATCAGGCCTCTACCTCATCGCTGAACAATTCCACTATAAATACCAACCTACCTACTACAAGAAAAGGATCTTCTTCTTCTCTCAACTGGATTTCCATAGCACTATTCGAGCTAGAACTTCCATTAAACTTTCTTCACTTTTATTCTCCACAACATACTCTTTTAACACCATTTTAAATATGAGATCCACTAGATGGTGGTCAGATATGAGATAGTTAGTTGTAATTCAAAGAGAGAATAACTAATGAAAAAGATTGAAGTAGATGTATGCCGGAGATTACGCCAAACAATAATAAAAACTTATGTGTATTCCTGTCTGTTTTCTACCTTTTCTTTTACATTTTTCCAAATCGGTGATTTCATCCTGATTTTGGATGTTGATCCATTTTATAGGTTAATTGAAAGATCCCTGAAAAATATAAACAACGGTAAAGACCGTTCTCTCATATCTATCCATATATGAAAGAAATTACCAATCAAAGTTTGGAAAATCGAATAATGATCGATTTTGAAATTCAAAAATATGAATGCTTTAAAAAAATAATGTAATGGTAATAATAATCTACAAAATTTCTAGAGTTACAGATCAAATATGCTTGTTGTCGATTCATCAAATAGATTTTTATTATTGAACCTTGGTTTTCGGTTCCTTTTATATCATGAATTAAAGACATATATGAATAATTTGTATTAAACATTTGTCATTTACTAATCAAGATCCAAGCTTCTTCGTAGATAAAAGCAAGGATATGAAGCTATGAAATTCTAGATTTTCTTGTCCTGCGCAAATAATGAAGCTTGAAATGTAATTATATGAATTATTGAATTAAAAAATGAAGCTAAAGAGTCTTCGTAAATTATTTCTAAATATGGATTCAAATTTCTTGCTTAGCAATTGCAGACTTCCCTATTAAATGGTTTTTCGACTTTCTTTATCATTAAATAGACCTTTACTTTCAAAAAAACCCATAGGAGCAAAAAAGGTAAAATCTATGTATTATTTCGAACTATAGTCGTGTCATCAAAGGAAAAATAATTGTATTCTTATTCTGGTTACCAACTATGGATCAATATTTTATTACTAAGGTCTGGGTATCCTTCTTATTGAATTAATTCGTTGACTAAAGTTTAGAATTGAAGATTATCTATGATCATATTAAAGAATGAGTTCTCATCTAAAATAAAATTCTTGATTTCTATCTTGAAACTTGGATTCATGCTCTCTTCTGCATGATGATGGAAATCTCTATAAGTTTTGGTTTTCTCATTACTGTTTAGACAATAAAACTCTTACCATTGGAGTATGTTATTTCCATTGTGACTAATGATATTTTCGAGATAAGATATTATTATGGTCTCATATCTCAGAGAAATTCCTTGAGAAAAACTTCTAATCTCGAGCACGGGTTCGAGTTTTCGACTTAGCAATAACGGATTTGTTTATAACTTTTGGTTTCCCTATACTTTTCTAGATGATAAAATTTCGACTATTGAAATGTCTATAAAAGAGAAAACAAGGCCTATTCATTATTTAAGGGCATATACCTTATCACCAAAATAGCGAATCTATAAAGTTCTGAATTACCTTATCAAGCACTAATTGTTGTTTAATAACAGAGCTCGGGATATCATCTTCCAAATTTTTGAATCAAATAGGATCTTGGACTTTGATTTATGGAGAAAATATATAGCTTCCTACTAAATAAAGATGAATTTATTTTTGAATGGGTTTTTGGTCTTGTTTATTATTCCTTGAACAATAAAACTCTGTCTATCAAAGTGCATACATCCTAATTTTAGATCAATGGTCAATACGACCTCCTGATTCAGACAAACTCCCAAAAATATGAAAGGGCTTAGATTTCTTATTATCCAAACTTACAAACCTGATTATTATAATATGAGTACTATTTCATATATATTGGTATTGAGACTTATAGGTTAAGCAAATACCTTTGAAATTACATATGAGGATTGCATACTTTATTGACGTGAAAGAAAAATCAATAAATTCTTGGATTCTTTTGTTAGAATTAAATTATTGCTCGAGAATGACATTTAAAGCATAGTGCAATCAGATTATGATATTACTAATTAGAAAAGGAACAATCCATATCTGCATAGTCAATATGATAATAAGGTTTCTTTGAAACAATAGGTCCCCGTGTAATAATAAGGTTTCGAAGTATCATTTTTTGGTTTACTTTGATAGGAGATTCGGTCTTCTATTTCAAAAGCAAGAATCAAGTCATCCACTATAATGGATTTTTGAATGGAAAGCATATTTTATCAAAGCATATCGCTCTCATCCTAATGGTTAACAAGATAGGCTAGAAAAGGTGTTATCTTCTTTTTTTCTTATAGGCAAGTTCAAAAGTAAGTGAGGATCATGTGTTATTTGATACATTGGATTTTATTAGTCAACGCTATAACTACAAAAGTTAGATTCTTTATCAAATGTGGATCATTTTCTAATAATAAATTCCCAATTTCTAATCTCGAAACATGGATTATTGCACTTTATTGTAATGAACTCCTACCACCACATGACCAAGGCGAGATATAATTTTAATCTCTACTTCATATATACCTTTCGGAAGGTTTGGCATACAAGTATAAGTAAAGGAGATTTTAGAAAGGTAAAAGGTAAAAAAGTAAATTAAGTAGGATTAAGAATACGTGGTTGAAAATGTCAACATATGGATAGTTGTATAAACATTTATAGCAATGCTCAAAAAAGTTAGAATGCTAAGCGCCTTCCAACACTATAATTAACAAAACACTATAGAAATGGATTATTCAAACCCATATCTAAAAGGAGTAAGTCTGAAGGAAGTGGATACGTCTGTTGATAAGGAATCAACAAAGGATTTCATAGAGAGTATTCTAGTACTATGAAGATAACAATGAAAATCGATAAAATAGAGATATTAGTTACCCCGATTGATTTAACTTCCACCACTAATACTTAGCCTTTTCAACTTATAAAAAAGTTGATCTGATATGAACTTTGTTCGCCCTAAAATAGATGTCAGACTTGCAAACCATGGTAATTTACTATTTTACTAAGTAGGAAGAAGCTGAGACAGTACTTATGGGAAACTTCTGTAGTTCATAGGTAAATAGAGATACAAATAGGATGAGCAACACTAGCCTTAAAGAGAAGTTAGGTCATGAGATTGAGTAAAGAATTATCCTTAATCTGGTGGTTATATGAAACTTGAGTAAAAGTGGGAAGTAGATAAACCATTTCTCATCAATAAGGATATGGAATTTCAAAAATATAAGAAAAGGGATAAACAATTTCGAAAGATAGATTCTAACAAATAACCCTAGGTGTAATGACCCAATTTTTCGACGTCCGAAAGTCGACATCAATACATCCACCGTATCAAATGTCGCACAGTCGAATGCCGGAAAATCGAACTGTTAGGGTTTAAGAAGAAGAAGATAGAAGAAACAGAAACAATATCAGAATCTCACATTTCGCAGCGGGAAAATATATATTAGATAAATGAATAATCTTTAAACAAACATCTATATCAGTTTTACATACATCATCGGAGTTTATAACAACAAAATACAACACTGGCAGTTATTATAACTTGCTTACATGAAAATTTTGATTTACACCAACCCAAAACACAACGGGCACTATATAATATAAGTGATACGCCTCGCCATCCAGCTTGAACTCCAGATCTCCACAGCAACTTTTCTGACTTCTCTCCAGAATAGCGATAACCTGACTCTACCCGTGTAGAAAATTATGGGCTCCTAGAGTTTAGAAAGGGAACAATAAACTCCAGATCAGTCATGGGACTGGTGTAAGATCTTAAAAAAAAAGTTATTTTCAAAAAGAAAATAAAAAGAAATACGCTGTGCTTTTGGAAAATGAAACTACCATAAGGCCTCCGCCACACACACTATGCAAACGCAGAATTGGAGGAGATTTCGCCATATGATAGTCAAATATGCTTGATACGCAAAATTTAGTTGATATTATTATTAGTGCATAGTGCATAAATCCTTTCGAAAGTATAATATTAATCTTAGACAGCATACAACCATTATTGTATGCCTACTATAGCTACCATGTTCAATAGCAGGTTACCGCCACATTCCATGGCAGGTTATGCAACTAAAACCATACAGGGCACGTATTTTTTCTTTGGATTTCCAATAATGGTCAGGCAAAGGAACTTCCTAAACCGAAATGGAACGCCTCTAAAGGGACGTCCCCAAGAACCTAACCGGATCTCTGCCAACAAAAGGCCGAGTTACCCCACGCTGTAATATAACTATAACATGAGTAACTACCATAAGTATGCCATCCCCGGTCGTTACCGACCTTCATCGAAGGATCCTCAACCACAAAGCAATAACCACAAAGCAATAAATTTGCAGTAACCACATAAGTTAAGTATCTGGGCTCCATACCATGATACCACCTTTTCCAGAGAGAAATGGACATACCTTGAGGGCGCTACCCTCAAATTGTCTTGCTACAACATTCCTGTATTGACCATTTCCGGGTTGTGAGGTTCGACGAAGTCTCGTCCACAAAGCTACGCTTTTCACAAAGCTACGCTAATCCGAATTATGAGCGCTTATTTTAAAAATAAGTGTTACATTTAGATTTCGAACAAATCACAACAAATTTCCACTTTGATCATTTAAATAAAATATCCATCACAATCACAAAGGTTCGATGTGGTTTTCGAATATCCATTTAGAATCCGACCCCCGGTCGCATCGAAATTCAAATGACATAAAAAGGGAAATATTGATAGTCGGTTATTTAACTATCAATCATCATTCACAACAATAACCAGATTTAAATCATTTACCCCAATTATTTATTTTCAAAATATTTTCGCAAGATATATTTCACACTTCAACCATTTGAAAACAAATTTCAAATCACTTTCCACATTTTAACCCTTTGAAAACAAATTTCAAACCATTTTCTACACTTCAATACATTGAAAACAAATTTCAAATCACTTTTCCTCTTTCAATCCTTTGAAAATAAATTTCAAAAATCGTTTTTCACACTTCAGTCATTTGAAAACAAATTTCAAATCACCTTCCTCACATGGAATAAATTTCCAAATATTTATTTAATTCCACTGAAAATTTATCGAGTTCAAATATTTTAAAAATAATTAAAAATACTTATGCAAAATATACTTGGAAACATTTAAGACAAAATCATTTTAAAACGCTTGCTTAAATATTAGTTATGAAAATATTATACTAATATCTCGTATAAAAATTCAAGTCCAAACTAATTTTAAAATAAAATTAGTTGATAGGATATAACTATTTAAATATCCATTTTTTAAAACAAATATCAATTAAAACTTTAAATAAACACTTCTATAATAAATTAAATAAATCTTTACTTTAAAGATTTTCAAAATAACCTAAGTAATTAATTTCTCTAAAATATTCTTTCCTTAAAACCATCTTTACAACTTCAATTTATATTTATAAACTATATTGAAAACATACTCGGCTTTCCAGGGAAAGTATACCTTCCATTCTAAAATGGTTTATTCAAATCAATTCATAAATCTTTCTGGATTTATTTTAAATTTACGTTCCAAATCCATAAATTACTTTCCGCACTTTTTAAAAATAAAACAATATTTTTTTAAAAAATAAATTTCCCTTTTTATCATAAAATTCCTATTGTGAATTTAAATTTTCAAATATTCACTGATATACGATACTCAAATCGATTCCCAAATATTCACTTCCAACACCAAATCAATTTTCAAATTGATTTCCAAATTTATTTCAAATACCAAATCAAATACCAAATTGATTTTCCAAACATTTATTTCAATCACGAAATCGATTTCAGAATTGATTTCCCAAAATTTATTTTTAAACACTAAATCAATTTCAAATCGGTTTCCCAAAGGTTAATTTTCAAACACCGAATCAAATTCCAAATTGATTTTTTGAAAATTTATTACTTTTAAAATAAATTCCTTTATTTCTTTCAAACTATTTAAAATCCATATTTGAAATAAATTCTTCAACCTTTGAATAATATTACACGAAATCCATTTATTAAGCCTTTTTCCCATATTTTTGAATTTTATTCAATAGGATTCAAAAATAAAGCTTTATCCCTTTAAAATTCCTTCTTTTAAATTTATCCAATCCTCAAAAATAAATTTTGCTAAAACTTTCAACTTGAATTTCAGAAATCAAATTTTATTTATTTCCGGTATCCTACGATACCAAAAATATATTCGGCTAAACTATAGCCTTCAACGATTTCAATCACAAATATGATCATACACAGATTATAAATAAATCAACACACAATATTGAAACAAATTCAATTATTTGAGGAATCCAGTTGGATACCTCCAACCAGTTTCTCTGCATCCCCAAATGTTTGCACAACAATTAAATATCAATTCCAGTTCGAGGTGGAATATCGTGGTATATGGGATTTATAAAAATATCATTCGCTCTTATGCAGGGCGTAGGGTCTCATCCGCTATATAACGCGGGAAATCAATCACTCCAAATACATATATAATACCAATTCCACTTCCGGGTGGAATATCGCGGTATATGTGTTTAATATAATATCATCCGCTATTATGCCGCGCATAGGGTCTAAATCAACACAACTGATAATAATTTATCATCCAAGCACACAATCAACCATTTTAAATTTAACAATCACAATTCAACAATTAATGAATAACTGAAATTTTCAATTATTAAAATTTAAGTGAGAAGATCTCACCTTTTTGCCTATGCATGCAACCCATTTTCCATTCCGGCTTGTTTCCATTCAGATATGACCTTGTATAAACAATTGTATGATTTTTATTAATATTCAAACAAATCGAACAATTTAAATTCCTATTGGATAAATTTAATTAACCGATGATTTTATTAATTAAATTTTAAACCAAAAATCCCTTTTTAGTATCTTAAGATAATTAAATAGATTAATTTTAAACCAATATTTTTAATTTCTAAAAAATCCCTTTTAACAAATTTATTTAACTAAAAGTTAAATTTAAAACCGAATTTCCTTTTTAAATAACCTTGGGTAACTAAAATAAATTGAATACGTTTATTAATTAAATTTATATCATAATATAAATTTTTTAAAACTAAACAGGTAGATTTAAAAATATGTATTGTTTATTAATATTAATATTATTATTATTTTTCTGTAAAAAAATTATCCTCTACAAACAAATAGTATTCCTTACTGCAAATACTTCCTTTTCCTTTATCTGTAAACATTGTTCTGTGAAAATATATTAAACCCTAATAGATTGAGAGAATACCTTACTGCCAAAATTTCTTCGAAACTTAGCCTACATCGCGCACTGCAAAGACCCACCGACGCACGTGACTGCACTTGAACGACTCAACATCCCCACGCTCGCCCCAAATTGCCGAGCACCATCGCGACATTGCCTGCTTCGCGCCGAACCTCGCAATCGCGACTTTAAATCCCACCTGAATGAAGCCTAACCCCACCGAGCTAGGAGTTGTCGACACCACTGACATCCATCGTGAAACCCTAGCCTACGTCGCCTGCTTCTACCAGCACTTTGAACGCGAGCGCCGCGCTCAATTAACATTCTACTGTTGATGAAAATTCGAACAACGCTGAAGCTTCCAGCTCGATCGTCGAGTATCGTTGCTTGGGAATAACCATCGCGACAGGGTTAAAAGAGAATTTTATTCGAATCAGCCATTTCGAACGATTTCTTTTGAATGAAGATTTTTGGAGGATTTGATTTCGAACGAGGAACAGGGAATTTACTCATTCAGCCATTATTTTTCTTTATTGGGAAAACGAAGATTTGTTGTTGTTTTTCTTTTTTTTTTCTTTTTCTTTTTAACGAGATAATTAAATTTTATAAACGACGTGTGGCAAGAAAGAGACGCCAAGTGTTGAAAGGAAGCAACGTGTATAACCTGTCTTGTGTAAACCATTATTATATTAAATTCATATACATTATTTTTGAATTCAAATTTAAATTTAAATCGTATGGTTACGCAACTTAAAATCTCAATCTCCTATTGAGACATGCCATAAGATGTTTATAATGTTATACGCCCATTTCGAACGTAATGGAAAAGGTTTCGGGTCCAAATTCGATCGTATGGAGAAGTTAGCATTTTGAACCCAGTTAAACATTAAATTTTCAATTTAAATTTCTACGCATTTATCGACCCTACGGCCAAATGATCACTCCAAACACTACAAAAATTGAAATCCGATAATAATGCACTATTAGAGATCCAATGGAACTGGTTTCGTCGAAATTCGAGATTGTGCTTCGGAAGGTTATTTTTAAATATCGATTTAAACAATATAATTTTAAAACTGATCAAACACTTTGAATTTCAAATTCTAACACTTCCATTATCTTCAGTATTATCAATAAAAAATCTAGGCCATCAAATTATTTTTAACACTTAAAATTGAAGATTTAAATTTTTATCCAACTTTAATAAATTAAATTCAATAATTTAATTGCCAAATCCACAGTTAAATCTGAAATTCAAGTTTAAATTAACTTCCAAACATTTAAATCAATTAAATATTTCCAATTTCAAATGTTTAAAAACTCAGGGTCGTCACATTCTTCCCTCCTTAATAGAATTCGTCCCGAAATTACTAGTTAAGAAGAATGATCCTCAACTCATTAATCATTTTCCTAAACAAAATAGTTTTATCAACTTGCTATTACAAATCTTTTTATTAATGGTCATTATTCGAACTAACTTTCCAAATATTAACCATAGTTTCCAAACAACTTTACTTACTTCAAAATTAAATTTAAATTTAAATTCAAATTTTAAATTATCCAAATTTCTCAAAAAATTTCTAATTCTTTTAAATTTTCGAAAAATTTCACCAGCGTCTCCTTTGTGCGGCTAGCTCGGTATGACTACAAAATGCCACAACGGGCCCTTGGATTTTAAAAGAAAACAAAAGGCCAAGTGGCTAGACAAAAAAGTCATCAACTTTCATATTGAAGTTCAAATACATACCGTTTTCGAGCAAATTCAGTTATCTTCTAAAATCAAATCCCAATTCCATATTTCTTTATATCACCTGTATGCTATTTAACAACCGTACCCAGTTTCTACATTCAAAAATCATTTTGCACATTCCATTACAGAATTTTGAATACTTACTTCTTATACCATTTTTTCTTCACTATTGAAGTTATATATCCATTTTCATTCAATCTCACATTATCAATTTCAGTTGAATTTAATTCACAATTTCAATTTTATTTGGATTCAATTTATCTTCTGAATATTGAATTTTATCAGCTATCTTTCATTCACAACTGATTCATACCATTATTTTAAACTAGTTTCATTTACTAATTCATTACAAATTCCAATTCATTTTATCTCAAACCGTTTTTTATTTTCACCTTATTACCTTTAGTTTACTTTGAACTAATTTTACAACTTTATTTTATTTCACATAGTTCAAATTGGTTTTCAATATTCTGTTTCAATTCTAGTATTATTCTTTGTTCATTCAAAAATTTATTTCATTTCACCATTAACTGGATTTCAAATTCCATATGAATTTAATTTACCTTTTATTTATAAATATTAAATTCAGTTCATTTCAAACCGTATTAAATTTTTCATTCCTTCAATTAGTTTCCCTAGCTAATTTTATTTTAATACTTCGCTCTGTTATCACAAATCAAATTCAATTCCAATCCAGTTCCATTTATTAACAAATTCGAAATGAATTTCAACATTCAATTTCACTTTCATTTACTTGCAATTGTAAATTTATTTATTCATTCACAATTTTATTTTCCACCATAATAATTTTATTCCGTAACTATTTAATCATATTCTAGAGTCTTTCCATCTTTTCAAAACCATTTTTGAAATCAATTCAAATTATCTTTTGAATTTCCAAAACCAAACCCAATTTGCAAACAACTTCAATTTAAAATAATCCGACAGCAATTCCTCTCCTGGAAACTCAAAAATGAATACTGATCATCATCAGAATTATTATCCAATGACCGAAAAGAGTTTAGTGCTTTTATCTCTTTTTTAAAACATTTTTCCAAAACCATTGCCATTTCCAAACTCAAAAGGGATTTTAACCTTTTCCAATTTCAAAATTTTCAAATTCTTTCAAAAACATTTTCAAATATTTCTCTGGAATTCCATTTCAAATTTATAAATCACATTTACAATTTAAATTCTCAAATTCCATTTGTATATGAATTTATTTCTAAACTTTGAAGTTACGATTTCAATTTCCTATTCAATAGTAATGATTATAATTTAATATTTTCAATTTCTAACATCCAAGCAACCATATATTATAATAATTTACAAAAAATGATTCCATTAATATACGAAAGTAGTTTTGGATAAAATTATTTCATTTACCCGATTTTAAAACATTATCGTGTCGGTTTGTCTTGTTTAAGAGTTTAAAAACCCATATCGATACAGTTGGCCAAACTGCTCCAACCAGAATCAATAAATTATCAACCGATAAGTCAACACAATTCAAAACAATTTTTTTTATATTCATTAACAAATACACGCTCATATATATTAATGCACTCAACTCATTCTAGAGTACTATTGACTCTATCTCTAATGAGTAATCCCGACCAAAGCCAAGATTGTCGCTTAACCAACTGCTCTGATACCAAAATGTAACGACCAAATTTTTCGACCTTCGAAAGTCGACATCAATACGTCCACTGTATCAAATGCCACACATTTGAATGCCAAAAAATCGAACCGTTAGGTTTTAAGAAGAAGAAGATAGAAGAAACAGAAACAATTTTAGAATCTCACATTTCGCAGCGGAACAGTATATAATAAATAAATGAATAATCTTTAAACAAACATCTATATTAGTTTACATACATCAACAAAGTTTACAACAACACAATACAACACTAGCAGTTATTATAACTTGCTTACATGAAAATTTTGACTTACACCAACCCAAAACACAATGGTCACTATATAATATAGGTGATACGCCTCGCCATCCAGCTTGAACTCCAGATCTCCACAACAACTTTCTGACTTCGCTCCAAAATAGCGATAACCTGACTCTAGGCTGCCCGTGTGGAAAATTAGGGGCATCCAGAGTTTAGAAAAGGAATAATAAACTCCAGATCAGTCATGAGACTGGTGTGAGATCTTAAAAACAGTTATTTTCACAAAGAAAATAAAAAGAAGTACACTATGCTTTTGTAATGAAACTACCATAAGGCCTCCCGCCACACACACAATGCAAACGCCGAATTGGAGAAGATTTCTCCTTATGATAGTCAAATATGCTTGATACACAAAATCTTTTTGATATTATTATTAGTGCATAGTGTAGAAAACCTTTCGGAAGTATAATATTAATCTTAGCCAGCATACAACCATTATTGTATGCCTACTTTAGATACCATGTTCAATAGCATGTTACTGCCACATTCCATGGTAGGTTATACAATTAAACCGTACAGGGCGCGTATTGTTTCTTTGGATTTCCAACAATGGTCAGGCAAAGGAACTTCCTACACCGAAATGGAATGCCTCTGGAGGGACGTCCCCGACAACCTAACCGGATCTCTGCCAACACAAGTCCGAGTTACCCCACGCTGTAATACTGCTATAACATGAGTAACTAACATAAGTATGCCATCCCTAGTCGTTACCAACCTTTATTCGAGGATCCTCAACCACAAAGCAACAACCACAAAGCAATAAATTTGCAGTAACCACATAAGTTAAGTATCTGGGCTCCATACCATGATACCACCCTTTTCCAGAAGGAAATGGACATACCCTGAGGGCGCTACCCTCAAATTGTCTTGCTGCAACATTCGACCATTTCCGGGTTGTGAGGTTCGACGAAGTCTCATCCACAAAGATACGCTTTTCACAAAAGCCATGCTTCGATCAACAAATGATCAGCAGCACTTCGTATGCCACATTGCCGAATTAGAAATGCATCACTAGTAACCATCAACTACATACCCTCTGAGCTCGTACGTCTCAGAGAAGGGTGTTAAGCAAAGAGAATAAATTCTCTACGACCAACATAAATGTATTTGATAGAAGCCAGCTTTACATCTCAAAGTGTAACGTCAGACACACATCCAACAAGTCCGTTCCGGGATCGAACGGAACCGAAGGCACTTCAAAGAAGCCCTTGCAATTCTGGATATTCACTAATCACATTTGGAATTCCCATCACAAAGGGTGATAAAATCTCTATACCGGAGCAACCCGATGCAGAGACATTCGACAGGTAATCCTTTCGCTTTCAAAAATACCCAGTCTTCAACACCATCTTCAAATGCAATCCTATTTCATCGTATCATTATTCAGAATGGGTTTTATGACCCAAAGTCCTCTCCTGGCTAATCCGAATAACGAGCACTTATTTTAAAAATAAGTGTTACATTCAGATTTCAAACAAATCACAACAAATTTCCACTTTGATCTTTTAAATAAAAGATCCATCACAATGATAAACGTTCAATGTGGTTTTCGAATATCCATTTAAAATCCGACCCCCGGTAGCATCGAAATTCAAATGTCGTAAAAAGGCCAATATTGATAGTCGATTATTTAACCATCAATCATCATTCACGAGAATTACCAGATTTGAATAATTTTCCCCAATTATTTCTTTTCAAAATATTTTCGCAAGATATATTTCACACTTCAACCATTTGAAAACAAATTTCAAATTACTTTCCATATTTTAATCCTATGAAAACAAATTTCAATCATTTTCCAGACTTCAATACTTTGAAAACAAATTTCAAATCACTTTTCCTCTTTCAATCTTTTGAAAACAAATTTCAAATCATTTTTCACACTTCAATCCTTTGAACACAAATTTAAAATCACCTTCCTCACATGGAATAAATTTTCAAATATTTATTTAATTCCACTGAAAATTTACCGAGTTCAAATACTTTAAAAATAATTAAAAATACTTATCCAAAATATACTTGGAAACATTTGAGATAAAATCATTTTAAAACGCTTACTTAAATATTATTTATGAAAATACTATACTAATATCTCATTTAAAAAATCAAGTCCAAACTAATTTTAAAATAAAATTAGTAGATAGGATATAACTATTTAAATATCCATTTTCTAAAACAAATATCAATTAGAACTTTAAATATACACTTCTATAAGAAATTAAAATAAATTTTTACTTTAAAGATTTTCAAAATAACCTAAGTAAATAATTTCTCTAAAATATTCTTTCCTTAAAACCATATTTACAACTTCAATTTATATTTATAAACTATATTGAGAACATACTCGGCTTTCCAGGGAAAGTACACCTTCCATTCTAAAATGGTTTATTCAAATCAATTTATAAATCTTGGTGGATTTATTTTAAATTTACGTTCCAAATTCGTAAATTCCTTTCCACACTTTTTAAAAATATAATAATATTTATTTTTGAAATAAATTTCCATTTTTTTCATAAAATTTCCATTGTGAATTTAAATTTTCAAATATCCACCAATATACGATTTTCAAATCGATTCCCAAATATTCTCTTTCAACACCAATCAATTTTCAAATTGATTTCCAAATTTATAAATACCAAATCAAATCCCAAATTGATTTTCCAAACATTTATTTCAAACACCAAATCGATTTCAGAATTGATTTCCCAAAATTTATTTTTAAACACCAAATCAATTTCAAATCGGTTTCCTAAAGATTTATTTTCAAACACCGAATCAAATTCCAAATTGATTTTCCAAACATTTATTTCTTTTAAAATAAATTCCTTTATTTCTTTCAAACTATTTAAAATCCATATTTCAAATAAATTCTTCAACCTTTGAATAATATTATCCAAAATCCATTTATTAAGCCTTTTTCCCATATTTTGGAATTTTATTCAATAGGATTCAAAAATAAAACTTTATCGTTTTAAAATTCCATCTTTTATATTTATCCAATCCTCAAAAATAAATTTTACTAAACCTTTCAACTTGAATTCTAAAAATCCAATTTTATTTATTTTCGGTATTCTACGATACCAAAAATATATCCGGCTAAACTATAGCCTTCAATGATTTCAATCACAAATATGATCACGTATAGATTATAAATAAATCAACACACAATATTGAAACAAGTTCAATTATTTGAGGAATCCACTTGGATCGCTCCAACCTGTTTCCCTGCATACACAGATGTTAGCACAACAATTAAATACCAATTCCACTTCGAGATGAAATATCGCGGTATATGGGATTTATAAAATATCATCCGCTATTTGCGGCGCATAGGGTCTCATCCGCCATATAATGCAGGAAATCAATCATTCTAAATACATATATAGTACCAATTCCACTTCGAGGTGGAATATCACGGTTATGAGTTTAATATAACATCATCCGCTATTATGCGGTGCATTGGGTCTAAATCAATACAACTGATAATAATTTATCATCCAAGTACACAATCAACCATTTTAAATTTAACTATCACAATTCAATAATCAATCCATAACTGAAATTTTCAATTATTAAAATTTGAGTGAGAAGATCTCAGCTTTTTGCCTATGGATGCAACCTATTTTCCATTTTGGCTTATTTTTCCATTCAGATATTGACCTTGTATAAACAATTGTATGATTTTTATTAATATCTAAACAAATCGGACAACATAAATTCCTCTTCGATAAATTTAATTAACCAATGATTTTATTAATTAATTTTAAACCAAAAATTCCCTTTTTAGTATCTTAAGATAATTAAATAAATTAATTTTAAGCCAATACTTTTAATTTCTAAACAAATCCCTTTTAACAAATTTATTTAACGAAAATTTAAATTTAAAACTGAATTTCCTTTTTAAATAATCTTGGGTAACTATAATAAATTGAATATGTTTATTAATTAAATTTATCTTGATAATATAAATTTTTTAAAACTAAAAAGGTGGATTTAAAAATATGTATGTGTTTATTATTATAATAATTATTATTTTTTGTAAAAAAATTTATCCTCTGCAAACAAACAGTATTCCTTACTGCAAATACTTCTTTTTCCTTTATCTGTAAACATTTTTCTGTGAAAATATATTAAACCCTAATAGAATGAAAAATTAAAATGAGAATTCCTTACCGCCAAAATTTCTTCGAATCATAGCCTACATCGCGCACTCCAGAGACCCACCGACGGACGCGACTCCACCTAAATGACTCGACATCCCCACGCTCGCCTCCAAATTGCCGAGCACCATCGTGACATTGCCTGCTTCGCGTCGCACCTCGCAATTGCGACTTTTAATCCCACCCAAATGAAGCCTAACCCCACCGAGCTAGGAGTTGCCGACGCCACTGACCTCCATCGTGAAACCCAAGCCTACATCGCCTGCTTTTGCCAGCACTTCAAATGCGAGCGCCGCTCTCAATCGACATCCTACTATTGATGAAAATTTGAACAACGCCGAAGCTTCTCGCTCGATCGCCGAGTATCATTGCTTGGTAATAACCATCGCGATAGGGTTGAAAGAGAATTTTATTAGAATCAGCCATTTCGAACGATTTCTTTTGAATGAAGATTTTTGGAGGATTTGATTTCGAATAAGGAAAAGGGAATTTACTTATTCGGCCATTATTTTTCTTTACTGGGAAAGATTAAGATTTTTTGTTGTTTTTGTTTTCTCTTTTTCTTTTGAATGAGATAATTAAAATTTTATAAACGACGCGTGGCAAGAAAGAGAAGCCAAGTGTTGAAAGGAAGCAACGTGTATAACCTATCTTGTGTGAACTATTATTATATTAAATTCATATATATTATTTTTGAATTCAAATTTAAATTTACGTCGTTCAATTTGATAACTTAAAATCTCGATCTCCCATCGAGGCGTGCTGCCAGACATTTATAATGTAATATGCCCATTCCGAATGCAATGGAAAAGGTTTCGGGTCCAAATTCGATCGTATGGAGAAGATAGCTTTTTGAATCCAATTAAACATTAAATTTTCAATTTAAATTTCTACGCGTTTATCGACCGTACGACCAAACGATCACTCCAAATACTATGAAAATTGAATCTGATAATAATACACCATTACGGATCCAATGGAGCTAATTTCCTTGAAATCCGAGATTGTGCGTCGAAAGGCCATTTTTAAATATCGATTTAAACAATATAATTTCAAAACTAATCAAACACTTCGAATTTAAAAATCTAACACTTCCATTATCTTCAGTATTATCAATAAAAATATTTCTAAGCCATCAAATTATTTTTAACAGACTTAAAGTTGAAGATTTTACATTTGTATCCAACTTCAATAAGTTAAATTCGTTAATTTAATTGCCAAATCCATAGTTAAATCTGAAATTCAAGTTTAAATTAACTTCCAAATATTTAAGATCAATTAAATATTTCCAATTACAAATGTTTAAAAGTTCAGGGTCATCACACTAGGCCTGAGATGTGATATGTTTGACTTGGCTCCTAACTTGACGAGGTTAGCAAGATTTGTTAAGCAGAAGCACATCTAGTATCTATGAGTTGCATTAAGTCTTCAGTCTTGTTGTCAAGCCTATCTAAAGCACTAGTCCAAGAAAGATGGACAAGCAGCCATTAATATCCCCATAAGGTATGACCGAAGCGCCCATTCAAATTGTGACGGTCAATTAAGCCTTTGGTTTTACCATTAGGCCTAACCTATAGATCCATACAAGGAAGATGGATTAGAAGCCATTGGTCCCACCATGAAGCCTGGCCAAAGTACCTATCCAAAGTGTGATCGTAAATTAAGCCTTTGGCTCTACTGTCGGGCTTAGCCAATGCACCCATCTAAGAGATATGAATGAGAAGCCTTTGGTCCCATTATAGGCCTAGCCGAAGAACCCATTTAAAGCATGGTGGTCAGTTAAGGTTTTGGTCCTACTGTTGGGCCTGGTCAAAGCACCAATCCAAGAGAGAAGGATAAGAAAGCCTTTGGTCAATTAAGCACCAATCCAAGATGTGATGGTTAATTAAAACTTTGGTCCAACCATCATGCTTGGCTAAAGCACCCATTCAAGGATGGCGGTTAATAGAAATTCTGATAATCGGTTAAGGTCTTTGAAAGCGACCATTCTGTAACAACCCGATTTCTAGGGATATTAAATTGGGAATCAACTAATAAGCTAATAATTAATTTGTTAATAATAACAAACAATTAAATATTTATGGAAAAATAAAATAATAATTAAAATAACAAATAAATGAAAACAAAAGGAAATAAAATGGAATTTTAATATTAATAGTGTCGAGAGGAAAAAAAATGCAACAAATTCATTTACTTTTATTTAGACTCATAAATTATGTCTTTTTAGTGGTAGTGTATTTTATTTTAATACATGAACAATTTTATCAACCTAAACTATTTGAAAAGTTAAATATTAAGAATGATATGTTTTTTAAGAAAGAATGATAACTAATTAAAATTTGTTTTATGTATGAAAAGTTTAGATACAAATTTTTTTATGTTGATTTACAATTAGGTACAAAAGGAAAAAAAGGGAAAAGTAAAAAAATAAAAATAATAATAATATCATTTTATAATGTCATGTAGGAAAGATCTGGAATGTGAATAAAATAATGTTAAGCAAAAGAAAAATCTAGAATAAGGGCAAAATAAAATGAATACTTTTTATTCAAAAAATGAATAAATAAATAAATAAAATAAGGGGTTAATTGGGAGAACGTTCTAGAGGATGGGCTTAATAATAAAAATGCCATTCCCTCTCCTCAATCTTCTTTTTACTGTACGTACATAGTTTAGAGAAACAGAAAGGAGAAAGAAAGAAAAAAAAAGAGAAAACCTAATTTCTAATCCCTTCATCCAGAACTTACGTACAATCAAATCTAAGAGATAGATTCCCAATTCCTAAGTGTAAGTATCCCTAAATCCTTTAGCATCTTTCTTTTTCAGTTAATAACTATATTGGGTTTTTGATTTTGTTGGCAATTGAAAGGTGAAAGGCAAGCAATCAAAGGCTAACTTACCTGGAGCTTGAAGATTTCATTTTGAAGATTTAGGTGAGTGAAGTTATAATCTTATTTTATTTTCATGTTTGCATGCAAATATGGTGTGAATTTTTTGGATATAATGGTTGTTTGCTCATTCCATAAATCATGTTTGTTGACCGAATTATTGGGTTGAATATGGAATGAGAATCAATGCATACAATTAGAATGCATGCATAATGTTTGCTTAATTTCCACAATGAGTTGCAGCCTTTTCTACTAAAAAAATGAAAAAATGAAAAAAGGCCTTGTAGAACTGCAAAGGTGCAGCTGTAGTGGCTGCACCTGCACGGAGCTGCACTGTGTAGCCGAACCGGGACTGCATTGTGCACCCCAGATGGAGCTACATGTACAACACAGCACGGTGCTGCTGCAACCCAGACGGGGCTGTAGGTGCAGCCCGTCTCAGGACTACAGTTGCAGCCCGAGCTGGGCTGTAGTACCCCAGGCCGGGCTACCGGTGCAGCCCGGCTCATGGCTCCAGGTGCAACCCGGATCAGGGCTACAATGCAGCCCAGACTGTGATGCAGGTGCACACCGGCGCAATGCTACAGTCGCAGCTCAGGCTGGGTTGCAGGTGCAGCCCCGCCCAAGGCTGGGCTGCAAGTGCAGCTCAGCTCGGGGCTGCAGTTTGCAGCCCAGCCGAGGCTGCCGGTGCAGCCCAAAAGGGGCTGCAGGTACAGTCTGCAGCCTAGGTGGGCTACATTTTGCAGCCCTCGGGATTGAACCTTGCAGCCTAGATTGTCCAGGCTGCATTGTTCAGTCCTGATCGAAAAAAGGTTAAAAAAAATTATAATTTTGATTTAAATTATTTTGGTTAAAGAAAAGAAATTTTTTGTCGATATATATGGGCTTTGAAAATAAAGAAAATTTTATTTAGAATTTTGATAGCATTTTGCATGCTAAAATATGTTATTCACTTCTAAATTCTCTAAATTGTTATGTATTTTTTTCAACTTAACAAATTTTAAATAACTATAAACCAATAAAGTAAGTTTATGTGTTTTGCCTAGATACATAAGTATTATGGGGTACTTGTGTATTAATACGAAACAGAGATGTAATTATTTTCTTTTATATGGATAATTGTTTTGCTAAATTTTACATGCTTTTGAATTATACTGGGTTTATCAAAAGATTTGTTTGGAAGACGTCGTCATCATTGATTTTATTTTTTTAAGAAGTGTTTTAAAATTACAAACACTTTTGATTTTTCGGTGGGGATAGATTGGACTCTCTTGTACTATTGGGCCAAAACTCCATCTTGGCAGACCCGATTCAGGATCGCTACCTGAATTGGTGGTATATTACTTGCCCTTTTACCGCCAAAGGTCAACGGTCTGCTACATTGGGCTAATCTTATTTTTGATCGGGATCTCCGATCGACGGGTCATGGACTATAATGGATGGAGGCGTAGGGGTCCCACGTGTAGATCCGTGAACGGGTAGCATACGGCCTTTGCCTTAAACCGTCTTGGTTATCCTGGGTTGATCGCCGGGTGTATTATGGCGTTATAAGTAGGTTACAGTGTTGATGTCTCCACGCGCACTCGAGCTCTACCGCTGTGATTTTACAATACTAGCATCTATTTATTTGGTATATTTTATGAGTCATGTTACATTTATCCCATAATTCCCATAATGCAATTTTCTTTATCTTATGATTTTTTGGAAAATATTAAAGTTGATTTTAAAAATCCAGTATCTTTGGAGAATGTGTATATGAACTTATTCATTATAATATTGCTTTACATATGATAATTGGGTTGGTATCATATTGGATTACATACGATATTTTTTGGTCTAAAACCATTGTTTGATTAAATGAATTGTTTATGAAACTAAATCTACATGTTGGTTCATACATATATGCCTCATGTTGGCTTATACATGCGACGCTTTCTTTCCATTTTGTTGATTAAGATAATGTTCATAGAACTTACTTCACTCACACTAGAAGTAGTCCGGCCCTTGTGATTTGTTTTATAATCCTCGGGTCAGTCTGAGAATTGTGGTTGCAGGTTAGGTTGCGTGGACTATAGCAGCATTCTTATCATTGTCCATGTTTTGGGGTTTTGGACTACATAGCTTGGACTTAAGAGTAGTTAATATAAGTATTATGGTATGTACTTTATTATGTATCTTGGGAGTGGTATTATGTATTATGGACTATGTATGTGGACATTATTATTATGATATGTATTATGTACTCTGCTGTTATTGTGATGAACTATATGTTCTATTATATTAAATACTATGTAACCTGGAACAAAATTTATCTTGAACCATTGCTTTGAATCGAGATGGAGCACGAATGGTAAGTAGAGAAAAAAAGGTCTTAAAATTTCTCGTCCCAGTGTTAGTTCAAGGGGATGAGTACAACATTTAGCCCTATCGAGTCCCATTCTCCGTGCTTTCTGACTGTAATACTTAGTATTTCTCTTGGTTGGCATGGGTATAGGGGCCGGGTATTACATTTTTGGTATCAGAGCATAGGTTAACAATAGTATAGAATATATTTAGAAAATAAGTTAGCACAAAGCAGTAGAAGCACTGCACATGTCTATATACCATAAGTATCACTCCCATAATATAATAATAATTGTACATACCTAAACCAAAACCCCAAATCTTTAAACTTTTTAGAATGAGAATTATTTTAATTCTAGCTTAAAAACATTTCTCACTATGCAGAGTTGTGAGAAAGTTGGCTGGAAGACCTCCCCATTTGACGATGGAGCAGTGATTAGAGTTGATGCGGAACATGCCACAGGCGGCACCCGCTCCTAATGCTGCTCCTAGAGTTGATTTTGCTCGTATGTGTAAGGACTTTGTGAGCCTTGGAGGGAAGCCCTTTCATGGAAATTAAGGTGTGGTTGGAGTTCAGGCTTGGTTGAAAACTTGTGAACGAGTCTTTGGGCACATGGGTGTGACGGACCGCCAGAAGGTCCAGATTGCTTCCAGCTTCCTCCAAGATGGTGCCTCTGACTGCTTTGATGTGGTTAGTGCTGAGATAGGTGAGGAGGAGCTAACATAGGAAAGATTTAGGGGACGATTCGAGTTAAGATTCATTCCTGAGGCCAGACAAGGCCATCCTCGCTTGTAGATTTATTGAGCTAAGGCAGAGAGATATGGCATTTCAGGAGTACGTCAATGCCTTCAAATCCCTCTTTAAATATGGCTCCAATTTGGTTAACACTCCCTTAAAAAAGAACCAGAAATTTATGGATGGTCTACTTAGGAAGTTGAAGGAACAGCTTTTGACTCAGCTTCGCTCCACTTTTGATAAGATGGTCGATTTGGCCAAGAGGAATGAAGACTTGTATCGGGAAAGAGATGATGATGCACCACCGAACCGACAGAGCTTTGTGCCTAAGAAGAAGCAGAATCCTCAGAAGAAGCAAAAGAAAGGTCAAGCTTCAGGCTCCCAGAAGCAAGATGAAGTGGAGTGAAATGCTACATTTGTGGAGTGATGGGGCACTTTGCTAATAATTGCCCCTAGAGGCAGTGCTATGAGTGTCACCAGACTGGTCATTTGAAGAACAACTGTCCACAACTTATGAAGAAGAAGCAAGCAGCTAAGCTGAATGTGATAGATGGAGATCCAGGCCCGAGCCAGAGGAAGGGAAAGCAGGTGGCGGTCATGGAAGGTACGATTCCTTTTAGAGATACTTTCATTCATATACTCTTTGATACCGGTGCCTCCCATTCTTTCATATTTAAGGAATTAGTTGATAGGTATGATTTAGATGTTGTTTATCTCGTGACATCTCTAAGGTTGCGAATCCCATTGGTGGGTCTGCAACACTAGGAATGTTGTGTAAGGGCTTTGATCTTTTCTTTTGTGGACTCTCTTTTCTTTTTGGTTTGCATGTATTTGAGTGCATTGGGTTTGATATTATCTTGGGGATGGACTGGTTGGATCATTATGATGCTCAACTTTCCTACTCAGACAGAGTTCTTACTTTGAAGCATCCATCCTATAAAGGGCTTGTTAATATGACTCTGAGTATACCGAGCTCTAATGCTTATGTTTCTTTGTTTTCCATGGAGTCATGAGAGGAAGATGAGATAGCCATAGTACCAATTGTCAGAGACTTTGGTGATATATTTGAGCCTGTTACAGGCTTACCACCAAAGAGGGCCATGGAGTTCCACATAGATCTAATCCCTGTAGCCCAACCAGTCAGTCAACCACCTACTCGTATGCCTCGAGTTGAGATGGAGGAACTTCGTAAGCAGTTGACTGAATTGGAATGGAAGCAGTTTATCCGTTCTAGTAGCTCTCCTTGGGGAGCTGTTGTTGTATTTATAAAGAAGGCGGATGGCTCTCTTCGTTTATGCATTGACTATAGGAAGCTTAATGAGCTGACTATAAAGAATAAGTATCCATTATCGCGTATTGATGATCTTTTTGATCAATTGAGCGGAGCAAAGGTCTTTTCCCAGCTGGACTTAGCCACCGGATTCCATCAGGTGAGAGTAGCGGAAGATGGCACTCCTTTCACTGCTTTCCGCACTTGTTATGGTTCATACGAACGACTAGTAATGCCTTTTGCGCTTACGAATGCTCCTGCATACTTTGTAGACCTAATGAATAGAATATTCAGAAGCTATATTAACCAATTTGTCCTGATCTTTGTTGATGACATCCTAGTGTATTCCAAGTCTGAGCAAGAGCATGAAGGGCATTTGAGGATGGTTTTGGAGACCTTAAGGGAACACAAGCTAAAAGCTAAGTTCTCCAAGTGCCACTTTTGATAGAAGGAGGTAAATTTTTTGGGCCATGTAGTCTCCAAACCCGGTCTAGCTGTGGATCCTTCTAAGATTGAGGCCATATAGAATTGGAAGAGACTTGAATCTGTTACCGAGATACGGAGCTTCTTGAGACTAGCTGGTTACTACCGGTATTTTATTAAAAATTTCTCCAAGATTGTGACTCCTTTGACGAGGCTGACGAGGAAAGGAGTCAAGTATGAGTGGACAGATAAGTGTAAAGAAGCTTTCTCAAAGTTGAAAGAGATGCTCACTAACGCTCCAGTTTTGGTGATTCCAAAGGGTAATCAGGATTTTGTGGTCTATACTAATGCTAGTGGGTCTGGCCTTGGAGCAGTAATGACGCAGAAAGGACGGGGTTGTAGCTTATGCATCCAGGAAATTGAGGCCCAATGAGATTCGGTATGTTGTTCATGATTTCGAGCTAGCAGCCATGGTTTTTGCATTGAAGTTGTGGCGACACTATCTTATGGGTGAGTGGTTTGTTCTCTATACAGACCATAAGTCCTTGAAATACCTATTTTCCCTGAAGGAACCGAACATGCGCCAGCGAAGGTGGTTGGAGGTTTTGGCAGCTTATGATTTTGATATTCAGTATACTCCCTGGAAAGGAAACCGTGTTGTGGATGCCCTTAGTCGTAAACACCAGGCAGTTGTATCGATGATGGTGGCTAAATGAGATGACTTGGAGGTGTTAGTTTCTAATGGGATCTATTACATTATACCCACTCATAGCTCAAGGAGGATGTTTGCTAGCTTGGTTCTGAGACCAAGTCTTATGGACAGGATTTCTCTCACTCACAATGAAGATTCGGTTGCTTTAGACTGTATTCATCGGCTGAAGAATGGAGAGGAAGCCGATGATCTGAAAGGTTTTGAGATGGATGCTCTTCGTTGTTTGAGGAAGAAGGGTAGAACCTTTGTACCTAATGTTGCAGCGCTTAGACAAGTGGTGAAGAATGACTGCCGTTGTTTGCGATACACTATTCATCCAGGTGGTAGCAAGATGTACATGGACATGAAGCGCCTATATTACTGGGAAGGAATGAAGCGTGATATAGGTGAATATGTTAAGAATTGCATTACTTGCCAATTGGTGAAATGCGAGTAACAGAAGCCTAGCGGTCTTCTTCAGCCCTTGGAGATTCCATTTATGGAAATGGGATCAGATATAAGTGAATTTTTATTTATTTCACTTATATAAACCCTTTGATGTGATCCAATTAGTGTTCCATTAATACTTTATTTAGGTATCAATGGATTTCATTGATGGTTTGCCTTGATTGAAGCAAGGGCATGATAGAATATGGGTGGTAGTGGATCGTTTGATAAAATCTGTCCATTTTATCAACGTCAAGGCAAAGAGGACTGCATCTTATTTGGTGAAGTTGTATGTGAAGGAAGTTGTTCGTCTCCATGGTGTATCTAGTGCTATAGTTTGTGACAGTGATCCATTATTTACTAGTGGATTTTGGAGGAGCTTATAAGCAGCTTTGGGGACGAAGTTGAATATTAACTCAGCCTATCATTCTTAATACGATGGACAAATTGAGCGAGTCATCAAGATGTTGGAGGATTTGGTGCGATCTTGTATTCTGGATTTTGGAGGGTCTTGGAAGGACCACCTATACTTGGTAGAGTTTTCATATAATAACAGCTTTCAGTCCAGTATAGGCATGGCTCCTTTCGAAGCACTGTATGGAAGACCATGTAGATCTCCTGCATGCTGCTTGAGACTGGAGATAAGTTAGTTCTTGGTCCAGACACTATACGAGAAGCTTCAGACTAGGTAGAATAATCAGGAGGATGAAAGAAGCACAAGATAGAAAAAAGTCCTATGCAGATAAAAGAAGAAAGGACTTGGAGTTTAGCGTCGGCGAGCATGTGTTCGTAAAGGTTACTCCTTTAAAGGGGATAATGAGGTTCAGCAAGACTGGTAAGCTTGCTCCTAGATTTATTGGGCCTTATCCTGTTGCAGAGCGGAATGGGAAGCTTGCCTATAGAGTTGCTCTACCTGAACACTTATCGAGTGTGCATAACGTTTTCCATGTGTCACACTTGAGAAAGTGTTTGAGGGATTCCAAGGAGATGATAGAGCCAAATCAGTTGCAGCAGCTCGAGATCGCTCCTAATGTGACATATACTTGAGAGTCTATTCGTATCATTGCCCCTGAGACGAAGAAGTTGCGTAGTACGGTGGTTCCTCTAGTCAAGGTGCAATAGTTGAGCAATCCGAAGGACTGCACCTGGAAAACACATGAGTCGATGTAGAAGTTTTATCCTAAATTGTTTGGCGCTCGAGTAAGGTATGTCTTGTTCTTTTATAACTTAAATCAACTAATAAAGTTACAGATATCGCCCTTATGTAGAAATTGCGAGGACGCAATTTTTGTATGGAGAGAAGTCTGTAACCACCCGATTTTTAGGGATCTAAATTGGGAATCAACTAATAAATTAATAATTAATCTATTAATAATAACAAACAATTAAATATTTACGGAAAAATAAAATAAAATAAAAAATAAAAAATAAATAAAAACAAAAGGAAATAAAATGGAAATTTAATATTAATAGCGTCTAGAGGAAAATAAATGGAAACAAATTCATTTACTTTTATTTGGAGTCATAAATTATGTTTTTTTAGTGGTAGTGTAATTTATTTTAATAAATGAACCATTTTATCAACCTAAACTATTTGAAAAGTTAAATATTAAGAATGATATGTTTTTTTAATAAAGAATGATAACTAATTACATGAGATGAAATGTGTTTTATGTATGAAAAGTTTAGATAGGAATTTTTTTATGTTGATTTACAATTATATATAAAAGGAAAAAAAGGGAAAAGTAAAAAATTATAATTTTGATTTAAATTATTTTGGTTAAAGAAAAGAAATGTTTTAAAATATGGGTTTTGAAAATAAAGAAAATTTTATTTAGAATTTTGTTAGCATTTTGCATGCTGAAATATGTTATTTCACTTCTAAATTCTCTAAATTGTTATGTAATTTTTTCAACTTAACGAATTTTAAATAATTATTAACCATTAAAGTAAGTTTCCGTGTTTCGCCTTGATACATAAGTATTAT
The DNA here is from genome assembly GCA_030765085.1 of Allium cepa. Lineage (NCBI taxonomy): Eukaryota > Viridiplantae > Streptophyta > Magnoliopsida > Asparagales > Amaryllidaceae > Allium > Allium cepa. Next base: position 193,426,321 of record CM060943.1, read on the forward strand.
GGGGGTACTTTTGTATTAATACGAAACGGAGATGTAATTATTTTCTTTTATATGGATAACTTTTTTGCTAAATTTTATTTGCTTTTTGAATTATATTGGGTTTATTAAAAGATTTGTTTGGAAGACGTTGTCATCACTATTTTTTTTAAGAAGTGTTTTTAAAGTTACAAACACTTTTGACTTTTAGGTGGGGATAGATTGGACTCTGTTGTACCAATGGGTCACAACTCCTTCTTGGCCGACCTGATTCAGGATCGCTACCTAAATTGGTGGTATATCACTTGCCCTTTTACCACAAAAGGTCAACGGTCTGATACACTAGTCTAATCTTATTTTTGATTGGGATCTTCGATCGACGGGTCACGGACTATGATGGATGGAGGCATGGGGGCCCCACGTGTAGATCCATGAACGGGTAGCATATGGCCTTTGCCTTAGACCATCTTGGTTATCCTGGGTTGAACGACGGGTGTATTATGGCGTTATGAGTAGATTATGGTGTTGATGTCTCTGCGGGCGCTCGAGCTCTACCACTATGATTTTACAATACTAGCGTCTGTTTATTTGGTATATTTTATGAGTCATGTTACATTTGTCCCATAATTCCCATAATGCAATTTTCTTTATCCTATGATTTTTTGGAAAATATTAAAGTTGATTTTAAAAATCCAGTATCTTTGGAGGTCGTGTATATGAACTTATTCATTATATTATTGCTTTATATATGATAACTTGGTTGGCATCGTATTGGATTACATACGATATTTTTTTGTCTAAATTCATTGTTTGACTAAATGAATTGTTTATGAAACTAAATCTACATGCTGGTTCACACACACATATATGCCTCATGTTGGCTTATACATGCGGCGCTTTCTAGCCATTTTGTTGATTAAGATGATCAGTGTTCATAGATCTTACTTCACTCACAATAGAAGTAGTCCGACCCGTGTGATTTGTTTTATAATCCTCGGGTTCAGTCTTAGGATTGTGATTGCATGTTAGGTTGCAAGGACTGTAGCAACATTCTTATCATTTTCCACGTTTTGGGGTTTTGGACTTTACAGCTTGGACTTAGAAGTAGTTAATATAAGTATTATGGTATGTACGTTATTATGTATCTTGGGAGTGGTATTATGTATTATGGACTATGTATGTGGACATTATTATTATGATATGTATTATGTATACTGCTGTTATTGTGATGAATTTTATGTTCTATTATGTTCTATACTATGTAACCGGGAATTTTTTTTAATCTTGTACCATTGCTTTGAACCGAGACTGAGCATGAATGGTAGGTAGAGAAAAAAAGGCCTTAAAAGTTTCTTGTGCCAGTTTTAGTTCAAGGGAATGAGTACAACATTTAGCCCTATCGAGTCCCATTCTCTGTGCTTTCTGACAGTAATACTTAGTATCACTCTTGGTTGGCATGGGTATAGGGACCGGGCATTACACATCCAAAGAATGATGACCGGCTGAACTCCTAATTCAATAAACAACCAAACTTTGAATGAGCAAGAATAAAGAGTATTCCCTCCAGATGGCAAGAATAAAGAGCATTTCCTTAAGAGTATAGGAACATTTCATCTTATAGTTGATAGAGTTAGGGTATGCCCTAGGGGTAATTTTTGAATTTATTTTAAATTATAAACTCTAGAATAAAATCTCGTTCAAAACAAAGGTGTCTTTCTTTTATTTGTATGCTTAGCATAAAGTGTTATAATTATTTAATTTAAGTATATTTACTAGAAAATCCATAAATGGTGTGTTGTGATAGTAATTATAATTGTTTTGCTCACGAGTATTTTATCACAATATCTATAATAAATATATTATTTAAGTATTTCCAGTCAATATATATCGAGACTGGATATCAATGTTTCTATTGAGACTAGAGTACGTAATGCTCTCTAAATGTTGGGCAGTGTTACTCATAGCTGTAGGGGAATTAAGTGGTTATGTACTAATAGTTGTTGGATAAATATGGAATGACTTACTCAGTAATTTTTTATTGGTTAATATAATTAAGATTAAATAGAAAATACTGATATGACAATATTACGTAATTCTCTCGATTTGACAAAATCATTAATCTTTAATGTTGAAATTCTGCTTTGATTATAGTTAATCATGGCATGACAACCATCAAACAACTATAGTTTGGTCGAGTGGAAGCATTGGAAGTGAAACACAAGGATTTGGCTTCATAGTTATATGAGGTTAGTAGCACAGTCAACTGAAGTCAACTCAAAATCAGAATTTCAACGCATAGTAGTTCAGTTATTAATAATTATTATCACTAAACTAAGGAATTTGTGTTTGGACTATATAGTGGAATATCGACGACATTGGAATTTTGACCATTACCAAATTTCATAAGTCTTAATATAGTATAGTTTTGACGAAGAGAATTGGTGCAAATAATTATCACTACTGGGTTACGCTTAAATAGGTAAAATTCGAGTCTACCAAAGTTATGTACGCAATAAATTTAACCATTATGTCACACCATTGTCAAACGTGACGTGTAAATGTTAATATTCAAATTGTTTGATATTGACCGCTGATCAAATTTACACCTAAAAGTCAAATAATCAAAATATTGAATGCTCCTACTACCACATGATTTAATTAAATTAATTAATTAGTTATGAATTTTTAGCTATAAATTTTATTTAGTTTGTGTTAATCGATATTAAAATAGCATGTACATAAAAGGTTTGTACGCACGTATCAATATACGATATCGATGTGTGTTTGAATTAGATTTAAATGCACATTTCTTTAATTGAGCTTAAAGCAATTAGGAGTCCTAGATAAAGGCATCTATGGCCATCCATAATAGGGATGTTGGAGGATTGAATATTGATTCAAAATAAGATGAAATAGTCAGAGAAAAAGAAGGATTCAAATTGCCTTTTTGCTCCTTAGGTTCTACGCTATTTATACATCCTAAACTCACTTTCTCTTCTCTCGATCATTTCCCCTCCACCTACCTCACACCAGGCCAGCCCCTAAATCCTCATTCTTAATTTTCATGCTTTTAAAAACACAACGTAAATAAAATTAGTGTATCAGTGGTTGCTGCTTTCAATCTGCTAGCTCTTTTGAAGGTTTGAATATAGATTCAAGAAGTGAACAGATTCAACATTCCAAAGTGTTTCTTCTAGGCCACTAAAAGATAATAATTCAAATTTTCATTCATATATATGTACTTATATTTATTTATTATGTTATTCTATTTCTTTTATTTATATGTATATTATCAAAATCAATATATGTTTGTGCTGTCAACATCAAACTAATATATATATAAATATGCTTGTATGTGTAAAAAGAATTATGTTTGCATATATTATTCAGCTTTAAAAAATAATTTGATTTTTGGAAATAAATTAATAATATAAGACAATTTAAAAATATTTTAATTAAAACACACACACAAATATATGATATACATACATATTTTTTTAATGTATAAAAATTGTATATTATTGAAATAATATATTAATATATTTAGATATATTTAAACCGTAAACTTTTATATAACTCATTTCAAATATAAAACGTAACTTTTGCAAATAATATATATACATAAACTGTAACAAATATATAAATGTCAAATTTATGTATATGTTGAAAATCGTTTTCAAAAAATATTTAATATATATATATATATATTGATTACCGTATGGAAATATTATTTAATAAAATAGTTTTTTAAACATAAGATTAAAAATTGTTAAATATATTTACGGTCAACTATATATGTAATTAAAATTCAAATATTAGATTAGTGCACACATATAAAATTTTACACACATATATAATTAAAAAAATTATTTTCGAAACATATAACATATTTATCAAGAAAATAAGTATATTAATTTGAATTTAAATTAATAGGTATTTAATGCAGATCCAGATTTCAAATCTTAAATTTTTAATTATAAACTTGTAATTAATTTCAAAATTATTCATATTTATAACTACTTTATTATAATGAATTATATAAAATACAACCGATAATGAGTTATCCATTGATGCGGGTGTATGATTTGTTGATCTTTCCTCAAGGTCAGAATCCCTGTGGATACGAATCCTTACATCCACTTAAAGTCGAGAAATTTCTATGTTCCATCTTAAGGTTTGGAGAAACATAAAAAGCTATTAGGAGCTTATTAGTAAAATGAAACAAAAATTTCAACTTTGGTAATATTATAAGAGTATCTACTATGAAATTTTCCTAATGTACTAAGTTAAAACTTGTAGAAAAATATCAACACCCAAGCTATCTTTTGACAAGCTCACCGGACATAACTATTAAGAGCGATAAAGATAGCATTAAATTATGAACGTTTTTAATCGTCAATAACTACACCTCCGACAGAATAAGCGACCGATGATCCGGCTCCCAAACTAATATTTTATTATAATAAATAGGTTTCAGACCTAGAGATCATCCAAGTTCTCATGCTATCTATGTTAGTCAAACCATTGTAGTGGCAACATGAAAACATGTCTATCCATGATATTTTTGATAGTCTCAAAGCTATATTTGATGAACAGTCCCATTTTGTAAGTTAAGAACTTATGAAGAAACTGTTCCCTATCAAAAATGACCAAAGGATAGAAAGCGGATGATCATATTCTAATGCTAAAGAATATATTGATAGACTTACACAGTTAAACGTAGCATTAAATACCGAAATGCAAGTAGAATTAATCCTCGGGTCTCTTACCCCCCAGTATGAGCCGTTCATATTAAACTATAATATAAAACAATTTTAAAGTAAGCCCGTGGAGCTCCTCAATATTGTTGGGGTCAGTTGTGCCTTTGTCCAAGTATCGGGGGTTGTACTTGCTGTTAAGGGGAACATGTAATCTTCGAATGATCCGAAGAAGCAAAAAGAGGTTAATAAGAAAAATAAGAAGATTGATGATGCGAATAAGGATGAATTAAATCATTATCATAAAAGGATCACTGAAAATGAAATTGTCTGAAGTACTTGAAGATCATTAAAGAGAAGAAGCGGAATAGTTCTGCCTCACCATCAAGTATATTTATGATTCAAAATTGTTTTGCAATTAACAAATTATCTTGGGCATTCGTTGTCGGATCTTGAACTCACATTTGTAACATTTAAATAGGCTTAGAAATGGGCGTCGCATGGAAAAGGGACAAATGAGGCTCCCAGTTACTAATGGGTCTACTATTGACGAAATAACCCAAAATTTACGCTATAATAATTAATTAATTAATTAATTAATTAAATGATGGAATAAATTCGAAATTGAGCCATAAGAGTTGCACCATTGTGTCCGTGGTAATTTTCTAGTCAATCTCCATTTATAGATTGTCAGAATCCAAGCTAGTATAAAGGAGTTACAAATTAAACAAGAAAACAAGAGAAAATAATGAAAATAATACATAGGGCTTGGTCGGCCACTAGGTTGACCTAACCACCACCTAGGTCGACCGACCGATTGACCTAGGAAGGGGAATTGTTGACAAGTAGATCGACCCGCCCCTATTGGTGAGTGAAGAATTGATTCCTTCATTCGCCTATGATTTCTACACGTCATTTTTGATCTTTTTCTCTCATCCGTTCCATCTGGGCTTCCATTTTAGGCTCCTATTCATCCTATGACGTGGTTTCACCGTATTTAATCTCTAAATCCAATGGTTTGAGATCCACTTCTACCCCTATGAATAAACCCGAGGCATAGCTATTTTTCTCATTCTATATTTTCTCCATTTGGGTTCACGTATTAAGGAAGGACCCTAAAAGGAATAATTTTTCGAGGAGAAAATCATTTTAATTTAAAATATTTAAGCTTCAACTGGATCTGGGAAGACCAGGGGAAGAGCTTAGGACCGTAGATGAGTTATTGTAATTATTTTAGAGCTTTAAGTAATTTAAAATAATATAGTTTTCAATAGTTGTAGTTTTTTTACGATTTTGGAATAACTTTTCTTTTACTAGTTTATTTTCAGTTTAGATTTACTTTTTAGTCTATTTCATTTTAGCTATTCTTTTCTGTTATTTGTAGTTAATTACTGTTAATTATAGCTATTCCATTTCTTTACAATTATTTACAGTATTTTTAATTATTACCGTTCATTATGTTCTATTAACATCTTTTCTACATTTGGGATTTCTTCTGTAATCTTCAGTTTCTTTCTTTTTTCCTTTTATGCGAATGGAATAGAATAGATTAAACACAAATATGGATTAAATAAATAAGAATACTAAAATTGAGAAAATTAAGATATAAAATATAAAGACTGTAATAAAATGGAATTGGACTAAAAATGAAATATTTGCATGTGTAATTATGATGTAAAATTAGAGCTAAAAAGAATAAAGGAGGAAGTAGCTTATTTTTTCCATTGACCTTGGGTTAAGTTAATAATCACAATAATAACGTAGATTATAATTAGAAGTAGAACAAAAAGAGGCTTATTTTGAGATTTAGAATAAATTAATAAGCAATGATAGCAAGAATGATAGTAGAGGCACTAAGTTAATAAGCAAAGATGAAAGTAGGACCTGTACCAATAGCATTCTATATTATTTCTATGGACACGGTGTCTTACATTAGCCTGAAGTGAGATGAGGGCATGCTTATGCTATAGAAGTGGTAAATAAATGATCATATAATATAAGTCCAATCATGGGGATTTGGGCAAGGGGCGCAACTAGATATTGTTTGGATGACGGGTCTGTACCAACAACATTCCCTATTATTTCTATGGACATGGTGTCTCATATTAGCCTGAAGTGAGATTAGTGCGCGCTTATGCTGGTGTAGTGGTAAAGAAATGGTCCAATAGGTGGAGCAGTAGATAACATGAGCATAGTGATGGTGATGTGTGCAGCTTCCAGCTAGTGCTCAATAATTGTTATGAGTTCCATCCTCTTGGTAGGTGCCTTTCGTAGGCACTGATATCTAAACTTCAGTAGACACATAGTAGAAGGTCGATCAAAAGGGTAGATTTAGGACTTCAGCCTAATTAAAGTAGGATTAGGAATTCAGCCTAATCAAGCAGCTACCGAGGACAAGTACAAACAATCGAAGTTATCTAAATGAATTAATCTAGTAGTTAAATCGTATTTATTTCTTGTTTTAACTTTCCTTCTATTTCCTTTGTTTCTTTTTATAACTAGAACTGTTGCAAAGTCTATTATCTTTACTTTGCTTAAAAATACTTGTAATTATTGTCATTCACCAGACTTTTAGTCTGACCCACTCCTCTATTTTTCCCCTTATAGACTAGTAAGGGCAAGGATGATAGATTGTGGACTCTTGGAGACTTCTTTGGCATAGATTTCTCATGTATTCCTTTTCTTCCTAAGTTCATTTGTTGTACTAGCACTCTTTAAGGGATAGTTTGTACTCTGATTTTTATGAGACTGAGGTTTTGATTTCACAAGACATGTTTTAGCATTTTGAGACATCCAATGTACCTAGTTTTTTGTGACTTATTTGGTTTATAAAGTATTTATGAAATTTGGTTTCAATAGTTTCCACTGTTTTTATCTATTTTGTCTTGTGAATCTTAATCTCGACAAGTTTTTAGCTATACCTACAATGCACCACATGTTTTAGTGTGTTCTTTTGGATATACTAAGAGGTGTCTGGATGTTTCATTTGGTATCAGAGCCTAAGGTTCTAGGATTCCTAGAAATTTATTTTAGAAGTAAAGTAACGTTTGCACCGAAATTGGTCACAACACTCTTCGGGAGTCGTTGAAGAGATAATAGTGAAGAATGTTAATTCAAAACAGATATTATCTAACAAAAACTCCAATCAACAGTAAAGTAAATGCATAGACAAGCGATTTATAGTGGTTCGGCGTGTTGCCTACGTCCACTGTAAAGTTTTTTGATGTTTTATTGATTCTCTTTCAAAGATTACAAGTTGTTACAACGATCCACAGCATGTTACAACTGATAATTCGAAATCAACACCTAGTATACGATGTAAAGTGATGAAGATCTCGGTTCGGCAGAGTCTGGGCGCTTGAGAGTCGAAAGATCCCTTTTCCACTGGCTCTGGGGCTCTATTTATAGTTGTAGGCTGCTGATATTTCGCTGAAAACTCGGGAGATCACTTCTGGCACGTGAAGGGGCCGACATGCCCGGTCTTAGGAAGTTTGGGCCCACTTTGGCATCGGTGCGAACTCCATTCGAATCGATTAATAATTCATCCAATCGAGGTGAAAGTTGGCGTGGACACTCTTCGACATGAATGCAAGCTTATGTGAAAATTTCGTGGCATTTGGATCAGTGGATTAAGAGATATGATGGATTCGAGATGGAGTTCATTGCGTGGCTGTTTGGTTCGAAACCATCCACTCGAACCGATGGTGGCAAGCGCCTTCGTGGTGACGTGGAGCGCAAACTTCGAACCAATCCGGTCTTCACGCCGAGTTGACCGCTTCGACTCCATATATCTCGGCGCATTCGAACCGATGAAAGACACGTCATCATGGTTAGTTGACCCAGTGGGTTCGAAATAAGCTTCACATGTGGGTTCGAACAAGGCTTCTGTGATGGGTTCAAACAACTGATGCTCGGTGGATTCGAACAAGGATTCTTTGGATGGACACGAGCTTTGCAACCCCTCCATGGACACGAGGTCCACCGATACGAACTAGATGGGTTCGAGGTTGATGGATTCGAACCGAGGCACTCCGATGGGTTCGAAGTCCATCGATTCGAAGGTGATCGGTTCGAATGGTGCTTGACGATGGGTTCAAAGACACCTACCTCGATGGGTTCGAAACTAGTGCTTTCCCCTTCAAGTTGAATCGATCATAACTTGAGCGTATAAACTCGGATTGACTCAAAATTTGAGATGAAGGCTTTTATGGTCTTTCTTATCTTGTCCTATCAATTGTAGCACAATTCGGACTCGGACAAAATTCAGTGATATCCATAGCAAAACGAAGTATGACCGATCTCTGAGATGAACTGTTCTCCGATTCTGATCGATCTTTTGGTATCGCGGCTTTGCGAAAAAGCGGGATAACATTTTGCCCCCTAAAGTACGTCTTGTGGGAACATGACGTGCTTTGAATAGCTGCAATTTCTCTCTGAACAATCGTTGCTCTCTTTTTGTTCAGATTTGTACCCTGTATTGCTGCAACCTTGCGTTGATATGGTTGATTGTTGTATGTTAGCGCTTAGCCGTTGGCTGTTGCACTTGTGGCAAGGTGAGTACTCGATCCCTGTAAATGCTTAAAATCGAATGTTAGTTTGACATAAATGCACATATGTGCGTTCGACTGTTGTTAACGTCGTGCGCCCACGAGTCGTTGTCAGTTTGATTTGCTATTGAATTTCGTATCGATTCTCTCCTGAACCGATTTGGAAATTCGATTTGAGATAACGCTTGATGGTTCTTTTGAAAAGTCCCTTCATATCGATCCTCTCCTGAACCGATATAGAAGGTCAAAGGAAACGACTTTGGGTTGCGTGAATGTAATGCTTCGAACCGATGTATTGGAGCATTGATGGGTTCGAAATCTGCATTCGTATGGATGGAGTATACCCATGCTATGATGGGTACGAAACTGACATTCGAACCGATGTGAAAGGACGGTTACGAAATAGTAGTTCGTATCGATAGGAAATGATGGATACGAAATTCGTCGTTCGCATCGGTAGGTTGTGGATGGAGTTGTGAACAGGGGCTTCGAACTGATGTGCCCACTGTGCGTTTCGCATCGATGTGACTCGATGTTTTGCCGTGTGCTTCGTATCGATGAATTGTGAGGGTGACTGCGAATCGATAGGGTCGTAGACCGATGGGTTCGAAGATTGACCTCGAATCGATATGATGATGGACCGGTTGTGACCGATTGGGTTAACTGGGATGCGAAACGGCTCGGTCACTTCTTAGGCCTCATATAAATAGCAAGGGGGCCTCACTTTTTACTTTTTACTCTCGCCTTGCTTTTACTGTGTTTTGCATCGTTTCGAAGTTTCTGAGAAGACAACGCCGTGTTACATATTCAAACCATTTAAGATCTAAGACTTTGACTTCTCGAACCCATCACTCAAATTAGGTAATTAGCCTCGAATCCAAATGGCAAAGTTATTTCGAACCTATCTCTTCTTCACCGATTGCTCAGTCTCGAGATTGGCAAAACCAGATCTACTTTGGGAAGGCTTCAAACCGATGCGTGGATTCGAGTTCGAATCGATGATGGCGGCGTCATTCTTCGTTGGATTTTGCATCGATCCCTGGAATGACTCTATGAGGGTGACATAGTTCGCACCGATTGACCATCTTTGATGGGTCCATTCAAATCGATGGATTCGAATCCATCAGCTATCGTTTCGAAGTTCTCAACTTCGCATCGATACGGAGGGTATCGATTCGAACGTGGTTGATGTTAAGTTGAGGGTGTCCTTATCGGTTCGAACTAGCTAACCAAGGATCGATTCGAAGTCATCCTCTGTAACGATCCTAATTTTTAATTAAAATTAAATTGATAGTGTAAATAAATTTTTGGATAAAATTGTAAATTAATTTGAATTTTTCAAATTAAATAGGATATTTGTTTATTTGAGGATTGATTTTAAAATTTTAATTGAGATTTTGAATTTGGTATATTTAAAATCTCATAGTTAAAAAGTAACATCCCAAAATTTTCAATTTAAATAAATAATATGTTTTAACTTTTGGAATTTAATTTGGGAATAAAATAAGAAAAATCTAAAACAAATGAAAATGAGTGATAAATATATAAAAATAAATTCCTTTTTGATTTTGGAGTTGAAAATATTGATAGAATGAATGTTTTAGAATGTCATTTTAAATTTAAAATCCTATACATATGTACATTTCATATATGAGTGAAAACTGAATACATATTGGAAATTAATTTAAATTATTCAAGATGAAGTGTGAATGTACAAATGGAAATGAAAGTTTATACTTCAAGTTTGAAATTTAAAATTGAATTTAAATTTAAAATAAATGTTTTAAAAATTAGTAGCATGTAAAATCATTAAGATGTAACATATGTAATGTAAATTTGGTTAAACTTTTCTTTTAACATTGTACGTATGTATGTATATATTCAAAAGAATCAAGATATACATTTATTTTTAAACTGTATAAGTTATAAATATAAAATTTATAAATTCATTTGCTTTGTAAAAAAATCAAAAAGGCTGCATATATATCAACATGTGAGGGTGGAGTAGAATGATTAACAAGATCTAAAAGCTTATGATTATTTTTAACAAATGGCACAAGACATCATTTCCTAAATAAAATATTCAAATAAAATAATTTCAGAAATCTTTCACCTTCCCAATTCAAATCTATTTACCTCCAAATCTCTGAAAAGTTTAATAACCCAAAAGATTTCGCAATCTTTACTTCAACATTCAAGAAGAAAAAAATCAGAAATAAAAAAAAAGGAAGAAAACTGCCAATGTCTCTCTCAAACTCAAAGTAAACCTGAAATGTTAAGTATCAAGTGTAGTGTGATACATTCAGGTAAGTTTTTAAATTTTTATAGTTAATAAAATTATGATTTTGAAGTCATATTTTTAACAACAAATTTAAATTAAAAACTGCAGATTAGCTTGTAAAGGCAGAGGGCAGTTTTTCTTTGATTTCTGGAAATAATTGAAAGGAAAGTAACCTTTTTAATTTTGAAGTTGCAATCTGTAATAAAGCGAGAATTAAGTACAATAACAATATCCAATCATTTGTAGGAGAAATCAAGAATTAAAAGCTATTTTGGTTTTCAAGTTTCTATTTTCAAAAGTGCAGAAAAAAAAGGGGGGGCTTCTCTATTATAAATCCTAACTGTAAGTCAATTTAAGTTAGTTGTTATTAATGATTAAGTAAGTAAATCCAATAAGGAATAATCAAAGATCTGCAACTCTAACTTACAGATCCAAAACTCCAAATTTTAGAGTAGGAGAAGAAGAAAGATTGCAGGCTTTTCTCTCTGTTTTGAAAAAACCATCAGGAGCTTCTGGGAAAAAAAAATATGACCAAACCCTCAACTCTGAATTTGTTTGTTTGGTTATTTTTCTTTTGAAATTCGATTCTGCTATGATGATGTTGAAGTTGTTTGCATGCATGTATGTTTGACTGTGTGTATATGGTTGATTAAATATCTGTGTGTAGATATACAGAGATATCTCTCTGTTAGAAAACAGGTTATCAAATTAAAAAAAAAATGAATCTTCCAATCTAAACCATATCTGATCCTAGCATATGAATAAAAGTTGTGAATTTATGTATGATGGTAATTTTAAAAACTGGTTTCTGAAATTTTTAATTCACAAAAAAAGAGGTAAATGGATATTACAGTAAAACAATAGTTGCATGTTAAAAAAAATTGATATCTTTAATTCTTGCTTTGGATTGTATAGACGGATTAGTTGCTGGAAATGATGATTTTTAACATGAAATTTATAATTTTTAAATTGATATTCAAATGGAAATTTGGGAATGGACAGTTTGGGCAATAAGGTGAATTGTCGATGATCAACACGTTGATTTGAGTTGAATTTATGGTCGAGGCTAGCTTTCGAAGTGTTGATGAGGGGAAAAATAATTTCGAATTTTTCCTTTGGCCGATTTGTTCAGATTCGATTAAACTAGGGTTTAAGGCATGGGTTTCTCGACGAAGTTAGAGGTGGAAATGCATCGTCGTTGTGGAATCGGTCGAGGTCGGTTCAATTGGAACCGAAGCTGGAGGAAGAGATGAGTTCACGGTGGGGTCGGCATGGTGAATGGAGGCCTAGATCATCGGCATTGAGGCGTTTTTGGTTATGCACTGGGTTTCAGTTTTGCTTCAATATGTTCGATTTCGAGACGATGGGGTTTTTGTGTTTCTGAGTGACCGTATGGGGTGAGATGATCATCGAAGACTTAAGGGTGGTCACGGCGTCGTTGGGAGATGATCGGGATATTGGTGCGTGTGCACACGAGAATGCTATGCATCTGGGGAATGGGATGGAGTTTGGGGAAGAAGATGGTAAACTCGAAGCCAAGCACGGGGATTTGATTAGTCTACCCGAAGCAGGAATAGGGTGCAGAGCGAAAATACTTAGTAAATTTTTTAGGTTGGACTGTTGGGGGATCTCTCGGGTAAAATTGGACAAAACTCTAAGTGGCACTCGAATATATTGGGTTTTGGCACGGGGGATACTCGGGTTTTGCTTGAAAACTTTTATATTCCAGTTTTTTTTAAACTTTAATAAATTTGTTTGATGAATCCTGAAACTATTCCTCCTTATCAGTGATGATTTATTTATTTATCAGAAAGTATAAATTAAAAGTTTTAAAATGAAGGATTTTAAAAACAATTAAGTTTTAAATTTACATTTGTAACAAGTTATTTTAAATGAAACTTAATAAATGATTTAGAGATAAAATTCAAATGTTTAAATTTTTAACTCAAAAGTAAGTAAATTTATATCGTTAATGATAATCAAGTAAGTAATAATTTGTGATTAAGATAAATTCATTAATAGTTAAGAAAAAAACCAATTAAAGGATAATTAGTTATAATTAAGATTAAATTAATTAATAATTGAGCTTTTATTAATTTAAGTATATTAATTGGTAATTTAAGTTAATCAATTAAGTAATTAATGAACGATTAAATTAAAATAGTGACTACTTAGTGAAAGTAGTTAAGGGAAGATGATTAAAGATTAATGATTAATTTATCAATAATTTAAGGTTTATTAATTAAAGTAGTTAATTAAGAAATTTAGATTTTATTAATCAAGGGTCAATTTATTTAGATAATTAATTCGGAGATGATTTAATTAATAAAGGTGATTAAAAAAACTAAATCAATTGTAGTGGATGAACTTAATCATTGATTAAGAATTATTAATGAAAATAATCATGTGGTTGATAAATTTAAAAACCACCCAAATTATTCATCTTAGTTGTAGAGGTTTGATTGCTATTAGATGCTATGTGACGGATTGATATATTTGATATGTGATGTGATGCTTTGAAATGCTTGTGCTGAGTTGTTATATCTATGATGAATATATTGTTATATATGCAAACCCTTTGACCCGTAAATGACATTTGGTTTTCGATGCGACAGGGAGTCGGATTCCAGTTTGTTATCCGAAACCCACATCGAATCATATTAGTGAATATTTGTGATTGATAATTTACTTTATCTATGAATCTGTTGATGAAGATAAGCGTTATGGGTTATACCGCTTATCGATATATCTGTGCTAATTGATGTTGTGCACTATTGTGTGTAAAACCCCTTGACTACATTATACACACACAAATATGGATTGCACGTGGAAATTGGTTAAGTCACAGATTTTTGAAATTGATTGAAAAAAATTGAATTTTTAAATCTAAGTGATTTTGAAAATGGATCGGGTTTTAAAATGAAAAGCTTTTGGGAAAAGAATTTCTAAGATAAAAGTTATTTTGAATAACTTAATTTGGTTTTGGAATCTGATTTAAATTTGAAATTGAATTCTATTTTGATAATTTAAGATGTAAAAAGGTCATACAAGTTTATATGGGTTTTCAAACCATTTTTAAAGTGTTGTTTTGGGAATTAAATTTAACCCAAAGATTTTAACTTCTATAAATGAAATCGGATTTTTTCCAAAATGAAAACTGTTTGTTTTCAAATGATAAAAGCTTTCGTGTAAGAAATGAATTTCCAATGTGTATAAAAGGAATTTCAAGTTTGAATCGAAATGGTTTTCCAAGTTGTGAATGAATAATGGAAAACGGGTTTGAAAGCTATAAGTTAAATCTTGGATTTAAAGATTAAATGAATTAATCCGATTAAAATGGACATTGTTTTGGAAACCATAAATGGATCTTTGTGAAAATGGGTAAACTTTGTGAAATAAATCTTTTGTTTAAAGATTTGAAATGGTAATTTGGTTTAAAACATTTAAAGGCAAGTTTTGGATAATAAGTTGTGGCTTAACTGAAAATCCCATGTCCATATGTTTTAAAATATTGCACTCGTTATTCGGTTTAGCCGGGAGAGGACCTTGTGTCATGTAACCCATTCCGAATAATGATACGTCGTTATGGATAGCATTTGAAGACCGGTGGTGAAGACCGGGTATTTGCGAGAATGATAGGATGACCTATCGATTGTCTCTGCACTGAGTAGCTACGGTATAGAGATTTCCTAAGTGATGGGAAGTCCGATCGGGATTGTGAATACCCGGATTTGCAAGGGCTTCTTCGGAAGTGCCTTCGGTTCTGTTCGAGCCCGGAACAGACTTGTATGGTTGTGTGTCTGACACTACACTTTGAGATATAAAGCCGATTCTTTCAAATACATATCTGTTGGTGGCGGAGAAGTTATTCTCTTAGCTTAACACCCTTCTCTGAGACGTACAGGCTCAAAGGTTATGTAGTTGAAGGTTATCAGCAATATACTCCCAATTTGGTAGTGTGGCATGCTAAGTGCTGCTGTGTGTTGATGATCATTTGTTGATCATTTGTTGATCAAAGCATGGCTTTGTGGAAAAGCGTAGCTTTGTGGTCGAGACCTCATCGAGCCTCATAAACCGGTAATGGTCGAAACAGGAAAGATGCGGCAAGGTTTCAGGGGTAGCTCCCCTAGGGTATGACCATTCCTTCTAGAAAAGGGTAGTATCATGGTATGGAGCCCAAATACTTACTCATGTGGACACACTATTATTATTACTGTGTGATGTTGTTTTTGGAGAGCTCTCGGATAAAGATCCCAAAGGACCGGGGGTGGCATATCTCAGGTTTTATTCCCCGGGAAGGGGGTAGCCGGCCTTGTGTTAGCAGAGAACAGGTGGGTTCTCGGGGCGTCCCGCCAGAGGCGTTCCCATATGGCAATAGGAAGTTCCTTAGCCTGACCATTTGTTGGAAATCCATTCATCCAATACGCGCGTTGTACGATTTTAGTTGTATTACCTGCCATCTACTTATGGTGGCGCCCCACTGTTTGGATGGTAGCTATAGTAGGCATAGTTCGGAATGTCAATGCTGGCTAGGATTTATATTATACTTTCGAAATAGTTTTTCCACACTGTGCACTTATAGTAATAATATCAAAGAATTTTCTCGTATCAAGCATATTTGACTATCATAAGGAGAAATCTCCTCCAATTCTGCGTTTGCATGGTGTGTGTGGTGGGAGGCCTTATGGTAGTTTCATTTTCTAAAAAGCATTGCGGATTTAAACTTTAAAAGCTTTGTTATTTGTTTTAAAAGATAAAATTGTTTTGTTTGCTCACACCAGTCCCATGACTGACTTGGAGTTTATTGTTCCTTTCCTAAACTCTGGGTGTCCACTATTTTCCACATGGGCAGTCTAGAGTTGGGTTTTCAGATATTCCAGTAATAGGTATAGATTCATTAGCCTTCGAAGTCTTTGGATTGGTAGCTTTCAGTCTTTGGGATCTTCTTCAGTCTCGGACGACTGACCTTGCTTAGCTTAGTGCAACATGATCTAGAGTTCTTGCTAGCTTTGGATTGAAGATGGAGTTCTCGGAGTTTGGCATTGAAGACATTATCTTTCCGCTGCTATTTTCTTGTATCTCTGAAATTATTGTTATCCATTTTACCATTCTATTGTATTCAGTTGTATCAGATATTGTATTAAATGATGTATATCAAATGTATCATGCAAATTTCTTCCGCTGTGTTGTACTTATTGTGTTATAAGCTCCGGCGAATCAGGTTCGACGTTTGGATCTGCGGCATTTGAATGCGAGTGTCGTATTCGGTGCCGATTTTCGAAGGTCGAGTCAAGGTCGTCACATTTGATATCAGAGCTGAGGGTTAAAACTTTAGCTCAGGAGTATAACACATTAAGTAACTCATTAGAGATAGGGTGAAGTATACCCTAGAATGAGTATATCCTTAAGATATCCGATCGAATGCCTCAGTAAATTCTCTTACTATTCACTGATAGTGAGTATGAGTGCAAGAAGAGAACGAGATAGGGGACAGGGAAATACCAGTACAAGTGGTCAATGCCCTGCAGCAACGGAAATAACTTTCTCTATCAATCTCCTTTGATTCGTTTTCCCAATTCTTTTGATTGCTTCGTAGCAGCTCAAGAAAGAAGCTTCGGTGTGATGGTGACCCTACGAATCTTAGATAAGTCTCTATTTCGTATTCTCTTGGTTAAATTTCTATCAGCTTTTCGTGCTTAACTCTAGCAAAATTTAAATTTGATAAATTGGTTAAAATATAAAGTTAAATAATTTGTATCGATAAAATGATTTCGATTAGAACCAAATTTGAAATTCTGTTGTAATTCCTTGTGTTGATTGAAGTCCGAAGAGCGACAAGTTGATGTATACTTTGGGATATTCCGACCTAAGTTGGAATCTATATCTAGTGTTTGAGAAATTGTAGAAGATTGAGTCTATCTATCTATTCTCTGGGATCCGATATATTCTACGAACGATTAGTTATCCTTCGAACTAATCAATGCCTTTGCATATTCGTAGACCGGATAAACCCGAGTATCTTATGAAATAATTGTATGAGTTTATTCTCATATTGTTGATATTCTGATTTGTTAAGCCAAATACAGAATTGTTATCCAGTTTGATTTGGAGAGATATTTCTCTATCTTTCGTCTATTACTATTTGTCTTCCTTGCAAATTTCGAGGACGAAATTTATTTTAAGAGGGGAAATCTGTAACGATCCCAATTTTTAATTAAAATTAAATTGATAGTGTAAATAAATTTTTGGATAAAATTGTAAATTAATTTGAATTTTTCAAATTAAATAGGATATTTGTTTATTTGAGGATTGATTTTAATATTTTAATTGAGATTTTGAATTTGATATATTTAAAATCTCATAGTTAAAAAGTAACATCCCAAAATTTTCAATTTAAATAAATAATATGTTTTAACTTTTGGAATTTAATTTGGGAATAAAATAAGAAAAATCTAAAACAAATGAAAATGAGTGATAAATATATATAAATAAATTCCTTTTTGATTTTGGAGTGGAAAATATTGAACGAATGAATGTTTTAGAATGTCATTTCAAATTTAAAATCTTATACATATGTACATTTCATATATGAGTGAAAACTGAATACATATTGGAAATTAATTAAATTATTCAAGATGAAGTGTGAATGTACAAATGGAAATGAAAGTTTATACTTCAAGTTTGAAATTGAAAATTGAATTTAAATTTAAAATAAATGTTTTAAAAATTAGTAGCATGTAAAATCATTAAGATGTAACATATGTAATGTAAATTTGGTTAAACTTTTCTTTTAACATTGTACGTATGTATGTATATATTCAAAAGAATCAAGATATACATTTATTTTTAAACTGTATCAGTTATAAATATAAAATTTATAAATTCATTTGCTTTGTAAAAAAATCAAAAAAGCTGCATATATATCAACATGTGAGGGCGGAGTAGAATGATTAACAAGATCTAAAAGCTTATGATTATTTTTAACAAATGGCACAAGACATCATTTCCTAAATAAAATATTCAAATAAAATAATTTCAGAAATCTTTCACCTTCCCAATTCAAATCTATTTACCTCCAAATCTCTGAAAAGTTTAATAACCCAAAAGATTTCGCAATCTTTACTTCAACATTCAAGAAGAAAAAATTCAGAAATAAAAAAAAAGGAAGAAAACTGCCAATGTCTCTCTCAAACTCAAAGTAAACCTGAAATGTTAAGTATCAAGTGTAGTATGATACACTCAGGTAAGTTTTTAAATTTTTATAGTTAATAAAATTATGATTTTGAAGTCATATTTTTAACAACAAATTTAAATTAAAAACTGCAGATTAGCTTGTAAAGGCAGAGGGCAGTTTTTCTTTGATTTCTGGAAATAATTGAAAGGCAAGTAACCTTTTTAATTTTGAAGTTGCAATCTGTAATAAAGCGAGAATTAAGTACAATAACAATATCCAATCATTTGCAGGAGAAATCAAGAATTAAAAGCTATTTTGGTTTTCAAGTTTCTATTTTCAAAATTGCAGAAAAAAAGGAGGGGCTTCTCTGTTACAAATCCTAACTGTAAGTCAATTTAAGTTAGTTGTTATTATTGATTAAGTAAGTAAATCCAATAAGGAATAATCAAAGATCTGCAACTCTAACTTACAGATCCAAAACTCCAAATTTTAGAGTAGGAGAAGAAGAAAGATTGCAGGCTTTTCTCTCTGTTTTGAAAAAACCATCAGGAGCTTCTGGGAAAAAAAAATGTGAGCAAACCCTCAACTCTGAATTTGTTTGTTTGGTTCTTTTTCTTTTGAAATTCGATTCTGCTATGATGATGTTGAAGTTGTTTGCATGCATGTATGTTTGACTGTGTGTATATGGTTGATTAAATATCCGTGTGTAGATATACAGAGATATCTCTCTGTTAGAAAACAGGTTGTCAAATTAAAAAAAAATGAATCTTCCAATCTAAACCATATCTGATCCTAGCATATGAATGAAAGTTGTGAATTTATGTATGATGGTAATTTTAAAAATGGTTTCTGAAATTTTTAATTCACAAAAAAAGAGGTAAATGGATATTACAGTAAAACAATAGTTGCATGTTAAAAAAAATTGATATCTTTAATTCTTGCTTTGGATTGTATAGACGGATTAGTTGCTGGAAATGATGATTTTTAACATGAAATTTATAAATTTTAAATTGATATTCAAATGGAAATTTGGGAATGGACAGTTTGGGCAATAAGGTGAATTGCCGATGATCAACACGTTGATTTGAGTTTAATTTATGGTCGAGGCTAGCTTACGAAGTGTTGATGAGGGGAAATATAATTTCGAATTTTTCCTCTGGCCGATTTGTTCAGATTCGATTAAACTAGGGTTTAAGGCATGGGTTTCTCGACGAAGTTGGAGGTGGAAATGCATCGTCGTTGTGGAATCGGTCGAGGCCGGTTCAATTGGAACAGAAGCTGGAGGAAGAGATGAGTTCACGGTGGGGTCGGCATGGTGAATGGAGGCCTAGATCATCGGCATTGAGGCGTTTTTGGTTATGCACTGGGTTTCAGTTTTGCTTCAATATGTTCGATTTCGAGATGATGGGGTTTTTGTGTTTCCGAGTGACCGTATGGGGTGAGATGATCATCGAAGACTTAAGGGTGGTCACGGCGTCGTTGGGAGATGATCGGGATATTGGTGCATGTGCACACGAGAATGCCGTGCATCTGGGGAATGGGATGGAGTTTGGGGAAGAAGATGGTAAACTCGAAGCCAAGCACGGGGATTTGATTAGTTTACCCGAAGCAGGAATAGGGTGCAGAGCGAAAATACTTAGTAAATTTTTTAGGTTGGACTGTTGGGGGGTCTCTCGGGTAAAATTGGAAAAAACTCTAAGTGGCACTCGAGTATATTGGGTTTTGGCACGGGGGATACTCGGGTTTTGCCTGAAAACTTTTATATTCCAGTTTTTTTTAAACTTTAATAAATTTGTTTGATGAATCCTGAAACTATTCCTCCTTATCAGTGATGATTTATTTATTTATCAGAAAGTATAAATTAAAAGTTTTAAAATGAAGGATTTTAAAAAAAATTAAGTTTTAAATTTACATTTGTAACAAGTTATTTTAAATGAAACTTAATAAATGATTTAGAGATAAAATTCGAATGTTTAAATTTTTAACTCAAAAGTAAGTAAATTTATATCGTTATTGATAATCAAGTAAGTAATAATTTGTGATTAAGATTAATTCAATAATAGTTAAGAAAAAAACCAATTAAAGGATAATTAGTTATAATTAAGATTAAATTAATTAATAGTTGAGCTTTTATTAATTTAAGTATATTAATTGGTAATTTAAGTTATTCAATTAAGTAATTAATGAAAGATTAAATTAAAATAGTGATTACTTAGTGAAAGTAGTTAAGGGAAGATGATTAAAGATTAATGATTAATTTATCAATAATTTAAGGTTTATTAATTAAAGTAGTTAATTAAGAAATTTAGATTTTATTAATTAAGGGTCAATTTATTTAGATAATTAATTCGGAGATGATTTAATTAATAAAGGGTATTAAAAAAACTAAATCAATTATAGTGGATGAATTTAATCATTGATTAAGAATTATTAATGAAAATAATCATGTGGTTGATAATTTTAAAAACCACCCAAATTATTCATCTTAGTTGTAGAGGTTTGATTGCTATTGGATGCTATGTGACGGATTGATATATTTGATATGTGATGTGATGCTTTGAAATGCTTGTGCTGAGTTGTTATATCTATGATGAATATATTGTTATATATGCAAACCCTTTGACCCGTAAATGACATTTGGTTTTCGATGCGACAGGGAGTCGGATTCCAGTTTGTTATCCGAAACCCACATCGAATCATATTAGTGAATATTTGTGATTGATAATTTACTTTATCTATGAATCTGTTGATGAAGATAAGCGTTATGGGTTATACCGCTTATCGATATATCTGTGCTAATTGATGTTGTGCACTATTGTGTGTAAAACCCCTTGACTACACTATACACACACAAATATGGATTGCACGTGGAAATTGGTTAAGTCACAGATTTTTGAAATAGATTGAAAAAAAATTGAATTTTTAAATCTAAATGATTTTGAAAATGGATCGGGTTTTAAAATGAAAAGCTTTTGGGAAAAGAATTTCTAAGATAAAAGTTATTTTGAATAACTTAATTTGGTTTTGGAATCTGATTTAAATTTGAAATTGAATTCTATTTTGAGAATTTAAGATGTAAAAAGGTCATACAAGTTTATATGGGTTTTCAAACCATTTTTAAAGTGTTGTTTTGGGAATTAAATTTAACCCAAAGATTTTAACTTCTATAAATGAAATCGGATTTTTTCCAAAATGAAAACTGTTTGTTTTCAAATGATAAAAGCTTTCGTATAAGAAATGAATTTCCAATGTGTATAAAAGGAATTTCAAGTTTGAATTGAAATGGTTTTCCAAGTTGTGAATGAATAATGGAAAACGGGTTTGAAAGCTATAACTTAAATCTTGGATTTAAAGATTAAATGAATTAATCCGATTAAAATGGACATTGTTTTGGAAACCGTAAATGGATCTTTGTGAAAATGGGTAAACTTTGTGAAATAAATCTTTTGTTTAAAGATTTGAAATGGTAGTTTGGTTTAAAACATGTAAAGGCAAGTTTTGGATAATAAGTTGTGACTTAACTGAAAATCCCATGTCCATATGTTTTAAAATATTGCGCTCGTTATTCGGTTTAGCCGAGAGAGGACCTTGTGTCATGTAACCCATTCCGAATAATGATACGTCATTATGGATAGCATTTGAAGACCGGTGGTGAAGACCGGGTATTTGCGAGAATGATAGGATGACCTATCGATTGTCTCTGCACTGAGTAGCTACGGTATAGAGATTTCCTAAGTGATGGGAAGTCCGATCGGGATTGTGAATACCCGGATTTGCAAGGGCTTCTTCGGAAGTGCCTTCGGTTCTGTTCGAGCCCGGAACAGACTTGTATGGTTGTGTGTCTGACACTACACTTTGAGATATAAAGCCGATTCTTTCAAATACATATCTGTTGGTGGCGGAGAAGTTATTCTCTTCGCTTAACACCCTTCTCTGAGACGTACGGGCTCAAAGGTTATGTAGTTGAAGGTTATCAGCGATATACTCCCAATTTGGTGGTGTGGCATGCTAAGTGCTGCTGTGTGTTGATGATCATTTGTTGATCATTTGTTGATCAAAGCATGGCTTTGTGGAAAAGCGTAGCTTTGTGGTCGAGACCTCATCGAGCCTCACAAACCGGTAATGGTCGAAACAGGAAAGATGCGGCAAGGTTTCAGGGGTAGCTCCCCTGGGGTATGACCATTCCTTCTGGAAAAGGGTAGTATCATGGTATGGAGCCCAGATACTTACTCATGTGGACACACTATTATTATTACTGTGTGATGTTGTTGTTGGAGAGCTCTCGGATAAAGGTCCCAAAGGACCGGGGGTGGCATATCTCAGGTTTTATTCCCCGGGAAGGGGGTCGTCGGCCTTGTGTTAGCAGAGAATAGGTGGGTTCTCGAGGCGTCCCGCCAGAGGCGTTCCCATGTGGCAATAGGAAGTTCCTTAGCCTGACCATTTGTTGGAAATCCATTCATCCAATACGCGCGTTGTACGGTTTTAGTTGTATTACCTGCCATCTACTTATGGTGGCGCCCCACTGTTTGGATGGTAGCTATAGTAGGCATAGTTCGGAATGTCTATGCTGGCTAGGATTTATATTATACTTTCGAAATGGTTTTTCCACACTGTGCACTTATAGTAATAATATCAAAGAATTTTCTCGTATCAAGCATATTTGACTAACATAAGGAGAAATCTCCTCCAATTCTGCGTTTGCATGGTGTGTGTGGCGGGAGGCCTTATGGTAGTTTCATTTTCTAAAAAGCATTGCGGATTTAAACTTTAAAAGCTTTGTTATTTGTTTTAAAAGATAAAATTCTTTTGTTTGCTCACACCAGTCCCATGACTGACCTGGAGTTTATTGTTCCTTTCCTAAACTCTGGGTGTCCACTATTTTCCACACGGGCAGTCTAGAGTTGGGTTTTCAGATATTCCATTAATAGGTATAGATTCATTAGCCTTCGAAGTCTTTGGATTGGTAGCTTTCAGTCTTTGGGATCTTCTTCAGTCTTGGACGACTGACCTTGCTTAGCTTAGTGCAACATGATCTAGAGTTCTTGCTAGCTTTGGATTGAAGATGGAGTTCTCGGAGTTTGGCATTGAAGACATTATCTTTCCACTGCTATTTTCTTGTATCTCTGATATTATTGTTATCCATTGTACCATTCTATTGTATTTTATTGTATCAGATATTGTATTAAATGATGTATATCAAATGTATCATGCAAATTTCTTCCGCTGTGTTGTACTTATTGTGTTATAAGCTCCGGCGAACCAGGTTCGACGTTTGGATCTGCGGCATTTGAATGCGAGTGTCGTATTTGGTGCCGATTTTCGAAGGTCGAGTCAGGGTCGTCACATCCTCCACTAACCGATTCGAAGTTGACACCTGATCATCGATTCGAAGCGTGCCTTTCTGCATCGATTCGAAGTGCGCCTTTCTGCATCGATTCGAAGTGATGTTAGGTTGGGTACGAATGAGTTCCTTGTGATCGGTTCGGAACCTCTTTGATGGATACCAAAGTTTGACATTTTCTAAGCATAATTCCGGCGAGCTTCATCCTTGCATATTTGGACTTGTTAGTCACACTGCATACTTGACCACCTTTCGAAGCTCGTCGATGGAACCATAACAACTTCTATCCAAATCAAATTCCATCGTACAAGCGGTTCAGTGATGACGGTCAGCGATGACGGTCATTACAACTGGGGAAATTAGCTTTGTCGTTTTCATATTTCCTTTAACTCTGTGACACTTATTCAAGTTATGCATGGCACTGTACAACATACATTCATACACTTTACACTGGGAACGCACGGGTCCTTTGTCGTCAAACGATGGTTTCTCATGAGTTAGCTAGTTATGGAACCTTCGAGTTCACAGTAGCAGGGGATTCAAAGTACAATCACCCCGAGACTAGAGGTTCCAGACATTGAACCCGAGATCATCGGTCCTGCTCCGGACGAACTTCCCAATGCGTCTTTCATTGCCAATCCGTCGGATTCCATTCAATCCAATATTTCTGAAGATATGTTAGGGAGAATATGCTTGAGGCACGGTCTATCACTGGATAACGTGTTATTGCCAGGGCCGAATGATAGACCACACAACCCGCCGGAGGGATATACAGCATTTAATCGCCACGCGTGCGCGGCTGGGATGCTTCCTCCATTCAACGAGTACATAAGGGAAGTGTTGTCTTTTTTAAGGATCGCTCCATCCCAACTACACCCAAACGGATATGCCTCCATGAATAGTTTATTCATCGTCTTCATGGAGTACCTTCATAGACCACCGATCCCGACCGAGATCAGATATCTATTTAATTTCAAAACTCGAGGTGATTACCCTTCACATTTCTGGAAGCAGTGAGGAACTGCAAAGTGGTCACTGGGTCCTAGACCAGGTTGAGCTATTACAGGACGGAATGGTTCTATGTCAGGTGTCCTCCGGGGTTTGCCCGACGATGGTTATTCAGACGTGAGTGTAGCCGAGTTTTCAAGTAATTACTAAGGCAATGGAAGTCAATGTGAAACTTATGTTTTTTCTTTTTATAGCAACGATTCAGCGGCCTGAAGGTGAACGATTTAGGGAGGTAGTAAGAATACTCCGGGGAGTCCCGAGTGAAGATAGGGATATCGAGCTGCTCTTGACGGATAGGAATCTCCGGACTTACGGGTTGATTGAACGAGGGTAGAGCATTCAGTTTGAAGGGGCATTAAGGACTGTCTCGAAAAAATGAGCCAAGCACAAGAAGCTCAAAGTTATCATAGCCGAAGAGGCTGATTCTGAAAGAACCCGTACCAACGATGAGCCGCTGACCGAGCCTACGGATGTAGTTCAGGATGTTGCGGAGCAGATAAAAGGCAAGGCAGCCGCCGTTAAGTCAACTAAGAAGGGGAGATGGAAATCGGTTGTCACGACCCGATCCTCTCCTGGAGTTAGAATCTCGGAGATGTCTCCTCCGAGAACCGAAAATCTTTATGAAGGGCTCGCCGATATTCCAATTCCGGACGATGTGTCCCTGCAGCACGATGCCGGATTGGAAGAGCTTTCAGAAACTCTAGTTTTGAGCGAGTCTTTTCCCGCTGGTGTGGCGGACACACCTGGTTGGTCGAGGGGTTGCACATTCATACATATTTCACAACACTGCATAATCTTTGATTATAAACTACATGTGTCGAAGGGTGATTAATCCTGCTTTATTTTGCTCTGCAGATACTACGTCTAGGCGAGGTTCAATGCTAGAAAGTCTCCGACATGCCCGCAAGTCTTCGTATTATGATTCGCGCAGACGAGAAGGGGACAGAGATTATGACCAAGGACGCTCTGGGTATTCTAGTCAGGAGAGATATGATACATACAGAGGTTATAAGCGTCGATCTCGATCGCGTACTCCTCCTCCTCCCAGAGATCCCATTCAACCTCCTGCTCATGTCTCTCGTCCCTCTGAATCTTCACACCACATGTCTGCCTCTCAATCTTCTAGGCATGAATCCCGCCATTCTAGTTGCGAAACGATGACTGCAGCCGTTACAGAACAGCCCCCCGTGGAAATTTCAGCGAAAGGAGCAATCAGGCTTGCTCAGCTGAAAAAAGATTTCCCAAACATTTGCTTCGACAACTATATCTTTCCTCCACATTTAAATAAAATCCCGGAGGAAGCTGAGTAGTTGGTACATGATTACGTACATGATTTTTACGCTCGATACAAAGCATGGTTGAAAGCAGCTGACAAAGCGTCGGCACTGGCCTTTGAGCGTGGGGCCACCATCGAGAGATTGCAGGCCGAGCTTGCTCAAAAGAGCCGTATTATTGGGGTGATAAACACTGAGGCTGAATCTTCCCGGAAATCTGAAATGGAGGCTATCAAAAAAGCCGACGAAGCCCAAGCAACGATGGACAGGATGAAACGTGAGCATTATGCCACGGCAGAGGATATGGGCCATCGTAACACCCTGGTCACTTCCGAGAGGGATGCAGCCCTAAAGGAGTTGAACGAGCTTAAGTCTAAATTTGCCGAAATTGCCAAGGATAGGGATGATGCGAATAACGCAGCCCAGGAGGCGTGTGAACAAGCCGTGATTCTTCGGACTGAACGGGATGCGGCAGTAGCCAAGCTCCAGGCTGTAGAGACGGAGGTTGAGGAGAAAGTTCGACAAGCGAAGGCCAGGCTGGAGATATTGAAGATTTTCTCATCACTTACAATGCCAATGTGTTGAGACACAGAAATTTGGCCTGGCTCTAGGATTACCCGGTACACCTCCGCGGCGCTTGGGGTCGATTGGTTGAGGAAGAGGAGGAAGCGCATCCGGATGAATCGGTCGACCGATTCGAGCTCGAAAACCGGTTGTTGACAGATGACGAGAAGAAGATCCTCCATGACGCTATTATTGCTCATGAGAAGGAGATGATTGGTGGCCGATCTCTGGAAGTTGGAGGGGGATCAGGTGTTGAGCATCATTCTACTGTTTTTGAATTCACCGCTCCACCTCCGTTAGAGCCTGTATCTGTGGTCGGTTCACAATCTGTTCCTGCTTATGACCCAGAACAGCCGCGGTTATCTCCCATTCGGGAGCACGTCTTCGAGGCCGTCCAACCGTCAACGAGTCAAACTGAGGAAGGTACTTGAATATATCTCAAGTGTTTTCCGAATAGAAAGTTAGTTCGGAAGCAGTTGCTAATAACTTCTTCTTATCTTTGCTTAGCAACCGAGACAACTCTGGCATCTTCGGCTCTAGAGTCTATTCAAGGGCGAAAGGCCATCACCACCGAAACGACTGTCGTGACGATGGCAGTGTCTACTAAGATGGCGCAAGGGAGATCCTTATCTCTCGATGAACAAATGGTGAGCGAGCTGCTTGGCCAACAGGGTGACCCTTTTACAGACTTGCCATTTATTATTAATGACCTCCCGCCAACCTCTATCTCTTCAATGCAGATTGCGGATGCCCCCAGCCAAGCCCAAACGATTCGTGATGAAGAGATCTTGGCCGAGATTCATGTAGAATTAGAAGCTGCTGGACAAAGTAGTAGTGTTGGCGGCAGTACGGCGGCGCATAGCCTAACGCCTTTAAGGACAACAACATCAGGTGGCACTATCCCATCTTCCATCGCGGGTCCGGTCCCTCCTACTCCTCCGGCAGGGAGCCTTCATTTAGATTCGAGCTCTGAGGAGTACATTGACATTATGCCCCCTGCCGAAGTGTAGCCACCGGAGAGGAGGCCGTCCAAACGAAGGATTTCCGTTCCTAGTGATTTTGATGATGAACCGCTGATAAGGAAGCCAAGAAAGAAGGAATAGATCGGCCTCCCAAACAGATTTTTTGGTAGATAGGAACTTGTTTTCGTTTTTTATTAGTAGGCCGTGCATAGATGCGGGTTCGGCCCCTGCTAGTAGGGATTCTTTTTTGGGAGAACCTATTTGCATGTAAGTCCTTGTCTTCAGTTAAATGAAATAAAATTTAGTTTCTTTGTTTCAACTCTCATTTCTTTCGTGCTTAAGTGTTTGTAGTGTTTTGTTTTCAGTCCGGTGCACTTGTGGTGTTTTTACCGTCAAGTAGAATTCGTTTTTATTCGCCAAGTCTAAGAATCTTGGTCGCAAGTTGTGATCGATGAATAATCGAACTTCGGACATTTTATCACTTTGGTTAGCGATTAACACTTAGCTTTTTTGCGCCCTAGTCTCGGGGAATAACGTTTGTGTTCCGGTGGTTGACTGCGTTTATTGAAAACCTTAGGCACATGTCCACATTCTGGGGACTTAAGATAATTTGAGATCGATAATCCGGTTCGCACTCTAAGAATTCGAGAGTTATCGATGTTTGTAACACGGTTCGCGCTCCGGGAACTTTGACTTGGTATTCGTGCTCTAATTCACACTCCGGGAACTTGGAGAAAACATGTATGTTTGGGTTCGCACTTCGGGAACTTGGAATTGATGTTTGTACTTCGACTTGCGCTTCGGGAATCTGGAGTTAGCCGCTGGATGGTTGGTTACATCTATTTGGGCTTTTTAGGAGTCCGTTCACACTTTGGGAATGATAGATTTAACGGTTATACTCCAATTCACGCTTTGGGAAGTTGGGGCCGTTCGCACTCCGGGAACGAATTGTTGAATGTTTATACTCCAATTCACACTCTGGGAAGGTGGAGTTCGTTCGCGCTCCGGGAACGAATTATTGAATGTTTATACTCCAATTCACGCTCTGGGAAGTTGGAGTCCGTTCACACTCCAGGAACGAATTATTGAATGTTTACACTCCAATCAAGCTCTGGGAAGTTGGAGTCCGTTCATGCTCTGGGAACGAATTTTTGAATGTTTATACTCCAATTCACACTCTGAGAAGTTGGAGTCCGTTCGCACTCCGGGAACGAATTATTGAATGTTTATAATCCAATTCACACACTCTGGGAAGTTGGAGTCCGTTCACCTCTGGGGACGAGTTATGGAATGTTTATACTCCAATTCACACTCTGGGAAGTTGGAGTCAGCCGATAGATGGTCAGTCACACCTATTTGGGCTTTTTAGGAATTCGTTCACACTCTGGGAACAATGGATTTGATGTTTATGCTCCAATTCGCACTCTGGGAATTTGGAGTCCGTTCACACTCTGGGAACGATTTATTGGACGTTTATACTCCAATTCACACTCTGGGAAGTTGTAGTCCATTCGCACTCTGGGAACGATTTATTGGATGTTTATACTCCAATTCACACTTAGATGTTTATACTCCAATTCACACTCTGGGAAGTTGGAGTCCGTTCGCACTCTGGGAATGATTTATTGGATGTTTATACTCCAATTCACACTCTGGGAAGTTGGAGTCCGTTCGCACTCTGGGAGTGATTTATTGGATGTTTATACTCCAATTCACACTCTGGGAAGTTGGAGTCCGTTCGCACTCTAGGAACGATTTATTGGATGTTTATACTCCAATTCGCACTCTGGGAATTTAGAGTTAGCACGGATGCTTTGGTTCGCGCTCCGGGAACCTGTAATTTATGTTTATACTCCAATTCATGCTTTGGGAACTTGGAGTTAGCACAGATGCTTCGGTTCCCGCTCCAGGAACCTGTAATTTATGTTTATACTCCAATTCACACTCTGGGAAGTTGGAGTCCGTTCACGCTCTGGGAATGAATTGTTGAATGGACCGTCGTGTGTTGGTCCAATTCAGCCTTTGTCGTGATGGCTTGACCCCAAGCTGGGGTTTCACTTAGCGAGTGGTCGGTCGTGTCACAGTCATTCGCTATTTGAATAAATTCCATTGTTTAATGGAACTTAGCTCTTCGTGTGTCGTGATTGTTGAACGTTGAATTCAGTGAACCACAACTCTAGCTTGAAGAGATAGTATTTTATTGCTGAAATAAGAAAATATGGCAAAGTCAGTGCCTTAGTAAAAATTCAAATTTCAAAATGCAAAGGAAACTGCAAAGTATTCATAGATTGAAGGAGCCTGTCATGTGTGACAGTGACGAGGATCTTCGTCGTTTCAGGCTCCTGAGTAAGTAGGTCCGCCACTGATGACGTTTATCACTAATCTTCCAAGAGGACAAGTCGAGTCCTCCTGTCTCGGTCGATTGGGTCTATTGTTTGGATTTGATGGGCCCAATTCTCTGGGCTGCGGTGTCCGCACAAACTGTTCCAGCTTCCTTTCTCTGATCAGTTTTTCAACAAGATCCTGTAAGTGGCGACACTCGTTCGTATTGTGCCCGTAGCTTTCATGGAACCTGCAAAACTTTCCCGTCTGGATTTGTCTCTCTGACGACGGTCTTGGTGTAGGTTTTTGATATTGAATTGTGCCATAGGTTCGTAAGTACAGGTCCTCTAGTGATGTATTCAGAGGAGTGTAACTGTCAAACATTGGATTCTTACGCTGCGGGCCACGATTTTGATCTTGTTTTTTAGTTTGATTCACGCTCTCTCTTCGCCGGGCTTGTTTATTTTTAATGTTCAACTGAACTTTTCCGGAGCTTTCACCGGACTGTTTGATCGCTACATTGCTTTGGATCCCTTCCGCGTTTGGTCCTGCGTCAGTTTGCTTCGTAGACTGTTTCGCGTCTTCCCGTCTCAGGAATTGAGCTGCTTTGGCATGGAAACGGTCCAATGATGTAGGTGGTTTTCCAGCTAGCCAATTGCCAAATTCAGAATCGGGGTCGATCCCCTTAGTCAATGCCATAAGGATGGAGTTATCGTCTGGATTACTAATCTCCGCACATGCAGTATGGAATCTCTTTAAGTAACGCCTGAGCGTTTCCCCAGAAGCTTGAGTGACGCTAGATAGAGTGTTGACATCTTTTGGCCTTGCGACGTGCATGCGGAATTGCTCCACGAATTTTGTGGCCAACTGATCGAATGAAGAGATGGATCGAGGTGGCAATTGAGTGAAACATAGTAGCGATGCTCCCCAAGAATATAGGGAAACTACGAAACTTCACTGCATCGTCGGCTCTGGCAGCAGTCATTGACCATTCATATTTTAGAATATGTTGGTTGGGGTCGGAGTTCCCTTCGTACATGGGTAGAGTTGGCATCCTGAATCGCCGTGGGGGTTCAGCAGTAAGAATATCGTCCGTAAAGGGAGTGTGACTTTGGGAAACTCCCCAATCGTCGTTTGTGAATCCCTGACTCTCACGGATCATCTGACGTATCATAGTTGATAGATCCGGCATCTGCGTGTTTTGTGCGGCCTGCACCGGAGTATGATTACGTTCCATTCTTCGAGGTTGGACCGGACGTTGTCGTCGGTCCAAGTCTTGCCTTCTTGGCTCATAGTCTTCTGAGACGTACGGTTTAGGTGTACGCCCGCTACGACGACGGTCCAGGTCCGACTGATCTTGGGCGTCGACCCCCAGTTCAGCCGCAACGTTAGTGGTGCGGTGTTCTGCGGTGTGGTGAAGAACGACACCTCCTCGGAAGGAGGGTCCGGTTTGGAAACTGGCTGACGGACCAACTCTAAGTTGTCCAACGGTCAGTGTCGGTTGATTTCCAATGGGTGGCATATGAGTCCAATCTAGCCGGGGTCGTGGAGGCCGGTTATGATAATCAGAGGATGAAGAACTTTCGCTGGATGAGCGAGAAGCATGGTCTCTCGTGGATCTCTTTCGTTTTTGGCGATCCAGCTTGTTGATTAGCTCAGCGTTAGCGCGTAGCTGTTCTTCTAGTTGCTGCCGACTCTGGGTCAGCTCTTGGAGTAGCAACTGCAACTCTTGTCGTGTAACCGGACCGGACGGTTCAGAGTGCCCAGTAGCATCCTGATTAGATGGAGGTGGAGGCACAGGATTTTGTCTATCCTGTTCTTCTTGATTGACAGCGTTTGAGGTGGTTCTTGTGCTAACCATCTTGAGAGTTGAATTCCTTTCCTAGACTTTATGCAAATCTGAATAGAAGGGAAGGAAGTTGGATTTAGTGATCTAGATCTCTCTCTTAGATTTATTCAATCCGGTATCGATGACAGATCCAACGAGCAGGAGAAAATCTGGGTTTTCTCAGTGAAAGCACCAAAGTGTTTGCACTGAAATTGGTCACAACACTGTTCGGGAGTCGTTGAAGAGATAATAGTGAAGAATGTTAATTCAAAACAGATATTATCTAACAAAAACTCCAATCAACAGTAAAGTAAATGCGTAGACACGCGATTTATAGTGGTTCGGCGTGTTGCCTACGTCTACTGTGAAGTTTTTTAATGTTTTATTGATTCTCTTTCAATGATTACAAGTTGTTAAAGCGATCAACAGTAGGTTACAACTGAAAATTCAAAATCAACAGCTAGTATACGATGTAGAGTGATAAAGATCTCGGTCCGGCAGAGTCTGGGCGCTTGAGAGTCGAAAGATCCCTTTTCTGCTGGCTCTGGGCTCTATTTATAGGTGTAGGTTGTTGATATTTCGCTGAAAACTCGGGAGATCACTTTTGGCACACGAGGGGGCCCACTTGCCTGGTCTTAGGAAGTTTGGGCCCACTTTGGCATCGGTACGAACTCCATTCGAATCGATCAAGAATTTATCCAATCGAGGTGAAATTTGGCGTGGACGCTCTTCGACATGAATGCAAGCTTCTGTGAAAATTTCGTGGCATTTGAATCAGTGGATTAAGAGATATGATGGATTCAAGATGGGGTTCATTGCGTGGTTGTTTGGTTCGAAACCATCCATTCGAACCGATGGTTTCGAACCGATGGTGGCACGCGCCTTCGTGGTGACGTGGAGCGCAAACTTCGAACCGATCCGGTCTTCACGCCGAGTTGACCGCTTCGACTCCATATATCTCG
This sequence comes from Allium cepa, assembly GCA_030765085.1. NCBI lineage: Eukaryota > Viridiplantae > Streptophyta > Magnoliopsida > Asparagales > Amaryllidaceae > Allium > Allium cepa. The sequence goes on from CM060943.1 coordinate 193,459,257, forward strand.
GCGCATTCGAACTGATGAAAGACACGTCATCGTGGTTAGTTGACCCAGTGGGTTCGAACGAAGCTTCACAGGTGGGTTCGAACAAGGCTTCTGTGATGGGTTCGAACAACTGATGCTCGGTGGATTCGAACAAGGATTCTTTGGGTGGACACGAGCTTTGCAACCCCTCAATGGAGACGAGGTCCGCCGATACGAACTAGATGGGTTCGAGGTTGATGGATTCGAACCAAGGCACTCCGATGGGTTCAAAGTCCATCAATTCAAAGGTGATCCGTTCGAATGGTGTTTGACGATGGGTTCGAAGACACCAACCTCGATGGGTTCGAAACCAGTGCTTTCCCCTTCAAGTTGAATCGATCATAACTTGAGCGTATGAACTCGGATTGATTCGAAATTTGAGATGAAGCCTTTTATGGTCTTTCTTATCTTGTCCTATCAATTGTAGCACAATTCGGACTCGGACAAAATTCAGTGATATCCATAGCGAAACGTAGAATGACTGATCTCTGAGACGAACTGTTCTCCGTTTCTGATCGATCTTTTGGTATCGCGGCTTTGCCAAAAAGCGGGATAACAAGTACTTTTCAAAATAATTTGTTTTAAAAGTATTTTTCAGAAAGGAACTCATAGAAATAGATTTCAAGTATAAAAGATTTTTTACAAAAATCCCCTCAGAAGTCCAGTTCAATCTCCCTTCGACTCTTTCCTAAATTCTCTTTTCTTTGTGTAGAATGGAAGATTCCCCTAATCTTCCCGAGGGTATTCCAATCCTAGGCTGGTTTCATAGGTATCTATAAACCACAACTCCAGAGGTGCACGGGCCTGCGCCTAATCCAACACTAGTGGGTGGGAATCCCATCAACCCTCTTCCAGCAGTCAATTTCTCTAAGCTTTGTAAGGATTTTGTGAATTTGGGAGGAAAGAATTTTTCTCGTATGGATACTTTTATGGAGGCATGGGATTCGTTAAGGAACACAGAGAGGATATTCCGGCTATTGGGATTGGAGGACCAACAGCGGGTTCAGGTAGCGTCTTGGTGGTTGAAAGAGGAGGCTTCTTGTTGGTGGGAGGTTATTGAGTTAGTGGGAAGAGACGTTAATTTGAATGGGTTCCGGGAGCGATTTGATAGGAAGTTTGTATCTCAAGCTGAAGAAAGTGTCCAGTTAGAGCGGTTTATTAGCTTGAAGCAATGAAGTTTTTTTGTGAAGGAGTATATCAACCAATTTAATGAGTTGTTGCGGTTTGGAATAGAGTTGGTGAATACACCGCACAAGAAGGTTATGAAGTTCGCAAAGGGATTAAATCATCCCCTTCAAGGGTTGTTGGTGACTCACATAGCGATGGGAGCTACCTACGAGTCACCGGTCGAGATGATTCTTATGTCTAATGCGGCTAAGGTGGGAGAGTCTAAAGAAGTTTTTAAGTCAGAAGGTCCTAAGAAGGAATGGTGGAAGAATAATAAAGAGAAGAGAATGGAGTTAAGTGCCACGGTTGTGGAATTGTTGGACATATCTCGAAGGACTCCAAGATGGAGAAGATGAAGGGAAAGTGCTATAATTATGGGCAACCGGGCCACATAAGTAGGAATTGTCCCTAGAAGACGGGGCAGGGAGTGAGTGCACCAGCAGCGCAGATTCAGGCATTAGATGCAATACCGTCCAGCAGCGTTGCAAAGAGAGGTAGGAAGTCACGATGGAAAGTTTGATTTCTATTTCTGATTTTCCCATTCGATCTATTTTTGATTTTGGAGCATCACACTCTTTCATCTCTAGTTCTTTGGTAGATTGTTTACACTTAGACATCTCTTTAGTAGTAGACCCCGTTGTTGTTTCAAACCCCATAGAGGATCCACACACTTGTATATGGTTTGTAGAGGTTCGAAATTTTTTATCCTAGGCGTAGAATTTGATTATGACACCTATGTATTGGGGTTCTCAGGGTATGCGATGATTTTGGGTATGGATTAACTATCCACATATGGAGCTACACTAGACTACGAGAGGAGAGTCGTTAGACTAGGGACATGCAGCGGTAGGACTCTAGAGGTTTCTTGCGACCCGCAAGGGTCAGTTATGTTGAGCTTCCTTTATTCTCTCGATTCATTATCAACAAAATTAGATTCAATTCTTGTCGTTATAGATTTTTCAGACGTCTTTGAGGAGATTAGAGAACTACCCCCTAAGAGAGAGATTGACTTCTGGATTTACTAAGCCAATAGTATTACCCGTGAGGCACATGGCACCTTGGGAGAGGAAGGAATTGAGCAAGCAAGTTCGTGAGCTTTTGGAGAGAGGTTTCATATGAAGGAGCATATCGATGTGGGAAGTGCCGGTCGTCTTCACTACTAAGGTGGATGGTTAACTTCGACTTTGCGTATACTATAGAAAAATAAATAAGCATACTAAGAAGAACCGTTATCCACTTTCAAGGATAGACGATCTTTTGGACCAGGTGATTGGTTCTTCGGCATTCTCTCAACTTGATTTATCTACTGGATTTCATCAGCTTAGGGTCTGATGATAGCATTGGTAAGACCGCATTTAGGACACCTGACGGATTCTTTGATGGTTAGTCATGCCTTTTAGGCTAATCAATGCACCAACCTATTTTTAGAGATGTCCTAAGTAAGTTAGTGGTGGTATTCATGAATGACATTTTGGTGTTTTCCAAGATTATGGAGAAGCTTGCTATTCATTAAGAGGAGGTTGTTCACACACTTCGTAATCATCAATTGAGGGCAAAGTTTTCGAAATGTTACTTTTGGCGAGAGGAGGTACGTTTCTAAGGGCATGGACTCTCGAGAGAGGGTTTGGCTGCTGACCCCGTTAAGGTGATGGAAATGCAAGATTGGAAGGCTCGGAATATTGCCAAAGCTAGAAGCTTCTTAAGATTGGCTGGCTATTATAGGAAGTTCATCAGAGATTTTGCTAAGATTTCAGCACCACTTACTCGCCTCGCTAAGAAGAACAAAGCATTCGTGTGGGATGTGAATTGTGAGGATTCTTTCCTAAGCTTAAGAGAGCTCTTACTAGTACACCAGTGTTAGTTTTACCTAATGGAGCTAAGCCTTTTTCAGTATACATTGATGCATATAGGGCTAGTCTAGGAGAGGTGTTGATGCAAGAAGGGAGGGTAGTATGTTACGGGAGTAGGTAGTTGAGGAAGCATGAGAAGTACTGCCCTACCCATGATGTGGAGTTTTTGGTATCGTATGACTTTGATAGAGCTTATACCCCTGGCAAGCGAATGTAGTTGCGGATGAGTTGAGTAGATAGAAAGGAACCCTTAGTCCTTTGTTCGTAGAGTAGAGGAGCCTAGAGTTTATTTCCTCTTTTGATTTTAAGCCCTCTACGGACATTACCCCTAGATTGTTAGTAGCGCTTGAGGTGAGGCATACCCTTATAGATCAGATTGGCTCGAGGGAGCAAGGGGATTCAGAGCTTAAGGATGTTGTTATCTCGCTTTTTTGCAAAGCGTGATACCAAAAGATTGATCGAAAACAAAGGATAGTTCGTATCAGAGATTGGCCAAACTTCGTTTCTCTATGGATATCGCTGAATTTTTTCCGAGTCCGAATTGTACTACAATTGATAGGACAAGACAAGAAAGACCATAGGAGCCTTCATCTCAAATTCCGAGTCAATCCGAGTTCATACGCTCAAGTTATGATTGATTCAACTTGAAGGGGAAGGCACTGCTTTCGAACCCATCACGGTAGGTGTCTTCGAACCCATCGTCAAACACCATTCGAACCGATTACCCTCGAATCGATGGAATTCGAACCCATCGGAGTACCTCAGTTCGAATCCATCAACCTCGAACCCATCTAGTTCATATCGGTGGACCTCGAGTCCATGGAGGGGTCGCAAAGCTTGTATCCATCCAAAGAATCCTTATTCGAATCCACCAAGCATCAGTTGTTCGAACCCATCACAGAAGCCTTGTTCGAAACCATCTATGAAGCTTCATTTGAATCCACTGAGTCAATTAGCCACGATGACGTGTCATCCATCGGTTCGAATGCGCCGAGATACATGGAGTCGAAGCGGTCAATTCGAAGTGAAGACCGGGTCGGTTCGAAGTTTATGCTCCACATCACCCCGAAGGCACGTGCTGCCATCGGTTCGAAACCATCGGTTCGAATGGATGGTTTCGAACCAAACACCCATGCAATGAACCCCTTTTCGAATCCATCATATCTCTCAATCCACTGATCCAAATGCCACGAAATTTTCACAGAAGCTTGTATTCATGTCGAAGAGTGTCCGCACCAAATTTCACCTCGATTGGATGAATTCTTGATCGGTTCGAATGGAGTTCGAACCGATGCCAAAGTGGGCCCAAACTTCCTAAGACGGGGCATGTGGGCCCCCTCACATGCCAGAAGTGGTCTTCTGAGTTTTCAGCGAAATATCAGCAGCCTAGGCCTATAAATAGAGCCTCAGAGCCAACGGAAAAGGTATCTTTCGACTCTCAAGTGCTCAGACTCTGCCGGATCGAGATCTTCATCATCCTATATCGTATACTAGCTGTTGATTTTGAATTTTCAGTTGTATCCCGCTGTTGCTTGCTGTGATCGCTTGTAAACGTTGAAAGAGAATCAATAAAATTGCTAAAACTTCACAGTGGACGTAGGCAACGTGCCGAACCACTATAAATTGCTTGCCTGTGTCTTTACTTCACTGTTGTTTGGAGTTTTTGTTAGATATTCCTCATTTTTAATTCATATTCTTCATTTATTATCTCTTCAAAAGACTCCCGAAGAGTGTTGTGCCCAATTTTGGTACAAACACTTTAGTGCTTTCACCAAGAAAACCCAGTTTTTCTCCTGCTCCTTGGATCTGTCGCCGATACCGGATTGCATAAATCTAAGGGAGAGATCCAGATTTCATCTTCAGATTCCTTCCGTTCTATTCAGATTTGCCAAAGTCTAGGGAAGGAGTTCACTATCTAAAATGGTTAGCACAAGAACCACATCTGCCGCTAGTCAAGAAGGTCGGGATAGACAAAATCCCGTGCAACTATCTCCACCTAACCAAGATGATACCGGGCATTCTGACCCCTCAGGTCCGGTCACTAGGCAAGAGTTCCAAACATTGCTCCAAGAACTAACTCAAAGTCGGCAACAGCTAGCCGAGAAGTTGCGCGTCAATACTGAGTTAGCCAGCCAACTAGATCGCCAAGGGCGTAGAAGATCTAGGAGGGATCATGCGTCTCGTTCCTCCACGGAAAGTTCTGCTTCATCCGACAACAATCACAGATCCACCCGTCCCATGTTAGAGGGAAGATATGCACAGGCCGTTGACCACCAGCCAGCATTGACCGTGGAACAGATAAGAGTCGGCCCATCCGCTAGTTTTCATACAGGGCCCTCATCCCGAGGGTGCGCTGTACCGCAACACACCGCGGATAACCATGCCACCGCTGCTGCGGTTGACATAGGAGTTGATACCCGAAATCACTCCAACCAGGCTTACCACCAGCAGGAACGAGCACCAGAACCCTAAGTCCCGGAAGACATTGTGCCAAGGAGGCGAGACACGGATCGTCGACAGCGTCCGATCCCATCTCGCACTGTGGAACCCGACCACACCTTGGCTCACCACCCTCAGAATGTAGCAACACCAGACCTCTCAGCCATGGTACGCCAAATGATTCGTGAGAGTCAAGGCCTAACAAATGACGATTGGGGAATCTCCCGAAGTCATACCCCATTCACTGATGACATATTGTATGCTGAACCTCCTAGGCGATTCAGAATGCCAACCCTACCCATGTATGAAGGGAATTCCGACCCAAATCAACATATTTTGAAGTACGAATGCTCGATGACAGCTGCGAGAGCTGATGATGCAGTAAAATGCCGTAGTTTTCCCATTTCCTTAGGGGGAATTGCGACGACGTGGTTTACACGACTACCACCGCGATCTATTTCTTCTTTTGATCAGTTAGCTACCAAATTTGTTGAGCAATTTCATATGCATATTGCCAGACCTAAGGATGTTAATACCTTATCAAGTGTTACTCAAGCTCCAGGAGAAACACTTAGGCGATATTTGGAGAGGTTTAATGCTGCATGCGCAGAGATCACCAACCCCAATGATAATTCTATCTTAATGGCTTTGACTAAAGGAATCGATCCTGATTCCGAGTTTGGCAATTGGTTGGCTGGAATGCCTCCCGCATCGTTGGACCGTTTCTATTCCAAAAGCTGCTCAGCTCTTGAGGCGAGAGGATGCGAAACAGTCTAGGAAGCAGGACGATGCAAGGCCCAGCAGTGAAGGGATTCAGAGTAATGTTGCGGTTAAACAGACCAGCGAGAGTTCAGGAAAAGTCGAGTTGAATATTCAAAATAAACAGACTCAACGACCGAGAAACGGTGATAACCGAAGCAAGAAGCAAGATCAGAATCGTGGTCCGAGGCGTAGGGCCGCAATGTCTGAGAGTTATACACCGCTCAACACATCGCTGGAAAACGTATACCTTCAGACTTGTAATACTATGCAATACAAGAAACCTGCTCCGAAGCCTTCGTCGTAAAGGCAGATTCAAATAGGAAAATTCTGTAGGTTTCATGAAAGTTACGGGCATAATACCAATGAGTGTAGGCATTTGCAAGACCTCATTGAAAAGTTAATCAGAGAGAGAAAGTTTGACCAGTTTGTTCGGGCGCCGCAGTCTAGTGGAGCGGGCCCATCCAATCAAAATCATACACAGAATCAGGAAAGGCAGGGTGAACCCGCTCGTACGGGCGGGAGGTTGGTTATCAATACAATAAGTGGTGGTCCCCATCCGGCAGACAGAAGCTGGGGGGAAATGGAGTCGTATGCCAGTTCGATCAGCCATGCGGACTTCGAGTGTTGTAGCAATTCTGAAGACGGGGCTCCGGATAAACAACATAAGACGATGACAAATGACATCGTGTTTAGAAGTCGAGACGCTGACAGAATCGAAGCCCCCACGATCGACCCACTGGTTATATCCGCTCAAGTTGGTCCTGCTTGGATGAAGAGGATCTTGGTGGATAGTGGGAGTTTTGTGAACATACTGTTTAAAAAAGCATATGATTTAATGAGGATGGAAGCTAAGGACTTAAAATCTTGTCAATCACGAGTCCACGGCTTCAACGGAAGTGCGACGATACCAACCGGAATGGTTGAATTGCCGGTGGAGTTGGGAGTGGGAGAATGCCGAAGAGTTCGGATGTTGCAATTTGTTGTCTTGGATATTCCTTCTCCGTATAATGCTTTCTTAGGCCGACCGGCCCTCGCTGAATTTAGGGCAACTATTGCCCCATGGTGTTTGACCCTTAAGTACCCTACTGATCGCGGGATAGGGGTTATACAAGGAGATCAAGCTGCGGGGAGAGCTTGCTATATTGCTGAGCTGCGAGAGGCGCAGCGAAAGGAAAAAGGAAAGGGCGTAGAGGAATCTCTCTGCGTCCGTTTCACCGACAATTGACAATTAACGCCTGGGCCTCGGCCCAGGCATCACGACCAATTCCAGAAGGATCTAGACCCCCGAGACAGTGAGAATGAAGATGAATCGAGAAAGTCAGGCTTCACCAGCTGAATTAACAATCGACGTTCCGATCAGTGGTAATGATAATTCAAAGATGTTGAAAATTGGGTCGCAGTTGAGCCTGCAAGCACAACGGGAATTGGTCGAGTTTCTCCAAGCAAATCTGGACGTATTTGCTTGGACACATTCTGATATGTGTGGGATCTCGCCAGACATCGCGAGCCACACCCTAAACATTGACCCGCGGTTTGTCCCGGTCAAGCAAAAAAGGCGTGGTATGGATCCAGAGAGATCTGCCGCCCTAAAAGAAGAAGTCGATAAGTTGAAATCAAATGGGTTCATTAGAGACGCTTTATACCCAGAGTGGGTGTCCAATCCCGTACTCGTCTGGAAACCAAATGGGAAATGGAGAACGTGCATCGATTACTCGGACCTGAATAAATCTTTACCGAAAGACAGCTTTCCACTTCCCCGAATCGATCAACTGGTAGATTCAACCACAGGACATGAATTATTATCCTTCATGGACGCTTACTCAGGCTACAATCAGATATCCATGCACGTACCCGATCAAGAGCACACAAGCTTCGTAACCGACTTGGGATTATACTGCTACAAGGTCATGCCTTTTGGATTAAAGAATGCTGGCGCAACTTATCAACGCTTAGTCAACCGAATGTTTGCCGATTAGATTGGGAAGACTATGGAGGTTTATGTAGATGAAATGTTGGTGAAATCACGATACTCCGTTGATCATGTCAAAGACCTGGAGTCAATGTTCAGTATCCTTCGGAAATACGGTATGAAGCTTAATCCTCTAAAGTGTCATTTCGGAGTCGCGTCCGGGAAATTCCTTGGGTTCATTGTCAATGCCCGAGGAATAGAGGCCAACCCCGAGACGATCTGGGCTATCAGAAATCTTCAGACTCTGAGAACCATAAAGCAAGTTCAGAGCCTTAATGGGAAAGTCGCAGCACTGAGCAGGTTTATCTCGAAGTCGACCGACAAATGCATTCCCTTCTTCGATTTGATTCGAAAAGGGAAACGAAACTTCAATGGACTGCAGAATGTGAGGGCGCATTTCAATCGCTAATCCAACATCTTTCTGTACCACCAATCCTTTCAAAGCCTGTAGATCATGAACAGTTATATCTCTACCTGGTGGTATCTGAAAATGCAATCAGTGCTGCATTAACTCGGGGGGAGGACCGAGTGCAAAAACTGGTCTACTATGTGAGTAAAAGATTGACCGGAGCCGAGAGAAATTATCCAAAGCTCGAAAAGTTGGCATATTGCCTAGTCATTGCCTCGAGGAAGCTCCATCCATATTTTCAAGCTCATCCTATTACTGTGTACACCGATCAGCCGTTACGACAGGTCCTCACACGGCCTGAGACGTTTGGTAGGTTACTAAAATGGAACATCGAACTGAGTCAATTCGACATCACTTATACTCCATGAAGGGCCATTCACGGCCAAGTCCTAGTAGATTTTATAGCCGAATTCACTGTTCCTGAAGACTTGCCCAAGACCAGCAAATCTCCCGAATACATATGGAAGCTGTACACCTACGGTGCGTCCAACGATCGGTTTCAGGAGCTGGGGTAGTGCTTGAAACCCCCGAGGGACGATCCATATGTTATGCTTTAAAGTTCGAGTTCCGTGCAACCAACAATGAAGCCGAGTACGAAGCTCTACTTACCGGACTAAAGCTTGCCCATGATCTGAAAATCATCACTGTAGAGATCTACTGTGATTCCCAGTTGATAGTTTGTCAAGTTCGAGGAGAATATCAGGCCAAAGACCGAAGATTAGCCGCTTATCTAACTCGAGTTCTGGAGATGCCTGATCAATTCGATTACTATGCCATTTTCTACATACCCCGAGAGCACAATCAGAAAGCTGATTCATTGGCCAAGTTAGCAAGTACGGGTGAGGCCCAGCAGTTGGGGGTCGTTCCGGTTGAAACCCTATCCTCTCCGAGCATTGATCAAAGGGAAACCGATTTCACATTTGAAGCTACCTCCAATAGGGAGTCGTGGATGACTCCTTATCGAGATTATATCGAACGTGGTGTATTGCCCGAGCGTCGAAGCGAGAAAAGACAAGTTCTACGAAAGGCCACACGATTTGTTATTCAAAATGGAGTCTTGTACCGGAGAGGATACTCAGTTCCTCTCCTCCGATGTATCATGCACGATGAAGTCAAACGAGTGTTACACGATGTACACGAAGGAGAGTGTGGCGATCACACTGGGGAGCAAGCACTTGTAAAGAAAATACTTCGATATGGGTATTATTGGCCTACTGTTAATTGCGATGCTGCAGACTATGCTAAAAAATGTGAAATGCCAGAAACACGCTCGAATTCTTAGAGCCCCGCCTACTGAGATAACCCAAATGGTCAGTCCTTGGCCATTTGCGGTATGGGGAATAGATATCACCGGCACATTGCCTCTGGCCAAAGGTGGCGTGAAGTTTTCCATCGTTGCAGTTGATTATTTCACCAAATGGGCTGAAGCTGAACCCCTTGCGACAATTACGACAAAGAAAGTAATCAACTTTGTAGTACGTAACATCATCTGCCGTTTTGATCTCCCACATACTATCATCACCGATAACGGAACCCAATTTGACAGTGCCGAATTCAAGAATTTCTGTCAACGATTCCACATCCATAAGAAATTCTCTGCAGTAGCGCACCCTCAAGCAAATGGTCAAGTTGAAGCTATTAATAAAGTTATCAAGTCCATTCTAAAGAAGCGACTGGAAAAAGCTGGGTGCAAATGGGTCGACGAACTTCTTATGGCATTATGGGCCTATCGAACGACTCATAAACTGGAACCGGTCATACCCCGTTTTCTCTATCTTACGGCTCTGAAGCCGTTATTCCAGTCGAAATGGAAGTGCACTCTCATCGTGTAACGTATTATGATCCGAAAACAAATGCCATACTACTTGCCGAATCTTTGGATTTACTCGATGAGAAGCGCGAAGAGGCTGACTTGAGGGCACCTGCATATCGAAGTCAAGTCGCCCGACTGTACAATGCCAAGGTCCATCCGCGAACCTTCGAACTCGGCGATCTCGTACTCAAAAGGGTCTATCCGGTACCTTCGCACATGAGGCCAAATTGGGAAGGGCCGTATGTGATTTCACAAAAGCTCGGAGATGGCACGTTCAAATTATCGACTGTTGACGGTTTTACTTTGCCGAGAGCTTGGAATAGCGAAAGTCTTCGTCGCTACTACATATAAAAGACTTTACTTATTTATTTTTTGTCAATTTATCCCTTTGCATTTTATTCTAGCATTTCGAGATTTAAACTTGTAATAAGGCAACTGACTTTGCCATATTTTCTCGTTTCAGCAATAAAATGCCATCTCTTCGAGCCGGAGCTGTGATTTACTGAACATGACGTACAATATCACGATGCATGGAGAGCTATGTTCCATCACGCGGTGGGATTTATTCAAATAAGGAGTGACTGTGATACGACCAGTCACTCGCTAAGTGAAACCCGAGCTCGGGGGCAGAACACTACATCAACATTCACAGGGATTGATACACGACAATCCCTCCTCCAACTTCGAATTCCCAGAGTGCGAATTGGAGTATAAACTTCAACTCTCAGTTCCCGGAGCACGAACCGGAGTACAAATCCATCGCTCCCAGAGTGCGAGCCAACTCCAAATTCGCAGAGTGCGAATTGGAGTATAAACTTCAACTCTCGGTTCCCGAAACGCGAACCGGACTACAAATCCATCGCTCCTAGAGTGCGAGCCAACTCTAAATTCCCAGAGTGCGAATTGGAGTATAAACTTCAACTCTCAGTTCCCGGAGCGCGAACCGGAGTATAATTCCATCGCTCCCAGAGTGTGAGCTAACTCCAAATTCCCGGAGTGCGAATTAGAGTATAAACTTCCACTTTTGGTTCCCGGAGTGCGAGCCAGAATATAAAACTCTATCTCCAAATTCCCAGAGTGTGAATTGGAGCATAAGCACCAACTCTTGGTTCCCAGAACGCGAACCGGAGTGTAAATCACTAACTCCAACTTCCCAGAGTGTGAATTGGAGTATAAATATTCAATAACTCGTTCCCGGAGTGCGAACGGACTCCAACTTCCCAGAATGTGAATTGGAGTATAAATATTCAATAACTCGTTCCCGGAGTGCGAACGGACTCCAACTTCCCAGAGTGTGAATTGGAGTATAAACATTCAACAATTCGTTCCCGGAGTGCGGACGGACTCCAACTTCCCATAGCGTGAATTGGAGTATAAACGTTGAATCCATCGTTCCCCAAATGGGAGACTCCTAAAAAGCCCACGTAGATGTGACTGACCATCCAGCGACTAACTCCAACTTCGTAGAACATGAATGGAGTATATATATAAATTGCAGGTTCCCGAAGCGCGAACCCAAATATACTTGCTATCTCCAAATTCCCGGAGTGTGAATTGGAGCATAAATACCAAGTCAAAGTTCCCGTAGCGCGAACTGAAAAGTTAATACTAATTCCAAGTTCGCAGAGTGTGAATTGGAATGTGAATATCAGTTCCAAGTTCCCGGAGCGCGAACCGGGCTACAAACATCGATAACTCTCGAATTCCCGGAGTGAGAACCGGATTATTGATCTCAAATTATCTTAAGTCCCCGGAATGTGGACATGTGCTTAAGGTTTGCAATTAACGCAGTCAATCACCGGAGCGCAAATGTTATTCCCTGAGAATAGGGGGCAAAAAAGCCAAGTGTTAATCGCTAACCAAAGTGATACAATGTCCGAAGTTCGATTATTCATCGATCACAACTTGCGACCATGATTCTCAGACTTGGCAAATAAAACGGACTCTACTTGACGGTAAAAACACCACAAGTACACCGGACTGAAAGCAAAGCACTGCAAACACTTAAGCACAAAAGAAATGAGAGTTGAAACAAAGAAACTAAATTTTATTTCAATTAACTGAAGACAAGGACTTACATGCAAATAGGTTCTCCCAAAAAAGAATTCCTACTAGCAGGGGCCGAGCCTGCATCTATACACGGCCTAATAACAAAAAACGAAAACAAGTTCCTATCTACCAAAAAATCTGTTTGGGAGGCCGATCTATTCCTTCTTTCTTGGCTTCCTTATCAGCGGTTCGTCATCAGAGTCACTAGGAACGGAAATCCTTCGTTTGGACGGCCTCCTCTCCGGTGGCTGCTCTTCGGCAGGGGGCATAATGTCAATGTACTCCTCAGAGCTCGAATCTAAATGAAGGCTCCCTGCCGGAGGAGTAGGAGGGACCGGACCCGCAATGGATGATGGGATAGTGCCACCTGATGTTGTTGTCCTTAAAGGCGTTGGGCTATGCACCACCATACTACCACCAACACTACTACTTTGCCCCGCAGCTTCTAATTCTGCATGAATTTCGGCCAAGATCTCTTCATCACGAATCGTTTAGGTTTGGCTAGGGGCACCCGCAATCTGCATTGAAGAGGTAGAGGTTGGCGGGAGTTCACTGATGATAAATGGCAAGTCTGTAAAGGGATCACCCTGTTGACCAATCAGCTCGCTCACCATTTGTTCGTCAAGAGATAAGGACCTCCCCTGCGCCATCTCAGTAGGCACTGACGTCGTCACTGCAGTCGTTTCAGTGGTGATGGCTTTTTGCCCTTGAATGGACTCCTGAGCCGAAGATGCTGGAGTGGCTTCAGTTACTGAGCAAAGAGGAAAAGAAGATATGAGCAATCTCTCCAAAACAAACGCTTTAATAAAAGCACACTTGAGACATGATTCAAGTACCTTCCTCAGTTTGGCTCGTCGACAGTTGGACGGCCTCGGAGACGTGTTCCCGAATGGGAGATAACGGCGGCTGTTCTGGGTCATAAGCAGGAACAGATTGTGAACCGACCACAGATACAGGCATTACCGAAGGTGGAGCGGTGATTTCGGTAACAGTAGAGTGATGCTCAACACCTGATCCCTCTCCAACCTCCAGAGATCGGCCACCAACCATCTCCTTCTCATGAGCAATAATAGCGTCGTGGAGGATCTTTTTCTCATCGTCTGTCAGGAGCCGGTTTTCAAGTTCAAATCGGTCGACCGATTCACCCGGACATGCTTCCTCTTCTTCCTCAACCCACCGACCCCAAGCGCTGCGGAGGTGTATCGAGTAATCTTGGAGCCAGGCCAAATTTCGGTGTCTCAACACGTTGGCATTGTAAGTGATGAGCAAATCTTCAATATCGGCCTCCATCCTGGCCTCCGCTTGATGAACTTTCTCCTCGACCTCCGCCTCAACCGCCTAGACCTTGCCTACTGCTGCATCCCGTTCAGTCCGGAGAATCACGGCTTGTTCACACGCCTCCTGGGCTGCATTATTCGCATCATCCCTATCCTTGGCGATTTCGGCAAATTTGGACTTAAGCTCGTTTAACTCCTTCAGGGCTGCGTCCCTCTCAGCAGTGACCAGGGTGTTTTGATGGCCCATGTCCTTTACCATGGCATAGTGCTCATGTTTCATACTATCCATCATTGCTTGGGCTTCGTCGGCCTTTTTGATAGCCTCCATTTCAGATTTCCGAGAAGATTCAGCTTCAGTGTTTAGCACATCAATAATACGGCTCTTTGAGCTAACTCAGCCTGCAATTTCTTGATGGTGGCCCCACGCTCAAAGGCCAATGACGATGCTTTCTCGGCCGCCTTGTACCACGCCCTGTATTGGGCACAAAAGTCGTGCACATAATCGTGCGTCGTCTGCTCGGCCTCCGGCGGATTCTTTTCAAGTGAAGAGGAAAAATGTAGTTATCAAAGCAAATATTTGGAAAGTCCTTCTTCAGTTGAGCAAGCCTGATTGCTCCTTCCCCTGAAATTTCAGTAGGAGGTTGTTCCGCAACTATTGGAGACATTGCCTCAGATCTGGGATGGAGAGATTCATGCTTAGAAGATTGGGAGGCCGACTGGTAGTGTGAGGAATCAGAATGATGAGAAACATGAATGGGATGTTGTATAGGAGCTCTTGGAGGAGGAGTGCGCGATCGAGACCGATGTCTGTGATCCCTATCTCTCCGTTCTTGGCTAGAATACCCGGAGTATCTGCGATCGTAATCCCTATCTTTTTCTCTCCGTTGTGACTCGTAATATGAGGAAGATTTGCGAGCATGTCGCAGGCTCCCTAACATCGAGCCGCGTCCAGTCATAATATATGCAAAGCGAAATGAGAATAAGGTTAGTGGTTTCTCGAAACCGATGACCTAGGACTCAGGACTATGTAGTGTCGTGAAATGTGTGTGAATATGTATTCCCCCGGACCAACCAGAAGTGTCGGCTGAGCTAGTAATAAAAGGCTCGCTCAATTCTAGGGTACGATGGAACTCCTCCAACCCGGCATCATGTTGAAAAGACACATCATCCGGGATTGGAAGATCGGTGAGCCCTTCGTAAAGACTTTCAGTTCGCGGAGGAGACATCTCAGAAATTTTAACTCCGGGAGAGGATCGGGCCGTGACAACCGATTTCCATCTCCCCTTCTTAGTTGATGTGACGACGGCTGCCTTGCCTTTTCTTTGCTCTTCAACATCCTGAGCCATGTCTGTAGGCCCCAACAACGGCTCGTCTTCAGTATGAGTTCTTTCAGAATCAGCCTCCTCATCTATAGTAACTTTGGGCTTCTTGTGCTTGACTCGCTTCTTCGGAACGGTCCTTAATGCCCCCTCGAACAGTATGCTCTGCCCCCGTTCGATCAACCCGTAAGTCCGAAGATTCCTATCGGTCAAAAGCGACTCGATTTCCCTATCTTCACTCGGGACTTCTCGAAGTACTCGCACCATTTCCTTAAAGTGTTCGCCCTCAGGTCGCTGAATCGTCGCTATAAAAAAGAGAAAAAACATAAGTTTCACTTTAACGGCAATTGCCCTAGTAATTACTTGATAACTCAGCTACACTCACGTCTGAATAACCATCGCCGGGCAAACCCCGGAGGACACCTGACATAGAACCATTCCGTCCTATAGTAACTCAATCTGGTCCAGGACCCAGTGACCACCTGGCAATTCCTCACTGCTTCCAGAAATGTGAAGGAAGGGTAATCGCCTCGAGTTTTGAAATTAAACAGATATCTGATCTCGGTCGGGATCGGTGGTCTATGAAGGTACTCCATGAAGACGATGAATAAACTATTCACGGAGGCATATCCGTCCGGGTGAAGTTGAGATGGGGCGATCCTCAAAAAGGACAATACTTCCCTTATGTACTCGTTGAACGGAGGTAGCGTCCCAGCCGCCCACGCGTGGCGATTAAATGTTGTATATCCCTCCGGCGGGTTGTGTGCTCTATCATTCGGCCCCGGCAATAACACGTCATCCAGTGACAGGCCGTGCCTCAAGCATATTCTCCCCAACATATCTTCAGAAATATTGGATTGAATGGAATCCGACGGATTGGCAATAAAAGACGCATTGGGAAGTTCGTTCGGGGCCGGACCAATGATCTCAGGTTCAATATCTGGAACCTCTAGTCTCGGAGCAGCTGCGCTTTGGACCTCCTGCTATTGTGAACTTGAAGGTTCCATGACTAGCTAACTCATGAGAAACCATCGTTAGACGATAAAGGACCCATGCGTTCCCCAGTGTAAAGTGTATGAATGTATGTTGTATAGTTCCATGCATTACTTGAATAAGTGTCACAGGATTAAAGAAAACATGCAAACGACAAAGCTAATTCCCCCAGTTATGATGACCGTCATCGCTGACCGTCATCACTGAACCGTTTGTATGATGGAATTTGATTTGAGTAGAAGTTGTTATGGTTCCATCGACGAGCTTCGAAAGGTGGTCAAGTGTGCAGTGTGACTATCAAGTCCGAATATGCAAGGATGAAGCTCGCCTGAATTATGCTTAGAAAATGTCAAACTTTGGTATCCATCATAGAGGGTTCGAACCGAATAAAGGGAACTCATTCGAACCCATCCTACAGTCATTTCGAATCGATGCAGAAAGGCACGCTTCGAATTGATGATCAGGTGTCAAGTTCGAATCGATCAATGAAGGATGATTTCGAATCGATGCCTGGTTGACTGGTTCGAACCGATAAGGAAACCCTCAACTTAACATCGGCCACATTAGAATCGATGCCCTCCGTGTCGATGCAAAGTTGAGAACTTTGAACCGATGGTTGAAGGATTCGAAACCATCGATTTGAATGGAACCATCAAAGATGGTCAATCGGTGCGAACTATGTCACCCTCATAAAGTCATTCCAGGGATCGATGCGAAACCCAACGAGGAGTGACGCCGCCATCGTCGATTCGAACTCGAATCCACACATCAATTCGAAGCCTTCCCAAACCAGATCTGGTCTTGCCAATCTTGAGAGTAAGCAATTGATGAAGGAGAGATAGGTTCGAAGTAACCTTTTCATTTGGATTCGAGGCTAATTACCTAGTTTAAGTGATGGATTCGAGGAGTTAAAGTCTTGGATCCTGAATGGTTCGAATACGTGACGCAGTTCCTTCTTCTCTAAGGTTTCGAAACGATGCAGAGTACAAAAACACAAGGCAGAAAGTAAAAATGTAAAAAGTGAAAAAGTGAGGCTCCCTGCTATTTATATGAGGCCTAGGAAGTGACCAGGCCGTTTCGTATCCCAGTTAACTCCACCGGTCACAACCGGTCCATTATCGTATCGATTCGAGGTCGACCTTCGAATCCATCGGCCTAGGACCCCATCGGTTCGAAGCTACCCCCACACTTCATCGGTACGAAGCACACAGCAGGACGACGAGCTGCATCGAGGCGAAACAAACAATGGGCGCATCGGTTCGAAAACCTTGTTCACACCAACGAACCCACAACTCAATCCACAACCTACCGTTACGAACAGGGATTTCATATCCATCACAACCAATCAATACGAACGACTGTTTCGTATCCTTCATAACCTATCGATATGAATTAATACCTCGAATCCATCCTCTCACATCGGTTCGAATGTAGATTTCGAACCCACCAATGCTCCAACGCATCGGTTCGAAGTATCACATTCACACAACCCAAAGTCGTTTCCTTCGTCCTTCTATATCGTTCCAGGAGAGGATCGATACGAAGGGATTTTTCATAACAACCATCATGCATTGTCTCAACTTAAATTTCCAAATCGATTCAGGAGAGAATCGATAAGAAATTCAATAGCCAACCAAGCTGACAACGGCTCGTGGACGCGCAACGTTAACAAGGGTCAAACTAACATATGTGCATATATGTCAAACTAACATTCGATTTTAAACATTTACAGGGATCGAGTACTCATATTGTTACAAGTGCAGCAGCCAACAACTAAGCGCTATTATACAGCAATCAATCATGTCAACGCAAGGTTATAGCAATACGGGGTACGAGTCTCAAAAAAAAAAGAGCAATAATTGTTCAGAAAGAAATTGCAGCTATTCAAAGCACGTCATGTTCCCACAAGACGTACTTTGGGGGGCAAAATGTTATCTCGCTTTTTCGTAAAGCCGTGATACCAAAAGATCGATCGAAAACAAAGGATAGTTCGTATCAGAGATTGGCCATAATTCGTTTCGCTATGGATATCGCTGAATTTTGTCCGAGTCCGAATTGTACTACAATTGATAGGACAAGACAAGAAAGACCATAGGAGCCTTCATCTCAAATTCCGAGTCAATCCGAGTTCATACGCTCAAGTTATGATCGATTCAACTTAAAGGGGAAGGCACTGGTTTCGAACCATCACGGTAGGTGTCTTCGAACCCATCGTCAAACACCATTCGAACCGATCACCCTCGAATCGATGGACTTCGAATCCATCAACCTCGAACCCATCTAGTTCGTATCGGTGGACCTCGAGTCCATGGAGGGGTCGCAAAGCTCGTATCCATCCAAAGAATCCTTGTTCGAATCCACCAAGCATCAGTTGTTCGAACCCATCACAGAAGCCTTGTTCTAAACCATCTATGAAGCTTCATTCGAATCCACTGAGTCAATTAGCCACGATGACGTGTAATCCATTGGTTCAAATGCGCCGAGATACATGGAGTCGAAGCGGTCAATTCGGAGTGAAGACCGGGTCGGTTTGAAGTTTACACTCCACGTCACCACGAAGGCACGTGCCGCCATCGGTTTGAAACCATCGGTTCGAATGGATGGTTTCGAACCAAACAGCCATGCAATGAACCCCTTTTCGAATCCATCATATCTCTCAATCCACTGATCCAAATGCCATGAAATTTTCACAGAAGCTTGTATTCATGTCGAAGAGTGTCCACACCAAATTTCACCTCAATTGGATGAATTCTTGATCGGTTCGAATGGAGTTCGAAACGATGCCAAAGTGGGCCCAAACTTCCTAAGACCAGGCATGTGGGCCCCCTCACATGCCAGAAGTGGTCTCCCGAGTTTTCAGCGAAATATCAGCAGCCTACGCCTATAAATAGAGCCCCAGAGCCAACGGAAAAGGGATCTTTCGACTCTCAAGCGCCCAGACTCTGCCGGATCGAGATCTTCATCATCCTATATCGTATACTAGCTGTTGATTTCGAATTTTCAGTTGTATCCCGCTGTTGCTTGCTGTGATCGCTTGTAAACGTTGAAAAAGAATCAATAAAATTGCTAAAACTTCACAGTGGACGTAGGCAACGTGCCGAACCACTATAAATTGCTTGCCTGTGTCTTTACTTCACTGTTGTTTGGAGTTTTTGTTAGATAATCCTCATTTTTAATTCATATTCTTCATTTATTATCTCTTCAAAAGACTCCCGAAGAGTGTTGTGCCCAATTTTGGTACAAACAGATGTTATGGATAGGATTAGCCAAGGAGAGGTCTCTAGATATCTCCAATGTTTTTCTATTGATGGCAAAGGATGTCTTAGGAGAGATGGAAGGCTTTGTGTTCCGCACGTTAGTGGTTTGTTCAGAGAGGTTCTAGAGGAAGCACACCATTCTCATATGAATATTCATCCCGGTGGTGATAAGATGTATAGGGACATGAAGAGGATGTTTTACTATAGTGGCACGAAGAAGAATATAACAGAGTTTGTAGCTAAGTGTCTTATGTACCAAAGGGTTAAGGCGGAGCAGTAGAAGCTCGGTGAACTACTTTAGCGATTGGATATACCCGAACAAAATTAGGACAACATTTAGATGGACTTCATAGATGGTTTACCTCGATCTAGGAAAGGGAATACAAGCATTTAGGTGACTATAGATCATTTGACTAAGAGCACCCACTTCATTCTGGTTAAGAGTAAGAGGACGACATCTTATTTGGCATCCTCATACGTTCACGAGATAGTCTGACTTTAGGGAATTCCCTCTAGCATAGTGAGCGATAGAGACCTTATTTTTACTAGCGAGTTTTGGAGAAGCCTACAAGAGGCTTTAGGGATGTAGCTTAGATTGAGTACGACCTATCACCATATGATAGATGGCCAAACGGAGAGAGTTTATAGAGTGCTTGAGGATTTGTTGTAGATGTGCATTCTAGACTTTGGAGTTACTTGGGTGGAGCATCATTCTTTGGTGGAGTTTGCATGTAATAACAGTTTACAATCTAGCATTGGGATGGCACCATTTGTAGCTCTATATGGGAGACCTTGCAAATCACACTCATGTTGGGTACAGTTTACGAAGAAGTTGCTACTTGGTCCTGGCATGGTTAGGGAAACCACAAAGAAAGTGGATTTGATTCGAAGGAGGATGAAACAGCCCAAGATAGGAAAAAATCTTGTGCGACTAGTCAAGGAGAGACATTGAGTTTGGGGTTGGATACTTAGTTTTTATTAAGGTATCCCCGCTAAGGAAGGTGGTAAGGTTTGGATCAAGTGGGAAGTTAGCCCCTAGATTTATAGGACCATTCCCTATCGTAGAGAGAGTAAGGAAGAGGGCATATGAGTGAAGCATCTAGAAAGGCTCGGAAGAGTGCACGATGTTTTCCTTGTTTCGCACTTGAGTAGGTGCTCACATGACTCGGCGGAGGTTGTGGAGCCTAGTCAGTTGGAGGAAGTGGAAGTAGAAAAGGAAGCATCGGTTCTTCATATTCCTACGAAGATCATTAGACAAGACACCAAGAGACTTAGGATTAAAGAAGTTCCGTCGGTAAAGGCGCAATGGGGAGATGATGTTGCAGACACAACATGGGAGGCTGAAGAGAAGATTCATACTTTACACAAAATGAAAACTATATCTGTTTTATACAATACACCATCAGAGTATCACAAACAAACAACAATTACTAGCCTGATAATTTCATACAATCATAGCAGCGGAATAAACAAATACGATAATACGTCTCGGACTCCAGCTCCTCTCTTGAGCTCCACAGGATCCTTTCCTGTAATCTATAATACTCGGTCTGTCCCAAGCATTATAATAAAATAACACCCGGGTCAGTCTGGAATACCAGCGTGGGAGAAAAATTCCCAAATTCATTATTAAAATTTTAAAAATCCTTTTGAAAACAAAGCATCTCGTAAGACCATGCCACAAATACACATGTCGGGTTTTTACCTTACGATAGCTAAAACATTTCTTATAAAATCCACTGATATTATAATAGTGTCTATATACAAATATTTATTCAAATAGCCAAAATTGTTGCATTCATTAAATTCCAGCAACTTGCCACAATCGTGGGTAATACAAACAGAACCGTAAAAGGCACGTACGAAAAATGGGTTTCCAACTAATGACTAGGCATTGGGGTACCACCTATCACAGTACGTGGCTTAGGTCACCGTACCGAGGATTACTCCCAATCCCCTGCAATACAAGACCGGGACTACCCCTTACTGGATAATCCCGAGTAAGATCGCCCCACGGTTGGGATCAGCAACCGCAACACTAAGCCGAAATAAAGGGACATCTAGACAGGGATGACCTTACCCTAATGGGTGCTACCCACATAACTTTGTTGCATATCCCCTGATTTTCAGTCATTCCCAGTTGATGAGGCTTGAGGCTAAGCATTACCTTTTTAGAACATTTCACTTAGAATGCCCATCGTCCACCTGACGATGTTCCGAAAGCATTCATCTATACAAGTCCGTCTCGGGTTCAAACAGAACCGAAGGCACTACTCCTACTACATCCATTTTGGAACCATCCTCAGGATTAGTAGCGACTAGCCCTTGCACTTCATTTCTCCATCTTCGACTCCGAACTCATTTTTCCCACGAAAACGTACAAACTGGATCGAAGTGGTTTCGAGAAATAAAACCTGATCTCGGTCTCTTCGAAACGATTAACGCATTGGCCAATATTGATAGTCGATTATTTAACTATCAATTAACATTCACAAACATCCATCAAACAATAAATAATTTCCTCAAATTATTTATTTACCTCAAAAATATCTTCGCCGGATATATTTCCATTTCAACCCTTTTGAAAATATTTTTCAAGCCACACCTTTCTCATGAAATAAATTTCCAGATATTTATTTCCATTGAAAACAACAAGCATAAAAACTTTAGATTTTTAAAATAATTTAAAGAAAAACTACTTTATAAAATATAAGCTAACTTTAAAATAAAAGTTCAACTAAACTAAATCTTACAAGAAGGTTACAAAATACTATACAATTTTCAAATAAACTCTAAATAATTATCTTTGAAATAAAACCATTTATAAAATATAAATATTAATAATATTCTTTTAAAACATAATACAAATTACCCCATTTAAAAATAATTATTACTATAACCAATGTATTACATATTTACCTTTAAATTTTTTACAACTTAAATAAGAATTTTCTTAAAAACATTCTTTAAAAATCAAATTTAAAACTTTTAACTTTTCCTCAAAAATCTGCTTTAAAACGTACTTGAATTTTCAGGGAAATACACTTCCATTTCAAAATAAAAGAAAGAATCCTTTTATAAATCCTGCTTGATTTATCTCAATTCGAATTTACGTTTAAATCCCTCCTATAAATACTTTAAAAATAAACACTTTTATTTTCAACACATTTCCCATTTCCTGGAAATCACTCTTCAAAATATATTCTTAAAATATTTAGAACAAGGCTACAGAAATTTCTTAAATGAAAATAATACTTAAGAAAATATAGAGGAGTTTCTAAGTAATTTAAACCGAAATTACCTTTAAAAATAGAGTTATTAAGTCAAATATTTATATCAAAATTTCCCTTTTGGAAACTTAATACTAATTTACCTTTAAATAATTCAAATTCCATATTTAGTTAAATAAATATTTACTTACTTAAAATATATTTAAGAATAATATTCTTTTAAATATTTCTAAAATCACATTTTAAACTTTTAGTTTATAAATTTGAAAATTTTTCTTTGAAAACATACTTAATTTTCCAGGGATTACATTTTCCATCTTTAAAAGCAATCTCACTGCTCTTTTAAACGATTTGCACTTCTTATAGAATTTCCCACGGTTAATCTATACTTTTAAATTTATCCTCCGACAAATATTCCACTTCATTTATAAACCCAGTTTACAAATTCTCATTCCTCATTTTCTCTTTATACACCATTTCAAAAACACTTCAAATTCCCAAAACAATTTCCTGAATTAAATTAAATTAAATTCATTACTCAAAATTCCCTTTTCAATTCCTTTTTTATCCCAATTTATTTTATTTATATTTTAAAATTCCAGACTATATTTATCCAATCGTGACATAGCACAATTTAATTTCCAAATAAATTTATCACAGTATATAAATAAAATGCTTCATCCATTATGAAAATAATTTCTATATTGTGAGGAATCAGTTGGATCCCTCCAACCTGTTTCCCTGCATCCAAAGATGTTAGCGCACCAAATAAATATCGATCAAATCTGATACTAATTGTCATATTCAGCTAATCAACCAATCAGACATTTAAATATTAGCTATTTAAATTAAATGGCGTCCAGATGTGAGTGAGATTAACTCACCTTGAATTTTCGACGAGCGTTGAAATTTTAAATTAAATCGAATGGCATTCGATTTAACCTAATTTTTTGGTTGCTCAGAATGATCCCAGATATGCACCACAGCGGGCTGCTCGTCGTTGCGATTCCGACGCCACCAGATTCGTTGGAATCTGACCAAGTATGCACAAGTTATGGAGTTTTAAAGATTTTAAATATAATTTAAACTAATTTTTATTTATTCTACCAAAAATCAAGATCGGTCGTTGATTTTTAGATCCAGGCCACTCAGAACTCTCCCTCTCCTTCAAACGCATTTGACCAGGCAAAGGAACCTATCGTCGCTGAGATACGAACTGCCGCACGCTTCTCCAAACACCCGAAAGTCAATCCAAGGTCACCACGTCGAAGCCCCGAACCTCCTCTACCTTCGACCACTACCCGTGCCTCTAAAGCCTGCCTATCGACGTGAAAACCCTCATTGAACGGCGCCTAAATGCGGTGGAAAATTAGCTCCAATCAACGGTTCAAACAAGATCCACCGTACGGATGTGAAGAGCTCGGAAAGCTCCACGATTTACATGTTGGAGATATCCTCTAATTATCAATGGTTATGAGAATATAAGAGGGGAAATTGAGAATTCACGGCCATAAAATAAAAATAAAAAACAATGTCCGCGGCTCGTAAGAACGAACTACGGTTAGGCCTAAAAACGCGTTTTTATAAACGTTTTTAATATTATTTTAATATTATTTCAAATTTTAATGAATATTTGCAAACGAACTCCAAACAACACATGCCGCCAGGCGATTATAAGGTTCTACCTACATTCCGAACACAATGGAACATGTTTCGAAAGCTAGTTCGATCATATGTGTAAGATAGCTTTGTAAATTGATTTAAAATATCAAATTTTCGATTTTAATTTCAATACGTTTCTCACCCGTACAGACAAACGGTAACTCCAACCGCTACGAAATTTGAAAACCGATAATAATTAACTATTACGGATCCAATGGAACTGGTTTCGTAGAATTCCGAGACTGTGCTCCGGAAGGCGATTTTAACTCGTCGATAAATTCAAGCGATTTTCAAAATCGTCGAAATCACTTAGAATTTCACTTTAAAATTTTGCTAACTTAATTATAAATCATATAGAATTTATACTCACATTAGAAATCATTCTGATTCACTTTAAATCAAAATCTGCTTATTTGCATTATTATATTAAATCCCATTATTAAATTAATGTACAATTCCAAAAATTAAACTTTTCTACTTTTGATTGCATCCAAAAGTCCCATATCATTATTTAAATCCAAATAGACCTAAAATAAATTTTAGAAATTTCATAACCATTTACATCTAGATTCACTAATTATCCCAATTCCAAATGTTAAATTATTATTATTCAAATCCAATTGAATAGCCATATTTGAAATTTAACTAATTTCATTAATCTAATCAAAATCTTTTTGTTTCAAAACCAAATTATAATTCACATTCAACATTTAAAATGAATTAAATGTTCAAATCTAACGACCAAAATTCTGGGTCGTTACATTCCTCCCCCCTTATAAAAATTTTGTCCTCGAAATTTGCTAAGGTAGGAAAATGCTACTAAACTTATTTACTTACCCCAAAATTCGTTCAATTAAAACTCGCATTCACTTCTTAAAATCTTTTAGCTCATATTCCTAAACCATTTGCTTTTATTTCTAACTCAAAAGCTTGTTTTCAATTTCACTTCAAAAATCACTTTCCTAGTTAACCCAAAATTTTCAAAAGTATCAAAAAAATTCTAACTCCCAAAATTTATGAAATTTTTTGACAGCGTCTCCTTTGTACGGAGAGCGTTTCACAATATCACAATAGATATAAATATATATACATCGACCCACGCGGTCGAAAAACAAAATATACCACAATATATATATATATATATATATATATATATATATATATATATATATATATATATCATTTTCTAATTGTATTACGTAGGCGTACCTTTTGATTAGCATTTTAAAAGCAAGCGGCTAATTATATTGCATATACGCGCTCCAACTCTATCGATTGCCTCCCGTACCTGTACTTACTTAAATAAACACATCGGTTTTCAATAATATGTGAAGTTTTAACAACATTCCATTCATCAATCTTAGCCAAACATATCAATTACATACTCAAACAAAAAAATTTCATAATCCTGCATGTAATCCACCTGTTATAAGTAATCACAAGGTTTCAATACTACCTTAGTTCTCTTTACAAATCCAAACTTCATGTTATTCCACTCGAATGATTTACATTCAAGTTTTCTACATACAATTTATATTTACTTCAATTCAATTCCAAATTAATTTACAATCAAATCTTTATTTTAAATTTGATATATTTGCATTTCTTTAATGATCCACTTTCATTTATATGAAAATCCACTTAATACGATTTCAATCCATTCCAATTGATTTAAAAACCAATTTCATTTGCTTCTTTAAACCAATTCAATTCCATTTACAACAAAAAGACCCATTTCAATGCAAATTTGATGTTATTCAAGCAAATAACAATTTTAAATTAATTCATGTTCAAACTATATTAATTATTTCTCCATTCGGAATTATTCACAACTCAAGCATTCTTGCTTCATCATAATTATTGAATTAAATACCTAGTCTTACATTCAATTTCGTTATCTATACAAATTCATTCAAACCCATTTTATAAGCTTGAACAATAACCCTTTCACAATTCTCTTAAGTTATTCCAACTCCAAAATAACTCTATTTCTTCTTACATCATTTTTATTTCCATTTTTATTTGATTCTTAACCAATCAAATTCCAATCCATTTACAGATTTTAATTCAATCTATTTACTTACTCAATCCATTTTAAATTTTAATTTACCTCCTTAATTCATTTCTTAATTTATTAATAACATAACCATTCCAATTATCCTAGACTAGAGCTGGGTTTTATTTTACCCCTTTAAATTTTCTTAACAAGCTACAAAAATCTTATTCATCCCATTACTCCCCTTATTTAATTTAGCCTATGCTAAATTCATCTTCATTCAATTCCTTTGAATTTAGTAGAGTAAGCATTTACTTCATTTAATATCATTTCAACTAAATTAAATTTTCCTTCAACTCAATTCTTTTCCAAATTTAATTCAAGTTTAACTAAATTTTATTTAGCCAACTTAAATTCATACCACTTCCTTTACTACTTAAATAATAATTGAATTTCATTCAAGATTATTTATAGCACAACTAAATTTTGATGTTTACTTCCATCCAAATTTCACTTGATTCCTTATAATTTAAGTTAAATCTAATTCGATCCCATTTTATTTCTCCATTCCATATTCAATTTTTACTTTCTAATATGTATAGGTTTTAAAACTTATTTAGTAACCTAAGTCCATTCATATTTTATTTTTCTTTACCTTATTACAACTCTCCTTCCATTTAGTATTAAAGTTAGAATTTGCCATCCTTTTACAATAACATTCAACCATTTCAATTTAGGTTTTACAATTCTTTTCCCATTCACAAGTTTACCAACTTATCCACTTAAAAGCTTATATTTCTCATTTTAATCCATTTACCTCCTAAAATCACAATTCTAAATTATATATATATATATATATGTATGTATGTATGTATGTATGTATGTATCACTGAATTCTTAAGGATATAAATTTTCATTACATAATTTTAATCCACAATTTCAGATGATAAGTATAACACTTAATAGCTTATGGATATAAATTTTCATTACAAAATTATAATCATTGTAAATTTCAATTTTGTATTCAATTTAATTCAATTTCGATTCCAAATTTTATTTAACTTATCCTGAGTTAAATTCAAATATATTTTATTCACCACCATTTACTCAATTTAAATTTTAATCCCACGATAACAATTTTATTTTTCCTTTCTTATTTAAATCAACTTCACTTTATAAGTTCAATAGTGAATCCACTTTTAACTTTCACATATTTTTTATATATAATTTTTAGAATTCAATTACCCAGTTCTATTTCAAAACCATTTTGAAATCATAAACAACAAATTCCAACTTGGAATATCAAATCAAACTTCCGGATTCCAAAACAACTTGTCTTTACCAAAACAAATTTCCCTTTTCAAATTTCTAAAACAACTTGTATACCCAACAAGTTCAAAAAATATCATAACCAATCTCCACGGTAGCAATCCATCACTTTAGAAACTCGAAAATGAATTCTGATGATATGGCCATCATCATCAGGATTATTTTCTAGTGACTGAAGTGAGTTCAGTGCTTCCTTACTTCCACAAATTCCTTTCAAAACAATTACCATTCAAAAATATTTCCAAAATAATACTCCATTATTGCCCTCCAATACTTTGGAAAACATTTCCACCATTCCCAAGATTTCCAAACCTTTGTTTAAATACATTAAAACACTTTTCAAAATTTTCGGGATTTAAATTCTGGTTTAAATCAAATTTAGTTATTCTTCTTTTGGATAAGCCATACTTATAGAATTCTCTTTGGTTATAACCATTTCAAATTTTAGATTCTTATATTTGATTATAATTTTAACAACCAAACATCCAAATATATAATAATTTTAAAAAATTATTCCTTTTATATCAAAATATAATTTTAGGTAAAATTATTTCATTTACCCACTACTATGTCGGTTTATCTTGTTTAAGAGTTTAGAAACCCCTATCGATACGGTTGCACTTCCCGTACCGACCAGAATTCATAAGCACTAAACCGATAGGTCAACATAATATAAAAACAGTTTTATATTCACTAACATGTACGCTCTCATATCTGTTATTACACTCAACTCATTATAGAGTACTATTGACTCTGTTTAATGAGTAATTTCCTCAACAGAGCCAAGGATATCGCCAATTTGGCTCTGATACCACTTGTGACGACCCGCCCTTCTCGACCCTCGAAAATCGACACAAAATACGCCACAGTATAATATGCCAACGATCGAGTGCCGAAAAAGACAGATATTTGAGGAAAAAGAAAGAAGATAGAAGAAAGAAGGAACTAAACAAGTACAGAATCTCACAACCGCATCGAAACAAAATATAATACATAATATCAGATCTTTACACAAGATAAAAACTATATTTGTTTTATACAATACACCATCAGAGTATCACAAACAAACAACAATTACCAGCCTGACAATTTTATACAATCACATCAGTGGGTATAAACAAATACGATAATACGTCTCGGACTCCAGCTCCTCTCCTGAGCTCCACAGCATCCTTTCCTGTAATCTGTAATAATCGATCTGACCCGAGCATTATGATAAAATAACACACGAGTCAGTCTGGAATACCAGTGTGAGAGAAATACACCGTAATTGATTATTAAAGTTTCAAAAATCCCTTTGAAAACAAAAGCATCTCGAAAGATCACGCCATAGATAAACATGTCGTGTTTTTACCTTACGATAGCTAAAACATTTCTTATAAAATCCTCTGATATTATAATAGTGTATGTATACAAATACTTATTCAAATAGCCGAAATTGTTACATTCATTAAATTCAAGCTACTAGCCACAATCGTGGGTAATACAAACAAAATCGTAAAAGGCACATAGGGAAAATGAATTTCCAACTAATGACTAGGCACGAGGGTACCACCTATCACAGTATGTGGCCTAGATCACCATACCGAGGATTACTCCCAATCCCCTGCAACACAAGACTGAGACTACCCCTTACTGGATAATCCCGACTAAGATCATCCCATAGTTGGGATCAGCAATCGCACCACTAAGCCGAAATAAATGGACATCTAGACATGGATGGCCTTACCCTAATAGGTGCTACCCACATAGCCTTACTGCATATCCCCTGATTTTCAGTCATTTCCGGTTGATGAGGCTCGAGGCTAAGCGTTATCTTTTTAGAACGTTTCACATAGAATGCCCATCATCCACCTGACGATGTTTCGAAAGCATTCATCCGTACAAGTCCGTCCCAGGTTCAAAAGGAACTGAAGGCACTACACCTACTCCTACTACATCCATTTTGGAATCATCCTCAGGATTAGTAGCGACTACCCCTTGCACTTCATTGCTCCATCTTCGACTCCGAACTCGTTTTCCCACGAAAAAGTACAAACCGGATCGAAGTGGCTTTCGAGAAATAAATCTCGATCCCGATCTCTTCGAGCGATTAACGCATTGGCCAATATTGATATTCAGTTATTTAACTATCAATTAACATTCACAAACATCCATCAGACAATAATAATTTCCCCAAATTATTTATTTACCTCAAAATATCTTCGCAAGATATATTTCCATTTCAACCCTTTTGAAAATAGTTTTCAAACCACACCTTTCTCATGAAATAAATTTCCAAATATTTATTTCCACTGAAAACACCAAGCACAAAAACTTTAGATTTTTAAGATAATTTGAAGCAAAGCTACTTTATAAAATATAAGTTAACTTTAAAATAAAAGTTCAATTAAACTAAATCTTACCAGAAGGGTTACAAAATTCTATAAAATTTTCAAATAAAGTCTGACCAATTAGCTTTGAAATAAAACCATTTATAAAGTATAAATATTAATAACATTCTTTTAAAACATAATACCAATTACCACTTTTGAAAATAATTATTACTATAACTAATTTAGTACATATTTACCTTTAAAATTTTCTTAAAAACATTCTTTAAAAATAAAATTTAAAACTTTTAACTTTTACTTAAAAATATGCTTTAAAACGTACTTGGCTTTTCAGGGAAATACACTTTCATTTTGGAATAAACAAAAGAATCCTTTTATAAATCTTGCTTGATTTATCTCAATTCGAATTTACGTTTAAATCCCGTAAATATTTTCCAACACTTTAAAAATATACCCTTTTATTTTTAACACATTTACCATTTCCTGGAAATCACTCTCCCAAAAAATACATTCTTAAAATATTTAGAATAAGGCTACTAGAAATTTCTCAAATGAAAATAAGACTTAAGAAAATATAGAGGAGTTTCTAAGTAATTTAAACCGAAATTATCTTTTAAAATAGAGTTATTAAATCAAATAATTATATCAAAATTCCCCTTTTGGAAACTTAATACTAATTTACCTCTGAATAATTTAAATCCCATATTTACTTAAATAAATAATTACTTACTTAAAATATATTTAAGAATAATATATTTTTCTCAACTATTTCTAAAATCACATTTTAAACTTTTAGTTTATAAATTTGAAAATTTTTCTTTGAAAACATACTTAATTTTCCAAGGAATACACTTTCCATCTATAAAAGCAATCTCATTGCTCTTTTAAACGATTTGCACTTCTTATAGAATTTCCCACGGGTAATCTATACTTTTAAATTTATCCTCCGATAAATATTCCACTTCATTTATAAACCCAGTTTATAAATTCTCATTCCTCATTTCCTTTTTAAACACCATTTCAAAAACACTTCAAATTCCCAAAACAATTTCCTAAATTTAATTTCCTTAAATTCATTACTTAAAATTCCCTTTTCATTTCCCTTTTTATCCCAATTTATTTTATTTATATTTTAAAATTCCAGACAATGTTTATCCAATCATAACATAGCACAATTTAATTTCTAATTAATCTATCATAGTATATAAATAAAATGCATCATCAATTATGAAAATAATTTCTATATTGTGAGGAATCCAGTTGGATACCTCCAACCTGTTTCCCTGCATCCACAGATGTTAGCGCAACAAATAAATATCGATCAAATCTGATAATAATTATCACATTCGACTAATCAACCAATCGGACATTTAAATATTAGTTATTTAAATTAAATGGCGTCCAGATGTCAGTGAGATTAACTCACCTTGAATTTTCAATGAGCGTTCAAATTTTAAATTAAACCGAACGTCGTTCGATTTACCGTAATTTTTTCCTTGCTCCGAATGATCCCAGATCTACACCACAACAGGCTGCTTGTCGCTGCGACTCCGGCGCCACCAGATTCGTTGGAATCTGACCAAGTATGCACAAGTTATGGATTTTTAACGATTTTGAATATAATTTAAACTAATTTTTATTTATTCTACCAAAAATCAAGACGGCCGTTGATTTTCAGATCCAGGCCGCTCAGAACTCTCCATCTCCTTCAAAAGCGTTCGACCAGACACCTATCGTCGCTGAGATACGAACTGCCGCACACTTCTCTGTTAACGCTCAAATTTAAACGCTAACACCCTGGTGTATAGGATGTGATTGTGAAAGCACCACCCGTTCGTACGGGAAACAGAAATAAGCAGAGAGTATGCAGAAAAACAGTAAGAGACACAGTATTTATAGTGGTTCGGCTAAAATGTTAACGCTCAAATTTAAACGCTAACACCCTGGTGTATAGGATGTGATTGTGAAAGCACCACCCGTTCGTACGGGAAACAGAAATAAGCAGAGAGTATGCAGAAAAACAGTAAGAGACACAGTATTTATAGTGGTTCGGCTTATAATCCAGCCTACGTCCACTTTAATCTCTTTATCACTAGTTTGATTACAATCCTTTACAAAATCTTTCAATTACAACACACTTCAAGTGATGGGATATGTAAAACAAGTAGCTCAAGCTTTAACAATCATCTTCAAATCCATGGTGAATGTAGATGATTTCTTCATGGAGTTCTTTTAGAAGTTTGTTGGATCTCAAAAGCTTTGAAGTAGTCTGGAATTCGGCAGAGTAATGGCGCCTGAAATTGATCCACCCCCCCAAAGTCTTTTGAATGTTGGAGGTAGGTTGGTATTTATAGGCAAAGATTTTGGACCTAAACTCGGTCTTAACTCCTCGCCGATCTAGTTAAGTCGCGGCCGACTTATAGGAGCTCTGATATGGTCAAGCTGTGTTGATCCTTCTTCGCTGAATTTGCACAAGTCCTAAGTTGTCTCCGACTTAGACTAAGTCGCCTCCGGTCTAACGCGCTACGCTTTAAATGGTTGAACCGCTTCTCCCTTCATCTCTCTGGATCGGTCGCGATTCATCGTAGTTAGGTCGGCACCATGTGAGGCATTGGGTCGGCAATTATGTGAGGCATTGGGTCGGCAACCATGCTAAGTCGGACCCCTTTCTAATTAGCTAGGTCGGCCACCCTCTAATTAGTTAGGTCGGTTATCTCTTTAAGTCCTGAGCTATTTTAGGTCGGTCATTCTTGTTAGAGCATTAGGTCGGCAAGTCATGCGAATGGTTAGGTCGGCCTGCTTTTTAAGCCTTAAGCAGTTAGGTCGGTATCTCTTGGGTCGGCGCCATCTCCACACACTAGACCTGCTGAGTCGTAACCGAGATAGGGTTAACATCTGCCCCTCGAAGTATACGCCTTAGACTTAAGTCGTGTGCTTCGAAATATCTTAGCTCGGCTTCTCTTAGGTCGGTAGATCGCGTACGACTTACCAGTTAGTGTTGTTTAACATTCCTTCACCATGAGATATAAATTATCCCCCTTCCTCCTTTTCCTTCATTCAAACCCCTGCTCAATTCCGCCATTAAAGCACCCTCAGATCTTAAAGGCAACTTTATTCAATCGATCACAAATAATCTCTGCTACGCATCGTGTAAGTGGTTTTCCTGATTGTAATTTATTGCCGATTCACATTCCTTGTTTGTTCGAACTCGAATCGCCTCCTTGCACCGAATCGCCTCCTTGCACGACGCTTCATTATGAACCCCATCGTATTCATAGTTGATGAAACTTAGGTTATGAAGTTTTGGCTTCAGATGATCGTTAATACCATGAAGGCGGTTGATCGCTTCAGGCTCGATGATCTCCAATGGCTGGGCATTGAACTTGTGACAATCTCAGTTTGCTTTGTTGGATGATTGGTTGGTGTGAATGAAGGTGGCTGTTGATGGGAAGGTTATTGGGTTAACGGGTTGAATGCCGTGAGATGGTGGTTTTCAGGGAATTTGAGTGACTCAAATTTCTGCCGACTTAAACTTTAAAACTTGAATCGAAGCCGAGTTAATCGCTCAGTGGAACTTGCCGACCTAAGCCTTTGAACCGCGGCCGTGTTAATACTTGGAGAGATCCCTATCTGTCGCTTGCAACTTAGATGACTGCCGAGTTAGGGAACTAACAAACCGGCTTTAACTTGTAAGAGATCCTTAGGTCGTGACCGGGTTAACACTTGAGCATCTGATCTCTTACCGTCTTAGTTTTATCTCGTGGGATTTTTTAGACCGTAGCTGGGTTAGGACTTTAGCCCTGAACGTGCTGACACCTAGGAGCATTGGCCTTCCTCGAGCACCTGATTTGTACTTTGAACTGTTCCAACCTTGAATTTGCTTGAATCTCATTGCATTACTCCACAGATTGTGTTAACTTGCCAACCTGTCGAAAATAATAAACAAAGAAAACCAAGGCGAAAATTTTGCCATTGACTGCCCACATCAAATGACAGATTAGTTGAGACAAAGTAATTAACTTAAATGCATTGCATGAAATGCTTGTGGATCGATCAACTAAGGCCAAATATCAATGCAAAGTATGAACAATTTGAACTAATTCGTTTGCATCAATGTTGTGCCTACATATTCAGACTTAAAACAATGACCCCTGGATTTTCACAACTAACAAATGCTTGCCAGTTTTTTTTTTTTTTTTTTTTTTTTTTTTTTTAATTCCAGTTATATTTGTTTATCGTCTTGTTGATCTTACACAACACCTCACACATTTTAGGAAACGTGCACCTTGATATTTGAATATATAGTTGTTTATGTAGAATGACTTCCCATCAAGGAGAAGAAGCAGCAAGTCAAGAAGAAGAAACTTTCCCGATAGCTGTTCCTATACAGAATCCTCCGGAAAGAACTTCGACTATTCTATCTTCGAGATCATTTATTCAGTTGCGTACTCAATTCGGCTTTGCTGAAGATGATGTCATATTTCCTGGACCGAATGATACTGCTGACCGACCTCCCTATGGTTTTGTCGCGGTTAATCGTCATATGTGCTTAAGTGGGGCGATCCCACCTTTCAATGACTTTCTTCGAACTCTTCTTCTTCGGATGTCAATTTCTCCGTTCCAACTTCATCCTAATGGTTACGCTATCTTGATGGGGTTGGGTGTTTTGTTCAGAAGAAATCTTGACCGACTGCCGAGCTTCGAAGAAATTCGCTACTTATGCTCGTTTGCAAAGAGCAAAGACCATCCTTCTCTTATCATTGTGAGAAGTGCAAGAAACCGCAAGCTCATTCTTGATCTTACTGAAAGTGTCCATGGATTTTTAAACCAATTTTTCTTTGCCCGCAGTCCCCCAGAGTTTTATGCTTCTTGGAGAGTAGGAAGTAAGATCATTTATTTCCGTCTTTCCACTTTCTTTTTTAACTCTTTTCGGGGTCCAAATTGCTGATCTCATTCTTTGCTTTTTTCAGCACTTCCCCTTCCCTCTAGAGATCCGATACATAGGCAGACTTTTGATAGACTGAGCGCTGTAGCCGCAGAAGAGAGAAGTATCAAGTTTCTACTAAGCGACGAATTTCTACATCAATACGGACTTCTCCACCCTTCTCGCTATACTCAGCTTTGTGAAGCTCCGACTGAAGTTCCCGATTCCCCGACTGAAGCATCGGATGCCCCCGTTACTATCAAACAACCCTCATCAAAAGAGTCTAACATCGAAGCTTCATTGGTGAAATGTTCCACCCCTACCGACATTATGGGGTCATCTAGTAAGGCGGCACTTGCCCCGATTGAGGAAGAAGAAGAACCTTCACAGCCTCTCGGGGGATTAGCTGATGTAGGAACTGATAAAACAAGTCTCACCGAGCATGATGGTGACGATGTTTATGATGGGTTGAGCGACATAATAGTGACCTCACAGGAGCTTTTTAGAGATGACGTGTCTAAAACTATCTCTCCTATAGTTGAGGCGACGTCCCTTCTTCGACTAACACCAACACAAACACCAACTCCTCATACCCAAGCTATCATCACCTCTACACCAATGAGTGGTTTGTAGCTTAATGCGCGTAGCTTGCACATCACACAACACTTAGGATTTTTTTTTGGCGTTTGTTCACATTTAACTTCTTTTCTCCGGAAGTTTCTAAGACTTGCCATTTTTGCCTTTTCAGATTCCTCTATGGGGCGCAGCGGCAGCGGTTCTTATTATAAAGACTTTCGACGCTATGGAGGGCGTGGCAGCTATGATTACAAGCAATACTATACCGATCCCAGAGAGACCAATGAGCAGAGAGCTGCGCGAAAAGCTGAAGAGAGGAGAAGGTATGAAGAACGTCATGAGGGAGCGGGCACGCGACATGAATCCTTCCCAAGGGATGATGATTCCCATAAACGTAAAACGCACGATGATAGGGGGAAGAGCCATATTGAGGATTCGAGAAAGCGGACCAAACTTGGCGAGGAGCACGTGCCCGTGACATCTGAGAGGCCTGGTGCCTCAGTTTCTATTGACGTCCCTTCCAAATCTCCTGCTCTTGAAGGAAGTGCCATCCAAACACTTCTCAACAGGCCTTCGTACCATGTTGAAAGGGGCCCCCCGACTTTGCAGAGCCGATTCCCGAACTGGTGTTTGAGGGGGGTACGCTTCGACCTCGATTTGGTCCCCATCGACAAAGAAGCTATGTACAGAAATCTCGATGCTGTCAAGCTTGATATCGATAGAATGTCTGGATGGCAAAAGTTGGTTGATGAACTTCAAAGAGTTAATCGGGCTAACATCGAAGCAATGCTGACCATGGAAAATGACAAATCAGAATGGCAGAAGATTCTTGATCAACACAACGCTGAGATGAAGGAGATAGCCGAATACAATGAAAAACTCGAAGCTGAAGTAAAGCAGCTCAAAGATGATCTTGTCTCTTCTACTAATACTTACACCCAAAGAGAAGAGGTATTGCAAAAACAAGTGCGAGATGCGCACGCCAGCCAGAGGGACGCTGAAGCTAAAGCTGAGAGGTTGGAACAAGCTGTAGAGAACCACCGCACTGATGTCACCCAGCTGCAGAATAAACTGAGCGCCCGGGACATGGAGATTGAAGCGCTAAAAGCCCAACTTGCTCAGACCGAAAAAGATCGAGATGAGGCCATGGCTGGCAAAATTGCAGCCGAAGAAACTGCTCAGACCATGGAAAACGATATCAATTCGACTTTATTCGATTTTTATTTACATTGTGTCTTGGGACGCGGCAGCCTCTCTTTTCTTGGTCCTAAGTATGAAATCACCCTGGCCGAGGTGTGGGAAGCTGCTCTTAACATGTTTAAAGACGCCGGGTATGGCGATGAAGATTTTGAGGCGCGTTACCTGGATGAGGGAGCTCGCGCTGCTCTTGCGAAGGGGCGAGAACAACTTGCCAGGATGAGAACTGGAATGGCGGAAGAGGAACGTTCTGGAAAGGAATTAACGCTTACTTCCTCTGTCCAACCTCCAGTTTCTCCTGTGGTTGACATCACGGGTTCTAGCTCCTCTACTCCGCCTGCAGCTAAGACAGTAACTGAAACTACAAGTGCACAAGGCGGGGATGAAGGTGGTGAAAGCAACGAAGCACAGCGATATGAAATCAGCCTCAGAGATCCAACTGCCCCAGGTAAACTTGACACCGGACCAGCCCAAGTGGTGAACTGCTCGTTCGCTCCTTGTGAACTTGACGATCTTCTTGATTATTTTTCAAATGTCAATGAATTCCCGACTTTTGATTATTCCTCAAATGTTAATGAATTCCCGACTTTTGACGAGCCGTCATCCCCTCTCTTTTCGAAAGATACTGATATTTTAAGTTTTTTCTCCTTTGTAGAGAAAGCACCGAGTCAAACTCAAGCTTCTTCTCCCCCGGTGATCCTTCCTCCATCTCTTCAAGTGGCGCCTCCTTCTGCCTCGCAACCTGGGTCACAAGAAGAACAAATAGAAGCTCTCCATGGCCTGGATGATCCCATTGCTTCGCAAGAGCAAAAAGATGAGGGACTTGAGGGAGGTGACATATCTCCGGAGCGGACTCCTTCTGACGATATAACTTTATCTAAACTTGTCACTCCAGGAAGTGAGTCTTCCTCAAAGAGGAGAAGGAAGCAAGGAGCATCAAGGAGGAGAGGGAAGATAATCACTGCCACTGAAGAGGAGCCAGAAGTTGGGCCAGCTGCGCCTACCTCTCCTTCCTCCCTTATACCCACTGGCCGACCTGAAAAGCTGGTCATTCGGTCGGGTAAAGGGTCCAAAGGCAGTAAAAAGAAGTGAAGACTTTAGCTTTTTGTCTTTTGTATGAACTGGCCGAGAGTTGTGCGGGTATCGGCCCCCGCTTTTATTTTGAGAACCTGTATCTGCATTATAGTTGAATAAAATGATTCTTCGTTTGTACAAACTTCTGTTTGAATTTGAGAATGCATTTACTATTTATTTTTGCACAAGTTTGTTTATATAGTGTTGCAGCGGGCTTATGGTATGTTGCTTGAGTATTACTCTACTGATGCATCTATACTACTATACCATGTTGCCCCCATACCTTAAGCTTGCTGCAATATTTTATACTTCGAGGGGACTTGCACTCTTATTTGCTAAAGAATAATTATTTTATTCTTTAAAGAAAATTTTTATAGAGTACAACTCCCTTCGTATAAGTTTTTACGCTTGGTCGTTCGAAGAAATCACTTTTTTCTTTTGCTTATGTGCATATTTCATCAAGTGAATTCCTCTATGTGGTAAAGCGGACCTCTGAAGGGTACTTTAACTTCTTTTCTTTTTACGATCATTTCCCATAGTAGGCAAATTACTTTTCCTTTGAAAGTTAAAGTACGCTTTTGATGAGGATTTTTTTTTATAGAAAGTTGTACCTCTGAGGAGGGATTTTTTCACGTTTCAACACTTGGAAGTTTTATTTCAATCTCGGTGAAACGTGTACCTCCAAAGAGTTATGCTTTAGAAATCCTTTTCACGTTTCAACACTTGGAAGTTTTATTTCAATCTCGGTGAAACGTGGGTTTCCAAAGAGGTCTTTCTTCTTAATTGTGTTCCCGGGAGGGGGTTGTACCTCTGAGGAGGGATTTCTCACGTTCCAACACTTGGAAGTTTTATTTCAATCTTGGTGAAACGTGTACCCCCAAAGAGTTGTGCCTTTGAAGAAAGCCTTTTCACGTTTCAACACTTGGAAGTTTTATTTCAATCTCGGTGAAACGTGTGCTTTCAAGAAGGTCTTTGTTTTTGCATTTCAACTTTGGTGAAGTGAAATTCCGAAGAGCGGTTGCTACACTTCAACTCCTGGCGAAATGGGCCTCCGAAGAGGGCTTTTATTTTGTTTACATTTCAACTCTGGTGAAGTGAAATCCCGAAGAGCGGTTATAACACTTCAACTCCTGGTGAAATGGGCCTCCGAAGAGGGCTTTTATTTTGTTTACATTTCAACTCTGGTGAAGTGAAATCCCGAAGAGCGGTTATAACACTTCAACTCCTGGTGAAATGGGCCTCCGAAGAGGGCTTTTATTTTGTTTACATTTCAACTCTGGTGAAGTGAAATCCCGAAGAGCGGTTGCTACACTTCAACTCCTGGCGAAATGGGCCTCCGAAGAGGGCTTTTATTTTGTTTACATTTCAACTCTGGTGAAGTGAAATCCCGAAGAGCGGTTATAACACTTCAACTCCTGGTGAAATGGGCCTCCGAAGAGGGCTTTTATTTTGTTTACATTTCAACTCTGGTGAAGTGAAATCCCGAAGAGCGGTTATAACACTTCAACTCCTGGTGAAATGTGCCTCAGAAAGGGTTTTCATCGCCTGGAAGTTACTCTCTCATGGTTGGAGGGTCATGACTCCTCCAATCTTTTTTTGTTGAGTAGAGAACTTTCTTTTTTGTGGCGTATGACCCATTAGAGGTCTTTTTATCCTCCGAAGAGTTGCGCCTCCGAAGAGGACTTGTGCCGCTGATGGTAGCTTTGGTTGTTCCTCTGTTCACTTGCTTATGCCTTTTCAGCGATCCTCTTTTTTTTTTTTTTTTTTTTTTTTTCTTTTCAAGTTTTCATTCCCCTTTCTCTCACAAGTGGCTTGTTTAATCCAAGGAAGTGTACTTCATTGTCAGGCAAGTTCGTGAGAACGGGCACTAGCTTCCTAATTGGATGTTTGTTCGTTCAAACAATCTCAATTTATTAACAAGGGCTCGTTTCTATCGAAATCATAAGCCGTTCAATTGAAGCATTTCCTATCTAGGATTTGAATTCGGGGCCTTTATGACTTGAAATTTGTTTGCTGAATGATGGTGAGAATCACTCGGTCTTATTATGCGCAAGTTTCATTTCCATTGTCTGCAAAAATTTAAATTGACATTTCAGCAATACATTTTATGTATTTTTATATCGAAAACAAAGCAAACATATAATGATAATAAGGAACACAAGATTTATAGTGGTTCGGCCATGAAATTGGGCCTACATCCACTTTATATTCTTTCATTATTTACTTGCATCAGTTTCACAATTGCTTTCAATTACAAGAATCATACATTCATAATTCTTTTTACAATGTTTCAACAAAATTTTCAAGTAAAGTATGGACGCAAGTGGTTGCTGTTCCATGCCCTTGGAATTTGATCTCCATCAACAGTGGTGAGCTTGAATGTGCCGTCGAGAAGCTTCTGACCTATTACATATGGTCCTTCCCAATTTGGTCCAAACACACCTGTCGCGGTCATAATTCTTTTCAGGACTAGATCTCCAATTTCAAAGCTGCGTTGACGAACTTTGGAATTGAAATGCCTGGCTATCCTTTGCTGATGAGCTGCAACTCTGAGGTTAGCTTCATCTCTTTTTTCATCAAGGAGATCCAGCGCTTCAAGTTGCAGCTTTTCATTTTCTGCTTGATTGAAATGGATTCTTCTGTGTGAAGGGACCTCTGTTTCAACCGGGATCATTGCTTCCGATCCGTATGCTAACGAAAAAGGAGTATGCCCAGTTGCAGTTTTGTGAGTAGTTCTGTATGCCCATAGTGCAAGTGGTAGTTTGTCGACCCAACCACCTTTTGCTCTTTCGAGTTGCTTTTTGATGGTTGATTTGATGATCTTGTTCACTGCTTCCACTTGCCCGTTTGCCTGCGGATGAGCTACTGCCGAAAAGCTTTTCTGGATTTTGAATCGTTTGCAAAAATCCTGGAATTCCTCACTTTCAAACTGAGTACCATTGTCTGTGATTATTTTCTAAGGCACACCGTATCTGCAAATGATATTCTTGGTCACAAAGCTTATCATTTTCTTAGAAGTGATAGTAGCCAATGGTTCAGCTTCAGCCCACTTAGTAAAATAATCAACCGCAACAATAGCATATTTAATCCCTGATTTAGCAGTTGGTAGCGGCCCAATGAGATCCATTCCCCAAATTGCAAATGGCCATGGACTGATCATCTGTGTGAGTTCGGTAGAAGGTGCTCTAGGAATTTTGGCATATCTTTGGCACTTGTCACATTTTCGGGAGTAATCTGCGGCATCCCGATTAATTTCTGGCCAAAAATATCCGTATCGGAGAATTTTCTTTGCTAATGTTTGACCACCTGAATGATCACCGCATTCTCCTCCATGCACTTCAGTTAGGATTGTTTTGGACTCTTCCCGGGATACACATCGAAGCAATGGCATTGAGAATCCTTGTCTGTATAATTGACCATCCTGGATTATATATCGAGAAGCTTTTCTCAGTAGCTTTTGTCGTTCTTTAGAGTTTTCTGGTAAAGAGCCATTGAGTAGATACTTTGTTATTGGAGTCATCCATGATTCTTGCTCTTGCGACATACTCATAACCCAATCGATATCCATTTCATCAATGCTCGGATTTGACAAAACTTCCACTGGAACTAACCCTAAGGATTGGGCTTCGCCAGAACTTGAGTATTTTGCGAGAGAATCTGCTTTCATGTTTTCTTCTCGAGGAATATGACTTATCGTGTAATGGTCGAATTCACATAAAAGTTCCCAAGCCTTTGACACATAAGCGGGCAGATTTCCTCCTTTCGTTTGAAACTCCTTCTTGACTTGGCATACTATAAGCTGCGAATCACTGAAGATCTGTAACGCTCGAATGTTTAGTTCTTTAGCAATTTTCAAACCAGCAATCAGAGCTTCATATTCTGCTTCATTGTTTGTTGAAGGAAATTCTAATCTTAGCGCATAGCATAATGACCGGCCTTCAGGAGTTTGAAGAACAATTCCAGCACCTGAACAGTAATCATTTCTTGCGCCATCTACAAATAACTTCCATTGGGTTGGGGAGTTCTCGATTGTTTCTTCCTCGCTGTTACCCTTGTCTGTAAATTCTGCAATAAAATCTGCCAAAGCTTGTCCGTTGATCGCTTTTCTAGGATGATAAGTGATGTCATATTGGCTCAATTCAATATTCCACTTTAAAAGGCGGCCCGAAGTCTCAGGGCGAAACAAGACTTGCTTTAAAGGTTGATCAGTGAGGACTTTGATAGGATGAGCCTGGAAATATTGCCTCAACTTTCTTGAGGCAATCAATAGACAATAGGCGAGTTTTTCCAACTTTGAGTAATTCATTTCTGCCCCAGTGAGTCTTTTGCTGATATAGTAAACTGGATGTTGAATCCTTTTGTCTTCCCGTACCAGCGCTGCACTTAAAGCATGAGATGAAACTGCCAAGTATATAAGGAGATCCTCGCCATCGCCGGGCCTAGAAAGTATTGGAGGCGTTTCCATATGTTGAATCAATTCTTCAAAGGCTTTCTGGCATTCGGGAGTCCAGTCAAAGTTTTTCTTTCCTTTCTTTAGAGCGTCGAAGAATGGAATGCATTTATCAGTGGCTTTGGATATGAACCGACTTAAGGCGGCAATTTTTCCATTGAGACTTTGCAATTCCCTCTTTGTTTTAGGAGCTTTGACTTCTTTTAAAGCAGTGATTTGAGCTGGACTAGCTTCAATGCCCCTAGCGCTCACGATGAAACCCAAGAACTTTCCAGATTCTACCCCGAAAGAACATTTTAAAGGGTTAAGCTTCATTCCGTAACTTCGGAGGATTGCGAACATTTCTGCTAAGTGTTCGATGTGATCCACTGCTTTCTTAGATTTTACTAGCATGTCATCAACGTAAACTTCCATAGTCTTTCCCAACTGCGGTTTGAACATAGCATTGACCAGTCTTTGGTATGTTGCCCCCGCATTCTTCAACCCAAAGGGCATAACTCTGTAACAGTAAAGACCGACATCGGTGATAAAGCTTGTGTCCTCCTGATCTGGCTCATGCATCATGATCTGATTATATCCGGAGTAGGCATCCATAAAAGACAACAATTCATGACCCGCTGTTCCATCTACCAGTTGATCGATCCTGGGTAATGGGAAGCTGTCTTTGGGACAGGCCTTGTTTAGATCTGAAAAGTCGATGCACACTCTCCATTTACCATTGGCCTTCTTAACCAGCACTGGATTTGAAACCCAATTTGGATAGGTAGATTCTCTGATGAAATTATTCTCCATGAGCCGGTCAACTTCCTCTTTCAATGCTGTCGACCTTTCTGGACCTTGGATTCTTCTTTTCTGCTTTACTGGCGTGAACTTTGGGTCAATATTCAGAGCATGTACCGCAACTTCTGGGGATATTCCGCACATATCGGCATGGGTCCAAGCGAAAACATCCAGGTTTGCTTTCAAAAAAGATATCAAGGCATTCTGAACTGACACATTAAGTT
Organism: Allium cepa; assembly: GCA_030765085.1. Lineage (NCBI taxonomy): Eukaryota > Viridiplantae > Streptophyta > Magnoliopsida > Asparagales > Amaryllidaceae > Allium > Allium cepa. Next base: position 193,502,354 of record CM060943.1, read on the forward strand.
GTGAACCCACATTCAGCATCTTGTTTGGGTCCTTCAGATCAACGGGCACCGGTATCGTTGTTTCTGCTGGTACCACCCTACTCTCCCCCGCACTGGCCTTTCTAGGATCCATCACTTTTCGTGCCCCGCTATGCTCGCCAGTGCAGGGTCCGCCCTGTAGTTGCTATAGGGTTGGTGTTTTGATGCGGATTGGGGTTGCCGCATCTTTTCCCATTTCTCTTTTTCTTGACTCTCGCAGCTCTGTCCAATAACATTCTCGCGCAACATTTTGATCCCCTTTTATAACTCCTACTCCATTGTCAGTAGGAAATTTAATAGTGAGGCACCACGGGGCTAGGATAGCCTTGAATGCTGCGAGTGTTGGACGGCCAAGAAAAGCATTATAAGCAGAATATTCATCGACGATCACAAAAGTTTGTCTGCGGACCACTTTCCTTTCTCCTTCTCCAAGTTCAACAGGTAGATCAATGGTCCCAACTGGTTGCTTTGGCTCCCCAGTGAAGCCAACAATCTTCTGAGATGAGGCTTGCACATCCGCCATCGGGATTTTCATCTGGTCAAACGTTTTCTTGAAGAGGATGTTGCAAGATGCGCCGCAGTCAATAAGAACTCTTCTGACAATAGCCGGTCCAATACCGGCCGAGATGACTAACGGGTCCAAAGTAGGGGCCTCAATGCCCGTGGAATCTCTAGCCCTGAACACAATATCATCATTAAAAGTCCTTTGTTGTTTCAGGGGTGTAGAGTCCTCTAAAACAAAGACATTCTCTTCAGTTGGCACATGTTTCAGAGCTCGAGTGTACCTCTCCATTTCACCCCAGCTTCTGCCTGCTGGGTGGGGTCCTCCTGTGATGACATTAATAACTGGCCTTCCAGATTCATGTCCTGCGGCCTTCTCATTTGTCCTGGGCTGATGAGCAAGAGCTTGTTGCCCCTGACTTGACGAAGCAGGATCATTACCACTCTTCTTCACAAATTGCTGCAGCTTATTTTCTCTTAGCAATTCTTCGATTATATTTTTCAATTGACGGCAGTCGTCTGTGTCATGACCAGGCTGATTATGGAAGCGACAGAACTTCCCACTTTGCACAGCTTTTCTTCCGGTTCTGAGAACAGGAGGTTTGGGATACTCAAAAGAATCTTTTGTAGCCAGGTAGATGCGCTCTGGTGTCTCTAACAAAGGAGTATATTCTGATGGCTTGAAGGATCGAGGCTTCTTTGAATTGTGTTGTTTCCTTCCATCATTATTTTCTCTTTTCTGTCCCACAGATCCATTCTTACGTGGCGCAGCAGTGTTGTCTTCAGCTTTCTCTACTGTTGCCTTTGCTGGGACAGGACGGCTTTCCAAACGCATGAATTCATCCGCCTTTTTGTAGAACTTTTCCAGAGAATTTGGCTCCTTCATGTTCAGCCACTTTCCGAATTCACTTGACTTATCAATAGCTCTCATCAAATAGGTCAAGACCATGCGGGGTTCTGCATTATCCACCTCAGCTAACGCTATATTAAAGCGATTTAAAAAAGACTTGATAGTTTCCCCCGGATTCTGTTCCAAACCGGATAACGACATGATGTCTTTTGCCTTTGAAGCATATAGCCTAAATTGCTCTTTAAATTTCCTGGTTAGGTCTGAAAACTGATCGATGGACCGGACAGGTAGTTTTGTGAACCAAAGCAGAGCTACCCCTTCCAAATACACAGGAAAATAGCGGCATTTTATCTCGTCAGAAGCTCTGGCACCTGTCATGTGCCAATCATATTTGTACAGGAACTCATTTGGATCACTTGTCCCTTTGTAAGCTGGAATGGTCGGAGGGACGAACTTCCTTGGGAATTCAGCTTTTAGGATCTTTTCAGTAAACGGAGTCTTGCTCGGAGCGAAACCCCACTCTTTCTCATCTTCGACCCTTTGCATACTTTCTTTCATAATCTGTCGAACCATACCAGAAAGATATTCTTCGTCATTCCTATTTCTGGATCCTCCAGCCTCAGGCAATGTCCGTTCAAAGGGGCTAGCAGCCCTTTCGGGAATGTTTCTAGTTTCAGCATCATGGACATTACCGACAAAGTTCCTTTCATTATTCGCAGGTTGACGGTTTGCCCCGAGCAAATCGTTTAACCTATTCAGAATCAGAGCATTCTGAGCATTCTGAGCTTCCAATTGCGCGTTCTGGGCATTTATTTGCTGATTCAACCCAAAGATAGCAGCGTCCAATTCCGCTTTTGAAACTCCAACAGCTGGAGTGGCTTGATTTGGTGTTGGGGAAGCGGAGGTTCCCTCTTGAATGTTTGCAGATCTCACAGATTTACTTTTCCTTCCAGGAGCCATGATTTCGGATAGACTTCTGGTTCTTAAAGAAACTTTATCTACAAATCTTTCTGAAGCAATGATGATAGATGTCCTGAGTTCAATTCTCAGTGAAAGCACCAAAATGTTAACGCTCAAATTTAAACGCTAACACCCTGGTGTATAGGATGTGATTGTGAAAGCACCACCCGTTCGTACGGGAAACAGAAATAAGCAGAGAGTATGCAGAAAAACAGTAAGAGACACAGTATTTATAGTGGTTCGGCTTATAATCCAGCCTACGTCCACTTTAATCTCTTTATCACTAGTTTGATTACAATCCTTTACAAAATCTTTCAATTACAACACACTTCAAGTGATGGGATATGTAAAACAAGTAGCTCAAGCTTTAACAATCATCTTCAAATCCATGGTGAATGTAGATGATTTCTTCATGGAGTTCTTTTAGAAGTTTGTTGGATCTCAAAAGCTTTGAAGTAGTCTGGAATTCGGCAGAGTAATGGCGCCTGAAATTGATCCACCCCCCCCAAAGTCTTTTGAATGTTGGAGGTAGGTTGGTATTTATAGGCAAAGATTTTGGACCTAAACTCGGTCTTAACTCCTCGCCGATCTAGTTAAGTCGCGGCCGACTTATAGGAGCTCTGATATGGTCAAGCTGTGTTGATCCTTCTTCGCTGAATTTGCACAAGTCCTAAGTTGTCTCCGACTTAGACTAAGTCGCCTCCGGTCTAACGCGCTACGCTTTAAATGGTTGAACCGCTTCTCCCTTCATCTCTCTGGATCGGTCGCGATTCATCGTAGTTAGGTCGGCACCATGTGAGGCATTGGGTCGGCAATTATGTGAGGCATTGGGTCGGCAACCATGCTAAGTCGGACCCCTTTCTAATTAGCTAGGTCGGCCACCCTCTAATTAGTTAGGTCGGTTATCTCTTTAAGTCCTGAGCTATTTTAGGTCGGTCATTCTTGTTAGAGCATTAGGTCGGCAAGTCATGCGAATGGTTAGGTCGGCCTGCTTTTTAAGCCTTAAGCAGTTAGGTCGGTATCTCTTGGGTCGGCGCCATCTCCACACACTAGACCTGCTGAGTCGTAACCGAGATAGGGTTAACATTCTCCAAACACCCGGAAGTCAATCCAAGGTCGCCACGTCGAAGGCCCGACCCTCCTCTACCTTCGACCACAACCTGCACCTCCAAAGCTCGCCTATCGATGTGAAAACCCCCATAGAACGGCGCCCAAACGCGGTGGAAAATTAGCTCCGATCAACGATTCAAACATGATCCATCGTACGGATGTGAAGATCTCGGAAAGCTCCATGATTTACATGTTGGAGATATGCTCTAATTATCGATGGATTATGAGAACATAAGAGGGGAAAATTGAGAATTCATGGCCATAAAAAAAAACAATGTCGGCGACTCATAAGAACGAATTAGGGTTGGGCCTAAAAACGCGTTTTATAAACGTTTATTAATATTATTTCCAATTTTAACGAATATTTACAAATGAACTGCAAACAACACATGCCGCCAGACGATTATAAGGTTTTATCCATATTCCGAACACAATGGGACGTGTTTCGGAAGCTAATTCGATCATATGTGGAAGATAGCTTTGTAAATTGATTTGAAATATCAAAATTTTCGATTTTAATTTCAACGCGTTTCTCACCCGTACAGAAAAACGGTAACTCCAAACGCTACGAAATTTGAAATCCGATAATAAATAACTATTATGGATCTAATGGAACTAGTTTCGTCGAATTCATAAACTGTGCCCCGGAAGGCTATTTTAACTCGTCGATAACTTCGAGCGATTTTCAAAATAGTCGAAATCACTTAAAATTTCACTTTTAAAATTTTTCTAACTTAATTATAAATCATATAGAATTTATAATCATACTAGAAATCATTCTGATTCACTTTAAATCAAAATCTCATTATTTGCATTATTATATTAAATCCCATTATTAAATTAATATAAAATTCCAAATTTTAAACTTTTTGACTTTTGATTCCATCCAAAAATCCAACATCATTATTTAAATCCAAATAGGCTTAAATAAAATTTAGAAACTATTTTCATAACCATTTACTTCTAGATTCACTAATTATCCCAATTTCAAATATTAAATTATTATTATTCAAATCCAATTGAATTGCCATATTTGAAATTTAACTAATTTCATTAATCTAATCAAAATCTTTTTGTTTCCAAACCAAATTATAGTTCACATTCAACATTTAAAATGAACTAAATGTTCAATTCTAACGACCAAAATTCCGGGTCGTTACAGATGTAATGAATTAAGGTTGAGTAGTTGGTTGTAGAGCTTGGATGAAAACATTTAGTTCATTCTTCTATCCTTTGAGATTTCGGGGACGAAATCCGTTAAGGAGAGGAGAATGTAACAACCCAAAATTTAAACTATAATAATTAATTAATGAATTAATTAAATGATGAAATAACTTTGTGAAATTATTAGAATTAAGGCATGGAAGTTGCAACATTGTGTCCGTGGTAATTTCTACTCAGTTTCCATATATAGAATGTCAGAATCCGAGCTAGTATGAAGTAATTATGAATTAAACAAGAAACCAAGAGAAAATAATAATAATAATAATAATAATAATAAATAGGGCTAGGTCAACCACCAGGTCGACCTAACCACCACCTATATCGACTGGCAGTCGACCTAGGTGGGGGATGGTCGACAGGTAGGTCGACCCGCCCCTGTTGTTGAGCGAAGAATTGATTTCTTCGTTTGCCTATGATTTCTACACGACATTTTTTATTTTTTCTCTCATCTGGTCCATGCATGATTCCATCCGACAGCTCCTATTCAGCCTATGACATGGTTGCAACATATTCAATCTCCAAATCCAACAGTCTGAGATCACTTCTACCCCTATAAATAAGACCCTAGGTCTAGCTATTTTTTCTCATTCTAGATTTTCTTCATTTGGTTTCACCTTTTAAGGATGGACCCTAAGAGGAAAAAAAATTCGAGGTGAAAATCATTTTAAATTAAAATATTTAATAACTCCAAGTAGATTCGAAAAGACCAAGGGAAGAGCATAGGATCGTAGGTGAGTGATTATAATTATTTTAGATTTTTAAGTAATTTAAAATAATAGGGTTTCCAATAGTTGTAGTTTTTCTACGATTTTAGAATAATTTTGTTTTCACAAGTTTATTTTCAGTTTAGATTATTTTTCACTCTATTTCTTTTTAGCTGTTCTTTTCAGTTATTTATAGTTTATTACTGTTAGTTATAGCTATTCCATTTATTTAAAGTTATTTACAGTATTTTTAATTATTTTCTATTCTTTATGTTTTATTTACATCTTTTTCTACATTTGGGATTTTCTTCTGTAATCTTCAGTTTTGTTTCTATTTTTCCTTTTATGCGAATGGAATATAATAGATTAAATGCGAATGTGGATAAATAAATAAGATTACTGAAATTATGGAAATTAAGATGCAAAATATAAAGACTGTAATAAAATGGAATTGGACTAAAATTAAAATATTTGCATGCCTAATTAAGATGTAAAATTAGGACTAAAAAGAGAAGAAGTAGCTTATTTTTTTACTTGGGCCTTGGGTTAAATTAATTAGCATAATAACGTAGATTATAATTAAAATAGAACAAAACGAGGCTTATTTTAAGACTTAGAATAAATTAATAGCCAATGATAGCAAGAATGACTGTAGAGGATTATTTAAACAATTTATACTAAGTTAATAAGAAAAGATGAAAGTAGGACCTGTACCAACAGCATTCTATATTATTTCTATGGACACAGTATTTCACATTAGCCTAAAGTGGGATGAGGGCACGCTTATGCTGTAGAAGTGGTAAATAAATGGTCAAATAATAGAAGTTCAAATCATAGGGATTTGGACAAGGGGTGCAACTAAATATTGTTTGGATGACGGGCATGTACCAACAGCATTCCCTATTATTTCTATGGACACTATGTCTCACATTAGCCTGAAGCGAGATGAGGGCATGCTTATGCTAGAGTAGTGGTAAATAAATGGTCTAATAGGTGAAGCAACAAGTAGCATGAGCATAGTGGTCGTCACGCATGCAGCTTCCAATTGGTGCTCAGTAATCATTATGTGTTCCATGCGCTTAGTAGGTGCCTTCCGTAGGCACTAGTGTCTAAACTTCAGTAGACCCATAGTAGAAGGCCGATCGAAAGGGTAGAATTAGGATTTCATCCTAATTAAAGTAGGATTGGGAATTCAACCTAATCAAGCAGCTATTAAGGACAAGTGCAAACAATCGAAGTTATCCAATTGAATTAATCTATTAGTTAAATCATATTTATTTCTAGTTTTACGTTTCCTTCTATTCCCTTTGTTTATTTTTATAACTAGAACTGTTGCAATGTCTACTATCTTTATTTTTCTTAAAACTACTGGTAATTACTATCGTTCAGCAGACTTTAAGTCTGACACACTCCTCTAATTTTCCACTTTTTCCCCTTATAGGCCAACAAGGGCAAGGACAGTAGATCGTGGACTCTTGGTGATTTCTTTGGTGGAGATTTTCTCATGTATTCCTTTTCTTCGTTTTCAATTTTAAGTTCTTTTGTTGTACTGGCACTCTTTAAGGGATAGTTTGTACTCTAATTTTTATGAGACTGAGGTTTTGATTTCATAAGACATGTTTTGGCATTTTGAGACATCCTATGTATTTGATATTTTATGACTTATTTGGTTTATAAGCATTTATTGTTTTTATCTATTTTTTCTTGTGAATCTTAGTCTCTACAAGTTTTTAGCTATATCTAGAAAGCACCACATCTTTTAGTGTGTCCTTTAGGGTATACTAAGGGGTATGGGGGTGTTTCAGTTGACGCAATGGCTATTGGAGAATTTCAGCTGAGTATGCCAAGTGGATTTGTTTTGATATTAAATAATTGATATTATGTATAAGACTTTATTTATGATATTATTATAGTGTCTTGGTTATCTAATATTGGTCATATTTTCCACTATGTTTATATGTTATAAACATTACTCAGATGGTAATAAATTCTGTGATGGTATTTTAGATAATGGCATTTATGCGTTCAATACAATTGTGTCCATATTGTAGGTAGTTCTTCGAATAATGATATAAATAGAAATTATCTTTGGCATTGTGGGCCATGTGACAGCGCACATCTTTGGACACACCGATCCAAAGCCTAGGATGATTTTCGGGATCGTGCTACGCCAAGAGGTACGAGCTATCAGTTTTTAAAGTGTAACATTCCCGGATTTTAGAAAAAAAATAATATAGTGATTTTTTTAATTTTTGAATTTAATTGATTATTTAATGATGAATTAATTTAGAAATTTGCAGAATAAAAAAAATATGTTTTTTGATATATATGGAAGTGGATTTTTAAGTAGAATTTTGAATTGGAAATTTAGAAATAAATGTTTTGAATAATATATTAATTGTAAATTTAATTATGGATTAATTTAAAAATTTAGAATAAACATATGTCAAAAAGATTGTAAGTGAAGAAATTGATTTGAAAATTCAATAAAATATAAGTAGAATTCTGATTTGGGATTTGAAAATAAATGTATATGTTGTTAATAAAAATTTGTTTCCAAATTTTGCGTATGTGTATAAGTTTGGAATTTTTTTATTTGAAATTAATATGATAATTTCAAAAGCTATTTTAAAAATAAAATCTATACTTTAAGATTTATATATATGTGTGTGTGTGTATATGTGTGTGTTTACTTATTAAAGTGCAATTTAACTTTGGAATCAATTTCATCAAAGCATTATATAAATATGTAAAAGGAAATTAGATTTATTAAAGATATTTTATCTTAAGGTTAACAATTTAAGTAAGATTAATAAAGGGTTTAAAACAAAAATTTATAAACTCATTTATAGAAAGGATTTAATAATAAGAGGGAATCATAATTTTAAATATCACTAACTTTTTCATTTCTCATTTCTTTGATTCGAAACCACACTTTGTAAAACCTGAAAAAAAATATGTACAAACCAGAAGAAAATAAAAAAATCAAACAAACAAAAGCAGAATCAACTCAGTTCAAAAATAAGTTTTGAATTCAAACTCAAAACAGGAAAAAAATCTAGAAGCTACAACCTGAAGCAAATATAAAGAAGATTAAGTTTCCAGATTTAAAGATTTAAATCTGATTCTTTATTCTAAAAATCAAAACCTGAATTCAACTCAAGATCTTTAAACTGGAAGCAAGCAAGTTTCAAGATCATTTCAACAAGTCAAAGTACATCGAGTAATAGATCAAATGCAAATTGGTATCAAGTATCATTATCAACTTCAGGCTCCAACCTGTTGCTCTGTTTCAAATCATCCAGGTGAGCAAACAGACTCCTTTAAATTTGAATCTATGATGCTTTGCGAACTAGTTGTTGTGAAAATGATAACTTAATATCTCTGCATGCATACATATCTTTGTGTATTGATTTAAGTACGCATGCCTATGTAAATATGCATACACTTTGTTATGTTTCCAGACTCAAGAACAAACAAAGGAAAAAATTCATATCCTATTTCAAGCTATGATTCCTAAATGAAAAATGATTATTTTTTGAGTATATATTAAATTATTATTTTGAAATTAAGAAATATCAGTGAAAAACACATTCAAGTCAAAAATTTGATGTTAACAATTTAATGATTTTATTATATAATTCGAATCGTATTCGAAAATGTTGAAATTTGATAATGAATTCAAATTTTTTTAAGTTAGTGCTAAAAGTGAAATGGGTAGTTGAACAGAAAACATTCTTTTGGCAATTGCCGATGATCGACATGTTTGTATGTATCATGATCGTGGTGGAAGGTGGTTGGGGTGTCGTAGATTGAAGGAAAAATGGAAATAGAATTTTTAGATCATCGCAGTGGTGGCGCGGCGTTGAGCTATGGTTTAAAACCCAAATTTGGTCATGGTCGAAAATCGAAGTGCTGCGTCGTCCATGGTGGATTATGAGCGATCACACCGGAGGGAAAAGGACCGTGGTGCAGTGGCATAGCTATGGTCGTGGTGGCAAGGTTGCTGGTGGCCTGTGGCGGCGGGCCGATGCGTTTGTTTGACGATCATTTTGGCTCTAGTTGTGGTCGAGATGCTCGATTTCAAGTTCGTCGTCAATTCGAGAATCTGGGTGGTTTGATGGTTACAGGAGATGGTCGTCGAGGCGATGAAGACGGCATGGTCGATTTGAGTTCGTCGGAGCTTTTGTGCACGTGCACGAGGGATTACTTCTGTCAGGGTTGTTTTGTTGGGTTGGGGAAGAAGCAGGAAGCTCGGGTCATTGCTCGAGTTCAATTGTAGTACGACTCGAAGTTGAGACGGTGAGAATTTTTCACAGGGCATGGCTTGGTGAGGTAATGGGTCAAGCTCGGGTCTATTGCCTTTATTATAAAAATAGTTTAAACTTTAAAATCAATCAAGTTTTATTTGGAATTTTTTTTGTTAAAACCCATTTCTTTTGTAAATGATTTATGCTTACCTAAATTTTGAATTGGTTAACAGGTTTCGAATAAAATTAACTAAGTTTAAAAAGTGTTAAGATATGTATAACCTTTAATTTTAAAGTTTATTTTAAATAAACTCAATAATATTAAGAAGCTAATTAAGAAAAGATGTTTTAATTGTTTATTAACTATAATGTCTAAGTTAATTAAATTATTTATGATAATTAATTACTAGGTTTATTACATGAAGATTTTTAACGATAATTAAAGTAACTAATTAACGATAGATGGATTATCTTTTAATTGATTAAAATTTTAAGTGATTTAAAAGATTTATCACTTAGTGAAAGTAATTAACTGATAATTACTTAATTTAAAAGGATAGTGACCCAAGGTAATTAAAAGGATTAATTAGGCAATAACTTAAAGATTTATTGATCAAGTTAATTAATTTAATTATGTAATTAATTAAGGTTAATTATTTAATAATTGAGATTTATTAATTAATAATTAAGAAGTGAATTAAGGTTAATAAACTTCAGGATTATGGATAATTAATTAATAATTAAGGTTGATTAAATATTAATTAATTTGAGGGATAGTTGATTAAACGATAATTAAATAATTAAAGGTTAATTATTTAATGATTAAAGGTAGATTTATTTATTAATTAAGCTTGATCAATTAATAAAATAAAGTTGATTAATAAATACTTAAAGGTTAATCAATAAATGATTAAATGTTAATTAATTAAGATGGTTTGTAATTAATTAATATTATTTAACCAAGATTAATAATTTATTCACAAGTGATTAATCTAATTTAAATTAATCAGATGATTAAATAACCTTACTTATGGATGTTTGAATTGTATTGAATGCTTGAAATTGTTTGATATCTCTGCTGTGTGATGCTTTGTGATATGAATTGTTTTGATTTGAGATGTGATGAATGTATATCTATGATGAAATTATATTATTTATCTATGAATCAATGAGTAGAAGATAAGCGTTATAGATTATACCTCTTATCGATATTATTGTGCTTAAATCTGTGATAACTGATGTTGCTGCACTATTGTGTAAAACATCTGGACTACACCTTACACACACGAATATGGATTGCATGAAGAAATTGGTTAAGTCACAGATATTTGAATTTAATAAAATGGTTTTAAAGTTGAATTTTGAATCCAAATGGTTTTGGAAATGGGATTGAATAGAATATGAAAAGCTTTTGAAAAGAAAGTTTTGAAATCTAAATTTAGTTTGAGTATATATATCTTATTATTTTGGAAATTACATTTGGAATGATTATACAAGTTATATAATATCTTTTTTAAACCATTTTAAAGTATGTTGAATATATTATTTTGAGAATTTATGTTCAACCCAATTTTTAACTTGAAAGGCTTTAACTTGAGCAAATATAAGCGGATTTTCCCGAGATAAAAAAAAGTATTTGTTTTCAAATAATAATGGCTTTCATATAAAAGAAAGAATTCCCAATTTTGTCGAAAGGAAATAGTTTTGAAAGCTATCTTTAAAAAGATTAGGTAAACCTTGTTGTTGAACTGAAATGGATCTTTCAGTTAAAAGATTCGAATTGTAAACAATTTGGAAAGCTGTGAATTAATCTTTCTGAAAGATTGTTGAACTACGTTTTGAAATTGAGGAGAACCTAAAAGGTGTATCTTTTGTATAAAAGATTTGAAACGAAAATTGTTTCTGAAAGCTATGAATTGAATCTTTGATGTAAAGACTGGATGAGTTAATCCAATTTGAAATGAAAATAGTTTTGAAAACTATAAATGAATCTTTTTGCAAGATTTGTAGACTTTGTGAAGTAAATCTTTTCGTTTAAAGATTTGAAAATGGTAATTTGTTCAAACCATTTAAAAGAAAGATTTTGGGTAATAAGTTATGGCTTAACCGAGATCCCATTATCCATATGGTTCTTAAATATTGCGCTCATTATTCGGTTTAGCCGGGAGAGGACCTTGTGTCATATTACCCATTTCGAATAATGATATGACGATATGGATAGTATTTGAAGACCAGTGGCGAAGACCAGGTATTTTCGAGAACGAAAGGATAACTCGTCGATTATCACTATGCTGAGTCGCGTCCGTATAGAGATCTTCATATGTGATAGGGAGTCCGATCGGGATTGTGAATACCCGGATTGCAAAGGCTTGTTTGTGAAGTGCCTTCGGTTCTGTTTGAACCCGGAACAGACTTGTATGGATGTGTGTCTGACATTACACTTTGAGATGTAAAGCTTGTTTCTATCAAATACATTTCTGTTTGGTGGCGTAGAATTTATTTTCTTAGCTTAACACCCTTCTCTGAGACGTACTATCTCAGAGGTTATGTAGTTGATGGTTACTAGTGATACATTCCCAACTCGGTAGTGTGGCATGCTGAGTGCTGCTGAGTGTTGCTGATCATTTCTTGATCGAAGCATGGCTTTGTGAAACGTGTAGCTTTGTGGACGAGACCTCGTCGGATCTCACAACCCAGAAATGGTCAAAATAGGAATGATGCGGCAAGGTTATTAGGGGTCGCGTCCCTAGGGTATGTCCATTTCTTCTGGAAAAGGGTGGTATCATGGTATGGAGCCCAGATACTTAACTCATGTGGTTGCTGCAAATTTATTACTTTGTGGTTGTTGATTTGTGGTTGAGGGCCCTTAGATAAAGGTCACAGACGACTAGGGATGGCATACTTGTAGGAGTTACTTCCGGGCAGGGGTAACCTGGCCTTGTGTTGGCAGAGAGCGGGGTAGGTTCTTAGGGCGTCCCTCCCCTATGTGGAAATGGGAAGTTCCTTAGCTTGACCCTTTGTTGGAAATCCAATCACCAATACGCGCCTTGTAAGGTTTTAGTTGTAGAACCTGCCATCTAATTAGCTAGCTAGGCATACTATAATGGTACGCATGCTGGTTAAGATTAATACTATACTTGCAAATGTTTTCTGCACTATGCACTACTAATAATATCATATTGGTTTTCGCATATCAAGCACGTACGTTTGACTATCACAAGGGGAAATCTCCCCCAAGTGTGCGATGGCATAGTGTTTGTGCCGAGAGGCCTTATGGTAGTTTAATTTTCCAAAAAGAATTACGAATTTCAATCTTAAATTATTTTGTTGTTTATTTTTGTTTAAAACTATTTTTGTTTGCTCATACTAGTCCCATGACTGACCCAGAGTTTATTGTTCCCTTCCTAAACTCTGGGTGCCTACAATTTTCCACACGGGTAGTCTAGAGTTGGATTTTTCAGATAGTCAGATAATAGACATAGATTCGATATCTTTCGAAGTCCCTGGTTTAGTAGCACTTGGAAATCTTCTTCAGTCTTTGGATGACCGACCTTGCTTAAGTCCAACTTGATGGGGGTTCGAGGTAGCTTTGGATTGGCGCATTTGATATGAAGATACAATGTTGGAGTTATTTCTTAGAAGTTGAAGTTATGTTATCATATTCCACTGTTGTTCCACTGCTGGCGTCATGTATTCAGTTGTAGCATTGTACTTGTGCTCTGATACATGTTGGGGCAGTGTTATATCATATTTGGATATTGTATTCCTCGGATATATGATATTATTCATTTTTTTCGCCGTGTTGTTGTACTTAATATGTTATAAGCTCCATCCGAACTGGATTTCGATGCTTGAATATGCGACATTCGAATACAAGTGATGTATGGATGTCGATTTTCGAGCACCAGATTTCAAGTCGTGACAAGTGATAGGCGGTTCTCGCTTCACGTTTGGTGGCGAACGGAAGACTCTTACCCCTACATGTCCCCGGGTAGCGGTTGGTTAACCGGGTCAGTGAAGAAGTCCAAAGGCTGGCCGTAAAAGCAAGGGCAGGTTACCATTGTATTCCACGGCGGGGCTGGGATGGTTGAAAAGCCTACCAATCGAGAGTGGCTGATGTCAATGGTTGAAAAGCCTAGACCATTACATCTTGGTATCAGAGCTTAATGTTGAACTTTAGCTTTTGTAGTATAACACATTAGGTAACTCATTAGAGATAGGGTGAAGCATACCCTAGAATGAGTATATCCCTAAGATATCCGTCTATATGCCTCGGTAAATTCTCTTACTATCCACTGGTAGTGAGTATGAGTGCAAGAAGAGGACAAGGTAGGGGATAGGGGAGTACCACTAAAAATGGTAAATCCCTGCAACAATAAGAAAACTACTCTTCTCAATCTCCTTTGATCTGATATCAAATTCTTTGATGGTTTCGTGGCAGCTACAAGAAGAAGCTTTGGTGTGATGGCGGCACTGCGAATCGTGTAGATAAGTTCCTATCTCGTATTCTCGTTCTCAGCTTTTCGTTTTAGACTTTAATAAATATTAAATTTTAAATTGAAATAAAATGGTTAATAAAATATAAAGTTAGATTGATTTGTATCGATAAAACGATTTTGGTTAAAACCAAGGTTTGAGAATCTGTTGTGAATTCTGGTGAGGATTCAACTCTGAAGTGGGGAAAAAAATGTATACTTTGGGATATTCCAACCTGAATTGAGTATCTGATTGTCTATTCTTTGGGGTCCAAATATGTTCTACGAATGGTTAGTTATCCTTCGTACTAACCAATGCCCCTACATATTTCATAGATCTGGTGACCCGAGCATCTTGTGAGATACTGAACGAGTTCATTCTCGTAATTATTGATGATATTCTGATTTGGTATGCCAAATGTAGAATAGATATTCAGTTTGATCTGGAAAATCAATTCTCTATCTCAGTTGTGTTCATCTATTCTTTGTTGTCTCCCTAGCAAATTTCGAGGACGAAATTTTCTTAAGGGGGAATCTTTAACGATCCCTTTTTTAGTCGAATTTAAATTAATGATTAAAATAAATTTTTTAATTAAATTATGGATTAATTTGAATTTTTTAAAATTAATACGATATATACTTGTTTATTTATGTAAACAAATTTTTAAAATTTGAAATTTGGAATTTGAAACTCAAAATAAATATTTTAAGTAGAATTGGATTGTAAACAAAGAAATTGATTTGGAAATCCAATAAAGTGTGTTTGTGTATATATATTTATAAATAGATTGTAGAAAGAATTTTGGTTTGAAATTATTTAATAAATATATGGAAAACAAATTAGATTTTTACTTTGGAATCGATATAGAAATTAGTTTCTAAATCATTTTCTTTATAAGTTATGCAATTATAAATAATAGTTTGAAAATGTATAAAATGTGATTTACAAAATTATAAAATGATAAGGTTTAAAACTTAATTTATAATTAAATTAAAACAAAGGGCTAAACATAAATTTATTTTTTTAAACAAGTGTAAGCATTTTATTATGAAAATTAAACAAGTGTTAACAATGTCACCATGCAAAATACAAATGTCCCTTGGTTTTCAAAATTATAAATAAAATGTAAGACAAGTTTATATATATATATATATATATATATATATATATATATATATATATCATGAATTCTTCTTTTTCTCATTTGGTTCAAACCTGAAAAGAAAATTGAATCAAACTTGAAACCTGAAATACAAACTACAAATAGATTTAACTCAAAAACAAAACCTGATTCCAAAGTTTGAAAACAAAAACAAACAGCAAAGCTAAATTCAAAAAAAACCTGGAGCAGATTCAATTCAACATCAAGATTTCAGAAAAAATTGAATCAAACGAAAACCAAAATCTAGAAACAACTGTAAAAAGAATTCTAGCCTGAAGCCTGTGGATCAGATCACCATGGATTCATATAAAAAAACTCCAAGCCAGGTCCTCTGTTTCAACAACTGTTCCTAGTTTTTCAAATGAAAAGCTTCTCTTTTCTTCAATTTCGAGTTGAGAAAACCTTTCTAATCTGCCATTTTATCTTGATATTGGATAATACTTGAAAGTGTGATGGGTATGTCTGAGAATAACGGTTGAATTCTTTTGTACCTATGGTATGCATGCCTGTATATGTGATGCATTTGTCTCTGTTGAAAATTGCAGACACTGATCCATTTATTAAATGGAAATGCTTATTATCTAATCAACTTTAAGCTATGATTTCTAAAAAGAAATTTTTTGTAACATCATAAATTCATTTTTAAAAATAATTCCGAGTAGAAATGATTAGAAAATTGGTTTTTACAATGGTAACCTAATTTAAGTCGAAAATCAATGATTTCAGTTTTGTGTTTTGATATTACAAACAATTTTGTAATGCAAAATCATGAATTTAGGTGATCGTTTCATGATATTTTGGCTCGTATAAGTCGAGATATTTTTAGATAACCATTTTGTGTCAAATTCCGATCATTGGCGAAATGATGATCGCTGTGATCAAGACTAGAGGAGGCTGAGGTGTTGTGAATCTTAGAAAAAATGGGAAAAAAATTTCTTAACTACCATGGTGATCAGATGACAAAGTTTTAGGGTTTTAACCCAATTCTTTGTCAATGTCGAAAAAGTGAGTACTGGGGTGTCGAGAGTGCATCGGAATAGCTTAGAGGTGGGGGAATCGAAGCCCACATCTGTGGCGCTACTTTGGGTAGGCTCGCGTGGTTTTCAGATGAACGTTGGCGGTGGCGCGAAGCAATTTCTGATGATCTGGTTCAAGTTCCAATCGAGTCGAGTTGTTCAATTTCAGTTTCCAGGCAAATCAAGGGGATCTGGATAGTCGATATGTCAAAGGTGGTCGTTGGTGACTTGTTTACGTCGGCGTGGCTGGCCAAAACGACGGCGAACTCGTGTGCATGTGCATGAGTTACATATTGTGTCAGAGGAACTTGGTGCTGAGTGTTCTCGAAGAAGGTCTCGGGAGTGTGGTTGGTTGACTCGAGATTGCTATGGGGTTCATTGGCGTGAAGCATAACAGTTGTATTTTGAAGCGAAGAGAAGAAGAAAAAATGACTCGGGTTCGAACTCGAGGTTTTGGGTATCTGGCTCGGGTTTGGACTCGAGCAAAAATCTTTCTGGTCTCGGGGTTTTTATTTTGGTGATTCAATATGTTTTTAAATATAATATTAACTAAATCTTGAATTGAATAAGTTTTTGAAAGAATATGAATGAGGTTTTCCCAAAGTAAATTTATTTAAACAAGTTTTAAACAAGTTCTGGAAATAAAATTTTAAAGTTAAATGCTTTTAAAACCTGGTTGATTTAAATAATGATATAGGGTTAATTTTCTTATTTAATCTCAAATTTTTTCAAAAAGATAATAACGAGGTAATTAAAGGTGACTAAAGAATAATTATTGAATAAGGGTAAGTAAAGATCAATTAAAGATTGATTATTTAATGAAAATAATTTAAGGATGATTACTTAACGAAATTTATGTAAAAGATTATCACTTAATGTAATTAAGGATAATTACTTTGTGTAAAATATAATTAATTAATTAAAATTAATCAGCATAAGTAATTTATGGTAACTAATTACTTAAAGATAATTACTTAAGTAAAAGTAATTAATTAATGATTAAAATTGATTAATCAAGTGATTAAAGAAGAATTAAATAAAGGATAACTACTTAATGTAATTAAGTTAAAGGTTGATTAATTAATGACAGTAATTAATTTGAGGATAATTAATTAATTAAGATTTATTTAATGAAAGTGATTAGGGATAATGACCAATTATAATTAATTAAAAATAATTATTAAATGGTAATTATTTTAGGGTTAATTAATTTATTGAATTAAAAAATAATTAATTAAAGAATAATTAAATAATTAAAGGTTAATTATTTAATGATTAAGGGTTAATTGATTTATTAATTAAAGTTGATTAATTGATAATTAAGGGTTAATTTATTTATTATTAAAGGTTAATTAATAAATGATTAAAGGTTAATTAATTAAAATGATTTGTAATTAATTAATGTTAATTAACCAGGATTAGTAATTTATTAATCTGGTTTAAGTTAAATTATAATCAGGATTGAGTAATTAATTCATAAGTAATTAATTTAGTTGAGAATATAATTGAATTAACTAAGGATTTAACAATTAATTAATCCTGCCTATAAATGATTATTGAATCCGTGGATTGCTTATGAATGTTTGTATAATATGAGATGCCTTGAATTGTTTGTCGTGGTTGATCTGTGATATTTTGTCTATGAATTGAGCTGTGTATAATTTATTTATTCATCGGTGATACATTTGTATATTATCTGTGAATCTGTGAATGAAGATAAGCGTTATAGGAATATACCGCTTATCGATATTGCTTTGTTTGGATTATGATGATTGATGTTGTTGCACTATTGTGTAAAACCCATGGACTACACCATACACATGCAAATATGAATTGCACGAGGTAATTGGTTAAGTCATAGATTTTTGAAATGGTTTTAAAGTTGAATTTTGAATCCAAAATAGTTTTGGAAATGGAATTGGGTTAAATATGAAAAGCTTTTGAAAAGGAGTTTTGAAGATAAAAGTTATTTTGAATAACTTGATAAAGTTTTGAAATTTAAATAATTGTATTTGAATTTGAATTCAAGATTTGAAATCAAATTCTATGTTTGGAAATTATGGTTTAAAAAGGTCATACAAATTATACAATATGGGTTTTAAACCATTCTAAAAGTATTGTTCTGGGAATTTGAATTTAAACCAAGTTTTATACTTGAAGGCTTTAACTTGTGCAAATATAATCGAATTTTTCCGAAACGAAAACTGTTTGTTTTCAAATAATAATAGCTTTCATATAAAGAAAGGATTTCCTATCTACGTTGAAAAGGATTTCAAGTTTTGAAATGAAAATAGTTTGAAAGCTATGAATTGAATCTTTGATTTAAAGATTGGATGAGTTAATCCAATTTGAAAGGGAAACTGTTTAGAAAGGCCATGAATTGATCTTGGTGAAAAATGGGTGAACTTTGTGAAATGAATCTTTTTGTTTAAAAGATTGGAAATGGTAATTTATTTAAACCATTTGAAGAAAGTTTTGGGTTTTAATTTATGACTTAACTTAGATCCCAATATCCATATGTTTTTAATATTGCGCTCATTATTCGGTTTAGCCGGGAGAGGATCTTATGTCATATAACCCATTCCAAATAATGATATGACGTTATAGATTGCATTTGAAGACCGGTGGTGAAGACCGGGTATTTTCGAGAACGAAAGGATTACCCGTCGAATGACTCTACACCGAGTAGCTACCGTATAGAGATCTTCATATGTGATGGGGAGATTGTTAATGCCCGGATTGCAAGGGCTTCTTTGTGAAGTGCCTTCGGTTCTGTTCAAACCCGGAATAGACTTGTATGGATGTATGTCTGACATTACACTTTGAGGTGTAATGCTGGTTTCTATCAAATACATTTCTTTTTAGTGGCGGAGAATTTATTCTCTTAGCTTAACACCCTTCTCTGAGACGTACGAGCTCAGAGGTTATGTAGTTGATGGTTACTAGTGATACATTCCCAATTTGGTAATGTGGCATATGAAGTGCTACTGATCATTTGTTGAACAAAGAATGGCTTTGTGTAAAGCATAGCTTTGTGGACGAGACTGCATCAGGACCTCACAACCTGGAAATGGTCGAAACAGGAAGAATGCAACAAGGTTATTTAGGGGTCGTGCCCCTAGGGTGCGTCCATTTCTTCTGGAAAAGGGTGGTATCATGGTATGAAGCCCAGATATTTAATTTATGTGGTCATCGTAATTTTATTACTTTGTGGTTGTTGATTTATGGTTGAGAGCTCTCGAACAAAGGTCGCAAAGACCGGGGATGGCATACTTGTAGGTGTTACTTTCGAGTAGGGGTAACCCGACCGTGTGTTGGCAGAGATCCGGGTAGGTTCTCAGGGCGTCCCTCCAGGTAAGTTCTCGCTGCGTCCCTCCAGAGGCGTACCCATGTGGCAATAGGAAGTTCCTCAGCCTGACCATTTGTTGGAAATCCAATCTCCAATACGCGCCCAGTGTGTTTTCAGTTGTAGAACTTGCCATCTAATATTGTAGCTATAGTATGCTGGCTAAGATAAATATTATACTTTCGAAATGTTTTTTGCACTATGCACTAATAATAATATCAAAAGAATTTTTCGTATCAAGCATGTTTGATTGTCATAAGGAGAAATCTCCCCCAAATCTGCATCTGCATGGTGTGTGCGGTGGGAGGCCTTGTGGTAGTTTCATTTTCCAAAAAGCATTGCAGATTTCAATCTTAAATTCTTTCGTTGTTTTTTTTGCTTAAAACAGTTTTTGTTTGCTCACAGCAGTCCAGTGACTGACCGGTAGTTTATTGTTCCCTTCATAAACTCTGGGTTTCCACAATTTTCCACAGGAACAGTCTAGAGTTGGGTTTTTCAGAAAATCAAACAGTAGACATAGATTCGATATCTTGGAAGTCTTTGGATTTTGGTTATCACTTTGAGCTTCTCTTCAACATTCTAAACTGACCTTGCTTAATAAAGCGTGATGGTGGTGGTTCGAGCTTTTGGTTCAAGCTATCTTCGGTGTTGGATTCTTTCGGAGATTTTTGGAGTATTGGTTTAGAGTCTTTCGAGCTTTGGCTATGATACATTCTATTGAAGCTATATTTCCGTTGATGATGGTTGCGAAGTCTAGACCATCCAGTTGTGCTATTTTTTCCACTATACCTTGTATCTCTGATAATACTGATTAATTCTCGTTGTATCATTGTTGTGATCAACTATTGTTATCAATGATATTATCATTTTCTTCCGCTGTGTTGTTATACTTAATGTGTTATAAGCTCCGACGCGAATCGGATTTCAACGTGATAGGGGGTTGTCGCTTCGCGTTTGGTGGCGAACGAGAGACTCTTACCCCTACATGTCCCCGGAGAGGGGTTCGTTAACCGGGTAGATGAAGAAGTTGGAAGGCTAGCCGTAAAAGAAAAGTTAGGGTACCATTGTATGCCACGGCGGGGCTGAGATGGTTGAAAAGCCTACCAGTCGAGAGCGGCCGCTGTCGATGGTTGAAAAGGCTAGACCGTTACGGAGTGGTATCAGAGCTAAATGTGGAACTTTAGTTATTGGAGTATAACACATTATGTAACTCATTAGAGATAGGGTGAAGTATACGCTAGAATGAGTATTCCCTAAGATATCCGTTCGTGTGCCTCGGTAAAATCTCTTGCTATCCACAGATAGTGAATATGAGTGCAAGAAGAGGACGAGATAGGGGACAGTAAGTACCACTTCTAATGGTCAATTCCTGTAACAACAAGGAAACAACTCTTCTCAATCTCCGTTGTTCATCATTTACTTCAAATTCTTTGACTGCTACGTGGCGGCTTGAGGGAGGAGCTTCGGTGTGATGATGGCCCTGCATATCGTTGTTGAAAACTCCTATTTCGTATTCTCTTCATCAGTTACCTATCAATTTTTCATTTTAAACTTTAACGAATTTGAAATTCTATATAAAATGAATTGGTTAATAAAATATGAAGATTTGTATCGATAAAATGATTTCGATTAAAACCAAATTTGAAATTCTATTGAAATTTTTTGTGAGGGTAAAAGTCCAAAGAGGGAAAACCTAGTGTATACTTTGGAATATTCCAATCTGGACTGAGTATCCATTGTTTGTTTATTGGGGCCAGATATATTCTACGAGCGGTTAGTTATCCCTTCGAACTAAGCAATGCCCCTGCATATTTCGTAAACTGATGACCCAAATATTTCATTAAAAAAATTGAATGAGTTTGTTCTCATAATTATTGTTGATATTCTGATTTGATAAGCCAAATGCAGAATAGATATTCAGTTTGATCTGGAAAACTGTTTCTTATCTTTGTGTGTTCATCTATTCCTTGGTTGTCTCCCTGGCGAATTTTGGGGATGAAATTTTCTTAAAGGGGGAATCTGCAGCATTTCCGGATTTTAGCAAAAAAATAATATAGTGATTTGTTTAATTTTTTATTTTAATTGAGCATTTGATGATGAATTAATTTAGAAATTTCCAGAATAAATAAAAATATATGTTTATTTATATATATGGAAGTAGATTTTTAAATAGAATTTTGAATTGGAAATTCAGAAATAAATATTTTGAATAATATATTGATTGTAAACTTAATTGTGGATTAATTTGAAAATTTTGAATAAATATTTATCAAAAAGATTAGAAGTGAAGAAATTGATTTGATAATTCAATAAATTATAAATAGAATTTTGATTCGGAATTTAAAAATAAATATATATGTTGCTAATAAAAATTTGTTTCTAAATTTTGTATATGTGTATAAGTTTGGAAATTTTCTTTTTGAAATTAATATGGTAATTTTCAAAAGCTATTTTAAAGTTAAAATCTATATTTTAAGATTTGTGTGTATATATATGTGTGTGTGTGTTTATTTATTAAAGTGTAATTAAACTTTGGAATCAATTTCTTTAAAGAATTATATAAATATGTAAAAGGAAATTGGATTTATTAAAGATATTTTATCTTAAGGTTAAGTATTTAAGTAAGATTAATTAAAGGGTTTAAAACAAAAATTTGTAAACCTATTTAAAGAAGGGATTTAAACATAAAAATGGTTGTTTTGACATTTATAAAATATTAGCACTATGAATTAACGAGTGTTAACACAATCATACAAGTGTCACATACCTTTGAATTCTCTTTTTATTTTAGATTTAATAATAAGAGGGAATCAAAATTCTAAATATCACTAATCTTTTCATTTCTCATTTTCTTTGATTCAAAAACAAACTTTTTAAAACATGAAAAAAAAAAATATACAAACCAGAAGAAAAGAAAAAAAAATCAAACAAACAAAAGAAGAATCAACTAAGTTTAAAAACAAGTTTTGAATTCAAACTCAAAATAGAAAAATTATGGAAGCTACAACCTGAAGGAAATATAAAGAAGATCAAGTTTCCAGGTTTAAAGATTTAAATCTGATTCTCTGTTCCAAAAATCAAAACCTGAATTCAACTCAAGGTCTTCAAACTGGAAGCAAGCAAGTTTCAAGATCATTTCAACAAGTCAAAGTACGTCAAGTAAAAGATCAAAATGCAAATAAGTATCAAGTATCATTATCAACTTCAGGCTCCAACCGTTGCTCTTTTTCAAATCATCTACGTGAGCAAACATACTCCTTTAAATTTGAATCTATGATGCTTTGCGAACTAGTTGTTGTGAAAATGATAAATTAATATCTCTCCGCGTATACATATGTTTGTGTGTGGATTTAAGTATGCATGCCTATGTATATATGTATACACTTTGTTATGTTTCCAGACTCAAGAACAAACATGAAAAAAATTCATATCTTTTTGTCTAATCTATTTCAAGCTAGGTTCCTAAAAGAAAAATGGTTGTATGGATATAGCATTATTTTGAAAATAATTTTTTGAGTATATATTATGTTATTACTTTGAAATTAAGAAATATCAGTGAAAAACACATTCAAGTCAATAATTTGATGTTAACAATTTCACGATTTTATTATAGAATTCGAATCGTATTTGAAAATGTTGAAATTTGATAACGAATTCAAATTTTTTTAAGTTAGTATTGAAGGTGAAATGTGTAGTTAAACAGAAAACATTCTTTCAGCAATTGCCGATGATCGGCAAGTTTGTATGTATCATGATCGCGGTGGAAGGTGGTTGGGGAGTCGTAGATTGATGCAAAAATGGAAACACAATTTTTAGATCGTCTTGGGGGTGGCGCGACGTTGAACTAGGGTTTAAAACCCAAATTTAGCAATGGTCCGAAATCGAAGTGCTGCGTCGTCCACGGTGGATTATAGGTGATCACACTGGAGGGAAAAGGACCATGGTGCAGTGGCGCAGCTATGGTCGTGGTGGCAAGGTTGCTGGCGGCCGGTGGCGGCGAGCCGATGCGTTTCCTTGACGATTGTTTTGGCTCCAGTTGTGATCGAGATGCTCGATTTCAAGTTCACCCACAATTCGAGTATCTGGGTGGTTGATGGTTACAGGAAATGGTCATCGATGTGTTGATGGCGACATGGTCGATCTGAATTCGTCGGAGCTCGTGTGCACGTACACGAGGGATTACTCGTGTCTGGGTTGTTTTGTTGGGTTGGCGAAGAAGCAGGAAGCTCGGGTCATTGCTCGAATTCAATGGTAGTACGACTCGAAGTAGAGATGGCGAGATTTTTCGCAAGGCTTGGCTCGGGGAGGTAATGGGTCGAGCTCGGATCTGTTGCCTTTAATATAAAAGTAGTTTAGACTTTAAAATCAATCAAGTTTTATTTGGAAACAATTTTGTTAAAACCCATTTTTTTGTAAATGATTTATGTTCATCTAAATTTTGAATTGGCTAAAAGTTTTAAATAAAATTAAGTAAGTTTAAAAAGTGTTAATATATGTATAACCTTTATTTTTAAAGTTTATTTTAAATAAACTTAATAATATTAAGAAGCTAATTAAGAAAAGATGTTTTAATTGTTAATTAACTTTAAAGTCTAAGTTAATTAATTTATTAATGATAATTAATTACTAGGTTTATTAAATGAAGATTTTTAACGATAATTAAAGTAATTAATTAAAGATAGATGGATTATCTTTTAATTTATTAAAATCTTAGGTGATTTAAAAGATTTATTACTTAATGAAAGTAATTAAATGGTAATTACTTAATTTAAAAGGATAATTATCCAAGGTAATTAAAAGGATTAATTAGCTAATTACTTAAAGATTTATTTATCAAGATAATTAATTTAATTATATAATTAATTAAGGTTTATTAATTAATAATTGAGATTTATTAATTAATAATTAAGAATTGAATTAAGGTTAATTAACATCTGAATTAAGTATAATTAATTAATAATTAAGGTTAATTAAATATTAATTAATTTAGGGGATAGTTAATTAAAGAATAATTAAATAATTAAAGGTTAATTATTTAATGATTAAAGGTTGATTTATTTATTTATTAAGGTTGATTAATTAATAATTTAAAGTTGATTAATAAATAATTAATGGTTAATTAATAAATGATTAAAAGTTAATTAATTAAGATGGTTTGTAGTTAATTAATATTAATTAACCAAGAATAGTAATTTATTCACAAGTGATTAATCTGATTTAATTAATTAGATGATTAATTAACCTTACTTATGGATGTTTGAATTGTATTGAATGCTTGAAATTGTTTGATATCTCTGATGTGTGATGCTTTGTGATATGAATTGTTTTGATTTGAGCTTTGATGAATGTGATTTATTTATCTGTGATGAAATTGTATTATTTATTTGTGAATCTGTGAATGGAAGTTAAGCGTTATAGATTATACCGCTTATCGATATTATTGTGCTTAAATCTGTGATGATTAATGTTGTTGCACTATTGTGTAAAACCCCTAGACTACACCTTACGCACACAAATATGGATTGCACGAGGAAATTGGTTAAGTCATAAATATTTGAATTTAATAAAATGGTTTTGAAGTTGAATTTTGAATCCAAATGGTTTTGGAAATGAGATTGAATTGAATATGAAGCTTTTGAAAAGAAAGTTTTGAAACCTGAATTTAGTTTAAGTGTACTATATCTTATTATTTTGGAAATTACGGTTTGGAAAGATTATACAAGTTATATAATATGGTTGTTAAACCATTTTATAGTTGTTGAATATATTATTCTGAGAATTTAAATTCAACCCAGATTTTTACTTGAAAGGCTTTAACTTGAGCAAATATAATCAGATTTTCCCGAGACAAAAAAATGTATTTGTTTTCAAATAATAATGGCTTTCATATAAAAGAAAGAATTCTCAGTTTTGTCAAAAGGAAATAGTTTTGAAAGCTATATTTGTTAAAGATTTGGTAAAACTTGTTGTTGAACTGAAATGGATCTTTTAGTTAATAGATTTGAATCATAAACAGTTTTGAAAGCTGTGAATTAATCTTTGTGAAAGATTGTTGAACTTTGTTTTGAAATTGAAGAGAATCTAAAAGGTGTATCTTTTGTATAAAAGATTTGAAATGAAAATTGTATTTGAAAGCTATGAATTGAATCTTTGATTTAAAGATTGGATGAGTTTATCCAATTTGAAATGGAAATAGTTTTGAAAACTATAAATTAATCTTTGTGAAGATTTGTGAACTTTGTGAAGTAAATCTTTTGGTTTAAAGATTTGAAAATGGTAATTTGTTCAAACCATTTAAAAGAAAGGCTTTGGGTAATAATTTATGGCTTAACCGAGATCCCATTATCCATATGGTTCTTAAATATTACGCTCATTATTTGGTTTAGTTGGAGAGGACCTTATGTCATATAACCCATTCCGAATAATGGCATGAGGATATGGATAGCATTTGATGGTCGATGATGAAAGGATAACCCGTCGAATGTCTCTACACTGAGTCGCGCCGGTATAAAGATCTCCATATGTGATGGGGAGTTCGATCTAGATTGTAAATACCCGTATTGCAAGGGCTTCTTTGTGAAGTGCCTTCGGTACTGTTCGAACTCGGAACAGACATGTATGGATATGTGTCTAACATTACACTTTGAGATGTAAAGCTAGTTTTTATCATATACATTTCTGTTTTGTGGCAGAGAAATTATTCTCTTAGCTTAAAACCCTTCTTTGAGACGTAGCAGCTCAGAGGTTATATAGTAGATGGTTACTAGTGATACATTCCCAATTTGGTAGTGTGGCATGCTGAGTGCTGCTGAGTGTTGATCATTTGTTGATCGAAGCATGGCTTTGTGAAAAGCGTAGCTTTGTGGACGAGACCTAGTCGGACCTCACAACCGGAAAATGGTCGAAGCAGGAAAGATGCAGCAAGGTTATTAGGGTTCGCACCCATAGGGTATGTCCATTTCTTCTAGAAAAGGGTGGTATCTTGGTATGGAGCCCAGATACTTAACTCATGTGGTTGCTGCAAATTTATTACTTTGTGGTTGTTGCTTTGCGGTTGATGGCCCTCGGATAAAGGTCGCAAACGACTGGGGATGGCATACTTGTAGGTGTTACTTTGGGGCAGGGGTAACCAGGCCTTGTGTTGGTAGAGAGCAGGGTAGGCTCTCGGGGCGTCCCTCGTGAGGCATACCCATGTGGCAATGGGAAGTTCCTTAGCCTGACCATTTGTTGAAAATCAAATCACCAATAAGCGCCTTGTATGGTTTAAGTTGTAGAACCTGCCATCTAATATGGTAGCTATAGCAGGCATACTATACTGGTACGTATGCTAGCTAAGATTAATATTGTACTTGTAAAT
Source organism: Allium cepa (assembly GCA_030765085.1). Taxonomy (NCBI): domain Eukaryota; kingdom Viridiplantae; phylum Streptophyta; class Magnoliopsida; order Asparagales; family Amaryllidaceae; genus Allium; species Allium cepa. Next base: position 193,529,328 of record CM060943.1, read on the forward strand.
GTTTTTTGCACTATGCACTAATAATAATATCAAAATGGTTTTCGCATATCAAGCATGTTTGACTATGATAAGGAGAAATCTCCCCCAAGTGTTCAATTGCATGGTGTGTGTGCTGGGAGGCCTTATGATAGTTTCATTTTCTAAAATGCATTGCGGATTTCAATCATAAATTCTTTTGTTGTTTGTTTTTTTAAAAACTATTTTTTTTTGCTCATACCACTCCCATGACTGATCCAGAGTTTATTGTTCCCTTTCTAAACTCTGGATGCCCACAATTTTCCACATGGGCAGTCTAGAGTTGGATTTTTCAGATAGTCAGATAATAGATGTAGATTTGATATCTTTCGAAGTCTCTTGTTTGGTAGCACTTGGAAATCTTCTTCAGTGTTTGAATGATTGACCTTGCTTAACTCCAAATTGTTGGGGGTTTGAGGTAACTTTGGATTGGCGCATTTGATATGGAGATACAATGTTGAAGTTCTTTCTTAAAAGTTGAAGTTATGTTATCATATTCCACTGTTGTTCCGCTGCTAATGTCATGTATTCAGCTGTACCGTTATATTTGTGCTCTAATACGTGTTGGGGTAGTGTTATATCATATTTGGATATTGTATTCATTGGATATATGATATAATTCATTTTTTTCCGCTGTTTTTTATACTTAATGTGTTATAAGCTCCATCCGAACTGGAGTTCGACGTTTGAATCTACGACATTCGAATACAAGTGAGGTACGGATGTCGATTTTCGAGCGTCGCATTTCAGGTCGTGACGTAAAGTGTTATAGTGAATAAGATCATAAGGGTAAATCTAAGACATTCTACACTTTTAGATATCACAGCGGAAGGCAGTTGATCAAATACAAAACATAACCATCTAAGAAAATATCCCAGAAGACATAATCACAAAATATACGTTGTCAAAATCCATATTTTACGAAATAATAGATATAGTCTAATATGTGCTAAATACAATAAATAGTTACATGGAGAGTGTTGAAGAAAAATATATAGTGCCAAAACCACGCTCATGCTTCCATGTACTAGATATAGGCAAATCACCTATTGTTATATCCTCTTATATTGGGGGAAAATGAAAGGGGTGGGTTAGACAAAAGTCTAGTAAATTAGTTACATCATTGGTATATGATGATTATATCCAATTGACTTCATTTATAATCTATTCGACCTAGGGTGTCCTACTTATGTTTATAAGCTACCCACTAAGCTTGGCTTCATTAACCTAAGTCATACAGCTCTAGATACACCTACACCCAAACATCATGTGAAGGTTTATACTTAAGGTTAAACAACTAATTGAACCTCAATGCAAGGACGGATCGGACTAATAACCTCTAGGACTAACATAGGATTTCATACAATATCACATTTGGAACCACATTTCTCAAACTATGACTATTCCGTATCATACTTACGCATTGAGAGGAGCCCATAATTCAGACTCACGTCAAATATGTCCTAGGGTCCAGTGCATCTGTATCCAAGCACAATGGTTATGCCACTTATTGTACCGCGCTGGGTATCCACCAGTGGTGTCACATCCAATACAGTATGCACTGAGGAACCTCCCACTAGTGTTGGGCTACAAGTCTCTCTAGGCATCCATCAATTGTATTGTGCATCCACCTTGGAACCTCTTGTGAGTTCGACTTCCAATCGAATTGCCTTTGTTGAATATCAAATTTGTAGAATAAATAGTGTCTAGGCCTAATTATCCGCGTACACGTCTATCTAGTCTCATAATATTTAAAAGTCAAGAATTAGGAAACTAATTTTCCAACTAATATACTATTCATATATATAACCTGGGCTTCCAACCGAGGTTCAATATGCGCTTGAAATTCAATGGCTAGTTGACCGTCGACTACTGTACTGGTTGCCCACCTACTATCGACTAGCTACAGTAAGCCTATCGATCGGTCAATTTTTACTACTATAAAATGTTTAGTTTTCATTTTAATTTTTTTTTATACAACAATTAATTACACTTTTAACTATATAATTTGAACAATGAACCCTATTTCATTTCCATTACCTAAATTTTATAAATTCCATATTTATGCTGATATACTTGTATCAAATTGTTTTGGGTTATGATCAACCTCAATAGGGTGTAGTTATATACACATTAAATTCTAAATTTAATGATCGAGATGAAAAAAGAGTTTTCATATTACAATCAAGCTAAATCAAATTATATCTCCAATTTACTTTAATCATTAAATAGGGATCATATTATTGTAACTTGGATTTCTATCCAATTTCCACAAATTACTACAAACCAAAATCAACTGCTCAATATAAATCTAATTTAATCAGATAGGGGTTAGGGCCATTCGAACTAGATTTTTCATTCATACTCCACTATATTTATTGAATAAGGAAAGTTTACTCTAAGCTTCTATTTTAGATTTAAATCGAATAAATCCTAAAATCATATAGAAATATAATTAAACTCGATTATTTGCAGATATATCTTAACAAATAACACACTCGCCTCTCGCAAGCTATTTCCCTATTAATCTGCCTAGAATCACCCCCGCTTTCTTTATTAATCTCTCTGCTTCCTCAATTTGATAATCTTCTCCTTCCCTAATATTTTATTTTAAATTTGAAATTTTTGTTTTTGAAGAACATATTGATTTGAAGAGAAGTAGAGAGTTTCGGAAGGGACGAAATATTGGAGCGTAATGTATTAGATTACAGTTCTTGCTTTAAGGTTAACGTTGTATTTATAGGTGCAAAAGTCGACCTAGGCCGTTAGATTTAATTATATAAAATCTGAACAGCTCGGACAAAGAAAACCCTAGTGCACAACCCATGATTGGTCGAACGCTTGGTCTGGGGGGTTGACCGGTCACAACCAGGGTACCGACCAGTTATACTTTCCTAATAATTTTTACCTTGTGTGTGTATATATATATATATATATATATATATATTAATTATTTTTGATTTCGAATCATTAAACTTTAATAACATTTTCATAAGAATTTCGATTAAAAAACTTTATAAATGAAAATTGTCAAGAAGACCGCTATGAGTGCAATAGTGCAAGTTTCATAGCCAAATTCTAACAATTGTGAAAATTCCACCTTTACCGTTGTTATAATTAATCTGTATTTAAATTTCAGGCTAATTTTTGCGAGGTGTTATAGGCTAGGTCTCATAAGTGAGATACAATTACAAAAAATGAAAACTAATGGTTTTCTACCATCACATGATTCTGAATCAATTAGTATTTGTGAGTTGTGTCTCAAAGGTAAGATGAGCAAACACCTATTTAGTGGGAGCAATGAAAAAGTTAATAAACTCTTAGATCTTGTACATAGTGATTTATGTGGGCTAATGCCTATAATTACTAAAGATAACTATTCTTATTATGTGACCTTTAATTATGATTTCTCAAGGCTAGGATGTGTATCTTATGAAGAACAAAAAAATCTGCAGTCTATGTGAAATTTATTGAATATAAGAATGAGGTTAAAAAATAGACGAATTGGTGGATTAAAATACTTCGATCCAATTGAGCACGTTGGACAAGAGTTACATTAGTACCTCAAAGATTATAGGTTTATCTCTTGGGTTACTCCACCGTATATTCCATATTACAGTGGTGTTTCATAGCGAAGGAACATAAACACTAGTTAATGTTCGTTCCATGATGAGTAAGGCCGAGTTACCTTTGTCTTATTGGGGATATGCACTAGAAACTACATGCATATGTTGAATTTTGTATCCATTAAATCTGTGGCTTAGACGCCGTATGAGATATGGAAAAGCAAGAAGCCCCACTTTAATTAATTGAAGGTACGGAGTTATGAATCCTATATTTAGAACGTCGGTCCCAATAAGCATGACGCAAGATTAGCTTTGTATAAGTTTATAGGATATTCTAAGAATTCTAGGAGATGTATTTTTACAACAGGTAAAAAAGGTTATTGTTTCCTCACACTTCGTCTTTTTAGAAAAGGAATTTCTACCAAAGGAAATTAATAGTGAAGTTATAGTCTTAGATGAAATCCAAGAAACTAAAGTGGAGGCTGAACTAGTGGGAGAACCAAGTTCAGCCATATACGAAAACACACAATCTATTAGACTATCCAGTCGGGAGGCTCATGCACTAGAGAGACGCTATGGTTTTCTCATGTATGGAAAGAAGAAGGGCTTTGTCTTAGATGGCAACGCTCCTCTATCATTCCAAAATACATTGCAGAGTAATGACTTTGCACTTTGGCTTAAAGTAATGAAATCTGAAATGGATTTCGTATATAGAAACAAAGTGTGGATTTTGTCTGACATACCCGAAGAGATAACAACTATCGAACGCAAATGGGTTTTGAAGAAAAAGATAAATGCAGATGGACAAGTAGAGAATTATAAAGCTAGGCCAATTGCACAAAGATTTTGTCAAATTCAAATGTCGATTATGAAGAGACACTACATGAAAATATGTGTATAGTGGAACATAAAGCTAATGTTTAAATAGTTAATGCTAGGATTTGTCTTTCCAAAACTATATAAGGAAAACGCTAGCATTTAATCATCATTAGTATTTAAGATAAGAAACTTTGCAGCGGGCTTAAAAATTATTTGAGTGGCCGCCTCTTTAATTTATTATTTCAGCAACAACATCACCATTTTCCCCATTCCCTCGCTAAAACATCAGTGAAATCCTAAAAAAGTAAAATTGTGTCATTCCTTCTCTCAGTTCGACAATGTCTTCGGCTTCCTCTTTCGCCTCCACTTTTCCTCGTTAACGAGTGAAGGTATACTTCTAATCCTAGTGTCGCAGTGCTTATTAGTTTCATCGATTTAAACTACTTATTCTCTTATTTTTTGGCTTTATTTCTTGCTTTATAAAATACTTTTTCGTTATAGTTATGCCTTTTTCAATATATGTCCTTTTTATTTGATTTAGGAATTAAAACTTTATAATTGTTTGAATTACTCCCAAACAGGTTATCACATTACTATAGATATACTTATCCTAAAGTAATATATTTTGTTCTATTTGTAGATATTTGAAATAATAAGGAAATATATTATTTTATTTAACCAGATTATATGGTTGATAACTGATTATTCGAGATTGTTGATGATTTCATTGATTTGGTAATTTTTTTTACCCTAAATTATGCCTTCTTTTTAAGTGGTTCATATAACCTATGAATCCTTTATATCATTTTAAGTGTTGTTCTCCATGAAAGGTGTTTTCTTTTGAGGTTAGTGGTATAACTTGAAACTTGGTTAGGGCTTTTATTTTTTTAATGAATTCACATGTTGACAGTTAATACCATTTGACCATTTTTTGATAATTTATCACATGATTTACTTGTTTATTCTCTCATCCATGGAGAAGAATCTATGTATGATCAGATATTTGTTTACAAAACTTTTATTTATTTTGATCGACTGGTTATAGTTTATTGGGAGTTCAAACCAGCTAGATTCACAATGAACCCTTATTTATTGTTATTTTATACTTTATTTGTTAGTTAATCTAATGCATGATGATCAGTTTCTCCATAATCATCCATATACAACTTCTTGACATAACAATCTATATGAGGTCCTTGCTAACTTATTGCAAATATCCATCAGATTCTTGTCTTTTTATATTTTGACTTTGCAATGTTTGTTGGTATTTTGTTTCTAGTTTTGAATAATATGATAACTCTGCCCATTTGGATCGCCAATAGGTTGCCTACTGATAAATTACACATTTCTCCTCTCTTATCTATTAGTACTCGTTGTAGCATGTACAAATATAACGCTTTGTTGCTAACCATAAATGTACTTATGCCAAATGTGTTTTTATTATAAGGCTTCATTGTATTTTGATTTTTAATTTAACGAGAATAGTTATAAATTGGTGACTGTAGTGGAAACCAGTGTTAGAAATAGGAGTCAATAAAGAGAAAGAAAGAGAGGTTGTGCCATGGACAGACCACTACCTTTAAAGAAAATTTCGACACGATTAAGGTATAATTGTTGATTATCATTCACTCACCAAGGTTCATACAACAAACTTTAAACTTATGCACTCAAATTTGAAGAATATAGAGGAGTGTATGAAAGCAATTAAAATGGAGGTTTTAGAAGAAATTTTTAGAAGATGAATGGATTTTTTTATATGTTCTCTCCATCAAAGGAATAAAAACAAATAGATGTGGGTTTGAAAACTGCAGCTCGGTACTCAAAAGGTGAGAAATTGGTACAACTGGGTTAATGAAGAGATAATTCTTTTAATTCATTCATAATTCTATTACTCATAGTTGTAACTGATAAGAAGATAAAAGGATTTTTTTTTCAGTTTTGAGAGTTGAAATTAGAAAGGAGTGAAGAGAAGAAAGAGTAAGGGAGAACCAAGCTTAACTTATTGCAATGCAGTTCCAAGTGCCTCATCAAAGCGCCAAATGCGACCAATCATCCATGTGTGTATGCGTATGCGAACTTGCTTGGTAATCCATACTACTCACACCTAATTAATAAACAATAGAAATAAGGATATATAAAGAGGAGAATAATAAAATATCAGTTGATGTGGGACTAAAGTTTTACTATATTTAGCCAATAATCCCCAACCAACCACAAGAAAAATCCAAACCATTGAAAGATAAAAAAAACTTAGACAAAGGAAAGTATCAAACATATGCCTCTTTACCTTTCAATTTGAATCGATGCACAAGAAGCGTAGATACAACTTTGTCTATCTATTGAATTTCTATTGAGCTATAAGATTTGGTTGAAACTTCACAACTTGTACAACACTTTTGATATATACACTTCGCTGTGATATATATGCGCTTTTTATGGCTATGCACCATTTATGGCAATATGCTTACCTTGAAAACTTATAAATGCCCTAGAGAAATCAATAAAAATCTCTTATAGATTGCAGCCCTACCTTTATACTCAAGTAGGTAAACCCATCAAGTGTGTCTCCCTAGCACCAACTGGCTATGGACCTATTAAGAGCATGAAGATCAATCTTAAGTTAGATAATATAATCTTATAAAGTGAATTTCAAAGGCACTTCCAATTGGGGTTATGAATTCCAGTCAAGATTAGAGAAAAATAAGTAATGCCCATCAAGTGTGTCTTAAAAGCAACATCAAGACTAGTTATGGAATTAATATGAAAATATAAGTAAAATCCATCAAGTGCATCCTAAAAGCACCACAAAAGCTGGTTATGAATTTAATAGGAATTTTTTTTACAATTCGTTAAGTGGGTCTCAAATACACCACTAAAACTGGTTGTGGAATTAATAGAAGAATAGTTTATGTTATCCATTAAGTGTGTCTTAAAATCACTACCTAATCTAGTTATTGATTCAACAATAATTGACTCAATCATAGATAATTTTTTCATCATGTGCATAATATAAGCACCACCAAAACTAGCTATAGGTTAATGATTAAAGTAAAGTTCAACTCAAGACTTTCACAAATGAATCCATCATGTGCGTCATGAGAATTCCACCGAAAATGGCTATAAATTCAAAAGGCAATCAATCTCTTAAATAAAAAAACAGGAAAGGAAAGAGTAATCATGTGGCCTTGTTTGATTGTCAATGGTTTTTCGTTAAATTTCCTCTACTCTAGGTTTGTGGCCCATTCCATTTGAAGATTCAAGGACCACATTTATTGGTACTTTTATGAGTGGATCTTCCAAATTCTTTTCTGATCTTACGTATTCCAAGAAATCACCCCTTCCTTGGAAAGTATTTTAATCGCTTTGTGACGCAGCGGATACTTCAAGTTGTGATCAAATGATGCACAACGAACAAAACAACGATGGAATGATGCAAATATGGATTGATGGATTAAAGATACCAAGGATAAATGCACAAATCCGTTGATCTCGTGAGATACCGGATTCTAGCTATCTTTAACACGTTGATCGCACACGATACCGTGTTAGAAGATCTACGATTCTTCGACATAGATCTCGCACACGAGATTCCGTGAATCGGCTTCAAATACGTTGATTCGAGCGCAATCGAATAACCAAAAATGGAGAAAGGAGATAACACTCAACTTCCAATTTTAAGGAGGCACAAAGCACTCAAACAAAAGTTTATTCAAAATCAACTACTTTACAAATGACACAACCCTGCTATTTATAGAGTTACAACATGCATACACGACCTAACATATTCATGTTACAACAGCACTTCGACCTTCGACTTAACAACAACGACTCACGAGATAAGAACAAAGCGACGTAACAAAACACATAAGAAAGTTACGACAAAACATCAAAGCGACTCAACAAATTCACAACACAATAGCTTGAGCGACCTAAAACAAGTAGTATAGCAATAGGAAGCATGAGCGACCTAACATCTGTGAGCGACATAACATAGGTCGTAGCTTGCTGGTGAGCAACTTATAGCCAGGTGGCACAAGTAAGAACGCGGCATAAGTAGTTGGGCCATAGCTAGTTAGGTCGTTCGTAGCACAGTAGGTCGCTGGCGACATAAAATGACTCGCTGCTTCATCAACTAGCCATAACTTGTTATGATAACACGCATGCGACTCAAGGCTTAACTCGTTAGGTCGTTGGTAACCTAAGGCAGACAACTTGACGTAGTTATAGGTCGTTGCATCATCCTCTCCTGGTTGACAAGAATTCGACCCCGAATTCCCACTTTCCTCTTCTTCGACAAACTTATTCTCATGATATGGAATCAAGTGTTTGACGTTGAAAACGTCGGCGGTATGGATATGATCCGGCAATCTTAACCGATAAGCATTATCATTGATCTTCTTTAAGATCTCTACTGGTCCAATCTTTCGAGCTTTCAACTTGTTGTAAGTTCCAACTGGAAAACGATCTTTCGTCAACACTGCGTAAACAAAATCGCCCTCTTTGAAGTTTACACTCCTTCGCTTCTTATCTGCCAGCTGCTTATACTTCTCATTTGACTTAAGCAATCGTTCATGAACAATCCTGTGACATTCCTGCAACTCATTCACGAAATCACAAGCTCGTTTAACAACCCCTTTCTGACGTGGAACTATCGATAAATCCAACGGTCCTTTCGGAATTGCTACTTGAAATGGACTGAATCCAGTACTTCGATTAACAACATGATTATGTGCAAATTCTGCCTGACATAACTTTACATCCCAGCTCTTCAAATTATCCTTCACAAGACATCTCAACAAGTTTCCCAACGATCTGTTCACCACTTCCGTTTGCCCATCAGTTTGTGGATGATAGGCGCTACTAAAATTCAGCTTAGTCCCAACCATCTTCCGCAGACTCAACCAAAAATGACTTAAAAATCGAGTATCCCGGTCAGAAACAATGGTCTCAAGTAGCCCATGTAGTCGATAAACCTCTTTAAAGAACAATTGAGCAACACGGACTGCATCAACGGTCTTTTTACAGGCTATGAAATGTGCCATCTTCGAAAATCTATCCACCACAACATATATGGAATCATTCCCTTGTTGAGTTCTTGGCAAACCCAAAACAAAGTCCATGCTAATATCAACCCATGGTCTAGTAGGCACGGTCAATGGAATATACAATCCTGCTCGTAGCTGTCCCTTTGGAAACTTGACATATATGACATCTCTGCACAAATCTTTCAATTTCTTTCCTCATGGAAGGCCAAAAATATGATTGAGAAATCAACTGCAAGGTACGATCTCTTCCCACATGACCCTCTTCATGCAATTCCCCCACAATATTCATTCGCAAACTGCACTCTGGTACACACAATCGATTTCCTTTGAAGAGAAAACCATCCACCAACAGATACTCATCCGTCTTTCCTTTCTCGACTTCATCTATAATCTTAGCAAAGTAAGGATCCTCAACAAACAATTCAGGAAGTACATCAAATCCCATCACTTCAACTCTCATCGTAGTTAACAAATGATTTCTTCTACTCAATGCGTCTGCCACACGATTTGTAGCTCCCGACTTATGCTTTACCACAAATGTAAACTATTGCAAGTATGCGATCCATGAAGCATGCCTGGCTGCAACCTTATCCTGTCCCTGCAAATGTTTCAAGGCTTCGTGATCAGTATACAACACAAACTCTGTATGAAACAAATAGTGTCTCTAATGTTTTATGGCTTGGACGATAGCATAGAATTCCACATCATAAGTATTATATCTCATCTTTGCTCCCGAAAGCTTCTCACTAAAATAAGCAATTGGACGGCCCCTCTGACTTAATACCCCTCCAATTCCTACTTTAGATGCATCGGTATGTAATTCAAATAGCAACTGAAAATCCGGCAAAACTAGAATTGGTGCTGTCGTCAAAAGTTCCTTGATTCGCTCAAAAGCAAATCCTACTTCATTCGACCATGAAAACTGCTTGCCCTTCATACAATCAGTAACAGGTGCCATCACGCTACTGAAATATGAAATAAACCTTCAGTAGAATGATGCTAAACCATGAAAATTTCTAACTTCTATTATCGTCCTGGGTTGTGGCCATTCCTTGATTGCTTCAGCTTTATTCTGATCCACCTGTATTCCTCCTTCAGATACAACACATCCCAGAAATAAAACACTTCGAGTCATGTACACGCACTTCTTTGTTGCCGCATAAAATTGTTCCTGACGAAGTATCATCAACACTTCTCGCAAGTGTTGTAGGTGTTCTTCTGTGCTTCCACTTTATATCAATATATCATCAAAATATACCACTACGAACTTTCCAATAAATGGTCGAAAGATCTGATTCATCACTCGCATAAAAGTAATTGGTGCATTCGAAAGACCAAATGGCATGACCAGCCACTCATACAATCCTTCCCGTGTCTTGAATGCTGCCTTTCATTCATCACATGGTCGAATTCGAATCTGATGATACCCACTCTTCAGATCAATCTTTGAAAAGATAGCAGCTCCATTAAACTGATCTAACAAATCATCCAATCTTGGCATCGGAAATCTGTACCTCGCTGTAATCTTGTTTAATGCTCGACTATCTGTACACATTCTCCAAGTTCCATCCTTCTTTGGCACTAACAAAGCTGGTACTGCACAAGGACTTAAACTTTCTTGTGCGCGCCCTTGTTCAAGTAACTCCACCACCCGCCTTATCAATTCTTCGTGCTCCTTTGGACTCGTTCTATAATGTGGTCTATGTGGTAACACAGCTCCCGGAACATGATCTATCTGGTGTTGTATGTCTCTCAACGGTGGTAACTCTTTTGGCAATTCTTCAGGAAATACATCATCAAATTCCTTCAAAACTGGCTTAACTTCTTCAGGAATTTCAGCCGCGTCACTACTTTCACATCCAATTGACAGAAATACTTCAGGCTCGTCCTCTACTTCTTTGACAAATTCCTTCAAAGATAACAGAGTCTTTAGTTCTTCAATCTCCTCTAACTTGCTTTCACTTTGTTGCCGCTTTTTAGGAACTAAAGTGATTTTAGTGAACCTCGAACATGAAACTATAGCAATTAGTCCTTCCATCGTGTTGCATAGCTCTATCGAATTGCCATGGTCTCCCCAATAACAAATGACATACGTCCATATCCACAACATCACACCAAATTTCATCCTTATACTTCTTTCCAATGGAAAAAGTTACACAAGCTCTTCGATTAAGTTTCACTTCCCCACCTTTCCTCAACCAAGCTAACTTGTAGGGTTTGGGATGTTTCTCCATTTTTAACGCTAGTTTCTTTACAGCTTCTGTAGAGATAATGTTATCACAACTTTCTGCATCGATAACAAACTTATAAACCCTTTCGAAAATAGTACACGTTGACTGAAAGATGTTACTCCTCAACCAGCTAGTCTCCTCTTCCTGCTTTGGTGTCAAGCAAGATCTCCTCATCATTAAAGAATATCCTTCGTCTCCCGCCAATAATTATTCTTCCTCCTCAACTTGTGGTGAATAGGAAAATTCTATTTCTTCATCCTCATCCTCAACCTCAGCAACCATCGCTCGCTTCTTAGGCTTCGGACATTCATTACTCTTATAACCAAACTTCTGACTGTTATAACACTTGAAATTGTTGTTGACTTGGCCTTAGCAACTTCATTGACAACCGGTTTACTAACAGCCTTGGAAACATTAGTATTGCTACTAGCTCTTTTCACTTGATTGATCGAACTTGTAAATGCACCACCTCCTCTTCTGCCTTGCCTCTCCCAAGCTAAAGCCTTCCGGTGTGCTTCAGCAATGGATCTTGGATCAAACATATTCACCATATCCTGAATTTGCATTCTTAATCCTCCAACAAATCTAGCTGTCAATTGTTCCTCCATCTCCCTGATATCATTTCTAGCAATCAGTTGATAAAACTCATCTGCATAATCATTTACCGACTTTGTCCCCTGTCTCAAATTCTGTAAGTGCTGCTACATAAGAGATTGTTAATTATAAGGCAAGAAAGTAGCCTTCATAAACTTCTTCATCTTCTCCCATGAAACTATCTTCGACTTTCCCATTATTTCCGGTGTAAGTTTAGCATGTTGCCACCATGCCATAGCTCTTCCCCTCAATCGAGTAGCAACCAACTTAACTCTACGATGCTCGGGTACTTCCTTAAAGTCAAAAATTTCTTCAACATTTGATAACCAATCCAAAAATTCTTCCACTATCATTCCCCCTTTGAATTCTGGAATCTCTATTTTCATTCCCGAATCCCATTTACGATCATCTTCTGCATCCCTATATTGACATCGTACTTGGTCTCGATCTCGATAATGAATACTACCTCTGTCACCATCTTCATCATAATCAAATGTACTTCGATATCTATCCCGGCCATCAACATCTCTACAATCACGCATATCTCTTCTACTATGTCTTTCAGCATCACGATACGGATCATCTTCAAATCCACGATGTGTTCTTCTCTCTTCACCACAATACTCATGATGTTCTTGCCTCATAGAAACTGATGATTCTCTTCGATCTCGATGGGATTGTGGTGACACCGTCCTCGCTTCCGAAACCGATGGCGAAGCCCTGTTTCCTCCATGGTTCAAGACTGGTGACCTTCTCCTTTGACTTTGATTCAAGTCATTCATCAATTTCTCTAACTTTCCAATACCTTCATCAAACTTTTCATTGATACGTTGTTCCATTTGCTCAGTTTCTTGTCTTCGATGCACATCTTCAACATTTTGAAATCGATTAGCATGTCTCGGAGGCATGTTTGTCAAACAACAACTGATCTAACTCTCGGCTTTAACTCTGGAATGACGTACTTTGATACAAAGTAATGCACGGCTCCTTCACTGAACCTGCTCTCGGCTCTGAATCAAACTTTAACCCTCGGTCTTGATCAAACTAGCTCGGATCCCAAACTCCAACACTTCAACTGGCTCCCAATAGGCTCGGCTTAGCTATGATTGGCTAAACCTAGCTCTGATGATGGATTAAAGATACCAAGGATAAATACACAAATCCGTTGATCACGCGAGATACCGAATTCTAGCTATCTTTAACACGTTGATCGCGCACGATACCGTGTTAGAAGATCTACGATTCTTCGATGTTGATCTCGCGCACGAAATTCCGTGAATCGGCTTCAAATCCGTTGATTCAAGCGCACTCGAATAACCGAAAATGGATAAAGGAGATAACGCTCAACTTCCAATTTTAAAGAGGCACAAAGCACTCAAACAAAAGTTTATTCAAAATCAACCACTTTACAAATGACATAACCCCGCTATTTATAGAGTTACAACATGCATACACGACCTAACATATTCACGTTACAACAGCACTTCGGCCTTCGACTTAACAACAATGACTCACGACATAAGAACAAAGCGACATAACAAAACACATAAGAAAGTTATGACAAAACATCAAAGCAACTCAACAAATTCGCAACACAATAGCTTGAGCGACCTAAAACAAGTAGTATAGCAACAGGAAGCATGAGCGACCTAACATCTGTAGCGACTTAGCGAGATAAAGATTTGCGACCTTAAAGATGCGGCGTATGTGAGTGACATAACATAGGTCGTAGCTTGCTGGTGAGCGACTTATAGTCAGGTGGCACAAGTAAGAACGCGGCATAAGTAGTTGGGCCGTAGCTAGTTGGTCGTTCGTAGCTCGGTAGGTCGCTGGCGACATAAAATGACTCGCTGCTTCATCCACTCGCCATAACTTGTTATGATAACACGCAAGCGACTCAAGGCTTAACTCGTTAGGTCACTGGCGGCCTAAGGCAGACGACTTAACATAGTTATAGGTCGCTGCATCACTTTGTGTCTAACACCGATGATCCTTTTTCCATTGTACACACCATTCTTTGCAATTTTAATAGCGGCCTTTGAATCACAATGCAAAGAAACCGGAAATTTAGTATTTTCTCCTAGTGAAGTATCTACCATAAGTCTTTCAGATGTTCTGCTTCTTAACCTTCCAACTTAAGAGTAATAAAGTAAAATTCCATAGTAGATCATGCTACATATGTCTGTTTACAAGACAAATGATATAACACTCCCTCCTAGAGTAAACACGTAGCCATAGTGGAGATAACTTCATTATTCTCAGTAAACCAGTTTGCATCACAAAATCCCTCCAAAACAGTAGAATATTGATTATAATACAAGCACTATTCAATTGTACCATTAAGGTATCTCAAAAGATGACGAAGAGCATTCTAATTTTCGTTGTTGAGGTTGTGGGTGTACCTACTAAAATGAATTACGGCGTAAGCTATTTTAGTTCTATTAAAATTCATAAGAAATATTATGTTCCAAGAATTTGGCATATTCATCTTGTGATACACTAGGTTCTTTGTTCTTTTTAACAAGCACAGAAAGATCATACAGAGGTCGAATATGAGTCATGTCAAAATAATTAAATATTTTTTTAAATTTTGTTCTAAATAGTGAGACCGATTTAGTGAAAAAATGATTGTGGCTTTTCTCATTTTAATTCCTAGTATCATATCAGCCTTTCATAAATCTTTCATCTCGAATTGGAAGGATAATAAATTGTTTTCATCATTTACTGCATCCTGTACCAAATATCAACAAGTCATCAACATAAAGAGAAATAATCACACAATGAGGACCAAACACCTTTGAATATAATTAGGAATAAGCGACATTCATTATATAACCATTATTTACTAGGGTCCTATCGAATTTTTCATACCATTGTTTAAGAGCTTGTTATAGGCCACAAAGAGACTTTCTTAATTTTAAAAACATATTCTCTTGAATAGATACCACACAGCCGGTAGGCTGTTTTATATAAATTTCTTCTTTTAAGTCACCATTAAAAAAAATTAGTTTTCACATCCATTTGGTGTACTGCTAGATTATGAATGGTGGCTAAGGTAACTAAAGTTCTAACCGTACCCACCATGGTGATGGGAAATAAGTATCAAAACAATCATTGTCCTTCTTTTGAGTGAAACCAACGGCTACTAATATAGCATTGAATTTACCTTTAGAATCGTTGGTTTTTGTTTTCTTTCTAGAGATCCACTTTGTCCTAATTGGTTTGCATCCCTTGGATGGTGCAACACTTCGTAAATTGAACGATAATTAATTAAAACACAATTAATTAATAATTAGTAATGCAAAAATAGAATTTCACATACATCATAATTTGGCTTTGAAACTTGCATCGTAGTGTTCATGGCATTTCTTCGATCAATTTTCATATATACAGTTTTCCAGTTGGAGTTCAGACGAAAAATTAATAAATGCATGAAATTTCAAGTCATAAACAAATATATATGACCCTGCTTTTCCTGATGCTAGATGCGCTGCTAATTAAGGAAAAGAATATAATTAACCAACATTGATTAACTTTAACGGTCAGTTAATGCTTACTTAACGTCTAAGTATAATTAACATTCGTATAAGGAATAAAATAAATAGCAGAAATTTATTAAAAAATAAAGCCGATTGGTCGACCCCTCGTTACGACCATTTGACCACTAACGGTCAATCCCTGGATATTGAGCAATCAACCAATAGTGTTGTGTTGGTCGTACATTGAACCTAGTCCAATAGCTTAGATTTAATATAATATAATCGAATGTTTAACATTGATTCGAACCTCTACAAATACGGGTCCAACCCTTCACTTTTCTTCTCTTATTTTTTAAAGCACGATGAAGCTTTGCTATATCCTTTTCTCCATAAATTCTTTAATCCAAATAAAACTATAGTCTACATATACATATATACAAGTGAAGAATAGTATAGAATAATATAGATGGAAAATAGGATCAAATCAAATCGCTAAAGCTAAGGTAAAATATAAATCCAAATCCAAGATAAATTCAATTCTCTTCTTGGATTTAAATTTCTAATATGTATGTGCATGCTTGCAGCACATATTCCATTAGGGAGAAAAAAGGAGTCAAACAGAAACAACATGATTTAGATCTAGAAATTTGGAGGCTTAAAGGTAAGTGGAAAATTATCTATTTTTATATAATATTGGATTTATGTCATTGTAAATCTGTTTATATATGCATGTAAGTACCTTTGGAGTTGTTGGCTTAAATATACACATGTAATGAATCGATAAATCATTCCTACATATTATATGAATGATTTGTTTTAATATTGCATATATTTGAATCTGGAAAGCAAGGGTTAAAGTAGTCCTTATATTAATAAGGTTTTGTAGTAATTCCAGATTTGTTGGCAAGTAATATATGTAAGTAAAGATGAATTGAAATTTATATAATTGGACTGGGATTTAAGTAATATTTTAATTCATTGGAATGAAGCATGTTGAAATGAAAATTTCTAAGAATTATCCAGTTTTATAATTGAACAAGTATGTAACGGTTGAAATAAGAAAGAGATGCACAAAATATTGAGGTTCACCATACTTTGTACTATTTGTTTCAATAATAATAGCAAAGATCATTTCTCGTAATTTCAAACGTTACGCAAGTTTTCATTTTGGTAAGTTACCGAAATTTATAGTATTAACATTTCTTTTTTGGAGCATGTAATTTAAAGGCATTAAAATGCATAAATCCCTAAGTATAACTAAAGTAGGGTAAGTTGAGATAATAAAAAATGTTCAATTTTAAATATAGTATATGGGTAAGATAGAAAATGAATAATAAGCAATGAATTTTATGTAAACAATGAATAAGCAAGTAAGAAGATTATAGTAACTAAAAGAGGATAGTGACATATAAAAAGGAACCATAGATATACTAATAAGTACTAGTAGAAGTTAAGTAGTAAAAGGTGATCAAAAGTTATTCAATTAGAAGTATGCGATAAATGAAATTAGAAAAGGTTAATGAAACAAGAAATAAGTTATGTAAAGGTAACTAAACATAACAGTTGAACATACGAAGCATCGTAATTGAAAATAATTTATATAGCCTCAAGTATGCATTACATTATGACAGGCGTGAATTACTGAACCTAGTTAATAACTTAAATTAAGTAAAAATAACATTGCCATTAGTGTGGTTTGGGATGCGAGGTTAGTAAGATACCATAGTAGAAGTTTGTGCACCGAAAGGGGCTACTAATAGTTGTGCATACATTATACTAACGTGAGACATCACTAAATGTAGGACCTATGGAATTACATGTTTGCCTACAGGCGAAGGGAATACCAAGTAGGTTTGCTGTGGTAGATGTGTCAAAGGACAAGTAGAGTCCACTTCAACCTTTTGTGGGTTGTTAAGTAACAAGTGGGTATTTCCTGAATTGCATTAGGCAATCTAAATGGAATGGTGAGAAAGGCTCAAGGCTATGACAATGTGATTGGTACCATATATGGAGCTATTTTCATAGGTCGATAATGCCAACAGTCTTGAGCGTTCAGCAGAAAGATGGGGGTTAAACTTAAATGGACTACACCTCATGCTAATTTAGATCCCATTTAGGACAAGCACCGCCTTACAATTATTTGCTAGTTTGCAAGGCAAGGCTAGGTAACTCTTTTGTGGAGGTGTTTCTAATATGGATAGAATGCAGCTAAACTATTATGATGATGTTATTAGGCACTACAGGAGTTCCTCGGTATGCACGATGACGAGGACATGATACCGCGTTCATGGTGGATCCTGACGAGATGCTAGGTTATGGATACTAGCAGGGATAATACCATTGTCCAAAGAGGGACTGTAATTCTTACATACATACATACATATATATACATATATTTGTGTGTGTGTCTCTGTGTGTGTATACATATGTAGTTGTTTTCCACCTAGAGTAGATGAGATGTATCATACGCATATATGAAGTCAAGACGACTAATAAAACAATGACATAACATGCAGTGAAAGGTAATCAGCACAAACTAGTGTTATGTATAAACTGTGTAATTTACCATATACCAAAACGATGTTCTGATCTCCTTCTTATTACAACCTAAAAGATAGACTTGGAGGGACACGTGCTGGTACATGGAGGGAATTGTGAAAGGATAGATTTCCTATGCATGCTTAACAGTAACAAAGAGTACTAGATATCAAAGGCATTAGCCTTGATGTGTAATTATGTTTTATTATACTTTACTATCCTATTATGAGATTTTTTTAATAGCGCTTACTGCTTTTGTTTATTTACCGAAACAGCTCGCACCCCTTAATATTCCCAAAAAGGGCACACCAAAGGATGTGATGGATTATAGATATAGCTAAAGTATCATAGATACTAAGATTCACAAGACAATTAAGTAAAAGCAGTGGAAAAAATTTATGTAGTAACTCATTATTTAGAATTAAACTTCATAAAATAAGTCATAAAAGTAGAACATGTCTCAAAAATCAAATACTCATGTCTTATGAAAGGTACATCTCGGTCTCAGAATCATAGTACAAAAATAATAACAACCATCACTCAAAAGTGTCAATACATCAAAAGAAAAATGAAAAGAAGAAGAATACATGAAAAACTCTAGGAGTATATCTCCAAGCAATCTAACTATCGTCCTCGACTCTGCTGGCCTATGGGGGAAAAGGGAAATAAATGAGTGAGTCAGACAATAAGTCTGGAGAGTGAAAGTAATTACTAGCATTTCTAAGCAAGATAAGGATAATAGACTAAACAACTATTCTAGTTTAAAAGGAAATAAAGGAAAGATATAAAGTCGCATAGGGTACTATTTGACTGTATGCTTTGATTATTTGCTTTAATTGTTTCGACTTTTTGCACTCGTCTTATTCTACTTTGATTAGGCTGAAATCCAAATTCTACCCTTTGGTCGGCCTATTCTATCTCTTTTGTGCCACTGTGACCTGATCCAATCCTGTTGGTCCCATACAAAATGACACCTTTTTAGCGCTTAGGACGTAGTAGCAAATTATTTACCCTAATCGATGCCGCACGCTTGGTCTTTGCTGGTACACACTAACTGTCTCCCCTTATTTGGCCCTTTATTTACACTAATCAGCATAAGCATTCCCAGCCTCACCTAACTGTCCTGAGACCGTAAGTTCTAGACTTGAAGGGTAATGCTGCCCAGCCTCACCTAACCGATGCGAGACCATCGGTCCTAGACCAAAAAAGGAATGCTGCCGATACTGGTCCTAACAAACAATGTTCTGGTTTTGTGCCACTTTCCCATATTCCCAGATTTAAGACTCTATTAACCCGCATTTTGTCAAGGTCATAAACATGCGGGTTTAACCTAACCAACTTCACAATTATCAAGGCTGAAATATGATGGATTCGGTTTAAATGGATGAAGTTCACTTGGATAGGCTGGTTGGCATTAATTTGAGGGATTGGTCTTTAGTGGATCGGCGGAAAGGTAAGGCTGGTATGGATATGTCGTTCGGTCAGAAAGGTATGGCTCGATCTGGGTGTGTCGTTCGATCAGAAGTCATTCGGCCTTAAATGCTTGGCCTTAATGGTTGCTTGGCATTGTGGTTCGGTCAGGGTGGCTCGGTACTGGTGGTTCGACATTTGGAGGTGGCATGGCCTCAGGGTTCGATAAATGTGGTTTGGTGGAAGTTCATTCGGTTTGGGAGGTACGGGTCGATCGAGGTGTGGAGAAGAGGTATAGTTCGGTCAGAATAGTGCCACTTGGTCTGGTGGTGTGGGCAGGTCAGAGTGATGTGGCTCGGCATAGGTCGTTCGGCACATGCGATTCGGCATTTCTGGATTGGCCAAGATGAGAACTTCGGGTCGGCACGAGTATATGGTTCAGTTACTTCGAGTCCCGAGGCATGTGACTTTCGGACATCACTCGGATAGCTCGGTGGAGTATCCGGTGGATCGGCGTGGTTATTCAAAGGTGCCGCTCGGTGAAGGTTGGAAGTTTGTACTTGGCTCGGTCACTGGTGTAGTTGTTCAGCATAGGCCGATCGGCACGGTAGTGCGGGTCGCTCGCGATGAAGGATGTTGGCTTGGTTATGATCCTAATGGGCCCGAACAACTCTAGAAGCCCAGTAACTCCGGATTTGCCTACAAATACAGCATATGGGGTTCAGAAAAGGGATCTTCATTCTGCTTCCCATCTCCTTCCCTATTAAGGCTACTTTGCCATCATTGTTTTGAAAACTCTGGATTGTAACTGTAATCGATTCTAACACCGATAAAAAAGGAAATTTCTAGAGTGGACGTAGGCCGGAGTCAGCCAAACCACTATAAATTTTGTGTCTTTATTGCTTTCTTTTTAATTTTAACCATTCTTCATATTTACGCTCTTTACATATATTCTATTTGTGATCTATGACTGATATTTGGTGCTTTCATCTGGATTAGAGCATTAGTGAACAATTTTGGCGCTAACAGCCTCTATCTATTGGCCACTTATTTACCCTAATCAGCATAAGCGTGTCCCAGCCTCACCTACTATTATGAGACCATCAGTCCTAGATCTGAAAGGGAATACTACCGGTACAGACTACTACTTCTATATTTGCTTATTAACTTAATCTAAGATCTAAGTTTTAAAATAAGCCTCTTTTTGTTATTTCTTTCTTTTCTAATTATAACATATGTGTTATAATATGCTTATTAACTTTATCTAAGTTATAAAATAAGCCTCTTCTAGTTTCTATTTAGTTATAATCACTTGTTATAATTATGCTTACAAATATCTTAAATTTGCATATTTTAGTTAATTTCTATTTTTATTTCAGTTCTTCTAATTTTTACACTTCTGTAAATATAATGTTTTTCTATTTTAATCCATATTAGCGAATTCTTCCCTTTTTATTATCTTATTCACGTCAAAAAGGATTAAATCTCTATAAAAAGGAACTAACATTTACAAGCTAAATTCTAACTTTAAAACAGATGTAAATAACTGTGAAATAGCTGAATAAAAATAGTTGAATAAAATAGACTGAAAAGAACTTCTAAAATTCACTTAAAAACTAAATGTAAATAACTTATACAGAAACTGTCTCAAAATTGTAGAAAAACTATAACTATTGAGAACCCTATTATTTTAAGTTACTTAAAAATCTAAAATAATTACAAAACAATTACTTGTGGTCCTTAACTCTAGTCCCTGGCCTTTCTGGATCCAATTCTAGGGTCTAGAATATTTTTAATCAAAAAGATTTCCTCCTAAGAAAAAATTTCTATTTAGGGCTTAGCCTTTGGCAATGACCGAAATGGGAGAAAATCTAAATGAGAAAAATAGCTAGGCCTAGGGTTCTATTTTAATGTGACTTAGGGATCTCAGACCGTCGGATTTGAAGATTAAATCTGGTGCAACCACATCATAGGCTCTTTAGGAATCATTGGGTGCAGCTACGGACGCATGAGATTTGACAAAAAAAAGAAAAATATGTTTATCGGCTCGTACCTGGACGTTTTCATGTCTAGGCAGAAACGTGGGTCGACCGAACCACTTTGGGGGTTGACCTATAGGTCGACCTGAATCTAATGCAGGTCGACCTATGAACGTGTATTATTTTTTTTCATTTTCTTTTTATAAAATTCTATTTTCTTATTTCTTTCATAACTTCTTCATATTAGCTCGGATTTCAAAAAATTATATATGAAAATCGAACAGAAAATTACCATGGACCCAATGGTGAAACATCCATAGCTCAGTTCTGATAATTTCAGAAACTTATTTAATTATTTAATTAATTCATTAATTAATTATTATAGCTTAAATTTTTGGGTTGTTATATTCATGCCTCCTTAAAGGATTTCGTCCTCGAAATCCCTAAGGATAGAAGAATGGAATAAATATTTTCATCCAAATTCTACAACCATATATTCAACCATCATCCATTACATCCATTTTCCTTAAGCTTTCTAATGCAATTTATGTCATATGCAACAGTGTAGTGTCGATGTCCTTAACTAATGCAAAAGATTAGGCGGTCTTCTGATTCAGTCGACCTCCTTTTTATGCAATCATGTTTGTGCCATGTATCCAAATGAATGCAAGTTTTCTAATGATAACTGATAGTTCTATATGCGTTCTACAATCATTATCCAAATGCAACAATCATACGATAATCATCCATTCATAGCAACCATGAAATAAAAATGCAAGTGCACACACATTCATATGCATATGCTTTAGTAACCCAGTTAGGCTGACCCATAAGAGATAATAGTGCCCAGTGTGTGTATATGCATCCATTGGTACCCACTAGCAGCCACTAGCAACCACGAGCGTCCATCGTACATAACATGTTCTAGTAACATGTATACATTCAGTCCTACCATCCATAGAATAAATCCTAAGATCTACCCTCCCAATGGATACTAAAGGAAAGAACCTACTCAAAACTAAAGATGGAAATAGGAAATTTCAAACGTACCATCGAAGAGATGGCGATTAGAGGTACGTATTTTCTCCTCAGCCGCCCATGTAACATCCTTAATACTATCTTCCCGCTGCACCTAAACCAAAGGGACTTCCTTATTCCTAAGCTTCTTGATATCATGTCCAACGATCTTAGTAGGAACGCGATGAACTGATGCCTCTATCTCCACTTCAACTTCCATAAGTTGGCTAGTTTCCATTATTTCTACTGAATCATATAAGCACTTTTTCAAGTGCGAAACTTGAAAAACATCATGAACTCCCACGAGCATCTCTAGTAGCTTTATCCGACACGTCATATTCCCTATCCTTTCCACAATCGGGAATGGTCCTACGAATCTGGGAGCAAGTTTCCCACTTGATCCAAACCTCACTACCTTTCTTAGCGAAGATAGCTTAATGAAAGCCAAGTCTCCTACCTCCAACTCAATATCCCTTTTCCACTTATTAGCATAGGATTTCTATCTATCTTGGGCCATCTTCATTCTTCTTCTAATCAAATTAATCTTTTTCGAAGTCTCTATAACCATGTCGAAACCAAGCAGCAATATTTTTGTAGACATTAACCAACACGAAGGCGACTTGCAAGGTCTTCCATAAAGGGCTTCAAAAGGTGTCATCCCAATGCTAGCCTGAAAACTATTGTTATATGCGAACTCCACTAAAGGAATGTGTTCCGCCCAAGTTCTCCAATACCAATAATGCACATACTTAACAAATCCTCAATAACTCTATTAACTTTCTCCATTTGGCCATCTATTTGAAAGTGATAGACCGTACTCAGTCTAAGCTATGTCCCTAAAACCTTTTGCAAGCTTCTCTAAAACTCGCTAGTAAAGATAGGGTTTCCGTCACTCACTATGCTAAAGGGAACTCCATAAAGTCGGACTATCTCACGAATGTATATAAACGCCAAATAAGGTGTTTTCCTCTTGCTCTTGACTAGGATGAAGTGGGCGCTCTTAGTTGAACGACCTACAATCACCTAAATACTAGTATTCCCCTTCCTAGATCGAAGTAAACGATCTATGAAGTCCATCGAAACACTGTCCCACTTCAATTCGAGTACATCCAATGGTTGAAGCAATCCGCCAGGCATCTGATGCTCTTAACTCTTTGGCACACAAGACACATAGCCATAAACTCTGCTACATCCTTCTTCATGCCACTCTTATGAAATACTCTCTTCATGACCCTATACATCTTATCACCACCCGAATGAATAGTCATTCAACAATGGTGTGCTTTTGCTAGAACTTCTCCCATCAAATCACTAGTGCGGGGACATAAAGTCTTCCATATCTCCTTAGCCATCCTTTACTATCGATGGAATATTGTTGGAGAAGTCTAGAGACCTCTCCTCCACTAATCCTATCCAGAATATCCGCAAACTATGAATCCTCTCGCTGTCTTGAGCCAATATGATCTATGAGGGTAGGCTTAACCTCAATTGTTGTCAATTACCCAGGAGTAATATCTGTAGAGGGCTTAAAATCAAAGGTGGAAATAAATTCTAGGCTCTTCCACTCCACGAGCATTGGACTAAGGTTTGCTCTCTTCCTACTTAATGCATATGCAACCACGTTTCCCATGCCATGGGTGTAAGCTATCTCAAAGTCATATGATGCTAGAAACGCCATCCAATGCTACTGCCTCAAGTTTAAATATTTTTGTGAGAATAGGTACTTCAATGATTTATGGTCAGTGAAAAGATCGAACCTCTCTCCTAGCAAGTAATGTCACCAAGACTTGAGCGTAAAAACAATAGCAGCTAACTCCAAATCATGGATAGGGTAGTTCTTCTCATGAGTTCTCAACTATCTACTTCCATAACATACTACCCTCCCCTCCTACATCAATACTGCTCCAAGGCCAATCTCACATGCATGAGTGTATACTGTAAAATGCTTAGCCCCGTCGGGTAAAACAAACACTGGTGCACTGGTAAGATCCCTCATCAGCATCGTGAAGGAATTCTCACAATCCACGTCCCACCCGAATGTCGCATTATTCTTAGTGAGGTGAGGTTAAGCGGTGCTGAAATCTTAGCAAAATCTCTAATAAAATTCCTATAATAACCAACCAAACCTAGGAAGCTTCTAATTTTGGTAGCATTCTTGGGGGCCTTCCAATCTTATACTGCAACTAGCTTAGCGAGATCCATAGCTATACCCTCTTTTGAGACTACATGCCTCAAGAAACGCACCTCCTCATGCCAAAAGTGACACTTTGAGAATTTTTTTTCAACTAATGAACACGAAGTGTGCGAACAACCCCCTCACGATGAATATCATGCTCTTCCATACTCTTGGAAAACACCAAAATGTCATCAACGAATACTACAACGAACTTATTTAGGACATCTCGAAAAACGGGGCTTATCAAATCTACAATATAAGTTGGGGCATTGGTCAGCCCAATCGGCATAACCAACAACTCAAAGAATCCATCGGGTGTCCTAAATGTTGTCTTATCGATGCTATCGTCGGAGACCCTTAGATGATGGAATCCAGTGGCTAAGTCAAGCTAAAAAAATACTAAAGAGCCGACCAACTATTCGAAAAGATCGTCTATCCTAGGAAGCGAGTAATGGTTCTTTTTCACGGGTTTATTCAACTATCTATAGACTACGCAAAGTCGAAGGGAACCATTTGCCTTTGTAGCAAATATGACTGGCACTTCCCACTCAACTATGCTCTGTCTGATGAAGCCTTTCTCCAATAGCTCACCAATCTACTTATGTAACTCCTTCCTCTCCCTAAAAGCCATATGTCTCATGGGCAATGCCACTGGCTTAGCATTGTCATTCATCCAGATCCTAAAGCCGATCTATTTTAGGGGGTAGTCCCTTAACCTCCTCACAAACATCTGGGAAATCTCTAACAAATAGAACTGAATCTAACTCTCTTAGTGATGAATAAATGGAATAAAGGAAGCTCAACATGACTGACCTTTGTGGGTCGCAAGAAACCTCGAGAGTCTACCCGCTACTTGTCTCTAGCTTAATGACTCTCCTCTCATGGCTTATTATAGCACCATAAGTGGATAACAAGTCCAACCCCAAAATCATTCAATATCCCAAAAATCCCAGTATATAGGCATCACAATCAAACTCTATGCCTAGTACAAAAGTTTTTCAAACCTCTACAAATCATGGATAAATGTGTCGATCCTCCTATGGGGATTGAAATTACTATAGGGTCTACAATTAGAGAAATATCTAAGTGCAAACAACCAACCAAGGAGCTAGAAATGAAAGAATGTGATGCTCCAAAGTCAAAAAGAGTTCGAATAGGTAAATCTGAAATAGAGATCAAACCTTCGTAGAGACTTTCCTGTCTCGATCCGGTCCACTACTAGAAGGTGCTGCATCCAAAGCCTGAACTTGCACCGTAGGTGTAACAACCCGCATATTTGTCGATTTTATATTTAAATATTTTATCAATTCTCGGAATTTAGTCCAAAAGCTACTTTTTGCATACGGTCGAATTAGGACTCGGGACCACTCCCATTGAGTTTAAAATGCCGTTTGCGACCTTTTTGAGTATAAGCTTCGATATGTTTGGAGTAAGTTGATTTTTGCTACTTTTTTACTTTGGGTTTGGGTTTGGGTTCATCCCTATGTTTAACTAATACTCAAATCTGAGCCACTCCTCCCCATTCACCCTCACTTTCTCCTCTTTTCAGTTCTAAAGCATCAATGGTGGGAGAGATGGGAAATTAAAACTCCAAAACCCTAGTTTTCTTTTGCAAATCAAGCTCTAGCTCCAAACTAATAGAAGAACCTACTGGTAAGCTTCTCTTCTTCTTCTCCAACTCATTCTCTTATCAATTTCAGAAATTCCAAAACCTAACTTTTGGAATGTTCTTCTTTTAAAGCCTAGAATCAAGCTTCTTGAGATGAATTTGAAGAGTGGTTGATTCTCCTTTGCTTTCAAGCTTCTTCTTCAATCGTTTGGGTTCAAAGGTGAGATTTTTATCTCACATCTATGCTTATAATTATCTTCGAATGTTATGTATGAATTCCTAACACATATTCATGTGCATTAGCTTTTGGTTTGGATTGATTTGGTGAATATTCTATTTGCTGTTTTGGGTTCAATTCTTTAAAAATCATGCTTTGATGTTCAAATGTGTTTTTGGTGATGCAACGAGGAGCTCATGGACCGGGTAGCCGATTGGCATAAATCCTTAGTGCCGATGCTCGAGTGGTTGTAAATTAGTCGTGATTGGCCATTGTATTCGATGGGCTAGGAAGGGGCTGGGAACAGGTTCGGTCGACCGAGCTCTGTGGCCGGTCGACCGACCTGCTTCCAGAGTGCATAAGCACTCCTCTGTCTCAGGTTCGGTCGGCCAACTACAGGGCTCGGTCGACCGACCTGCTTCCCGAGAAAATTTCTGAAACAGGTTCCGGTCGACCGTGCTTTGTAGCCGGCCGACCGACCTGATGCAATTTTGCCTATTTCGCCTAGTTGCTTGAATTTCCAACTTTAATCGATTCGTGTTGTTTCCTATTTGTTGTTATCATTTATTATGACTTTGGTGACTCCTTTTTAGGGATTTTTGAATATCCATTTTGATGGATTCTTCATCGGTTTCGTTGGATTTTTATTCACATCTTCGTATGTGAATTTTAGTGATTGATTGTTCCTACAATCTTCTTCGTAATTTGTCACTTTAAAAATATGAAGGTTTCTATACTAGTAGTAAATATCAAAACCCTTTCTTTAAATGATTTCAACACTATTTTAGTACAAAGCTCGTTTCTTAAATCGTTTTCCAATCTATTAGTATATACAAACCTTTACCTCACTCGTATGAGAAATCTAATTAAACGACTTAGTAAAACGAGTGGTATGAAACGCTTGCGTTTACTTCGTCGGTTAATTCTTAGACATGTTCGATTGAATCTCTTGTGACAATTTTATAGTGGAGATCTACAGTTTGTTCGTAAATATTTAAGTTAAGCAAGTGGTTATGGGACATGAAGCTAAACTCATATATTTACTAGCTTAGTGTAATTGACACTTCTCCTTGATCATGACGATCATCTTTGTGATTTAGACTAGCAATGTGCTATGTCTCTTTGTCTGCGAGGGAGACTAAACCCTGTTTTGTGGAGTTTCGACTCAAATTGGTGGGGTAGCAACCTATGGTCTTCGGGTCGTTTGTGGAGCTTCGGCTCAATTTGTGATGGTTAGCAACCATGGAATTAGCATTCCGTTTGTGATACACATGTTGGTGAGCTTTATGCTCCCATTTGTGATAGGCCTTCCCCTTTTTGTGATTTCTGGATTTCTTGAGATGATTTCTAGAACTTGTGTTTCACCAATTTTCGTGATTTCCATTGATAAGTTTTATCAATATTTGTGCATTGGTGAATTTGTGTGTCATTGACTTTTGTGATTGACATTGATATAATCGTCAATATTTATGGTTTGGTGAACGAAATAAGGAGTATGACATTTCTTTGATTCTTGTGTAGATTTTGTGATATTGATTAATCTCTTGTTGATTTTCAATTACTTATATATATCACAGCTTGGCTTTGTGATTATTATGTGTTTAGTCATATCCCTTACACTATATCGTTTCATCTGATATTTATAGTTAAACTGATCCGTTTATTATTTTCTTATTAAATAATACTCGGGTCAGACCGAGATGTTACAGGTGCTTCTGCTTGACTTCTCACTTGGGATTGATTCCTTTGACTTTTGGCTAACTACTTAGATTAGTAGTTTTTTGTTGTATACACTTGAGATATAGACTCATAGTTGTATTCTTTTGTATAGCACGTGCTGCTATTCTTTTGTATTATTTTGGATCTTTTTGACCATTACTCTGATATACACTTTCATGTGTTAGTTATATATTCATATCTTCTTCCCCCTTTGTGATATGAATTATCTGTGACTGATTTACTTATTTCTAGATTTGTTTCCGAAGGATTTATATAGCCAATGTGTAGTAGTTTTGAGTTTGTATTGGTACGTCAGATTTCCTCTTGAAATAAAATGCATGTTTTATTATCTGACATATCGGTGCTCGCACAAAGCAATTACATGGATGATCGCTCCTCAACAGCCTTTTTCTCCGTGCTAGTCGACAGCATTACTCCGTAGTGTTCCTGGCTAGCGTGGGTATAGAGGTGGGGCGTCACAGCTTGGTATCAGAGCCAAACTTCGGAACAATGTAGAATAATTTAACAAGGATCATAGTTCTAAGTCCTTCTTAGGAGTCGTGCCTTAGGATTTAATTCGAGTCTTCGTACCGATTCATCCTATTTTCTTTATGATTCCTTATTTTATCTATCAAGATTGCTTGATATTCATTTTGTGAATAACCTTTTTCTTCTTTATTTCTTTCAAAAGGAAGAGAAATGGTTAGACCTGGCCGTCCCAGCGCCGGTCAATCTAGTGCTACTCCCCAAGATGGAGTTTTTATGACTACCCAGCAAATTCTTGACCATGTTACGAATGCTCAAGCAGCTGGTTCTAATCCGGAACCTACTCACCCTAAATCTGGATTTGCACGCCTGTGCAACGACTACACTAATTTGGGTGGGAAGCCATGTAAAGGTTCTGAAACTATTATTGAAGTCCAGGCTTGGTTAAGGACATGCGATCAAATCTTTTCTCGCATGAACCTCATTGATCTTCACCGAGTTCAGGTGGCTTCTAGTATGCTCCAAGAAAGAGCATTGGACTGGTACGAACTTCTTATTTCTGAGATTAATGAAGCGGATCTCACTTGGGAGAAATTCCAAGAGCGTTTCGAGTTAAAATTCATACCAGAAGCTGAGAAGGTGACTTTGGCTCGCCGTTTTATAGAACTTGTTCAAGGTGAATCTTCCGTGACAGATTATGTCGCGTCTTTTAAATCTCTCTCCAAATACGGGGTTGAATATATCAACACCCCATTGAATAAAAATCAGAGGCTCGTCTATGGCTTAAACAAAAATCTCAAGAAGCCATTACTTCTAAAATTAGAAGTTTCTTTCGACCAACTCATTGATATCGCTCTTCGTCTTGAAGAGGCGGATAGGGAGAATGATGTTGAAGTGGTGGGTTCCAAACCAAACTTCAACAACAAGAAGAGGCCAAACAAATTCAAAGGCCCTTATCCCAATAAGAAAGGAAAGCAAGCAACCTCTGTGGCAAAGACTTCTTCCTTTGGTCATGGGGAATGCTATAATTGTGGTTCGAAGGACCATTACGCGAACAAGTGTCCAAAGTCTCTCTCTTGTCGCTACTGCAAAGGTCCCGGTAAGGTATGCCTCATTCTCTCAGGGCAAGAAGGAGGGAAAGTTAAATGTTGCTCAAGCCCTTGGCAACACATCTCGTGGGCAAGGTATGCCTCATTCTATCCTTGATGGCATTATTATGTTTCGTGATCAACCCATTCGAGTTCTTTTCGATACGGGTGCATCCCACTCTTTTATTTCAAAAGAGCTTGTTGATACTTTTTCTTTGGACGTTTTGTGTTTAATGACTTCTTTGAGAATTGCGAATCCGGTTGGTGGATTCGCAAAATCAGTTTATTGTGTAAAGATGTCGAGATTATTTTGTGTGATTTTCCTTTCCTAGCCGATTTGCATGTCATGCGTTATTTAGGCTTTGGAATGTTTTTGGGAATGGATTGGCTTAACCGTTATGAAGCTCATATCCTATGTCCTGAGCGGGCTATTCATCTTCGACATCCTCAATCTGTTAATCAGGTTTCTGTTATTCTTAAAGATTCGGATTCTACTTTGGTTGCATCTTTATATTCTTTAAATCCTCGTGATGACGATAATGATGACGAGGAAGATATTATTTCTCTTATTCACGTTGTTCGTGAATTTTTAGACATATTTGAGCCCGTTTTAGGATTCCCACCTAAGCGAGCAATTGAGTTTAGAATTAATCTCATTCCTGGAGCTCAACCTATCACTCTTCCTCCTTATCGTATGTCCAACAAAGAAAATGAGGAGATGTGTAAACAATTATCTGATTTGGAAACGAAGCAATTTATTCGCTCTAGTTCCTCGCCTTGGGGAGCTTCAGCTATTTTTGTGAAGAAATCCGATGGTACGCTTAGGCTTTGCATTGACTATCACAAGCTTAATGATCTTACTATCAAAAATAAATATCCTTTACCTCGGATTGATGATCAATTCGATCGGCTTAGTGGTGCTAGAGTCTTTTCACAATTAGACTTAGCTACTGGTTTTCACCAGCTTCGTATTACAGAGGATAGTATTCCTTTGATATCGTTCCGTACTCGTTATGGATCTTATGAATGGCTTGTTATGCCATTTGGTTTAACGAATGCTCCTGCTTATTTCGTTGACCTTATGAATCGAGTTTTCAAAGACTTCCTCGACCGGTTTGTTCTCATCTTTATTGATGATATTCTTGTGTCCTCAAAAACCGAGGAGAAGCATGAAAAGCATCTTCGAATTATGTTGGAAACTCTTAGGAGTAATCAATTAAAGGCAAAGTTTTATAAATGCCACTTTTGGCAATCTCGTGTGAAGTTTCTCGGTCATATTATTTCCGAATCCGAAATTTCTATGGATCCTTCAATGATTGAAGCGATTCAAGATTGGAAGAGACCGGAGAGTGTGACGGAGATTCGTAGTTTTCTTGGATTGGCGGGTTATTAACGCCGTTTTATCAAAGACTTTTCTAAGATTGCCGTGCCTCTCACTAGTTTAACGAAGAAAGGTGTTAAATACATTTGGTCGGACAAATGTGAAACTTCTTTTCAGAAATCAAAAGAACTCCTTTCTGATGCTCCTATTCTTGTTATTCCCGAGGGGAATCAAGATTTCGTTGTTTATACCGATGCCAGTCGCGTTGGTTTGGGTGTCATTCTTATGCAAAAAGAACGTGTTATTGCTTATGCTTCTAGGCAATTAAAGCCTGCCGAGACTAGATATGCACACATGATTTAGAACTCGAGACTATTGTTTTCGCACTTCGAATTTGGCGTCATTATCTTTTGGAAGAGAAATTTATTCTTTATACCGATCATAAGTACTTGAAGTATTTATTCTCTCAAAAGTAACTTAATTTGCGTCAACAGCGTTGGCTCGAGTTCCTTGCTCCTTATGATCTTGATATCCTTTATACTCCGGTAAGGGTAATCGTGTCGCCGATGCTCTTAGCCGTAAACAACAAGCTATTGTTCCTATGATGATATCCGAATGGAACGATCTCGAGATTTTATCCACTTGCAAAATTCGAGACCGTGTTTTCGATTTATGTTCATCTCTTGTTTTATGTAGCCTTGAGGCTCACCCTTCTCTTTTAGACCGCATTCTTGAAGCTCAAAGGCTAGATCCTGAATTGGCTCTCCTTGGCCAAAATATTAAGGATAAAATTGATATTGAAGGTTTGAAAGACTTTGATATCGATTCTTGTGGCGGCATTCGGAAATTTGGTAGACTTATCGTACCAAATATTAGTGATCTTTGTAAATATATTTTAGAAGATTCACATCGTTCTAAATTAACCATTCATCCCGGAAGTAGTAAAATGTACGCGGATATGAAGCGGCTTTATTATTCGGAGGGAATGAAATCTGATATTGCTAACTTTGTTAAGTGTTGCTTGACTTGCTAACTCATTAAGGCCGAACATGAAAGGCCCGGTGGGTTATTGCAACCTTTAGAAATTCCAATTTGGAAGTGGGACCAAATTTCCATGGATTTTATAGATGGCCTTCCCCGTTCTCGTTCGGGTCATGATAGCTTATGGATGATTGTTGATAGACTTACTAAATCCGCCCATTTTATTCCCGTTCGGTCTAGCCGAACCATTCCTCTTTTGGCCAAACTCTTTGTTAAAGAGATTGTTAAATTGCATGGAGTTCCTACTTCTATTGTTAGCGACCGTGATCCTGTTTACTAGTGGATTTTGGAAGAGTCCTCAAAAAGCTTTAGGAACGAAGCTTAATTTTAGCACCGCTTATCACCCCCAGTCCGATGGACAAATCGAGCGTGTGAATCAAACTCTTGAAGATCTTCTTCGTGCTTGTGTGCTTGATTTTGGTGGAAGTTGGGAAGATCATATTTCTCTTGTTGAGTTTTCCTATAATAATAGCTTCCAATCTAGTATTGGTATGGCACCTTTCCAAGCACTCTATGGAAGGCCATGCCGATCTCCTTCTTGTTGGCTTGAGGCCGGTGAGAAGCTGGTTTTAGGTCTAGATTTTATTCGTGATTCCACAAAAAAGATTGAACTTATTCGACATAGGATGAAAGAAGCCCAGAGTAGACAAAAATCCTATGCCGATAACCGGAGAAGGAAGTTATAATTTTCTGTGGGAGATCTTGTGTTCATTCATGTGTCACATATGAAAGGTGTTGTACGTTTCAGCCAATCGGGAAAATTGGCGCCTCGATATATTGGGCCATTTCCTATCATTGAACGTATTGGTTCGATGGCTTATCGCCTTTTATTACCGGCTCAGTTTTCTACTATTCATGACGTGTTTCACTTTCTCAATTACGGCAGTGCGTTCGAGATTCCGATTCTATCCTTGAGCCTGGTGTTGTGGAAGAAATTGAAGTCCCGCCTAATTTAACTTATGAGCAGCATCCTATTCGTATCATTGCTTCAGAAGTCAAACGACTTCGAAATAAAAATGTTCCGCTTGTTAAAGTTCAATGGTCTTCAAATCCTAAGGATTGTTCTTGGGAATTTAGAGAGTTCATCGAGCGAACACATCCGGGCTTACTTTCTCGTGCTCTTTGAGGTGAACTTCTTATTTCAAACTTCTTTTGTGTTGAATATGCTTTTATGGTTGTTTCTATATATCTTCTTCTTAAATATTGCGAGGACGCAATTTCTTTAAGGAGGGGAGTCTGTAACAACCCGCATATTTGTCGATTTTATATTTAAATATTTTATCAATACTCGGAATTTAGTCCGAAAAGCTACTTTTTGCATACGGTCGAATTAGGCCTCGGGACCACTCCCATTGAGTTTAAAATACCGTTTGCGACCTTTTTAAGTATAAGCTTCGATATGTTTGGAGTAAGTTGATTTTTGCTACTTTTTCACTTTGGGTTTGGGTTTAGCCCTATGTTATACTTATACTCAAATCTGAGCCACTCCTCCCCATTCACCCTCACTTTCTCCTCTTTTCAGTTCTAAAGCATCAATGGTGGGAGAGATGGGAAATTAAAACTCCAAAACCATAGTTTTCTTTTGCAAATCAAGCTCTAGCTCCAAACTAATAGAAGAACCCATTGGTAAGCTTCTCTTCTTCTTCTCCAACTCATTCTCTTATCAATTTCAGAAATTCCTAAACCTAACTTTGGGAATGTTCTTCTTTTAAAGCCTAAAATCAAGCTTCTTGAGTTGAATTTGAAGAGTGGTTCATTCTCCTTTGCTTTCAAGCTTCTTCTTCAATCGTTTGGGTTCAAAGGTGAGATTTTTATCTCACCTCATAATTATCTTTGAATGTTAGGTATGAATTCCTAACAAATATTCGTGTGCATTAGTTTTTGGTTTGGATTGATTTGGTGAATATTCTAATTTTTGGTGTTTTGGGTTCAATTCTTTAAAAATCATGGCTTTGATGTTCAAATGTGTTTTTGGTGATGCAACGAGGAGCTCATAGGGCCGGGTAGTCGATTGGCATACATCCTTAGTGCCGATGCTCGAGTGGTTGCAAATTGGTCGTGATTGGCCATTGTATTCGATGGGCTAGGAAGGGGCTGGGAACAGGTTCGGCCGACCGAGCCCTGTGGCCGGTCGACCGACCTGCTTCCAGAGTGCATAAGCACTCCTCTGTCTCAGGTTCGGTCGGCCAACTACAGGGCTCGGTCGACCGACCTGCTTCCCGAGAAAATTTCTGAAACAGGGTCCGGTCGACCGAGCTCTGTAGCCGGCCGACCGACCTGATGCAATTTTGCCTATTTCGCCTAGTTGCTTGAATTTCCAACTTTAATCGATTCGCGTTGTTTCCTATTTGTTGTTATCATTTATTATGACTTTGATGACTCCTTTTTAGGGATTTTTGAATACCCATTTCGATGGATTCTTTATCGGTTTCATTGGATTTTTATTCACATCTTCTTATGTGAATTTTAGTGATTGATTGTTCCTACAATCTTCTTCGTGATTTGTCACTTTAAAAATATAAAGGTTTCTATACTAGTAGTAAATACCAAAACTCTTTTTTCAAATGATTTCAACACTATTTTAGTACAAAGCTCATTTCTTGTATCGTTTTCCAATCTATTAGTATATACAAACCTTTACCTCACTCGTATGAGAAATCTAATTAAACGACTTAGTAAAACGAGTGGTATGAAACGCTTGCGTTTACTTCGTCGGTTAATTCTTGGACTTGTTTGATTGAATCTCTTGTAACAATTTTATAGTAGAGATCTACAGTTTGTTCATAATTATTTAAGTTAAGCAAGTGGTTATGGGACATGAAGCTAAACTCATATATTTACTAGCTTAGTGTAATTGACACTTCCCGTTGATCATGACGATCATCTTTGTGATTTAGACTAGCAATGTGCGATGTCTCTTTGTCTGCGAGGGAGACTAAACCCCGTTTTGTGGAGTTTCGACTCAAATTGGTGGGGTAGCAACCTATGGTCTTCGGGCCGTTTGTGGAGCTTCGGCTCAATTTGTGATGGTTAGCAACCATGGAATTAGCGTTCCGTTTGTGACACACGTGTTGGTGAGCTTTATGCTCCCGTTTGTGATAGGCCTTCCCCCTTTTGTGAATTCTGGATTTCTTGAGATGATTTCTAGAATTTGTGTTTCACCAATTTTCGTGATTTCCATTGATAAGTTTTATCAATATTTGTGCATTGGTGAATTTGTGTGTCATTGACTTTTGTGATTGACATTGATATAATTGTCAATATTTATGGTTTGGTGAACGAAATAAGGAGTATGGCATTTCTTTGATTCTTGTGTAGATTTTGTGATATTGATTAATCTCTTGTTGATTTTCAATTACTTATATATATCACAGCTTGGCATTGTGATTATTATGTGTTTAGTCATATCTCTTACTCTATATCGTTTCATCTGATATTTATAGTTAGACTGATCCGTTTATTATTTTCTTGTTAAATAATACTTGGGTTAGACCGAGATGTTACAGGTGCTTCGGCTTGACTTCTCACTTGGGATTGATTCCTCTAACTTTTGGCTAACTACTTAGATTAGTAGTTTTTTGTTGTATACACTTGAGATATAGACTCATAGTTGTATTCTTTTGTATAGCACGTGCTGGTATTCTTTTGTTTTATTGTGGATCTTTTTGACCACTACTCTGATATACACTTTCATGTGTTAGTTATATATTCATATCTTCTTCCGCCTTTGTGATATGAATTATCTATGACTGATTTATGTTATGCTTATTTCTATATTTGTTTCCGAAGGATTTATATAGGCACTGTGTAGTAGTTTTGAGTTTGTATCGGTATGTCGGATTTCCTCTTGAAATAAAATGCATGTTTTATTATCTGACATATCGGTGCTCGCACAAAGCAATTACATGGATGGTCGCTCCTCAACAGCCTTATTCTCCGTGCTAGTCAACAGCATTACTCCGTAGTGTTCTTGGCTAGCGTGGGTATAGAGGTGGGGCATCACAGTAGGTGCACCTGCTCTCTTCCCCATCCTTTGAAGACAAGCTATACTAAGGTGTCTAGGCTGCCACAGTTGTAACACCTCCCATTTATTGTGTCCTTCTTATAGTCCTTTGTGAAATGCCCAACCAATCCACAACTATGACATTCTTGCCTTTCTTGATCCGTCCCATTCGAGGGCCTCCTCCTTTCTTCTTGTCCTTATCTTTTTTTCTCTTTTACCACTGCTTCTTAGAGTTTTCTGATTTAGGAACCTCCTTAACCTCTTCTTCCTTAGCAGCATCTGTCATGAAAGCCATTTCGACAAGTGACTCAAATGTCGCTTCCGTTGGTACATGTGTCAATGCCAACCCTTGGAGGTGCTGGTTCAAACCCTTAGCAAACTTGATGGCCTTCTTATGCAGTGCATTAAGAAGCTCCATTCCGAACCTCGATAACTTACTAACCTGATTTATATACTCCTTTACCGAAAGACTCCCTTGCTCCAGACTAATGAACTTCTCCGACCGCATGCTTTCATTGGCTTGCGATAAGAATTTTCAATTAAACCTTTCCCAAAATCAAACTAAGAAATGTCTATACCTTCCATTTCAACAATTTCCCACCGATGAGAAGCCTCTCCCTTCAGCTGCCAAGATGCAAGCTAAACTCTTTATCGGTCCTCCAATACTAATAGCCCAAATATCCGCTTCGTATTCCTCAACCAAGTTCGTGCCTCCACAAAATTCTCCATGCGGGAAAACGTCTTGCCTCTTAGATTAGCAAAGTCCTTGCATAGCTTAAAAAAATTGGCTGTTGTAGGTGGATTAATGGGAGCTCCACCCGCCGATGATGCATTGGCCGCTTGCACCTTGCACCTCTGGTGCCATATCTTGGAGGTGCCTATGGAATCAGGCAGGGACTTGGACACCCTCTACAAGATTTGGGACGTTCGTCATTCTATGCAAAGAAAAGAAATTTAGGCTCGAAAGAAGGTTAGACTGGATTTTGAGGTGATTTTTTTATCAAAACTCTTTTATACTTGAAAACCATTTTTATAATAAGAGTTTCTTTATGAAAAATAGGTTGAAAATGATTTACTTTTAAAACAAGTTTTTAGAAATCCTATAACCTTTGGCTTTGATACCAAGTGAAACACACCACACTTCTTAGTATTCCCAAAAGGGCACACCAAAGGATATGGTGCGTTATAGGTATTGCTAAAGCATCACAAAAACTAATATTCATAAGATAAATAAGTAAAAGCAGTGGAAAAATTTAAGTAGTAACTCGTTATTCAGAATTAAAGTTCATGAAATAAGTCATAAACGTAGAATATGTCTCAAAAACCAAATACTCATGTCTTAAGAAAAATACATCTCAGTCTTAGAATAAAAATATAAACGATCATCCCTCTTATAATTGAAAGTACATCAAAAGCCAAATGAAAAGAATAATACATGAAAAAAATCTGGGAATATATCTCCAAGCAGTCTGAATCTACTATCCTCGAACTCTATTGGCCTATGGGGGAAAAGGTGAAATAGAGGAGTAGGTAAGACAATAAGTCTGATGAGTGAAAGTAATTACTAGCATATCTAAGCAAGATAAAGATAATAGACTAAGCAACAGTTTTAGTTTAAAATGAAATAAAGGAAAGATAAAACTCGCATAGAGTACTGTTTAACTATTTGCTTTAATTACTTCGATTTTTTTCACTTGTCATAAACTTCTTTGATTAGGCTAAAATCCTAATTCTATCCTTTGATCGACCTATTTTGTATTTGTTGTGTCACTGTGAGCTAATCCAATCTTGTTGGCCACACTGCAAAATGACATCACTTTAGTGCTTAGGATGCAGTAGTGAAATACTTACCCTAATGTATACCGCACGCTCAGTCATCGTCGATACACACTAACTGTCACCCTTTATTTGACCATTTATTTACCCTAATCAGCGTAAGTGTGCCCAGCGTCACCTAACTATTATGAGACCATCATTCCTAGACCTGAAAAGGAATGCTCTCCAGCCTCACATAACTATTGCGAGACCATCAATCCTAGACCTGAAAGCGGTACTGGTCGTAACAAACAATCTTCCACTTTTGCTCCCCTTGCCCAATTCCCTAGATTTGAGCCTTTATCTATTGGCCACTTATTTACGATAATTAGCATAAGCATGTCCTACCCTCACCTACTACTGTAAGACCATCAGTCCTAGATCTGAAAGGCAATGCTATCGATACCGACCACTACTTCTATATTTTCTTATTAACTTAATCCAAGATCCAAGTTCTAAAATAAGCCTCTTCTATTATTTCTTTCTTTCCTAATTATTTTCTTTGTATTATAATTTACTTATTAACTTAATCTAAGTTTTAAAATAAGCCTCTTTTATTTTCTCATTTTAGTTATAACCCCTTCTTATAATTATGCTTGCAAATATCTTAAATTTGCCTATTTCATTCCATTTCTATTTTTATTTCAATTCTTCTTATTTTTATTTTTGATTTCTGTAAATTTAGTTTTTTTCTATTTCAATCCCTATTAGTGAATTCTTATCTTTTTATTATCTTATTCACGTCATAAAGGATTAAATCTCTATAAAAAGAAACTAACTTTACAGGCTAAATTCTAACTTTAAAACGGATGTAAATAAATGAAAATAACTGTAAATAACTGTAAATAGTTGAATAAAATTAGTTGAATAATATAGACTGAAAAGAAGTTCTAAAATTTAATTGAAAACTATCTGTAAATAATTTATATAAATGATGTCTTAAAAATTATAGAAAAACTACAACTACTGAGAACCCTATTATTTTAAATTACATAAAATCTAAAACAATTATAAAGCACTCACCTATGGCCCTTTGCTCTAGTCTTCGGTCTTCCCAAATCCACTTCTAGGGTGTTAATCAAAAAGATTTCCTCTCTAGAATTTTTTTCTATTTAGGGTTCAGCCTCTGGCGATGAACCCAAATGAAAGAAAATCTAAATGAGAAAAATAGTTAGGCCAAGGTTTCTATTTATGGTGTGAGTTAGAGATCTTAGACCATTGGTTTTGAAGATTAAATCTGGTGCAACCACGTCATTAGTTCACTAGGAACCATCGGATGCAGCTACGGACGCATGAGATTTGACAAAAAAAAGCAAAATATGGTTATCGGCTCGTACCTGGACATTTTCACATCCAGGTAGAAATGCGAGTCGACCAATGAACATGTATTTTTTTTGTTTTCTTTTTATAAAATTCTAATTTCTTATTTCTTTCGTAACTTCTTCATACTTCCTCGGATTTTGACAAGTTATATATGGAAACTAATCAGAAAATTACCACGGACCCAATGGTGAAACTCCTGTAGCTCAATTCTGAAAATATCAAAAACTTATTTAATTATTTAGTTAATTTTTTAAGTAATTATTGTTATTTCTCAAATTTTCGAGTTGTTAGATTTACAGAAAACCAAAGCTAATGATCCATAATGTAATGGACTTGGATTTTAGATTTAGCAAAAATCAGACCAGCTGAGGTATGGGTTGTTATTGCTAGAACAACTAAGTCCTAGGTATGGTTAGACATTATAGAATCAAGTTCAGATTTAATAGCATCTTTCCAAGAATTACCATCCATAGATTTAATTGCCTCTTCATATGTTTTAGGATCTTCCTTCATTTGAAGTACTGAAAAAATGATATCATCTGAAAGTCGCTATGCTCTAATACCAAATGAAAGTGTGTTATAGAACGTGTAATATGGACATATGATAACACAGAGTATAGTAATGATAGTAATACAGTAAATAGTGTGTAATATAAAAGTAGTAAGGTAAAATGACACCAGGAATTTTTATACTGGTTTGGAGCAGCGTCCTACATCCAGTCCCAGTCTCCTTTTGGAATTTTACTAAAACAACAACCCTCACATAACCCGGAGGAAGAGGTATATACAACCCCTGAGCAGACGAATGGGGATCTGAGTAGTAGAACAGGATTTCGCCTCAGCAGCCGAAGAGGACTTCACTCGCTTGAGCAGTAGAACAGGACTTCAACAAGTAAAGAAAATACTTTTGACTTTTGTGTATTCTGATAACACGGATTTGTCACTTGTAGTACACCCTTCCTATAATCTTCTCCTCGAGTATAAATGTATATATTTGAAGTATATGAAGAATAGAAAGGTATAGTATTTCTTTAATGCAAAATGATTGAAAGTATGATAGAAAATAGATTCCAGAGAATTAGATCAAAGAGATAAGAAAATTCAAATGTGATTCATTGTGTTAGTAAGTGATTTGGATTCAAGTTGGAGTTCGTATTTATAAAGTCTAGAAGGCAACGACTATTGATGAAGAGTTTTGATTGAAGTGTTGTGTCCAAATCTTTTCGTAGAAGTTCGTAACTCATCATAAAAAGTCGTGTCTTTTCAAAAAATACTGTTGTAGAAATTCAATCAACTGAGCTTCTGGGTCGGTCGACTGAATATTTAAACAAATTTAAAAAATATATATTTAAATACCTGTTCACCTGTGCATGTTGTACAGTATTTTCTAGGTCAGTCGACTGAGCCTCTGGATTAATCGATTGACCTGGTAAAATCTGTGCAATTTGCACAGGTTTTACAGGTATAATAATATATAACTTTAAACACTTTTATAATGTAATATATATAACATAAAACAATTATTCATGCTTATATATGTATAAATTATTTGGAAATAAGATGATTAAATATATAAGCTAATATATAAGTAAACGAGGAGAGATTTTAACAAAATTGACCTAAGACTCAAAAATAAAATAATATAATTGATGCATTGGTTTTAAAGTCTTGTCTCCTTGTCTCTTTTTGTCGTAGCAGTAAGTATGTCGTAGTGATAGCTTCGTTTCATGGATGAAAACCAAGTCTCAACATTCTCCCCTTTTTATTGATGACAACCTGTAAATAGATATAGATTTCGACTTTATATACATACATATATATATATATATATTACGTAAATACTTACTCCCCCAAAATATTTGACGCTCTATATCCTGCATTCTTAATGTTAGCAATAATATTTCTCCCCCTTTGTCATCGACAAAAAGAAATAAAGAATGTAAACAATATAGAACAAAATAACTACTACTTCTAGTGTAAGGTATAAGAAAAAAATTAACATTTAAAGCATGCGATACCTAAGATTCTTATAGTTTCCTAATTTTTAGTAAACGATACCCATTTAGGTGTGGTTGAACCTTTAAAAATATAATTTTCATTATTAACTACCATATCAAAATAATCATCGATTTATTTTTCTCCATTTTTCCATTTAACAGGAACCCAAATACTTAGATAATTTTATTCATATTTCTCATCAATGATTTTCTACTTCTAAAGAAATTATTTTTGGTCATAGCAGTATTTGAATTTCTATAAAAATTGAATTTAAACTTTACTAGAAATTTGGAAGTAGCACTAACATTTTTACTATACATAAATGCGTATCTAGTGCTATTTCGACGATTAGTAGCTAAACAACTCTTATCATGTAAAGGTTTAGAACTAGATAAAATCATGTTTAAATCCTTTTAACCTTTATTAAATTTTGTGACGTCAGTGTTAAGTTTATGAAATCTAGCTTTAGATTCACAATCATTATTTTCAAAAGAAATATTTCTATTTTTCAAAATACCAATTTTCTCATTTAATTTAGAATTCTCCTTTTTTAACGTACATTTCTCATTTTTGAGAAGAAAATTTTGAGATTTCGAATTATATATAGAGGATTGTAATAATTCATTTTTTCTTTTCTAATCAAAATTTTCCTTTGAAATTTTTTCTCTCTTTTTCAAATATGGTGTTTGGTTCATCTAGAAAATTTGTAAGAGCCTCAAAATTGTTATTTAAAACACCAAGTTGATTTCTAAATCCAACTTCTCATTTTTCAATTTTTTTAGTTTCAACTTCAACAGATTTCATCTTTTCTAAAATAATAAAACTAAGCTTTGAAATCTTATTGCTTATACTAACTAATTCATTATTATCTTGTAATGAAATTTGTAAATCAAAAAGTACCTTTTTGTAGTCCTCACTGGTGGCTTTGACAGGGATTTTGCCGGTGG
Source organism: Allium cepa (assembly GCA_030765085.1). Taxonomy (NCBI): domain Eukaryota; kingdom Viridiplantae; phylum Streptophyta; class Magnoliopsida; order Asparagales; family Amaryllidaceae; genus Allium; species Allium cepa. Next base: position 193,571,764 of record CM060943.1, read on the forward strand.
TATTTTCGACTGGGTCGTTTTCTAGACATTATTCTATGATGTTGTGATGATCGATAGAATTCCAGGCTCTGATATCAAATGAAAGTGTGCTATGGATCGTGTAATATGGATATATGATAATACAGATTATAGTGATAATAGTAATATAGTAAATAGTGCGGAACATAAAAGTAGTAAGGTAAGATGACACCAGGAATTTTTATACTGGTTCGGAGCACCGTCCTACATCAAGTCCCAATATCTTTTTGGAATTTTACTAAAACAAACCCTCACTTAACCCGAAGGAACAAGTTTATACAACCCCTAAGCAGCCGAACAGAGACCTGAGCAGCAGAATAGGATTTCGCCTCAACAGCCGAAGAGGACTTCACTCGCCTAAGTCACAGAACAGATCTTCAACAAATAAAGAAAATAGCTTTGACTTTTGTGTGCTCTGATAACATGGATTTGTCACTTGCATTAAACCCTTCCTATAATCTTCTCCTCGAGTGAATGTGTGTGTGAGTGTGTGTGTGTGTGTGTGTATATTTGATGTATGTAACGACCCGTTAAATTTATAATATTAAATGAATTGAATTAATATAATTTTTAATCTAATTTATAATAAATGTAGGAGTTGGATATAGTAACTGAGATTTAAGATTTAACAATTGAAATGTTATATGGCAATAGGTAGAATAACGAAGATTTGTGTTGTGGTTATAAGTCATAATTAGTTGATTAAAATGGTATTTATGAAATAATAACTGAATTGAATTGCAATATATAAACATCAGAAAAATTTAATTGGTGGATTAAATTTGTTAAAGTTCATAAGTTTTGTAATTTAGTTTAGTAGAACTTTAAATTATAAACGAAGATTGAAATAAACGATAAATTTAATTATGTAAATGGTGACTCAAGACCTAGGTTATAGAAATTGGAACATAATCCAATTTGAATTAAGTAGAAGAAGGATTTGGTTAATATGTAAGTTATTGTTCAAGGTATTGAATAAAAACTTGGAATCCAATCATAATTTAATGATAATAACGTTAGTATTAGAGAATAAATATATTTCAAAGCAGTACCCGAATGAACGGAATAAAATGAATATATATTGAATAGAAATGAAATGTAAATTGGCACATTTGGTTGAAAGTTAATTTTAAGAAACATATAAATGTTGAATTTGTGAATATTAATATAAATATTAACTTGAATGGGATTCATTAATACAAAGATGTAATAAGTGTAGATAGTAAAAAATTTAATGGCTGTAGTGGAAAAAAAAAAATCTAGTAGTAACATAAATTTATCTATATGGAAAATAGAGTATAGATTTGAACAAATGTATGAAAATTTGATAAGAACAGTGGTTGTAATCAGTTTGATTATTTAATATTTGGAAGATAGAGATTTGTAAATCCGTTAATGAATTTATAATGGGAAGGAATGGTAAGAATGTAAAAATTATAAGCATTTGATTCAATTAAGGGAATTAAATTATAATAAATGGTCATTTAATAAATTCAACGTTCTGTGAGAAATCATAATAGTTGTGTAAAATGTGTACAAACTTCGATTTGGAAATTTATTGGATTTATAACGGTTTTGGTATTACATTTATGAGTTTAAAAGTTATTTCATTTTGTAAAGTAATAAAAGCTTATTTAGGTGACTAGAATTTAGCGTAACGACTATTGTGTGTTACTTATTCTTGTTGCTTGTTAATTTAAATTTTGGGAATCAAATTCAATTTATCCGCCAATTTACCGCAGTTAAAGTGAAATGAATTGGTGAATGAGTAATGTTAAATGCAAATAAGATGTAACCAAGAAAATCCCATTTATAATAATTTACGTAGAATGAAGTAAAGAAACCAGGAAATGAAAATGTGAAAATGTGGATGCAATGAGATCTTAAGTAATAATAACTTTGTTAGGTAAGTGATAACGGATTTTTTTTTTGTATAACCAAATAAAGATCCAAATTTATTTGGAAATTAATTGCAATCAATTGAATTTATTGCAATTAAATGGATTTAATATTTAATAGTTATGTAATTATTATTTGGAAGAAATTGGAGTTATTTGTAATAAGTATGAACCTAATGTTAATTTTTCTTATAGGATTGACAATTGATATGGAATGAAAAGAAGAAAATTTGGGTCAGTAAAATTTGGAATTTATGCATAATAAAATGGATTCTAACGTTAAATACTACGTTATTGAGATTTAAATTAGACTAAAAGAATAATGATGTGAATCAGGAACTAATGTTTATGGCATCTTTATTTTAGGTGAAAGTTGAGAATATAAAGATTTAAAATCTAAAGTATGGGTTTTGAGAATATAATTTATAAAATTCTTAAATATAAGAATGTAACAGCCCTAGTTTTAGCTATTTATTTTATTTTAATTATTTTAATTTTGAAATATATTTTATATAAATTGTGTTTAACAATATAGTTTAATTATTTAAATTGGAGATATATTTTATAAAATTTTGTATGTCAATAAAATTTAATAATAATTGTAGAAATTTAAGCTAAGTTTGAACGGTTAAATTTCGCGTTCAAAAGACGCGTCAATTATAGGGCATAAGCAACGTAACAAAACGTGTGTTTTTAAAATGTTATTTTTGTGAAAATTTTTGATGTTTTAGACTGCGTCTGTTTAGCGTAGTGTAAAAATCAAGTTTTAAATATTTTTGGATATAAATTATCAGTCAGTGTTTTAACGAACGTTACGTAAGTTTAAATGGTCAGCTGGTTTTAAAAATTTTAGCCTACGTTCCTTTTCAACAGACTACCTAAGATTTACCTTTTCATTCTTAAAAGCCTACATATATTTTACCATTTCATTTATTGATACAAAACGTTAAAATCAAAATATAGATTGAAATGAAGATCAACAGTGTAACATTCAAACTTAACCACGTTTGTTAGCCTCTATCAAAGGTAACTGAAACAAAGCATATCAGCTTCTCTTTTCATTTTCTATTCTCTATTTTGCTTTCCAGTACTGTAGGCATAACGTACATATTAATCAATGCACGTTTAAAATCTATCAGTAGATCACGCTTTATATTTACCATTTGCATTTATTGTTTCAAAGCAAAGATAAGAATATAACGTGGAATGAAGTTAGCTCAAACATTTTACACAAGCTTATATTTGTATAACTGCTGCTTTCAAACCTCAGATCTCTTGCCTTCCTCTGATCAATTTTCACTTTTTAGATTTTGATAACAAACCAAAATCAAGATGATGAAATTAAAGTAAGTATTTATTTATGTAACGTTCGATTGTTTTAGGCTCTCTGATATTTTTTTTCCTTTCACATGCATTTGAAGCCTGAAACCGTGCACACTTTCTCTTGCCTCTGCCTTTTTTTTCATCTGTTCTAAACTTAAATCACGCTTGTATATTTACATGCTTATCAATATAACTGACGCATATTTATCATCAACCCTTCAAACGAATTCAAAGTGTACCCCTCGACCCTTGAATGCACATGTATATTTGGCAAGAATCACAACGTTTTGCAAATCAAATGAATGCCTGCATCTCCATTGATCATGCAGAGATTCAAAACGTGTGAATTCTGTGTAAACTGATGAGTTAATCACGTTCTGAATGATCAACGAAGGCCTTAAAATCAAAATCCAACTGGGCATAAAATCACGCATGTTAAAAACTTTTGTAACTGATGCGTTTCTTCGTTTACTTTCCCTAGAATATTCGAACCAATTGCTTTTAAATTCATTTCTCCTCTGCCCAAACTTCCTCTGTATTTCATCTCATCTCTCTTTGCTCGAGCTATCAGGTAAGTTATTTCATTTCTCTTGTTTTAAAGACCTCTCTGTATTTTACTTTTGCTCGGCCATCTCCCTGTTACTTTGTGTCTTAGTTTGGGCAGGTCGTATTGCAAATATGAGGGACATAAGTATAGGATAATTGTCTGCATATATAGGTTCATAGTAGGCAGGGCTTATTCTTGTAGTTGGATCTGAGTGGTTATTCAGAGAAGAAGAAAAAGAAAATGAATGCACGTGAATATATTGGTACCACTGGGTACATGATACATGATTGGAGCTGCCTGTTATGGGAAGCTTGGAAATTTGACTGAAGAGCAAATAAGTATAGCAGCAATGCAAAGATATTAAAACATGGCATATAAGGGGCGAGTTTCCAGATTTGCAATTATATCAAAGGAGTAAGTCTGTGCATACCCAAACTTGAAATTACCTGCACATGTTGGTTACTAGTTGGCATTTAGAATCTGCATATATATGAACTAGGTATATGTTGCATAGCTAAATGGTGATTGAGTCAGAAAGCATGCAACAAGCTTTAGCATATCAGTGTCTGCATACACAAGTTTCAGATCTGCCTTCACACTGTGCACATATGTATATCAAAAAAAAAAAAAAATGCATTTAGTTATAGACCGAGCCTAGTCTGAAGATCTCGCCACTAATTTGATTTGTTCTAGTAGAAGCTGGAGTTGTTAAGGCTTGAGATAGGTAGGTTAGTAAATGTTGCTCAAAGCAGGGGATAAGATATTAACATTATTTGAGAAATGGTGATGCTAGTAGTGAGTTGTGGCTTGCAGTATGTTGAATGGTCTGCCTTTAACTGTATTAATCCAGTTTGGTTTTAGGGGAACCTTCCAGAGTTGCACTTATGTTTGGGAAAATATGTGACATAAAGTGCATATATAGGCTGAGCTTTGATCTGGGAGAGTGCATGCATTCGGTTGGTATAGGCTAGTGAGTTTTGCCAAGAACCTGGATATGATATAATGAGTAGTTGATGGGTCAGGTCCAGTGGTGTATTTGTTGGAAGTTTAGCAGTAGGCTACCCATGTGGTATCACAAGTGTATAGGCTTCAGTATATCTCAGTGTGCTTAGGTAGGTGTTTGTCTGGAGTGTTGATGCCTGGGAATAGTTTATAGAGTAGGAATTTGGCAGAGAGATGTTAGGCAGGTGGTGTTGTATAAGGTAGTATGAGCTGGTAGAAGATGTCAGTTTGCATTTGTATTCTAAAGAAGTTTGTGCATATCTAGACTTACTATAAGCTGTACATGTTTTATCCAAGTGTGCATGTTCAAGCTGACCTGTTTTGATTTGTAGAGTAACTGGAATTGTTTGATATTAGTGATAGTTGTAGAGATGGAAACTGTAGATGCAGACTGGAGTGGGTGATAATAGGAATAGAGATGGTAAAGTTCAGGGATGAGATAGGTAAGAACTGATTTTCAGAAGCAAGTGGGTGGAAATGTTTACTCGAAGCAGAGACATATCTGACTCGAAGCAAATTTCATGTTGTCCCTAAGTTTTGCATTTTTTCTCTCGAAGTAAAATAAATCTGGCTCGGGTAGTTAGCAATGTTTCAGTTAGCACTGGAAAGTTTATATTTTCTGTCTGTTTGGATATCAAGCCTGGAAATTTAGTAAAAGTAGGTTGAATGTAAAATATATGTAAATCTAAGTTTGAAGTATGATAGGCAACAATAAGATGTTGGCGTGTGTACATGTACATGAGCGAGTTGGAATTTAAGTGTGTACGTGCACATGGGTATCACGCCATAGAGAAAATTCATTTTTCCTTAGTCATCTCTAGGAAACATTGTCGTAGTTTTAGTATTAGAGCGGTTCACAGTTTTGGGTATATTTTGGGCACGTTACACGGTGGAGTGGTCGAGCAAATCAAACCAATTCTCTTCCTATTTTAATTTTTCTTTGACCGTAAAATTCTAAAGTCGTGTTTCAAAATATTTGAATTTGTTCTAGATTTGAATCTAGGCGACATCAGAAGAAATTTTATCGTTACCCTCTGTCGGTCTTTACCTGTGAATCGTCGTTTTGAATTCAAATTTTCTACAACATCCAGGTGAGTATTCCTCACCAGACATATGTACATATATTTTGTGAATTATCGCAAGTGTATGTGTAAAAATTTTATTTAAATATTATCTGTCTGTAGTATAACGTAGAATGATGAATCCCATTTAAATTGACACCTCATCAGTTATTATCTGTTGTATTATTTCTGCAGTTATATTATATTATTTACTGCTTAAATCACCACTGCAAGTTCCCTGTTAAATTTAGATTGTTGTGGGCTGAAATGATAGGCCTAAATGATGATTACTGTGCTATTATTATGTTAACTGTTTAACTGTTAACTTGGGATTGCGGGTTTGAAATGATAGAACCCGGGGTTTGTAAATTACGGATTGAAATGATATAAATCCGTATCACTTGACCTAGGCTAGAAAACTATATACAGGCCCGTGGTCCTTATAATATTTTCTGAAATATTTAAAATTATTTTGGAAGTTAAATATTTGATTTAATATCTTTAAAGGATTTTATATTGATTTTGAATGAGTTATAAATGTTAATAAATAAATAAATAAATATTTGAATAAAATTTTGGAATATAACTTATTTTGGAAATTCTGGATTTTTGAAAGGATAAGATTTCAGTTAAGAAATATATATATAAGTTATATTTGGAAATATTTATTAAGTTAAACAATCTACTAAAGCATTTAAATGCCGTCTTTTGAAATTGGACTAGTTTTACCCGTAACTTTAGGTAGCATTTCCTAAGTGCTATAGAATCTGGAATTTGATTGTTTTGAAATTTAAGGAATTTGATAAATTATATTTATGTTTAAGTTTTGGAGACCTTTAAGATATGAGATTTATAACTGGATTTTTCTTAATAAATTTAAGATGAACATTCTAGTGTTAAGTAAATTTTGAAATTATTTAATGGCATAATTTTGGAGTTTTATCTATGGAATTTATGGGAATATTCAAGACGAAATAATAAACACTAATTTGTTGAAAGAAAAAATATCCAACCTTAGTTTTGAATATTAATACTCCAATTGGATATATATATAGGAATTGAAATGGTCTTGGGAACATGAAGTGATATTTAAATTATGGTTTAAAATAAAGAAATATATTTGTAAAGCTATGTAAATTATCTTCTTTACAAAGTAACCATAAAGTTAAACCATTTATATCCAAACCATTTGTGTTTTGGGAGTTATGTTTTTTTTAAAGAAAAATTTCCAATATATTATGGTTTAAAGGTATAATTCAAATATTTGGTTTCCAGATATTATAAATTTTAAGCAGTATGGTTTTGGAAAAGAATTATATTTGAATATAACGATATCATGTTGTTTTGGGTTTTAAATGATATCGTATTTATAGTTTTGAAATGGAAATGTTTATACTGGTTTTAAAGTATAAATTGTTTTTAAATGACCACGGGTTATAATAACGATGGGTTGGCAAAGAGACCGGGATCGGATATGGACATACTCTCTGTCGATACCGAAAACCACTTTGACCAACCGTGTACGCGGTGGAGATTCCAGAATGAAGTAGGTCGGTGGTGGCGTTTCCTGTAAGGTAAATACGTGGACCCGACTCCCGTGAGTTGGCATAAGGTGGCTAAAACAGGAGCAATTCCAGGCCAATGAGGTCATTCCTCTGATCGGACGCTCCTCTTCGATATTATACTATGATTTTGGATTGATTCGGTGGCCACCTCTATATTTTGATTTTGGGGAGTTAGTCCGAGGTGGGCGGTAACTGCGGCTACGCGTTTCCACCAGCCTGGATAGCAATTGGTATATCTACCCTGGCATTGCCTAGTTGTGCCGTGTCATCTACCATACCGAGCCTTGTACGAGTTTAGATTTCTCTCGTAGCCCGTGTGGTATCCTCTAGTTGCTTCCCGATCAGGAGGAGCTATGATATTGGATGGACTACTGGGACTATTACGTGTTAAGGTGGAAAATGTAAAGCCTTAATGCTATTTAAAAGTATGTTTATTTTATAAATAGACACTATTATAATAGCGCAATATACTACATAGTAAATAGTTTGACGGATCCTTAGAGGATGGGCGGTCCCAAGCATCCTTTAAGTTACTTGCTATATATTACAGTACACTTGATTTAGCTTACATTATATAAGTATGTATGTCCTGACTCGAGTGTTTTGTTTATTGTACGCTCGGGTCAGCCTGAGTTGCAGCTTCAGTTTCTTCTCCGTAGCTAGGACACTCCGTAGATCATTCGTGCTGCTGGAAGTTGTTTCAGCCTTTATCTTTTCTGGAGCTCCAGACTTTGAAGACCCTATCTCTCTTTATGTTATAAATTTGTATTGAGGATTATAAACAATGTAAGTTCTGTTTTGTAAAAGTTATATCAGTGGCTTCATGAACCACTAATTTTTAAATTTCCGCTGCGAGATTCTGATATCTGTGTATGTGATTCTGTGATTTGTTTACTGTATATTCTGAGTTTTGCCAAATTTATTCTACAACGCAGTATTTTGAACAATTCAATTCCGACATGTGCGGATGCGAAGGGTTGAAAATATTGGGCCGTTACAGCTGGTATCAGAGCTTTGGCTCTAGGCAAAACTTAGAATATTTGGTAAATTGGATTTACAGAATCACCTTCATTAGAGATTGAACCATTTTCTTTTCGAATTTTGGAACGTCCCCTACGGTTCCAAAGTTCATTCGTGTCCCTCACTTTTCATCTACTATAGATTCTGGAGTGTCTCATAACTCCACTTCAGATGATCTTTATAGTGAATCGGCGGTCTCGCCATTGTTCTAATAAAGGAGTGAAACTCCTTTGCAAATAGCATTGATTCACCAGGGATTTATATTTATCCTCGGTTTATATGCTAGTATCCTTGGTTATTCTGAACTCTATCTCTTCAGGTCAAGTATAGATTTACTCAACCACATCGATCCGACTCTTTAAGTCACGGTCGACCAGGTCAAAGTTGTCCGCGATTTATATAGACTTACCCAGTCCCTATTCGGTTATTTAATTATCAGATCTTCTGATTCCAACCTATCTTGAATTCTATTTGATTGGAGTTCATCAAATTTGAGTCTCTATCCTGGTTTGAGAAGTTTATTCCTATATTTGAAATAAAGCTAATATTATATAAATGAGTATAATTTTCAGAATTTTGAAAAAATTTTAATTTAACTATTTTTCAAGAGATAAAAGTTTTGATTTTATTAATGATTTTGTAAACCATGTGTTTGTCTAAATAAATAATTGAATATAAAAATGGTTATAAATCAATTTAGAAACAGAAATGAATTTAAAACAAAAACTGGAGAATTCAATTTCTGATGATTTCAAACCTTGTGTTTAAATTTTAAAAGGATGTAAAAAGTATTTTTGTATAGAAATTTGTTTCCAAAAAATTTTAAAAATTTAGTGCTTTTCTCTTTGTCGCTGGAAAATAATTTCGGTGATGACTGCAGCATCATCGACATTCATTTTCGAGTTTCGAAGTGAAAAGACCATTTCTGTAGTCTGGCTACAGGGTTACTTTGAGATTTTAATTGATTTGAATTTCTAAAAATGACTTAATATATATAGATATATAATTTAAATTTGATTTGACATATTATGTATATATATTTATTTATCTCTAAATGGTTCAAAGGGAATAAGAAATTCAATTCTTAAATTTTATCTTAAGAAAAGAAAATTTTTTTTTTTATAAAAAGGAAAATAAAATTTTGAATAAAAAGCTCCAATGGGACATAATTGAATTTGGAAGTTTTAGTTGTATAATACTCAATTTCATTTCAATGTAACTTACCTTGATTTTCAAAAGTTAGCAATGTAATTGGATAATATACAATATAAAAGGATTTTATAAAAATTTGAGTAGTTATAATAAATGTTATACACTTAAATTTTAGTTATAAAAGATTAAGTGAGATAAATAAGAAAAAGGAATTTAAGGAATTTATTTAAATAACCTCATAATCAAAATTTGAGAATTGAGATTTTGGTTTTCAAATAAAAATTTCAAGTATAACTTATTAAAGGAATATCTTATAAAATAGGTATTTCAAATAATGGGTTAAGTTAATTGTTAAATTAAGAGTTAAGTACAATAATAAACTGATTAGGAATACTATCATATCTACTATAGCATATTATAAGTGCTGCTGTTTCTCAAAATAAAATGTTTTGGAAAATCTATAATTGAATAAATGAAGATTATTTTTAAAGTGTTATGATTCTGGTAGTATGATTTTCCAAATGATAATATCTATAAATTTTAATGACTTTCAAAGTATTATGATTTCAAATTTATTAACTTATTTTCAAACTATCTTTGAGTGTCCTTGGTTTCCCTATCTACTACGGATTGGGAAGACTATTGCTTTTACCAGTCTGTTTAGAAATCTTTCTATAATCTTGAAAATCTTTGTTACTCATCGGGGCCTGAGCACCGCTGAGCACCCATAGCCTGACAGTCAAACTGAAAGGGTAAAACCAATTCTACAGGATCTTCTTCGTGCTTCAAATCCGGAACTATTCGGTAAAGGTTCTTGTTTATCTAGCTTATCTTCCTTTGTTTCTTTTCTTTCATTCCTTTTCGAGGACGAAAAGTTCTTAAGTGGGGGAGAGTGTAACAGCCCTAGTTTTAGCTATTTATTTTATTTTAATTATTTTAATTTTGAAATATATTTTATATAAATTGTGTTTAACAATATAGTTTAATTATTTAAATTGGAGATATATTTTATAAAATTTTGTATGTCAATAAAATTTAATAATAATTGTAGAAATTTAAGCTAAGTTTGAACGGTTAAATTTCGCGTTCAAAAGACGCGTCAATTATAGGGCATAAGCAACGTAACAAAACGTGTGTTTTTAAAATGTTATTTTTGTGAAAAATTTTGATGTTTTAGACTGCGTCTGTTTAGCGTAGTGTAAAAATCAAGTTTTAAATATTTTTGGATATAAATTATCAGTCAGTGTTTTAACGAACGTTACGTAAGTTTAAATGGTCAGCTGGTTTTAAAAATTTTAGCCTACGTTCCTTTTCAACAGACTACCTAAGATTTACCTTTTCATTCTTAAAAGCCTACATATATTTTACCATTTCATTTATTGATACAAAACGTTAAAATCAAAATATAGATTGAAATGAAGATCAACAGTGTAACATTCAAACTTAACCACGTTTGTTAGCCTCTATCAAAGGTAACTGAAACAAAGCATATCAGCTTCTCTTTTCATTTTCTATTCTCTATTTTGCTTTCCAGTACTGTAGGCATAACGTACATATTAATCAATGCACGTTTAAAATCTATCAGTAGATCACGCTTTATATTTACCATTTGCATTTATTGTTTCAAAGCAGAGATAAGAATATAACGTGGAATGAAGTTAGCTCAAACATTTTACACAAGCTTATATTTGTATAACTGCTGCTTTCAAACCTCAGATCTCTTGCCTTCCTCTGATCAATTTTCACTTTTTAGATTTTGATAACAAACCAAAATCAAGATGATGAAATTAAAGTAAGTATTTATTTATGTAACGTTCGATTGTTTTGGGCTCTCTGATATTTTTTTTCCTTTCACATGCATTTGAAGCCTGAAACCGTGCACACTTTCTCTTGCCTCTGCCTTTGTTTTCATCTGTTCTAAACTTAAATCACGCTTGTATATTTACATGCTTATCAATATAACTGACGCATATTTATCATCAACCCTTCAAACGAATTCAAAGTGTACCCCTCGACCCTTGAATGCACATGTATATTTGGCAAGAATCACAACGTTTTGCAAATCAAATGAATGCCTGCATCTCCATTGATCATGCAGAGATTCAAAACGTGTGAATTCTGTGTAAACTGATGAGTTAATCACGTTCTGAATGATCAACGAAGGCCTTAAAATCAAAATCCAACTGGGCATAAAATCACGCATGTTAAAAACTTTTGTAACTGATGCGTTTCTTCGTTTACTTTCCCTAGAATATTCGAACCAATTGCTTTTAAATTCATTTCTCCTCTGCCCAAACTTCCTCTGTATTTCATCTCATCTCTCTTTGCTCGAGCTATCAGGTAAGTTATTTCATTTCTCTTGTTTTAAAGACCTCTCTGTATTTTACTTTTGCTCGGCCATCTCCCTGTTACTTTGTGTCTTAGTTTGGGCAGGTCGTATTGCAAATATGAGGGACATAAGTATAGGATAATTGTCTGCATATATAGGTTCATAGTAGGCAGGGCTTATTCTTGTAGTTGGATCTGAGTGGTTATTCAGAGAAGAAGAAAAGGAAAATGAATGCACGTGAATATATTGGTACCACTGGGTACATGATACATGATTGGAGCTGCCTGTTATGGGAAGCTTGGAAATTTAACTGAAGAGCAAATAAGTATAGCAGCAATGCAAAGATATTAAAACATGGCATATAAGGGGTGAGTTTCCAGATTTGCAATTATATCAAAGGAGTAAGTCTGTGCATACCCAAACTTGAAATTACCTGCACATGTTGGTTACTAGTTGGCATTTAGAATCTGCATATATATGAACTAGGTATATGTTGCATAGCTAAATGGTGATTGAGTCAGAAAGCATGCAACAAGCTTTAGCATATCAGTGTCTGCATACACAAGTTTCAGATCTGCCTTCACACTGTGCACATATGTATATCAAAAAAAAAAAAAAATGCATTTAGTTATAGACCGAGCCTAGTCTGAAGATCTCGCCACTAATTTGATTTGTTCTAGTAGAAGCTGGAGTTGTTAAGGCTTGAGATAGGTAGGTTAGTAAATGTTGCTCAAAGCAGGGGATAAGATATTAACATTATTTGAGAAATGGTGATGCTAGTAGTGAGTTGTGGCTTGCAGTATGTTGAATGGTCTGCCTTTAACTGTATTAATCCAGTTTGGTTTTAGGGGAACCTTCCAGAGTTGCACTTATGTTTGGGAAAATATGTGACATAAAGTGCATATATAGGCTGAGCTTTGATCTGGGAGAGTGCATGCATTCGGTTGGTATAGGCTAGTGAGTTTTGCCAAGAACCTGGATATGATATAATGAGTAGTTGATGGGTCAGGTCCAGTGGTGTATTTGTTGGAAGTTTAGCAGTAGGCTACCCATGTGGTATCACAAGTGTATAGGCTTCAGTATATCTCAGTGTGCTTAGGTAGGTGTTTGTCTGGAGTGTTGATGCCTGGGAATAGTTTATAGAGTAGGAATTTGGCAGAGAGATGTTAGGCAGGTGGTGTTGTATAAGGTAGTATGAGCTGGTAGAAGATGTCAGTTTGCATTTGTATTCTAAAGAAGTTTGTGCATATCCAGACTTACTATAAGCTGTACATGTTTTATCCAAGTGTGCATGTTCAAGCTGACCTGTTTTGATTTGTAGAGTAACTGGAATTGTTTGATATTAGTGATAGTTGTAGAGATGGAAACTGTAGATGCAGACTGGAGTGGGTGATAATAGGAATAGAGATGGTAAAGTTCAGGGATGAGATAGGTAAGAACTGATTTTCAGAAGCAAGTGGGTGGAAATGTTTACTCGAAGCAGAGACATATCTGACTCGAAGCAAATTTCATGTTGTCCCTAAGTTTTGCATTTTTTCTCTCGAAGTAAAATAAATCTGGCTCGGGTAGTTAGCAATGTTTCAGTTAGCACTGGAAAGTTTATATTTTCTGTCTGTTTGGATATCAAGCCTGGAAATTTAGTAAAAGTAGGTTGAATGTAAAATATATGTAAATCTAAGTTTGAAGTATGATAGGCAACAATAAGATGTTGGCGTGTGTACATGTACATGAGCGAGTTGGAATTTAAGTGTGTACGTGCACATGGGTATCACGCCATAGAGAAAATTCATTTTTCCTTAGTCATCTCTAGGAAACATTGTCGTAGTTTTAGTATTAGAGCGGTTCACAGTTTTGGGTATATTTTGGGCACGTTACACGGTGGAGTGGTCGAGCAAATCAAACCAATTCTCTTCCTATTTTAATTTTTCTTTGACCGTAAAATTCTAAAGTCGTGTTTCAAAATATTTGAATTTGTTCTAGATTTGAATCTAGGCGACATCAGAAGAAATTTTATCGTTACCCTCTGTCGGTCTTTACCTGTGAATCGTCGTTTTGAATTCAAATTTTCTGCAACATCCAGGTGAGTATTCCTCACCAGACATATGTACATATATTTTGTGAATTATCGCAAGTGTATGTGTAAAAATTTTATTTAAATATTATCTGTCTGTAGTATAACGTAGAATGATGAATCCCATTTAAATTGACACCTCATCAGTTATTATCTGTTGTATTATTTCTGCAGTTATATTATATTATTTACTGCTTAAATCACCACTGCAAGTTCCCTGTTAAATTTAGATTGTTGTGGGCTGAAATGATAGGCCTAAATGATGATTACTGTGCTATTATTATGTTAACTGTTTAACTGTTAACTTGGGATTGCGGGTTTGAAATGATAGAACCCGGGGTTTGTAAATTACGGATTGAAATGATATAAATCCGTATCACTTGACCTAGGCTAGAAAACTATATACAGGCCCGTGGTCCTTATAATATTTTCTGAAATATTTAAAATTATTTTGGAAGTTAAATATTTGATTTAATATCTTTAAAGGATTTTATATTGATTTTGAATGAGTTATAAATGTTAATAAATAAATAAATAAATATTTGAATAAAATTTTGGAATATAACTTATTTTGGAAATTCTGGATTTTTGAAAGGATAAGATTTCAGTTAAGAAATATATATATAAGTTATATTTGGAAATATTTATTAAGTTAAACAATCTACTAAAGCATTTAAATGCTGTCTTTTGAAATTGGACTAGTTTTACCCGTAACTTTAGGTAGCATTTCCTAAGTGCTATAGAATCTGGAATTTGATTGTTTTGAAATTTAAGGAATTTGATAAATTATATTTATGTTTAAGTTTTGGAGACCTTTAAGATATGAGATTTATAACTGGATTTTTCTTAATAAATTTAAGATGAACATTCTAGTGTTAAGTAAATTTTGAAATTATTTAATGGCATAATTTTGGAGTTTTATCTATGGAATTTATGGGAATATTCAAGACGAAATAATAAACACTAATTTGTTGAAAGAAAAAATATCCAACCTTAGTTTTGAATATTAATACTCCAATTGGATATATATATAGGAATTGAAATGGTCTTGGGAACATGAAGTGATATTTAAATTATGGTTTAAAATAAAGAAATATATTTGTAAAGCTATGTAAATTATCTTCTTTACAAAGTAACCATAAAGTTAAACCATTTATATCCAAACCATTTGTGTTTTGGGAGTTATGTTTTTTTTAAAGAAAAATTTCCAATATATTATGGTTTAAAGGTATAATTCAAATATTTGGTTTCCAGATATTATAAATTTTAAGCAGTATGGTTTTGGAAAAGAATTATATTTGAATATAACGATATCATGTTGTTTTGGGTTTTAAATGATATCGTATTTATAGTTTTGAAATGGAAATGTTTATACTGGTTTTAAAGTATAAATTGTTTTTAAATGACCACGGGTTATAATAACGATGGGTTGGCAAAGAGACCGGGATCGGATATGGACATACTCTCTGTCGATACCGAAAACCACTTTGACCAACCGTGTACGCGGTGGAGATTCCAGAATGAAGTAGGTCGGTGGTGGCGTTTCCTGTAAGGTAAATACGTGGACCCGACTCCCGTGAGTTGGCATAAGGTGGCTAAAACAGGAGCAATTCCAGGCCAATGAGGTCATTCCTCTGATCGGACGCTCCTCTTCGATATTATACTATGATTTTGGATTGATTCGGTGGCCACCTCTATATTTTGATTTTGGGGAGTTAGTCCGAGGTGGGCGGTAACTGCGGCTACGCGTTTCCACCAGCCTGGATAGCAATTGGTATATCTACCCTGGCATTGCCTAGTTGTGCCGTGTCATCTACCATACCGAGCCTTGTACGAGTTTAGATTTCTCCCGTAGCCCGTGTGGTATCCTCTAGTTGCTTCCCGATCAGGAGGAGCTATGATATTGGATGGACTACTGGGACTATTACGTGTTAAGGTGGAAAATGTAAAGCCTTAATGCTATTTAAAAGTATGTTTATTTTATAAATAGACACTATTATAATAGCGCAATATACTACATAGTAAATAGTTTGACGGATCCTTAGAGGATGGGCGGTCCCAAGCATCCTTTAAGTTACTTGCTATATATTACAGTACACTTGATTTAGCTTACATTATATAAGTATGTATGTCCTGACTCGAGTGTTTTGTTTATTGTACGCTCGGGTCAGCCTGAGTTGCAGCTTCAGTTTCTTCTCCGTAGCTAGGACACTCCGTAGATCATTCGTGCTGCTGGAAGTTGTTTCAGCCTTTATCTTTTCTGGAGCTCCAGACTTTGAAGACCCTATCTCTCTTTATGTTATAAATTTGTATTGAGGATTATAAACAATGTAAGTTCTGTTTTGTAAAAGTTATATCAGTGGCTTCATGAACCACTAATTTTTAAATTTCCGCTGCGAGATTCTGATATCTGTGTATGTGATTCTGTGATTTGTTTACTGTATATTCTGAGTTTTGCCAAATTTATTCTACAACGCAGTATTTTGAACAATTCAATTCCGACATGTGCGGATGCGAAGGGTTGAAAATATTGGGCCGTTACAAAGAAAGTGTAGAAATTAACATTGCAATTAATATACTGTCAACTTTTAATTCACAGCTAAACCTGTTAAATCTTTTAAATTGATTACGAATCATATAAGAAATAAAATTTGGCCAATTTTAGAATTTAATATAAAATTTGGATTTTTTTTAATTTATTTAATTTATTTAATGAATATTAAAAATAGCCATTTTGGCCACGGACTCGGATTTCGACGAAACCAGTTTCATCGGATCCGTATCGGTGAATTATTATAGGGTTTCAAGTTTCGTATCGATCGGACTTGTCGTTTGATCGTACGGGCGTGAAATGCCTTGAAATCGATTTTAATAAAATCAATTTGAAATCAATTTGGAAATTTTGTTTTCAGCATAACTTCTTCATACGATCAAATTTGGACGTGAAACTTTTTCCATCGCGTTCAGAATATTTTAAATTACCTATTTGGATATATAGATTTACGAAATTTCGTTCCGGAGACATAGCGGGCTTTTTGGGCCATAGTTTGTTACGCACGTTTATTCTACGGTTTATCTACGCTACCTCTAACCCTCTATTTAAACCCAGCTATTCAGCCCTAGCCTCCGTCTAATTTCATTTATCTGCGTGTATTTTCTTCAAGCTTCTCTTCTTCTTCAATGGGGGCTAACCCTAGATCCAGTCAGTTTAAAAACAAAATGAAAATTCAAAATCTCCAGAAAAATTCCCCAAAAATATATGTTAATCTTCTCGAAACACGTAATCTCATGGTGAAATTCGTTTTTCAAATGGAGTTATCGTTTACCCAGACTAAATTCAAACAGTTCGTGGCCATTCATCAGCGCCGTAACAAAGTTCGTCGGATCGTCAAACGATTTCTGGGTTTTGACGAGGGAACGTAGGGGAGTGCATCTATGTGGTTTTTGCATCGAATCAGTGGTTAGATTGGGAGATTAATTCGATTAGGGTTTATGCATGGATGGCGGCCGGTGGCGTTTAGGGACGCGCGGCTTCAGGGGAGGCGCGGCCTGGGGTGCCTAGCACGATGGTGGTGGTTGCGAGCTCTCTGGTGGCCGGAGTTGTGAGCTTTAGGCGGTCAAAGGGTTGCTGGGTGCGTGCGTTACTCCTCTGGTCAGATGCGTGAGTTACTGTGAAGGGGAAGATAATGCAGTGATGTGGCAAGTTACTTTTCAAATGTGTGTCATTTTGTTTATGTTTAATTTTGAATTCAATCACCATTTTTCGCCATAACTTTCTCATACGAAGTCGGATTCACACGAAATTTCTTTTGTTAGGATCGTAATTTAATTCCGGACTTGATGACGCTGGTTTGGACGAATTCCGAGACGGGCGAATTTTTGGGTTTAAATCGGATTTAAATTCGATTTAAATTCAAAAGGTGAGTGTTTTAACCCACTCACAACTACTAAAAGTTTTTATGTTTGTTAAATTAATTTTAGAAATGAATAGAAATTTATTTATGAGTATTTGGCATGTTTATTTCACTCATATTTGTTGAATTGCATTTATTGAATTTAACTGTTAATTTCATTTATTTATTGACAGTTAGAATTTGTGTTTGCCTATAAACTGCTAGTTAACAGTTATATAGATTATTACTGAATATAAACTGTTAGATTAATAGTTGTTAAATTTAATCTGAATAAAATTGCCAGTTATTACTTGTTATATATTATCAAATATATATTGTTATTGATTTGTATTGATTGATGTTTGTGATTGGATGATGGATGATGTTGATGAATGGATGTTTTATTTGTGTATCATTAAATGCAAAATTATCATGCATATTTCATTTCATTCGGGATTGTGGTTTGAAATGATATACAACCGCAAAATTTTATATCTTTTAAATTGCGGATTGAAATGATAAATATCCGTATCACTTGACCATAGAATAGAAAATTATATACAGGCACCGCGGTCTATATATAACTATTTTAATGTGATTTCTATGGTTTGGATGGAATACGGTTTATAATAATCTTAAATTTTATATTGTATAAATATTATTCTTCCATATATATACATATGAAGTTGAAAATTTTGAAATTAAAAGGTGTATAAATCTCTTTATTAAAAATGGAAAAAAAAATTAAGAAAATGGAGTTTGATAATTTATATCATATGTTTAAATGTTAAGTTTGGAAATTTTAAGATATGATATTTATAATTGGACTTTTCCCAAGATAAATTGAAATGAATATTCTAGTATAATTTGAATTGAAAAATATATATATTTTTTATTACTAGAAATTGGAGTTTTATTTATTTATGGATTTTATGTGAATATTCAAGACTAATTAATAGAACATTCGATTTGTTGAAAGAATAAAATCCAACTTTAGTTTGAAATATTAATACTCCAAATGGATATACGTATATATATATAAATTGAAGTGGTTTTGGAACTTGAGAGAGATAATATAAATTTTGGTTTAGACTTTAATAAAGAAATGTATTTGTAAAGCCATGAGAACTATTTTCTTTACATAGTAACATTTAAGTTAAACCATTTAATTCATATACCGTTGAATGTCCAAACCATTCAAGTTTTAGAAGTTAAGGTTTTAAATTATGATTTTCAAAATATTATGTGACGCAGTGGATTAATCAAACAAAACTTCGATCGATGAAATGTAGCAATCGGTGAGTTGAAGATACCAAAACGCCCAAGTTCGTTGATCCAAAGATACCGAACTCTAGCTATCTCAAACACGTTGATAGCGCACTATACCGTGTTCAAAGATCTACGATTCTTCGCACGTTGATCTAGCGCACTAGATTCCGTGAATCGGCTTCTACGATCGTTGAATCGAGCGCACTCGATTAACCGAAAGAGGAGATAGGAGATTACACTCAACTACCAATTGGTATGAAGCACAAAGCTAACAAAAGAGAATTTTTATTCAAAATCAACAACCTTGAAATGTACAACACTCTCCCTATTTATAGTGTTTTCGACCCAGTTCCTTAACTCGTGACCGACTCAACATACTTAGGTCGGCACCGACTCAACTTGTAGCAACACAGCTCTTTACAACACACGCCGACTCAACTTATTACATCACTTCATACCTTCAAGACCAACTCACGACTTAACTATATACAAGACCATCGGCCGACTCAACTGAGTACAACCTCACACGCAACCGACTCAAGTATATACCGACTTAAGAAATTCATGACTTACGACTTACAACATACAACACACGACTCATCACAACAAACGACTCATCACAACCGACTCAAGCGCATGCCGACTCATCTCCTTGCCGCCTTAACTCCCTCCGACTCAAAGTTTTCACTTGCTAGGTTTTTTTGTTGCTTCATGTTAAGTCGTAGACGGCTTATGCGAATATCATTAGGTCGGAACATCTTCTCCTGAGCTTGGTTAACTCGTATACGACTCAAGCCCTCGTCGTTAACTCGTATACGACTCAAATCTACCTCCTTTATGCGTCTTGAATGGTTGTTAACTCGGAACTTGCTATCTCGTGCTCCATTAAGTCGGAAACGACTTAACCCTGCCCTCCTAAGTCGTGAACGACTTAACCTCTCTATGAGTCGTGTACGGCTCATCCCTGTTAGAAATTTTGGTTGCATTTCTTCTCTGTTCTGAGCTGCATCATCCTCCCCTGGTTGAGAAAAATTCGACCTCGAATTTGTAAATTCTTTCTCAACAATCTCATCGCCATGATATGGAATTAAATGTTTGATGTTAAAAACATCAGAAGTATAAACATCATCTGGTAACTTTAATCGATAAGCATTCTCATTAATTTTCTTCAAAACTTCAACTGGACCAATTTTTCGCGCCTTCAACTTGTTATAAGCACCCACCGGAAAACGATCCTTTGTCAATACGGCATAAACCAAATCACCTTCCCTAAATTCAACATTTCGACGTTTCAAATCTGCAGACTTCTTATACTTCTCATTCGATTTCTCCAATCGTTCCTGAACGACTTTATGACATTCAGTCAGCTCATCAACAAAATCAGCAGCTCGTTTAACTGTTCTCTTTGACTGTGGTACAACTGCTAAATCCAACGGCCCCCTGGGTAAATTTGAATAAACAATCTGAAACGGACTGAATCTTGTGCTTCGATTTACTGCATGATTATGAGCAAATTCTGCCTGGCATAGCTTCATGTCCCAACTTCTCAAATTATCTTGTACAAGACAACGCAACAAATTTCCCAATGACCTGTTAACAACTTCTGTCTGCCCATCAGTTTGTGGATGATAAGCACTGCTAAATTTCAGTTTCGTTCCCACCATCTTCCACAAACTCAACCAAAAGTGACTCAGAAAACGAGTATCTCGATCAGAAACAATAGATTCTGGTAAACCATGAAGTCGATAAATCTCCTTGAAAAATAACTGCGCCACTCGAACTGCATCTGCTGTCTTCTTGCAAGCAACAAAATGTGCCATCTTTGAAAACCTGTCCACCACAACAAATATCGAATCATTTCCCCTTTGAGTTCTCGGCAAACCCAAAACGAAATCCATGCTAATATCAACCCATGGCTTAGATGGTACTGGTAACGGCATATACAACCCTGCATTCGTTGCTGTCCCCTTTGAAATCTGGCAAATATGACATCGCTCCACGAACCTTTCAACCTCTTTTCTCATTGATGGCCAAAAGTAAGATTGTGAAATCAACTGCAAAGTACGATCACGGCCCACATGCCCTTCTTCATGTAATTCCTTCACAATCTTCATCCTCAAACTACAGTCCGGTATGCATAAACGATTTCCTTTAAACAGAAAACCATCAACCAACATGAATTCATCGGTACTCCCATCCTTCACTTTCTCAACATATTTCTCAAAGTAAGGATCTCCTTCAATCATCTCAGGCAACATTTCAAACCCCGTCACTTCAACCTTCATTGTCGTTAGTAAATGACTCCTCCTACTCAAAGCATCTGCTACTCGATTTGTCACCCCTGATTTGTGCTTAACGACAAAAGTAAACTGCTGCAAATAAGCAATCCACGATGCATGTCTTGCTGAAATTTTATCCTGTCCCTGTAAATGCTTCAATGCTTCATGATCTGTGTAAAGAACAAATTCCTTCTGAAACAAATAATGCCTCCAATGTTTGACAGCCTGAACAACAGCATAAAACTCAACATCGTATGTGCTGTATCTCATCTTTGCCCCTGACAGTTTCTCACTGAAATATGCAACTGGCTTCCCATTCTGACTTAGAACTCCTCCAATTCCAACCTTCGATGCATCAGTGTGCAATTCAAACAACAACTGAAAATTAGGTAGAACAAGAATTGGTGCAGACGTCAACAATTCCTTGATCCTTTCAAAGGCAACCCCCGCTTCCTCTGACCACACAAACTGTTTACCCTTCATGCAATCAGTCACTGGAGCCATCACGCTACTGAAGTATGGTATGAACCTTCGGTAGAATGACGCTAGCCCATGAAAACTTCTCACTTCTGTAATTGTCTTTGGCTGTGGCCAATTCCTGACTGCTTCAACTTTACTCTGGTCAACTTGAATACCTTTCCCTGAAACAACATAACCCAGAAATAAAACAGTATGCGTCATAAACACACATTTCTTCGTAGCAGCATAAAATTGTTCTTCACGAAGAATAAGCAACACTTCCCTCAAATGTAGAACATGCTCTTCTGTATTCCTGCTATAAATCAGTATATCATCGAAATAAACTACGACGAACTTCCCAATGAATGGTCGAAAGATTTGATTCATCACCCGCATGAATGTACTTGGTGCATTTGACAAACCAAACGGCATAACCAACCATTCGTACAACCCCTCTCTTGTTTTGAAAGCTGTTTTCCATTCATCTCCAGGTCTGATTCGAATCTGATGATAACCACTCTTCAAATCAATTTTCGAGAATATAGTTGCCCCACTCAACTGATCCAACAAATCATCCAACCTCGGCATAGGAAATCTGTAACGAACAGTGATCTTATTCAAAGCTCTACTATCAGTGCACATTCTCCAAGTTCCGTCCTTCTTTGGTACTAACAATGCAGGTACAGCACACGGACTCAAACTTTCCTGAATACGACCCTGTTCAAGTAATTCTTCCACCTGCCTTCGTAACTCCTCATGTTCCTTCGGACTCATTCTGTAATGTGGTCGGTGTGGTAACACTGCCCCTGGAACAAGATCAATCTGATGTTGAATGTCTCTAAGTGGTGGTAACTCCTTTGGCAACTCCTCTGGAAAGACATCTTCAAACTCTTCCAGAACTGGCTTTGCTTCTTCGGGAATCTCAACTTCTTCACTACTCTCTCTCCCAATCAACAAAAACACTTCCGGTTCTTCCTCCACTTCTTTAACAAACTCCTTCAAAGTCAACAGAGTTTTCAATTCTTCAATCTCTTCTAGCTTGCTCTCCTTCTGCTGCTGTTTCTTAGGAACCAAAGTGATTTTAGTACCCTCGAATATGAAACTGTAACTGTTGGCACGACCGTCATGCTGAACTGCTCTATCAAACTGCCATGGTCTGCCCAACAATAAGTGACAAACATCCATATCTACTACATCACACCAAATTTCATCTTTGTACTTCTTCCCAATCGAAAAATTAACACAAGCCCTTCGACACACTTTCACTTCACCCCCTTTTCTTAACCATGCTAGCTTGTATGGTTTAGGATGCTTCTCGGTCTTCAAGTTCAACTTTCTAACTGCCTCTGTAGAAATAATATTATCACAACTTCCCGCATCAATAACGAACTTGCAGACTTTTCCCAAAATAGTACATGTCGATTGAAAAATATTACTTCTCAGCCAACTACAATCCTCCTCTTGCTTTGGTGTCAAACAACTTCTCCTCATCATAAGATTACAACCTTCATCACCCGACACTTCTTCTTCCTCCTCAACATAAGGTACATTTGAATACTCTGCCTCCTCACCATCATCTGCTTCAACCTCTGCAACCATGGTTCTCTTCTTCGGCTTTGGACACTCATTGCTTTTATGCCCCAACTCCTGACAGTTATAACATTTGAACCCACTACTAGCCTTCGCCTTCTCAACCTCCTTGACCACTGGCTTTGTAACAGGTTTAGGAACACTAGAATTCCACCAACACCCTTCACTGGATTATTAGAATTAGTAAACACACCTCCTCCACGCCTTCCTTGTTTCTCCCAAGCTAACGCTTTCTGATGTGCCTCTGCAACGGATCTAGGATCGAACATATTAACCATATCCTGGATCTACATTCTCAATCCCCCAATGAATCTAGCCGTTAGTTGTTCTTCTGTCTCCATAATATCGTTTCTAGCAATGAGTTGGTAAAATTCATCAGCATAATCACTAACAGACTTTGTCCCCTGCCTTAAATTCTGCAACCTCTGGTACATAAGTGACTGGTAATTATAAGGTAAGAAAGTAGATCTCATCAACTTCTTCATCTTCTCCCAAGATTCTATCTTTGACTTTCCCATCCGTTCTCGAGTAAGTTTAGTTTGCTGCCACCATGCCAATGCTCTCCCCCTCAACCTTGTAGCAACTAACTTCACCCTTCGATTTTCCGGCACCTCCTTGAAATCAAAGATTTCCTCCACATTTGAAACCCAATCTAAAAACTCTTCAGCAATCATCCCGCCTTTAAACTCCGGAATCTCCATTTTCATACCCGACTCCCAACGACGATCATCTTCAATATCACGATAAGAATTTCGAACTTGGTCTCGATCTCGATAATGAATACTTGCTCTATCACCTTCTTCAACAAAATCAAAAGTACGCCTACATCGATCTCGACCAATATCATCCCTTCGCTCATGCATGCTTCTTTGACTATGTCTCTCCTCATCTCTATATGCTTCATGGTCAAATTCACGCTGACTTCTTCTTTCTTCATGTGCATAGTCATGATGATCTCTTCGTGATGAAATTGATGTTTCTCTTCTATCTCTACAAGAATGTGGCGATACCCTCCTCGCTTCCTTAACCGATGGCGAAACTCGGTTTCCTCCATGGTTCGAGTTTGGTGATCTCCTCCTTTGATTCAAATCATTCATCAATCTTTCTAATTTACCAATGCCTTCATCAAATTTATCATTAATACGTTGTTCCATAAGCTCGGCTTCTTCTCTACGATACAAAGCTTCAACGTTTTGATGACGATTAGCTCTCCTTGGTGGCATGGTTGAAAACTTCACAAAACTTCAACAATTCAATCACAAGACTTCAAAAATTCACATAAGACAACAATCAACAAGTCACGGCTCACACTAACTCGGCAACGAGTTAACGACTTAAGTAAGGTCACTCCAACTTGTCTCGGCTCACCCTTAGATCGGCAATGGATGTTCACGGTTCAAATAAGGACGGCTCACCTAGTTCGGCCTTCAACTCAATCACTTGGCACGACTCAAACTAGCTCGCAGCAACTTATCTCGGTCCACCACTAAGTCGGTAAAGACTTAGCTCGGCAAGGTCCTACACTTCAAACCTTGGCGCGCAAAACTTCCACAAGTCCAATTCAAACACCTTTGCTCCTTTTGATCCTAAATGGAATGGATCAAACTCTTCAAACTTGATGCAACTTCAATATGAACACAATGAACAACTTCAAACTTCATAAACTCCAAAAACCTTGGCTCCAAGAATCAAACTTAGCTATGATTGGCTAAGTATGGCTCCGATACCAATAATGACGCAGCGGATTAATCAAACAAAACTTCGATCGATGAAATGTAGCAATCGGTGAGTTGAAGATACCAAAACGCCCAAGTTCGTTGATCCAAAGATACCGAACTCTAGCTATCTCAAACACGTTGATAGCGCACTATACCGTGTTCAAAGATCTACGATTCTTCGCACGTTGATCTAGCGCACTAGATTCCGTGAATCGGCTTCTACGATCGTTGAATCGAGCGCACTCGATTAACCGAAAGAGGAGATAGGAGATTACACTCAACTACCAATTGGTATGAAGCACAAAGCTAACAAAAGAGAAATTTTATTCAAAATCAACAACCTTGAAATGTACAACACTCTCCCTATTTATAGTGTTTTCGACCCAGTTCCTTAACTCGTGACCGACTCAACATACTTAGGTCGGCACCGACTCAACTTGTAGCAACACAGCTCTTTACAACACACGCCGACTCAACTTATTACATCACTTCATACCTTCAAGACCAACTCACGACTTAACTATATACAAGACCATCGGCCGACTCAACTGAGTACAACCTCACACGCAACCGACTCAAGTATATACCGACTTAAGAAATTCATGACTTACGACTTACAACATACAACACACGACTCATCACAACAAACGACTCATCACAACCGACTCAAGCGCATGCCGACTCATCTCCTTGCCGCCTTAACTCCCTCCGACTCAAAGTTTTCACTTGCTGGGTTTTTTTGTTGCTTCATGTTAAGTCGTAGACGGCTTATGCGAATATCATTAGGTCGGAACATCTTCTCCTGAGCTTGGTTAACTCGTATACGACTCAAGCCCTCGTCGTTAACTCGTATACGACTCAAATCTACCTCCTTTATGCGTCTTGAATGGTTGTTAACTCGGAACTTGCTATCTCGTGCTCCATTAAGTCGGAAACGACTTAACCCTGCCCTCCTAAGTCGTGAACGACTTAACCTCTCTATGAGTCGTGTACGGCTCATCCCTGTTAGAAATTTTGGTTGCATTTCTTCTCTGTTCTGAGCTGCATCATTATGCTTTGAAAATATTGATTTTCAGACGTTATGAAGTTAAAGCATTTTGATTTTGGAAAGAATTTTATTTGGGATAAGTGATAAAATATGGTTTTGGGTTTTGAAATGATATCGTATTCATAATTTTAAAATGGAAATGTTTATTCTGGTTTTAAAGTATGAGCTATTTTTAAATGACCGCGGTGTTATAATAACGATGGGTTGGCAAAGAGACCGGGATCGGATATTTGACATACTCTCTGTCGATATCGAAAACCACTTTGACTAACCGTGTACGCGGTGGAGATTCCAGAATGAAGTAGGTGGTGGCGACGTTTCCTGTAAGGTAAATACGTGGACCCGACTCCCGTGAGTTGGCATAAGGTGGCAAAAACAGGAGCGATTCTCAGGCCAATGAGGTCATTCCTCTGATCGGACCCTCCTCTTCGATATTATACTTTGATTTTGGATTGATTCAGTGGCCACTTTATTTTTGATTTTGGGGGAGTTAGTCCGAGGTGGGCGGTAACTGCGGCTACGCGTTTCCACCAGCTTGGATAGCAATTGGTATATCTACCCTGGCATTGCCTAGTTGTGCCGTGTCACCTACCCTATCGTGCCTTTACTACGAGTTTCTATTTGTGTCGTACCTATGGAGTATCCTCTGGTAGCCTCCCGATCAGGAGGTATTACGGTACTGTATAGACTATTGGCATTTTACGTGTTAAGGTGGAAAATGTAAAGCCTTAACGCTATTTAAAAGTAAGTTTATTTTATAAATAGACACTATTATAATAGCGCAATATACTACATAGTAAATAGTTTAACGGATCCTTAGGAGATGTAAATCCCGAACATCTCTTGAGTTACCGTACTCATATTTATTTCTGTTAATTTAACTCACATAAGATCTTTTAGTCTGACTCGAGTGTTTTTGTCTTTTCAAATTCGCTCGGGTCAGTCCGAGCGTTTCAGGATCGAAGATTTTAGCTTTGGAGGACGAAGACGAAGAATCCGTATTATATTATTTATAGTATTGCACCACACTCTAAATTTCCGCTGCATTGATTGTATTGGTATGTGTAACTCTGATATTCATTGTATAAGTAAAATAAATATTTTGTAAACAGTTATCATGAACTGTATATTGATTATTATATTTTATCCTTCCGCTGTGAGATTCTATTTTGTTTTATTTCTTCTCTGTTTTTCTTATTTACCCCATAACAATCCGCCCTTGCGTATGCTTTGAATTGGCACGTGTGTCGGTTTAAAGTGTGCGAAAAGGCGGGATGTTACAATGTATATGAAGAATAGATGGTATAATATTGCTTTAATGCAGAATAATTGATAGTATGATAGCAAAAAGATGCCAGAGAATTAGATCAGAGAGATAAGAAAATTCGATTGTGATTCAGTTTGTTAGTAAGTGATTTGGAATCAAGTTGGAGTTCGTATTTATAAAGGTTAGAAAGCCGCAAATGTTGCTTCAATTGAAGTGTTGCGTCCAAATCTTTTCGTAGAAGTTCGTAACTCGTCATAAAAAGTCGTGTCTTTTCAAAAATAATTGTTGTAGAAATTCAGTCAACTGAGCTTCTGGGTTAGTCCACTGAACATTCAAATGAATTTAAAAAAAAAATATTTGAATACCTGTGCACCTGTGCATGTTGTACAGTATTTTCTGGGTCAATCGAATGACCTGGTAAAATCTATGCAATTTGCATAGGTTTTACAGGTATAATAATATATAACTTTGAACACTTTTATAATATAATGTATATAACATTAAACAATTATATGTGCTTATATATGTATAAATTATTTCGAAATAAGATGATTAAATATATAAGCTAATATATACGTAAACGAGGAGAGATTTTAACAAATTGACCTAAGACTCAAAAAAAATGTACTTGATGCACCAGTTTTAAAGTCTTGTGTCCTTGCCTCTTTTTATCGTAGTAGTCGTCACATCTGTATGTCGTAGTGATAGCTTCGTGACACGAATCAAAACCAAGTCTCAATGTAACAACCTATAAATTTGAGAATATTTTTAATTAAATTTCTATTTGAAATTTTGATTTTTAAATCATTTAAAAGTGAATTTTTAGAATTTTTCCAATGTAAGTTTGGAATTTGTTTGTAATTTATTTTTCAAATGCAATAAATAAACAATTTTTGAAAATTTTATATTTTCGTCAAAATTTGAATTTTCAGTTTAAATTTTAAAAAAATTGGAATTTTTAAATTTTAATCTTTTTCTTTGAAGCAGAATCTATTTATGATATCTGTTCAGCTTTTCGTTTCGTTAAATTCTGAGTTATACTTTTTAAATTAGATAAATTACAGCGTTTTGCACGTAGTTATTCTCTGTATTTCAATTTCTATTTTTCTATGTTCATTTCTATATTTTTATTTTCTATGTTATTTTATTTTATTTTTCTATTTTGTTTATCTAAACTTTATTTATTGGATTTTACTTGTGTGTATATCTTTTCATAAAATGCTTGGAAGAAATCATGGAGACACGAGTTACATTTCTTTAATGCTTGCCTTTTTATTTACCTACCATCTTTATTACTTACCCTAGCCATTCACCATTTATCGCCATGAATTTCTCTTATTAATCATGTACAAACATCTCAAAATATCCTCTATTCAATTGCATTTAAGAATAATATATATATGTGTGTGTGTGTGTGTTTCTTTCTCCTTATTTCTTGCCTTTTATTTCCTAGCCTTTTTGTTTTCCTATCATTTACTCCTCTTTAGCCGTTCAAATCTTTTCTTGCCATCCACTCCACTTTATAATTCATGTACAGATTTACTTCACATTTCATTTCTAGAAAGAAATGTATGCAAATAAATGGCTTGGAGAAATTTAAGAGGCATACGTTTCATTGTTTAAACTCTTGCCTTTTCATTTGCATGGCCTTTGTTATTTTCTAGCCATTTCCTCCTCATTCCTAGCCATGAATTACTCTACTCACAGCCTTGCATATCAAGTTGAAAATTTACGCACAAAAAAATTATTTCCCATCTCTCATTTTTTTATTTGTATTTAAAAATAAAATATGTTATACGCTTCTTCCTCTTTAACTTATGCCTTTCTGTTTCCCTAGTATTCATAACTCCTTAGTTGTTTTTTTCCTTATATAGCCATGTATTTCCTTTTATCATTCACATACGAAACTCATCAAACATATCTCATTTTTTCCATTTCTCATTTCATCCCTTGAAAGAATTTTTTTTTTAATACATGAAGTATTTGTTGCCATTTTATTTTCCAAACCATTCAAAATCTTGTCTTTTATTGCATGGCCTCTTTATTACTTACCTTAGCCTTTCATTCCTTTAATCTAGCCATGAATTTCTCTTGCCTACCACACATAAAAACTTCCCAAAACTTCTCATTATTATTTGCGTGAAAGAAAATTATATTCAAGCTCTAGCTCCATGGCTTCTCTTCCTCTTCTTTCTTTTTCTCTTTTTGTTTCTTATTTGTTTTTCATGGTTATACTCAGCCTCTGGCCTCTAGCACACCTCTAACCATCATGACCAAGCAATATAAGATGATGGTTGAACCCATATATGGCGTTGCTAAGCCATTGATTGATTAAGGCAAGTTATGTCACTTTGATTTCATTTATTTTTCCATTGTTTTAACATCGATTTTTTGTATTGAATCATATTCTTATGTATGTAATATTTATTTGCATACAAGATTTGGATCTGACTCTTCATCCACTCAAGTTTGCATTGTGCTTTGTCGTGCTTTTTCATGCTTTGAGGGGTTTGGATTTTTTCTGAATTTGTCAATTCTAGTTTAAAAAGGTGGGTATTTATCCCTCTAATCATATGTACTTGTATTTTTGTTAAAAAATGACAAGTGAATCTGTAGACATTGATATGTCATTCATATATGCCTGTGTTGTGAGTACATGATGATAAATGCCGTTTATATATTTGTTACATCATTTGTTATGATATTATATGTATATTGTTATTTTATTTCTGTTAATCATCACTGCAATTCCCTATGACTATGGTTAGAAATGATGCACACCAGAACGGACTTTGTCGTATTTTTTTTTTTTTGGGATTGCGGATTTGAAATGATAGAACCCGGATCTTTCTTTTTAAATTACGGATTGAAATGATACATATCCGTATCACTTGACCTACGCTAGGAAATATTATACAGACCCATGGTTATACTTTTAAATGATATTTTCCTAAAAATTTAATAAGTATTTTAAATATTTTCTGAAAGTCATTAAGTATTTTAGAATTATAAATATATGAAATTTTTAACTTAATTTGATTTAACGCTTTAAAGTGTAAAGAAATGTTATTTTTCTATAAGTTAATTTTTTTATAAGTTAATTGATTTTAAATGGAATTTAAAGTGACTTATTTATGATTAATAACTTAATAATTAAGTTCGATTTAATCTGGAATCTTAAATCTAACCTAGTAATTTTAATAAAGGTTATTTCCTGAAATGGACATATTTTGTATAATGAATAAATGAGGTTTTGAATAAATAAAATGAAATATATTTTTATAGGACATTTTTTAATAAGTTTATTTAACTTGGAATCATAGTTGAATTGATGTCTAAATGAATAAATTTGTAAAGAATTTGATTGTTATATTAACTATGATAAGTATTCTTTTTTGAAATGTTATGTTTTGTAAGATTAATAGCTATGACTTTAAAATGGAAAAATGTAAGTTAAACATACATGTGAGATGTAAGTTTAATTTATATTTTAATTGATTAATATAATAAATGTTTACATTGTAATAACAAAAACGAAAGAAATATATAAAGTTTTAATTTATGAAAGAAACGTGTAAATTCCTAATTGATGAAAGAACATGTAAAGTGTTAATTTATTAAAGAAACGTGTAAATTCCTAATTAATGAAAGAACATGTAAAGTTTTAATTAATGAAAGAAACGTGTAAATTCCTAATTAATGTTAGAACATGTAAAGTTTTTAATTAAACATGTAAAAATTTAATTTATGAAAGAAACGTGTAAAGTCCTAATTAATGAAAGAACATGTAAAGTTTTTAATTAATGCAAGAAACATGTAAAGTTTTAATTTATGAAAGAAACGTGTAAAGTCCTAATTAATGAGAGAACATGTAAATTTTTTAGTTAATGCAAGAAACGTGTAAAGTTTTAATTAATGAAAGAAACGTGTAATGTTTTTAATTAATGCTAGAAACATGTAAAGTTTTAATTAATGAAAGAAGCGTGTGAAGTCCTAATTAATGAAAGAAATATGTAAAGTTTTAATTAGTGTGGTATTGATTAAATTAATAAATGCTCTTTACAATAATAGAAATGTAAATTAAAATGTACATTTGATAATATAAGTTTTAATTAGTGAAATATTGATTAAAATGATAAATGCTCTTTATTGTAATAAATGTAAGTTAAAACGTACATTTGACATGTAAGTTTTAATCAATGTAATGGCGTATTTTAAATTGATTAAAATGATAAATGTTCCTTACTGAAATAATAAAATGTAAGTTGATAATGTACACTGAATATGCAAGTTTTAATTTATGTAAATGGCATATTTTAAATGATTGAAATAATAAAGTTTTTTATTTTAATAATAATTTAAGTTAATAAGGTACTTTTAAGTTAACATAAGAATTTCAGCTTTAAATTGGATATTACAGTAACAAAGTTTATTTAACTATAAGGCTATGATAAAATCACCACGTTAAATTTGTAAGCATATAAATACTTTGATTATATAAAATGTTAAAGTGGAAAGTGTTACATTCCAAAAATGCTATGATTCCTTAAGGTAACATTTCCAAAATGCTATGATAATTTAAAGGAATATTTCAAGTTTAACAAATTGAAGGAAATATTCAATGATTTGGAAATTTGGGTTTTATTTAAATGACATATTATTGAATTAGTTTTGAAATGGAAATGATACTATTGTGATATGGTTTTGAAAGTATATACTAGTTTGAAAGAAATGATATGATTTTGAAATGGATATGCTAGTTTGGTTTTGAAAGTATAAAAGATTTTGAAATAAATATTCATGGGTTATAATAACATTTGTTTGTTAAAGAGACCGGGATTAGAAGTTGTCATACTCTCTGCCAACTTCAAAAACCACTTTAACAACCGTGTACGCGGTGGAGATTCCAGAATGAAGTAGGATGGTGGCGACGTTCCTTTGAGGTATATACGTGGACCCAACTCCCGTGAGTTGGCATAAGGTGGCTAAAACAGGAGCGATCTCGGGCCAATGATGTCATTCCTCTGATCGGACACGTCCCTTCGATATTATACTGACTTCTGGATAGATTCGGTGGCCACTTTTGATTTTTTGATTTAGGGGGGTGGCTCGAGGTGGGCAGTAGTAGCTGCTACGC
Source organism: Allium cepa (assembly GCA_030765085.1). Taxonomy (NCBI): domain Eukaryota; kingdom Viridiplantae; phylum Streptophyta; class Magnoliopsida; order Asparagales; family Amaryllidaceae; genus Allium; species Allium cepa. Next base: position 193,604,410 of record CM060943.1, read on the forward strand.
GTTACCACCAGCCCGTGTGCGTAATTGGTATATCTACCTTGGCATTACCTAGTTGTGCCGTGTCACCTACCATAGCGTACTTTGTACGAGTTTGGTTTTCTCCCGTAGCCTGTGGAGTATTTAGGGTAGTCTCCCGATCTAGAGATGCGCCGATACTGGATGGACTACTGGGACTATTACGTGTTAATGGCTATATGGGTAACCCCTTAACGCTATTAAAAAGTAAGTTTATTTTACTATAGACATTATTATAATAGCGAAATATTACTACATAGTAAATAGTTTAACGGATCCTTAGAGGATGGGCGGTCCCAAGCATCCTCTAAGTTACTTGTACGTTATATTACAGTTCATTTGAGTTGGTTTACATTGTATAAGTATGTATGTCATGACTCGAGTGTTTTGTGTTTTGCTTTACGCTTGAGTTAGACTGAGTGAGACAACGTTAGAGACTCACCTTTGGAGCTGGAGCCTTGCTTGAAGATCCAGCCATCTATTACAATTTCAGTATTCTATTGATTCCAGTTATTAAGTTGATTCTGGTGATGCATTCAGCTTGTGCTTGTTTACCATATTAAACTTCTGTTGTATCTTGTATAACTCTGATGTATTTATATAGTAGCTTCATGAACTACTATCTTTTTGCTTCCACTGCATTTATTACTCTGTGTCTGTGATTTGTGATTTATTTATTTACTTTTTATGCTGTGTTTTGCCAAATTTATTTTACAATTCGATATTTTGAGCAATTCAAGGCTGACATGTGCGGATGCGAATGGTTGAAAATATCGAATCGTTACACTCAACACCATCAATCCTTTCAAAATTGGTGTTCACTACCAAAAAGGAAGTAATGAAGTCTTGTCCAAAGTTAGTCTCTGTACGTTGCTTTTTACCCGTTCCAAGTTCATTGTTAGATTGTTTGGCAACTGGTGGTAGAGTAGGCAAACACAATGACACATCGATGGCAATAGAAGATCCAAAAGAGTTCTCATTATTACAATTCTTTAAAGGAAAGTTATTTTCAAAAAATACACCATCTCTAGCCTCACAATAGTTCGATCATTTAAAGAGATGAATCTATATGCAGCACAAAGAACATAACCATTGAATAAAAAATCAAACGTTTTAGGTCCAGTACTAGTTTTTCTAAAGTCTGCTAAACCCATCTTAGCAAGGCACCTCCACACTTTGAAAAAATTTAGGTTTGGAGGAAAACCTCTCTATAGTTCATAAGGAGTTTTATCCAACCTTTTATAAGGCACACTATTAAGTATATAACATGTGAACGATACAGCTTCATGTATATATTGTCAATCGTACTAGAACTTAAAACATTACAATCATCATATACTTTATAGTCATATTTTTCCTTTTAGGGTGTGCTGTAAGGAGCACTAGTTTCATGGATAATTCCACTTTTCACATAGAAACTTTTGAGAAAGCCGGTATAATATTCTCCATCTCTATAAGACCTAAGGCTTTTGATTTTTCGATCTAGTTGATTTTCGACTTTGACCTCAAATTTTATGAACATTCTACAGTCTCATCTTTAGATCTAAGTAGATAGATTCTGGTGTATCTAGAAATGTTGTCAACAAATGTTACATAATAGCATTTACCTCTACTACTAATTGTGTTCTTAAAATATGCCAAGTCTGAGTGTATTAATTCTATTAATTCAATACTTCTCTAAATGACTGATTTGAAAGGTATTTTAGCATGTTTGGCATCAAAATATGTAGGATTGAAGTAAAGTGCCATTTCTTATATTTAGCATTTCAGCTTTCTTGGTCTATTGATTGAGCCTACATTAACATGTCCCAATATGTTATACCATAAGTCAAGGGATTCAGTCATATAAGCAAAAGTAGAAGCACTTTCATTACTACAAATAACAGAATTTGATAAAAATAGACCATCGACTAGATATCCTTGTCCCACAAATACCTCATTCCTAGTTATTAAATCTTTATCAGATTCAAAAATAGGTTTTATGTTAGCCTTCTTTAATAACCCACCAAATATTAAATTCTTATGAAGGAAGGGGATATACATCATTCAAAGCCAAAGTTTTTCCAAAAGTAAGTTTAATAAAACCTTTCATTTATTAGATATTCCACCAGTAACAGAGTTTTCCATGAAGATACGCGCAATATCTTTTGCATTCTCGAATTAATGGAAAAGATATCAATTTGAACAAAGATATCTAGAAGCTCTTATGCACAGCACCCAATCAGTCTTGTTTTACACCAAGTTAGACTCGATAACGACTATAGCTATGATATCTTTATCCGCAATAAGATTAGCTTGTTCTTTAACATTGGTAGCCTGCTTTTGATTGAGTCATCCTTTCTATTGGAAGCATTGATGCACCTTATGACTTGGTTTTCAAAAAACATAACATATGGTCTTCTACTTTTTAATTTTATTATTTTTGTTTGTTATGGTCTGAATTTTTCGATTAGCAAAATTCTAATTCTTGTTCCTTTTTTGACCTATCCGCAATTGATTGATTTGGAGAAAGTTTTGTCATTTTAGTTTTAAGAGCTAAAACTAAAAAGGAAAAAAGAGAAGAAAGAGTAATAAAGAACCAAGTTTAATTTATTGTAGTGCAGTGCCAAGTGCAATTGCACTATGAGAGTGCCACATATTCCCATACGCCCATGCATGTGCATATGTGACCTTTATAGTAATCCATAATACCCATGCCAATTAAAGGGTAGTAGAATTACGGATGTATAAAGAGGAGAATAATACAATACCAGGCAATGTGGGACTAAAATTTTGATGTAGTTATCCAAAAAACAAGGATGTATTGCTACACCTATGTATATTAATTTTCAATATTGTAAAGCTATGGTATATTTTTTAGGATAATTCTAACCAATGGTCATTAGTGTCGAAACTTCAATCTCAAATTATCTTCTTGTTTAAGATATTAATGTTACAAAGGCGAATGTACATAAATATTGATTATTTATATCCTGTCTAAAGCTTGCTACTTTTGATACACTTATAAGTTATGTGGCACATGGATACCTTGGAGCCGATCTCACACTGAAGATATCACATTGCTGTAGGTAAACAATTATTTGTTGTTTTTGCATTTTGTCTATCTATCTATATGACTATCATATGGAATACATATTATATTTTAACATGTGATATGTCTAAAGATTCATATGATATATAACAACATTAGATTCAACTTATAACTAAATACCTTATTTAGTGCTAGCATTATTTGTTAAATCTACTTATAAGAAAAAATGCATTATTTTCACAAGAAATGCATGCCTTAGTGTTTAAAAACTTCTCCTTTAGCCAATTACGCTTTTGATAAAGTTACACCATATAACCTTTTTGTTAAAATTTTGAACACTTCATCATAATTTCCATTACAAGTGGAGTTAACATGGTGAAACACTAAAGTTGTGTTGCTCGCATTAACTTCAATATTATTGACCTCTTTCTTTGCCTTGGTGAAATTGAGTTGTTTCACATCATCTATGTTGTTGACATGAGTTGTGGAAATGTCAACGTATATAGTAAGTGAATCCATATTTTAGCAGATCTTTTTGCTAACCGCGTTAAGAGAACTATAGTGTAGCTTCATTTTTTGACAAGCTTCTGAATTTTAACTAAAACTTTGTAAAAATAATTTTTTTTTCTCTAGTCAATTACTAGTTGACTTTCAATCTCCTTGTACAATTGTATGCATTTTTATCTAAAAACAATTAGCCTAAATTCATAGTAATAATACTATTGACAAATGTTTTTGTTTTGTAAGCTCAATAATTAATGTGAAGAATTTAATCTCTAAATACTTTTCATTTTCTTTTATCACACTATGAAGCCTTAATTTTCAATTGATATGAAACAAAGATAGTTTGGTCACTGCAATATTAGGACAGATATAAAGTAGAATGGCTTTCTTGGGCAACAAGGTTTATGTGAAAGTTTGCAAGCATGGATGTGTAATATATATATATTTTACAACACGATTAGTTTTGTCTTAACTATTTTTCTGTTTTAAGATTCACCTCAGAAGATGGTTGCACCTTACAATATGATCAAAATATGAAGTAATTGATTGGTCATGCATGTAAATGTTTCATTATTGACAATATGTTATAGTTATTTTAATAAGTTTGATGTCATCTCTAAATTTTTCCACCATATTTAGTTCACATTGTCAACTATGTATTCGGGCATAGATTTTTTTGACATTGTATCATATTTGGGTTGAGATGTTCTTCAGATTTATAAATGGTACCATATCTTCAAAATTTTGATTTGTACTTATGGTTATAGTATTGGTTGTTGTTTGTGAAGTCTGGTTTTAATAAGGGTAACCTATGTACATGTTTGATGGTAGTCTTACTTGCAACATTTAGTGTGATGACCCACTTTTTTTACCATCGAAAGTCGACACCGAACAATACCACTTTGTTTAAATATCGTGCATCCAATCGACAAAAGGGCAGTTATTAGGGTTAATAAAAAGAAAATGTGACGCCCCACCTCCATACTCACACTAGCGAAGGACACTACGGAGTAACGCCATCAAGTAGCATGAAGAATAAGGCTGTTGAGGAGCGACCATCTGTGTAATTGCTTTTTGCGAGTACCGATATGGCAGATAGTATTACATGCATTTCGTTTCAAGAGGAAATCCGACATACCGATACAAACTCAGAACTAATACATAGTGGCTATGTGACCTTCGGAAACAATTATAAAATAAACATAACATAAATGAGTCACGGTTATTCATATCTCAAAGGCGGAAACAGATATGAATATAACGCATAGAAGTGTATATCAAAGTAGTGGCCATGCAAGATCCACTAGATCACAAAATAATAGGTACAAGTGCTAGATAAAAGAAAATGTATATATCAAGGAGTCTCTATCTCGAACGTATAAAACAAAAAAAATATTAAGATAAGTAGTTAGCCAAAAACTAGGTGACAGTCCCTGGTAAGAAGTCAAGTAGAAGCACCTGAAATACAATGGTTTGACCCGAGTATTATTTAAGAAGAAAACGTAAACGGATCAATCTAGCTATAAATATCATATCAAATGAGATAGGATAAGAGATATAACAAAAACGTATAATAACAATAATGGCATATTGTGACAATGTACATTGAATAACCACAAAAATCATATAATATCTTAAGAATCTCAAAACACCAAAAAGAACGTCATATTCTTTATTTTATTCACCAAACCACAAATATTGATAAAACATATCATTGCCAATCGCAAAAATTTGTGTCATAAATTCTAGAAATCATAAGTTGGAAATCTAGAAATCACATAGGGGGAGGCCTATCAAAAATGGAAGCATGAAAACACACCAACACGTGTATCACAAACGGGTCACTATCCCATGATTGTTTACCATAGAGCCGGTGCGATGACTTAGTACAATAACGGTACGCCAAAGGAAACAAAAACTCGAATAATTCGAAACAACGACGTAGTACAATAATGGTACACCCGATAAACTAGAAACTCAAATAATTCGGAACGATGACGCAGTACAATAATGGTACGCCCGATGAACCAGGAACTCAAATAATTTTGAATAACGACGTAGTACAATAACGGTACGTCCAACAAACCAGAAACTCCATAAAAGAGCATGATTTACTAGCCCTTAAAAATGAGATGAAACTCCAAAGGATCCATAGGTCGTTAGCCTATAAAAGAAATGAGACGAAGCTCAATAAAATGAGGTACAGTCCTCCACATGGACAAAGTGACATCGCATATCGCTAGCCTAAATTATAAAATGATCACCATTGATCAATAAAAAGTGTGAATTACACTAAGCTAGTAAATAAACGAGTTTAGCTTCATGTGGCATAACATTGGCTTAACTTAAGTATTTACGAATAAATTGTAGATTTCCACATGAAAATTGACACAAGAGTTCAACAGAACAATTCAAGAATTAACCGACAAAGTAAATTCAAGCGTTTCATACCACTTGTTTTGCTAAGTCATTTAATTAGATTTCTCATACGAATGAGGTAAAGGTTTGTATATACTAATAGATTGGAAAACGGTTTTAAAAGCGAGCTTTATGTTGAAAGTAAATGTTGAAATTGTTTTGATGAAAGAGTTTTAGTATTTACTGCTAATATAGAAATCATTGTATTTTAAAGTGACAATTCACAGAAATGATTGTAAAAACAATCAATCAACCAAATATTCACATATGAAGACATGAATCAAATCAATAGAAATCGATTCAAAATCCATCAAAATGGATATTCCCAAAAAATCCAGAAAAAGAAGTCATCGGAATCGATAAAAGTGATAACAACTAATCAGATTAACAAAAATCGATAAACATTGAAAATTCACTCAAAAAATAGGCAAATAGGCATAACTGTATAGCTCCAGATGTTTGGGGATTAATCCAGACGTTTGGATTTGGGTTTTGAAAGTATTTCGGAACCCTTCCAAAAGTTTGAACTCTAACCAGGCGTCTGAAAACTAAACAGACGTCTATAGGTTTGGACCAGACATTTGGTACAAGTCTCTAACATTTTTATTTTATGTCGTCTTATATTTTTTTTCCCCCAAGACCATAACCAAACGTCTGGACTTGATCAACCAGATGTCTTGTTGCCTGTTCTAGGCAACGTTTTGCCTGGGCCAATGATGGTTAAATTGATTCGAAAGTGACTGAACGAGCGACGGAGACTAAGGATTTATGCCAAGCGACAGCCTAGCCTTATAGGCTCTTCGAGAAACCTCAAATAACATGTCCAAACATCCAAGATAGGATTTTTAACGATTTTGACTTCAAAACATCAAAATTTGAAAAATTCACCAAATCAATTCAAATCAAAAGCAATTGAATGTAAATAGATGTTAGGATTCATACCTAACAACATTGAAATCTATAGACATAGATATGAGTTCAAGAACTCACTTTTAAACCTAAAAACAACAAGTGAGAAGCTCTAAAACAAAGAAAAGATCAACCACTCTTCAACTTCAACTCCAGAAGCACCAATCTTTGATCAAATACAAATATTTCCTAATTTATGGTTTAGGAATTTTTGAAAATTGGAGAGAGATTGAGGTGGATAAGATGAAGAGGATGCTTACCTATGCTTCTCTTTGATTTTGGAGCTTGAATTTGAATTTCCTAGCAAAACTACGGTTTAGGAATTTTATTTTCTTTTCTCTTCCCCCTTTTTTACTTTAGCTTAAATGTTAGGAAAAATAGAATGAATGAAGAGGAGAGGAGGGTGGAACTAGGGTATTACGTTGGTTCAATGGGCTGAAACCCAAATCCAAAGCCTAATAGAAACAGAAAAATAGCAAAATTTTACTCAACTCCAAACATATCGATGTTTATAATCAAAAAGGTCGCAAATGCTATTTTGGACTCAATGGTAGTGATCTCGAGTCCTAATTAGATAGTTTACGAAAAGTAACATTTCGAACTTTAATCCGACTAACGATGCTATATTTAAATAAAACATTTAAATATACAATCGTAAAATACGCGAGCTGTAACAGATTCCCCTCCTTAAATAAATTGTGATCTCGCAATACTTAAGAAGAAAATAAAAGGTAACAACCATAAAAGCATATCAACACAAAAGAAAATTTGAAATAAAAAGTTCACCTCAAGGAGCTCGAGAGAGTAACTCCGGATGTGTTTGCTCGATGAATTCTCTGCATTCCTAAGAACAATCCTTAGGACTTAAGGACCATTTAACTTTCACAAGTGGGACATCTTTATTACGAAGATGTTTAACCTCCGTAGTAATGATACGAATAGGATGTTGCTCATAAGTCAAATTTGGTGAAACTTCAATTTCTTCAATAACACCGGGCATAAGAATAGAATCGGAATCCCTAAGGTATTTCCATAGTTGAGAGACGTGGAAAACATCATGAATAGCAGAAAATTGAGCCGGTAATAAAAAGTGATTAGCTATGGATCTAATACGTTCAGTGATGGGATAGGCCAATATATCGATGCGTTAATTTTACCGATCGACTGAAACGCACAACACCCTTCATAGGTGAAACACAAATAAACACCGAATCTCCCATATAAAATTTCAAATTCCTTTTTCGGTTATCGGCATAGGATTTTTGTCTACTTTGACCTTCTTTCATCCTGTGACAAATAAGGTCGATCTTTTCTATGGAATTATGAATAAAATCGGGACCTAAAACCAGCTTTTCACCGGCCTCAAGCCAACAAGAAGGAGATAGGCATGGCCTTTCGTAAAGCGCGTGGAAAGGTGCCATACCAATACTAGATTGGAAACTATTATTATAAGAAAACACAACAAGGGAAATATGATCTTGCCAACTTCCACCAAAATCAAGAACACATGGACGAAGAAGATATTCAAGAGTGATTCACACGCTCGGTTTGTCCGTCGGACTGAGGATGATAAGTGGTGCTAAAATTCAGCTTCATTCCCAAAGCTTTTTGAAGACTCTTCCAAAATCCACTAGTAAATAATGGATCACGATCACTAACAATAGAAGCAGGAACTCCATGCAACTTAACAATTTCTTTAACATAAAGTTTGGCCAAAAGAGGTACGGTTCGATTAGACCGAACAAGAATAAAATGATTGGATTTTGTAAGCCTATCAACAATGACCCATAAACTGTCATGACCCGAACGAGAATGGGGAAGACCGTCTATAAAATCCATGGAGACCTGATCCCACTTCCAAACCATAATGTCTGAAAGTTAAAATAACCCACCAGGCCATTGATGCTTGGCCTTCATGAGTTGGAAATTCATGCAACACTTAATAAAGTTAGCAATATCAGATTTCATTCCAATCCAATAGTAAAGTTGCTTCATATCCGCATACATTTTACTACAATCGGGATGAATGGTAAATTTAGAACGATGAGAATCTTCTAAAATGTCTGTACCGAAGATCACTAATATTTGGCACGATAAGTCTACCAAATCTTCGAACACCACCAAGAGCATCAGTTTCAAAGTCTTTCAAACCATCACTATTTCTATCCCGACAACTATGGCTAAGATAAGCCAATTCGGGATCATGCTTTTGAGCTTTAGGGATGCGGTCTAAAAGAGAAGTATGAGCCGCAAGGCTACATAAAACAAGAGATGAACATGAATTGGGTTCATGACCTCGAATCTCACAAGTGGAAAAAGTCTCAAGATCATTCCACTCTGATATCATCATTGAAATAACCGCTCGTTGCTTATGACTAAGAGCATCGGTAACACAATTTCCCTTTTCGGGAGTATAAAGAATATCAAGATCATATGATGCGAGGAACTCGAGCCAATGTTGTTGATGCAAATTAAGTTCCTTCTGAGAAAATAAATATTTCAAAGATTTATGATCAGTATAGAGAATAAATTTTTCTTCCAAAGGATAATGACCCAAATTCTAAGGGTGAAAACAATAGCCGCGAGCTCTAAATCATGAATGACATATCTAGTCTCGACAGGCTTTAATTGTCTAGAAGCATAAGCAACAACACGTTCTGTTTGCATGAGAATGGCTCCTATACCAATATGACAAGCATCGGTATAAAAAATAAAGTCTTGGTTCCCTTCGGGAATCACAAGAATAAGAGCATCGAAAAGGAGTTCTTTTAATTTCTGGAAAGCAGCTTCACATTTGTCCGACCAAATGTACTTAACTCCCTTCTTTGTCAAACTAGTAAGAGGCACGAAAATTTTAGAAAAGTCTTTTATGAACTGACGGTAATAGCCCGCCAATCCAAGAAAGCTACGAATTTTCGTCACACTCTTCGGTCTGTTCCAATTTTGAATCGCTTCAATCTTTGAAGGATCCATGGAAACTCTGGATTCAGAAATAATACGTCCTCTAAATTTCACACGAGATTGCCAATTGTGGCACTCAAAAAAGTTTCTTTCAATTGATTGCTCCTAAGAGTTTCCATTACAATCCGAAAATGTTTTTCATGCTCTTCCTCTGTTTTAGAATAAACAAGAATATCATCTATAAAGTTGAGAACAAATCGATCGAGGAAGTGTTTGAAAACTCGATTCATAAGGTCAACAAAATAAGCTAGAGCATTCGTTAAAAAAAATGGAATTACAAGCCATTCATAAGATCTATAACGAGTATGGAATGATGTCAAAGGAATGTTATCCTCTGTGACATGAAGCTGATGAAAACCGGTTGCTAAGTCTAACTGTGAAAAGGCTCTAGCGCCGTAAAGTTGATCGAATAGATCATTAATCCGAGGTAAAGGGTATTTATTCTTGATGGTGAGATCATTAAGCTTGCGGCGGTCAATGTAAAACCTAAGTGTACCATCAGATTTCTTCACAAAGTTAGCTAAAGCTCCCTAAGGAGAGGAACTAGAATGAATAAATTGTTTGTTTCCAATTCGAATAATTGTTTACGCATCTCCTCATTTTCCTTATTGGACATATGATAAGGAGGACGAGTGATTGGTTGAGCTCCAAGAATTAAATTAATTCTGAACTCAATTTCTCGCTTAGGTGGTAATCTAAAAACAGGCTCAAATATGTCAGGAAATTCACGAACAATGTGAATGAGGGAAATGACATCTTCCGCATCATCAATATCGTCATTATGAGGGTTTAGAGAATATAAGGATGCCATTGAATTAGGATCTGAATCCTTAAGAACAATAGAAATCTGCTTAACAGATTGAGGATGTCGAAGATATATAGTCCTCTCAGGACGTTGGATGTGGGCTTCATAACGGTCAAGCCAATCCGTTTCCAAAATCATTCCCAAGCCTAAGTAGCACATAACATGAAAATTGGCTTGGAAAGAATAATCACATAAAATCACCTTGACATCTTTACAAAGAAAACTGAATGTTGCGGATCCACCAACCGGATTCGCAATTCTCAATGAAGTCATCAGAGCCATAACATTTAAAGAAAAAGTAACAATAAGTTCTTTTGATATAAAAGAGTGAGATGCACCCGTGTCAAAAAGAACTCGAATAGCATGATCACGAAACATAATAATACCATCAAGGATAGAATGAGAAGTACCTTGACCAAGAGAAGTGTTACTAGGCGCTTGCATAACATTTAGTTTTCCCTCTCTCTTACTTGGAAGTTTGGGACATGAAGACAAAAGATGATCCAAACTTTTTCAATAACAACAAAAGAGGGGTTTCGGACTCCCATTAGCATAATGGTCCTTAGAACCACAATTATAGCGTTGCCCATGACTAGAGGTAGGAGTCTTTACTACCGAAGTTGCTTGCTTCCCTTTCTTGTTGGGATTAGGCTTGAACTTAATTGGCCTCTTCTTGTTGATGTTTTGTTTGGCACCCAAAATTTCAACATCAATTTCTTTATCGACCTCTTCAAATCAAAGAGCGATATAAACAAGTTGATTGAAAGAACTTCTAATTTCAGAAGTAAAGGCTTTTTAAGGTTCATATTCAACCCATAGACAAACCTCTGATTTTTCTTCAATGGGGTATTAATAAACTCGACCCCATGTTTAGATAGAGATTCAAAAGATGCGACATAGTCTGTTATAGAAGATTCGCCATGAACAAGGTCAATAAAGCGTTGGGCTAAAGTTACTTTTTCAGCTTTCGCAAAAAATTTAATTCGAACCTTTCATGGAATTGTTCCCAAGTAAAATTTGCTTCAACAAGTTCTGAAACAAAAAGCTCATACCAATCTAATGCTCTTTCTTGGAGCATGCTAGAAGCCACTTGGACATGATGGAGATCAACAAGATTCATGCAAGAAAAGATGCGATTGCATGTTCTAAGCCAAGCTTAGACTTCTGTAACACTTTTGAAACCCTTGAATGACCTTCCACCCAAATTGGTATAATCATTGAATAAGCATGAAAAACTATATTTAGGATGTGTAGGATCAGGAATAGGTCCGACAGCTTGAGCATTCTTTACAAGATCTAAAAGCTGTTGGGCAGACATGAATACTTCATCCTGAGAAGTAGCACTGGATTGACCGGCGCTAGGACGACCATGTATAACCATTTCTCTTCTTTAAGAAAGAAAGAAAGAAAGAAAGAAAGAAGAAGAAAAAGGTTATTTTTAGAATGAATATCAAGCAATCATGATTGATAAAAGAAAATAGGATAGAACCGGTCCAATGACTCGAATTAAATCCTAAGGCACGATTCCTAAGAGAGACTTAGGACAATGATCCTTGCTATAATATTCTATATTGTTCCGAAGTTTGGCTTTGATACCAAGCTGTGACTCCCCATCTCTATACTCACACTAGCCGAGGACACTATGGAGTAACACCGTCAACTAGCACAAAGAATAAGGTTGTTGAGGAGCGACCATCCGTGTAATTGTTTTGTGCGAGTACCGATATGACAAATAGTATTACATGCATTTCATTTCAAGAGGAAATCTGACATTCCGATACAAACTCAAAACTACTACAAGGTGGCTATGTGACCTTTCGAAACAAATATAACATAAATCAGTCATGGATATTCATATCACCAAGGCAGAAACAAATATGAATATAACACATAGAAGTGTACGTCAAAGTAGTGGTCATGCAAGATCCACTATATCACAAAAGAATAGGTATAAATGCTTGAAAAAAGAATTGGTATACATCAAGGAGTCTCTATCTCGAATGTATAAAACAAAAAAAACTACTAAGCTAAGTAGGCCAAAAGTCGAGTGAAAGACCATGATAAGAAGTCAAGTAGAAGCACCTGAAATACCTCGGTCTGACCCAAGTATTATTTTAAGAAGAAAATAATAAACGGATCAGTCTAGTTATAAATATAATATAAAATGAGATAGGATAAGAGATATAATAAAAACGTATGATGACAATAATGCCATACTGTGACAAGTATACATTAAATAACCACAAAAATCATTCAATATCTCAAGAATCTCAAAGCACCAAAAAGACCGTCATATTCTTTATTTTATTCACCAGACCACAAATATTGACAAAACATTTCATTGCCAGTCGCAAAAATCGGTGAACACAAATTTTATAATTCATCAATTGGAAATCTAGAAATCACAAAGGGAGAGGCCTATCAAAAATGGGAGCATGAAAACTCACCAACACGTGTATCACAAATGTGTCGTTATCCTATGGCCGCTAACCATAGAGCATGTGCAACATATAGTATAATAACGGTATGCCTGAGGAATAAGAAACTCGGATAATTTGGAACAATAAGTAGTACAATAACGGTACGCCCGATGAACCAGAAACTCAAATAATTCGAAACAACGACGTAGTACAATAACGGTACACCCGATGAACCAGAACTCAAATAATTCAGAACGACAACATAGTACAATAACGGTACGCCCGATGAACTAGAAACTCAAATAATTCGGAACAACGATGTAGTACAATAACGGTAAGCCTGATGAACCAGAAACTCCATAAAAGAACATGGGTCGCTAGCCCATAAAAATGAGTCGAAACTCCAAAGAATCCATAGGTCGTTTGCCAATAGAAGAAACAAGACGAAGCTCAATAAAACGAGGTACAGTCCCCCATATGGACAAAGAGACATCACGTATCGCTAGCCTAAATCATAAAATAATCACCATTGATCAATAAAAAGTGTGAATTACACTAAGCCAGTAAATAAATGAGTTTAGCTTCATGTCCCATAATCACTAGCTTAACTTAAGTATTTACGAACAAATTGTAGATTTCCACTCGAAAATTGTCACAAGAGTTCAATCGAACAAGTCCAAGAATTAACCGACAAAGTAAACGCAAGCGTTCATACCACTTGTTTTTATAAGTCGTTTAATTAGATTTCTCATACGAACGAGGTAAATGTTTGTATATACTAATAGATTGGAAAATGTTTTTAAAAGCGATCTTTATATTGAAAGTAAATGTTGAAATCATTTTAATGAAAGAGTTTTAGAATTTACTACTAGTATAGAAACCTTTGTATTTTAAAGTGACAAATCACAGAAATGATTGTAACAATCAACTAAAAATTCACATACGAAGATGTGAATCAAATCCATAGAAATCAATACCAAATCCATCAAAATGGATATTCCTAAAAATCTAGAAAAATAAGTCATGAAAATTGATAAAAGTGATAACAACTAATTGGATCAATAAAAATCGATAAAACATTGGAAATTCACTTGAAAATAGGAAAATAGGCACAACTGAACAGTTCCAGACATCTGGGGGTAAATCTAGACGTCTGGATTTGGGTTTTGGAAATATTTCAAAGCCCTTCCAAATGTCTGAACTCTAACCAGACGTTTGAAAACTAACCAGACGTCTGGTAGATTTGGACCAAACGTTTGGTCCAAGTCTTTGCCATTTTTATTTTATGCCATTTTATATTTTTTTCTCCAGGGACTAAACCAAACGTCTGGACTTCATCAACCAGATGTCTGGTTGCCTGTTCTGGGCAACAGTTTTCCTAGGCAAATGATGCCAAATCGATTCGGAAGTGATCGAATGAGCGATGGAGATTAGGGATTTATGCCAAGCAACAAACCAGCCTTATAGGCTCTTCAATATACCTTAAATAACATGTCAAACATCCAAGATAAGATTTTTAATGATTTTGACTTCAAAACATCAAAATTTGAAAATTCACCAAGTCAATTCAAATCAAAAGCAATTGAACATAAATAGATGTTAGGAATTCATACCTAACAACATTGAAATCTATAGACATAGATGTAAGTTCAAGAACTCACTTTTAAACCCAAAAACAATTGAGAAGCTCTAAAACAAAGAAAAGATCAACCACTCTTCAACTTCAACCCTAGAAGCTCCAATCTATGAACAAATGCAAATATTTCCTAAGTTAGGGTTTAGAAATTTCTGAAAATTGGATAGAGATAGAGATGGAGAAGATGAAGAGGATGCTTACCTAAGCTTCTCTTTGATTTTGGAGCTTGAATTTGAATTTCCTAGCAAAAAATAGGGTTTAGGAATTTTGTTTTCTTTTCTCGTCCCTCATTTTTACTTTAGCTTGAAGTGTTAGAAAAAAAAAATGAATGAAGAGGAGAGGAGGGTGGAATTAGGATATTATATTGGGTCAACAGGCTGAAACCCAAATCCAAAGCCCAATAGAAAAATAGAAAAATTATACTCAACTCCAAGCATATCGATGTTTATACTCAAAAAGGTCACAAACGTCGTTTCAGACTCAATGGAAGTGGTCTCGAGTTATAATTCGACAGTTTACAAAAAGTAACATTTTGGACTTTAATCCGATTAACGATGCTATATTTAAATAAAACATTTATATGTACGATCGTAAAATACGCGGGTTGTTACATAAAAGAGCAAAGAATAGGAAAAAATAGAATCTCACAGTGGAATCGACAACATATAACAAGAACGGTAGAAACTATCACTCTAAAAATACAGAGTATATAAGAGTTAAAATACAAACCTTATCAACTAGAAAGTTATAAAATCCTAACCTTACTAATGCTAATAGGGATACTACATAATACAACGTAAAGTAAAACACTACGATAGGTGAATCACCAGCTACCCTCCAAGTGCTCCATAACTCTATAGGCAACCTAAGTAAATACTCGGTCTGATTTGAACATTATAAGAATAACATCCATAGAAGCAAGAGTAGAAATAAATATCAGGAAACAAATCCAAATAAGAATGGTCATAATTAATATCAAACCGGACCTAAAAGAATGGAAATAACCGGAGTAAAATCCAAACTGGACATAATGGACAAAACAAGGAAATAGTCAAAATTTAATTGAATGGACAGAATAAGATGATAGTCTAAACTTAATAGAATGAGCTAAATAAGGTAACAGTCGAACTTGATAGAATGGACTAAATCAATTATTAAATGGTGCAAAAAGTGGTTGACTCTTCTCGTGGCAAATTAAAAATAAACAGATTCAAGGATTCGAATCAAAATAAGGAAAGGAAATTTTGCAATAAATGACTAGGAGAGTGCGAGCCCCTTGAAGTATACCTCTAGTAATATACTATTGAGAAGGTCATATACTCGGTGACCTCCTCGGGAAAAGTACCTGCTGGGCACTACCAAACCTCCCCAAGAATCCGAATATTTCACATCTAAACTCAAACCATTTTTCACGTGACGGTGCGTAAAAATCTACATGAGATGTGAAAACCTAATAGAAGCGGCCCCACATAGTTGGACGCCCGTTAGCTATTCGGATTTAGTCATTTCCGATGAAGGATAACAATGCTCAATTGAGCATTAAATAGTTTTAGAATGACAAATAAAATAGCTGAATAGAAATTGATAGTCGATAAATCAACTATCGAGATAAATGTGTTGTTATGAGAATTATCACGCACGCTTACCACGGATAATTGAAAAAAACGTTTGAAACATTTGATTCATATTTGTGCTTTATTTTCACATTTCGAATATTGGTAAAAACACTTCAAAAATACTCTTTAGCGTATTATTTTAAAGGGCCAAATGAAAATACTAAGTGTATTAAAACAAGTGTCACTGAAACATTATTTCCCATAAAAAATTTACACTTAGATTTATTTATAAACCGTTCCTTTTGAAGGATCTTCTCATTTATAAACTATAATTTATAAATTTTAAAACAATACTTATTATCTCAATTGTATATGGAATTGTTAAGCCTCATTCAATTTATTGCTTAACCACTTGCTTTCCCATTAGAATTAGTTCCTGATTGTAAAACTTTAAGAGAATATATTTTTCCAAGTACTTGACCTCAAAGTCCTAAACCAACATCAGATCGAAACCCAGAAGATTATCCAACTTAATGTCCTAATAATCGAGTTCAATTCTTTTTAACTTACCTAAAATTTCCCTTATCTTGTCGAAACTTTTATGTGACCTATGATAGGCATCCAAATTTTCTTTAATAAACAAATCATTTACCTTTACATAAAATAGTTAATTATTTCAAAACATTTTCATTAAATCAGTAATTTATCTTTAAAACAAACCGGTTAATTTACTTTAAACTCATTTATTAAATCAATTATAACTTTAAATATCAATAGTTAAAAATATTTATTAAGTCCAAATAATCATTAATCAAATGAATAATTAATCTCAAACATCATTAATTATAATGATTAATAAATTTTAAATAACACCTATTAAAACAATTAATTTAGTTCAATTAGTCATAAATTAATTGCATTAATTAAACTCAAACTTCATTAGTTAAAATGATATATTAAACATCATTTGTTAAAATGATTGATTTAACTATAAAGTTCATTAATTAAAATGATTTAACTAAATACCAAATATCATTAGTTTAAAGCAATTAATGAAATTTAAAATAATCATTAAATAAATGACTAAATAAATTCAAATATCATTATTTAAAATGATTAACTTCTTTTAATTATCATTAATTAAAATGATTATTAATTTCAATTATCATAAATTTAAATAAGTAATTAAGCACAAATAATCATTAGTTAAAATGATTAATTAAGTATAAAACATCAATGTAGAAAATAATTAATTAAATATAAAGGTAACGAATTTTAAAACATTATTTATTAAATTGGTTAGTTAATTTCAGAATCATTAATTAAAATGATAAAAATAACAATAGCAATAATAAAATAAAGTCAAATAAATAAATTAGTAACAATAGTGACTAAGTAAAAATAAAAATACAGATAGAAATACAAATGTAAAAAAAAGATCAAAGACCAAACGCTACGTTTTAGGCTCTTTTTCCTTAATCCTATAATCTAGAACTTATAAAACTCATACTTATGGTTCTGATATGCGAATCGCTAACTTTCACGCGCTCCTATCTATTACTAGCTCTTCGGATATATTCCAACCCTTTATGTCCCTTTTAACTACTTCCTTCCATGTCAGCCTTGGTCGATCTTTACCTTTCTTTCAGCAAATGACGCCGCCAATAATTCCAACACGCACAGGTGCATCGGGCGGTCTTCATTGGAGATGTCTAAACCATCTTAAGCGATGTTGAATTAGCCTCTCCTCAAGTGATGCTACCGCAAGTTTTCCACATATATCATCATTTCTATTTCGGTCTCTTCTTGTATGACCGCAACTTCATCGCAGCATACGCATCTCTACTACGTTTATCTTCTGAACGTGCTGGTTTTGAGTAGGCCAACGTTCTGCACCATACAACATCGCAGGCCTGATTTCCGTTCTATAGAACTTTCCTTTAAGCTTCTGTGGGACTTTCTTGTCATAAAGAATGGCAGATGCCTATTGCCACTTCATCCATCCCGCTCAAATTCTAAAACTAACATCTTTATCAATCTCACCATTACACTGCAACATTGATCCCAAATATCGAAAGGATTCCTTCTTAGGAACTATTTGTCCAGCCAGAATGACATCTCCATTCTTTGACTGGACACCACTGAACTCGCACTTCATATACTCTGTTTCAGTTCTACTAAGCCTAAATCCCTTTGATTCTAATGTAACGACCCAACTTCCAAACTCCAGGAAGTCGCATCGCTAAGAAGAAAGAAAGGGATAGAAAAGAGAAAAGAAAGGAAAGAAGAAACAGACAACATCAGAATCTCACAGCGGAACGAATAAATTATAATATATCACATAATACTTTACATAGTATTATATACATCAGAGTAATACAGCTAATACAACACAAACTAGACAGTTATAAACATCTGTCTAGCTATTACAATTCAAGTATATATCATAGAAAATAGATACAACTCAAAACACAGCGGAACCACTACATATATCTAGACGATGAAGCCTCCTGCTCCATTATCTTCTCCAGAACTCGTCAAAGCAAATCCTGAAACACTTGACTACTCATACATAATATGAGCACCCAAGAGTTTAATAAAACAGAAAATAAACACTCAGGTCAGACAGGGGTCTGGTGTGAGCAAACGGGGATAAAAGTTGCTTAACTTTAGAAAATCCTTTGAAAACAAAGGTATCACGTAAGACTTCCCACACATAAACATGGAAAAGTTTTTACCTTACGCTAACCAAAACATTTGATAGGAAATCCAGTGATATTATAATAGTGTCTAGGGTTTTCAAATAAATAAGAAATAGCCGAAATTGTTACATCTATTAAATTCCAGCTACTAGCCACAAAAGTGGGTAATACAATCAAAACCGTAGGGTCTCGTAGGAAGAATGAGTTTCCATCAATGGCAGGGCTACTGGGGTACCGCCCGTCACAGTACGTGGCCTAGATCACCGTACCGAGGAGTACTCCCACTCCCCTGCAACACAAAGCCGGAACCATTCCTTACTGAACAGTTTCGAACAAGACCACCGCGCAGATTGGTCGTCACCAACTGCCACACAGCCGAAATATAAAGGGACCTCTAGACAGGGATAAATCTTGCTCTCCAGTGGGGGCTACCTACGAAGCTTTGTTGCACCTCCCCTCTTTTAACCATTCCCCGTTGATGAGGCTTGAGGCTACGATTACCTTTATAGGACATATCAATCTTAGAATGCTCATCGTCCACCTGACGATGTTCTGAAAGCATTCAATCCATACAAGTTCGTTCCGGGATCGAACGAAACCGAAGGCGTTATCTCGTTACACTCGTATTGGAATCACCCTCAGAGTTAACGACGATAACCCTTGCCTCTAAATCTCCATCTCGAACCTATAAGCACTATTCCGTCAACTCATTACGGAATCACCCACAGAGTTATACTGACGTATAGCCCTTACACCTCGAGTCTTCACTTGCTCCCCTTGGATTAACGACCTAACGTTTAATTGGAATCGATGTGGTTTTCGGAATTCCAAATTTGGAAATCCGATCCCGGTCTCATCGAAACCAAACGTCATCCTAATGTCCAAGTTATACTTAAGGGTTTAAATAATTAACTTATTTCATTGTCATCTAATTCACACAGATAGATAAACTACATCTCATAATAGATAATCACATTCATATCATAAACAGATAATTTATATCATCCATAAACAGATAATCATCACAACCAAATAATCCATCACAAACCATCATACTTAAACCAAGCATTCATATCATATAGATGCGACTCATCTCATTACTGAGATCACAACCATTCAATCAATAACATCCATAAGCAATGATTTATTAACCAACAATTATAATTAATTTAAAATGAATTAAATTAATTACAACCATCTCTAATTAATTTAAAATAAATTAAATTAATTACTCATTTCTATAAATCCTGCTTAATATCCATAAATTAATTAACCCAGATAATTAATTATCCACTAAGTATTTAACTTGATTAAACATCTTGATTAATCATTTACTAATTACAATAAGTAATTAGTCTTTAATTAACTTCATAAATTAATTAACCTTAATCATAAGTAATTAATAATTAATTACTTCATTTATTAATTAACTATAATTAATTATATTTATCCCGAATTAATTACAATTAATTAATTACTTATTTTAATTTTAACTTAATCAAACAATCCTTAATTACATTATTAATTATAATAAATAATGATCTCTAATATTTGAATAAATTACTTAATTAAAATTAATTACATTTATTAATTAATCTAATTATTAATCACCTTGATTAATATTAAATTTAGTAATTAACTATCTTTAATTACTTATTTATAAATTAATTATCCAATAATTAATCATTTATTAATTCCTTAATTAATTCCAAAAGTAATTATCCAAATTACTAATTACATTTCAGTAATTACCATTTATTACTTCTCTAAGTAATCCTGCTCCATTAATTACATTTAGTAATTACTTCCCTTAAATCATCAAATGATTTACTTAAGTTAATTAAACTAAATTAATTAACTTAAATAAATCATATATCAAAATTAATTACAACAAGTAATTAATTCCTTAGTTACTTTAACAATTAATTATACTTAACAAATTACAATTAATTATATTCAATTAATTAATCTAGTTAAATATCAAAATTAATTACATTAATTAATTACTAAATTATCCTTAGATAATTATCACCATTTATTAATTAATAACATTTCAATAATTATATACTTAAGGAAATTTGAATTAGATTAATTATCAATAAATCATTTCTAATTAATATTAACCTAAATCATTATTTAAAATCCAATAATTAAGTAAATCCTTAATTATCTTAAATATTTTTCAAAATAATTTAATTACTTATCAAATGACTCATTTACATTCAAAATATATTAAAACAATTTATTTCTAAATTCAAATTCAAATTCTATTTAAAAATTTCATATTTAAATTGTTTAACTATTAAACATTAATCTAATTTTAAATAAATATAAACCTTAAAATAAAATGAATGTTAAAGAACATTCATTACTTAAATATAAAGAAAGATTTACATAAATTTACATGATTAATATAAATTAAGTTTTGAAAATAAATTGATTATTTCAACTTTCAAATTTAAATCAAACACTTCATAGCTTAATTCAAATATTAAAGGAACTAAATACTTTCAAGTTTTAAATCTTATTTGAAATCAAATTTCATTTTCAAATCTATTTTAAAACATTTGAATATGTTCATTCATCATTTTATTTTATTTTCTTAAAATTTTACAAACCGTTTTGAAATCAATATTGTTTCCAAAGAAAATTTGAAAACTGTTTTTAACTTAATTTCAAAACAAATTTAAATCTTACTTAAACATTTAAATCTGTTCAAAATTTAAAAAAAAACTTACAAAACGGTTTGAATAAAAATCTGGGTTTAAAAGATAAACCTGAAAACTGTTTTAATTCTTGATTTAAAACTGAATTTAAATTTTGTTTAAGTTTGAGATTTTCATTTTTTAAAAACTTTGAATTCAAAACTTCATTTGAATTCAGACTTACTTATATTTGAATCAAATCACAATCTTTAAATTATGAATTTTATTTAAATTTAAAAAAAAACTGCAAATCTACATATTTTTAAACCTGCAATCATATACCCGAGCACTCCCTCAATTCACTTCGGGTTCCCAGACCATTTTCGAGACAACATCAAAAATACCCGAGGAATACCCAAGTCAAAAATACCCTGCACATCCAAATGAGTTCACCAGAGTCCAATGTGTAATGTGCATATGCACCATCACCTTGGCGAACTCCAGCCACTCCATTCCACTGCTACAAGTCACTGACCATCTCCCTATACTAACACAATCATCCAAACCCTTCCATATCAGTTGAAATCAAAAATAAGTGATCAACTGCAGCTTGGAAAAAAAAACAGCTACATCCACCCTAAACCTGTCAACAGCCATAAACTCGCCTCCTCCGATCATCATCATCACTGCAACTCCGGCAAATGACTCACCTACATCCCCTCTGAAATCTCCCAAAGCCTCAAATTATTCGAAGAAACAGAGAGCATGGGGATAAACTAAGAACTGCAACACTGAAACTAGGTTTTGAATACCTGGAAACACTCAATTCCCAACTCCTCTCTTTCTCTGATCACTAATTTCCAATTTTTGCCTCATTCTTACACGAATACTCTATTAATAGAAAGCATCTTAACACCTGACATTAACAAGCCCAACAGATAAATTCCAAAATTACCACTTCTGTTTAAAACAGAAATGTTTCCTCCCCAACAGTTTATTTAAAACTGTAATATTTGTTTTTTACAATCTCTGATTTCTAACATACATACATGATATAATCTTGTTTTAAATAGTTATTGAAGTTTGATATTCTGATTTCATTTCAAAATGCTAACTGTGGAGTTTGTTCAGAGAGTAACAGACTTCAAATTCTAACCTATTTAAACTAATTCATAATTTTTATACTAAACAACCATACTTTGTTTACACATAAATTCTAACTGAAACCATTCAAATAAATAAAGATTTTCTATAAAAGAATATCCTACTTTACAATCCAACTAAATATGCAGATTCCAGAAATAAAAAAAACATATAAACAAATTCATTTCTATACGCACAGAACATTCATGAGTATGTAATCACCACATCATTTTATTACTTTCACTTCATATGCTCAGATGTCACAAATTTTATGCATGTGAGGTTACTCATTTCATTTTAAAACAAAACAGAAAGTTTTGTTTAAAGCAGTTTGATTTCTGTAAATAAAGACATAAGTTCTTTAATTTATGTTTGAATTTGATTTTTAAAGAAAACTGTTTTTAAAAGATAAGAAGCTTACTCACTAAACATAATAATAATGGTACTGCAGTTTGATTTCCTTTTTTTTAAAGAGTATGCATTAGTCTTTAGATATTATTCTTGCTTAAGCATTAATTTAAAAAGAGAAACTGTTTTTAAAAATAAAGGTTTGCTCACCTGATTAAATTGAAGATGCTGAGCACAATAAATGCAGATTTCATTTTCCAGAAACTGCATATTGAAATGCATGTTGATCCTGGCTTGCATTTGATTACAGAAATTACTTTTCTTGTTGATGAAGATTGCATGCAGACCCAAAACTTCATTGCTCAGATTTTAAATTGAGGTTGAACTCCAGCTAGAAGTTGAAATATTGCATGAAGATTTGTAGTTTGTTATTTGCAGATTTAACATGCAATCTATTTTGGGTGTTTGATTTTACAGAAATCTGATTTTTAGATTTTTCAATATGAAGAGAAAGTGTTTTTAACAAATACTTTTGTTATGTTTTCTTGTTAATATATTTTAAATAAAAAGGTTTTTAAAACAATGCCACTTGTTATGGTTATTATCTTAAATTTTTTACAAGTGTCTTCTTTATAGCTTAAGAATTTAACACATGTACATTACTAATATAAAAACAATTCTAAATTTGTAAATGTATTTAAATTTATCTTAAACCATTACTAATTTGTTTTTAGCATGTTTCAAATGTTTATTAACATCTAGTCTTTAAATAAATACATATAAACTTCTTTATAAAACTGTACACTTACATTTTAATGTTTGTTTAATTATTTTTAAAATAATATTCTTTATGAAACTAAATTTCAAAAGAAAATATTTTAAGAAGAGAAGAAGTGTTGAATTCATTTTATTTCAAAAGGTTTCAAACTAAATATTATACTTTATCAAGAATGAATTAAATCTTATTTCAAAGAAAAACAATTTTTAAAATAAAACAAAACAAACTTTTATTATAAAACAAAATTTAAACAAAAATAAATACTTACTTACATTTCTATAAAAATATAAGAAAGATTTTTAAAACAAACTTTTGAAAAGTTTACAATACTAATTTAAATCAATTAAATCAATTTACAAATTATACATTTATATAATAATTAGAAAATATTCTTTGTTAAATATAAATTAAAATTAAAACCAAATCCTCTATTTACAATGTATAAACATTTATACATTATAAATAAAATATTTTTAAATCAGTTTAGAAAGATAAATTTATTATTTAAATATTTTTAACATTTGAAAAGAATATCATTTAACAAACTAAATAATTATAATTTTCAAAAGAGAATTTCTGTTTGAATTAAATCATTAAATTAATATTTTCACATTTTAAAATAATTATCAATGAAATTATTAAATAATTATTGCCTAAATTTCCGGGACATCACATTCCTTCCCCCTTAAAGAATTTCGTTCCTGAAATTTAAAAGCAAAGGTAATTTAATAATCCCATACAGATTTTAAATTTTAAAAATAGCAAACATATGCTGTCAATAAAATACTAGCAACCATAGCAATCAATTCAAACAATTCTAATTACCGAGACAAAATTCTGGATAAGATTCCCTAGAGTTTCCCAGGTACAAATACCGGGACACTCGCCCTATAAAATCTAAACTAGCTACACCACTCAGATCTAGAGCTCCTATATGTCTAGATCTACAAATCTAAACAGAATATAGGACTATAGACAAGTCCTGATCAACTCCCAAATCTCACAGAACTACTGATTCTAAAACCAGAGATAAACCATACACGTACTCCCTCATAGATACGTGAAAAACAAAACAAACTCCAGCCATCCGAGCTGGCAATTCAATCCTGTAGACCATACATTGAACTCTTAAGAGAAACAGAAAGATCCAATACTCATATCCACTAATCTCTCCTTTCGATCCTGGGCTGCCTCCAACCTTCTAGATCAAACAGATCTACCACACATGATGCAGCGGATTATTCGAAACAAAACATCAATCGATGGAATGTAGCAATCGGTGAGTTGAAGATACCAAAATGCCCAAGTTCGTTGATCCAAAGATACCGAACTCTAGCTATCTCAAACACGTTGATAGCGCACTATACCGTGTTCTAAGATCTACGATTCTTCGCACGTTGATCTAGCGCACTAGATTCCGTGAATCGGCTTCTACGATCGTTGAATCGAGCGCACTCGATTAACCGAAAGAGGAGATAGGAGATTACACTCAACTACCAATTGGTATGAAAGCACAAAGCTAACAAAAGAGAATTTTATTCAAAAATCAACAACCTCAAATGTACAACACACGCCCCTATTTATAGATTTTTCGACCCAGTCCCTAAGTCGTTGCCGACCTACGACCCAACTTAAGTCGTGACCGACTTAACACACGCGACTCAACCCCTTTACAATACAGCCCAATGTAAACGACTCAACCCCTGGCCGACTTAACAAGTACGACCTACATACAACAACTCACCCGACTCAACACGACCGACTCATCATAGGTCGTACGCGACCTAACACTTCCCATTCATGACCGAGTTAAGCAATACAACACACAACATATGTACACGACTTAACTCGTTACCGACTTAACATATAACGACTCAAAGATTCACGACTTAACACCCAACACAACCCATAGGTCGGTAGCGACCTAAAATACAACACGACCCAATCCCCTACGACCTAAAATAGAAGGCAGTTCAGCTTGCTTAGATCGGAACTCGGCGAAGTTATCTTGTTCAACATCACTAGCTCGTAACTCGGCACAGTTGTCTCGTTCAATATCATTAGGTCGGAGCTTGTTAGGTCGGAATGTTTCTTCCTGTGTTTTCTTAGGTCGGAGACGACCCAAAACTCCGTTGTTAGGTCGTGACCATGCTTTCTTAGGTCGGACTACCTTCCCCCTTGGCTTGTTGGCTCGTGGCCCTCCTTCCTTAGCTCGGCAACGACTCATGCCTTCACTGAGTCGTGAATGACTCATCACACTACACCACAAACTCATGTTTTCAGGAATTATAGTTTGCACAACTTCTTCTCTGGCCTTAGCTGCATCATCCTCCTCTGGTTGAGAAAAATTCGTCCTCGAATTTGCAAATTCTTTCTCATCAAAATGTTCATCTCCATAATATGGCACAAGATGCTTAATATTGAATACATCAGAAGTGTAAATGTCCTCCGGCAGCTTCAACTTATAAGCATTGTCATTAATTCGTTTCACAATTTCGACAGGACCAATTTTCCTGGCTTTCAACTTATTATAAGCACCTACCGGAAAACGATCCTTCGTTAATACAGCATAAACTAACTCACCTTCTTTAAATTCAGCATTTCGTCGTTTCGAATCTGCAAACTTCTTATATTTCTCATTCGATTTCTCCAATCGTTCCTGAACGATCTTATGACATTCAGTCAGCTCATTAACAAAATCGACAGCTCGTTTAACTGCTCCCTTCGTCTGTGGTACGACTGCTAAATCCAACGGTCCCCTGGGTAAATTTGAATACACAATCTGAAACGGACTGAATCCCGTACTACGATTCACTGCATGATTATGTGCAAATTCTGCCTGGCATAACTTCATGTCCCAACCTTTCAGATTATCTTTCACCAAACATCGTAACAAATTTCCCAATGATCTGTTCACAACCTCGGTTTGACCATCTGTCTGCGGATGATACGCACTACTGAAATTCAACTTCGTTCCCACCATCTTCCACAAACTCAACCAAAAGTGACTCAGAAAACGAGTATCTCTATCCGACACAATAGACTCTGGCAATCCATGAAGTCGATAGATCTCCTTGAAAAATAACTGTGCTACTCGAACTGCATCCGCTGTCTTCTTGCAAGCAACAAAATGTGCCATCTTCGAAAACCTGTCCACTACAACAAATATCGAATCATTTCCCCTTTGAGTTCTAGGCAAACCCAAAACGAAATCCATGCTAATATCAACCCATGGCTTAGACGGTACAGGTAATGGCATATACAACCCTGCATTCGTCGCTGTTCCCTTTGAAACTTGGCAAATATGACATCGCTCTACAAATCTTTCCACTTCTTTTCTCATCGACGGCCAAAAGTAAGATTGTGAAATCAATTGCAAAGTACGATCACGGCCCACATGCCCTTCCTCGTGTAACTCTTTGACAATTTTCAACCTCAAGCTACAGTCTGGAATACACAAACGATTCCCTTTAAACAGAAAACCATCAACCAACGTAAATTCATCGGTACTCTCACCCTTCACTTTCTCAACATATTTCACAAAGTAAGGATCTTCATTAATCATTTCCGGCAACATCTCAAAACCCGTCACTTCAACTTTCATTGTCGTTAATAAATGACTCCTCCTACTCAAAACATCAGCTACCCGATTTGTCACCCCTGATTTATGTTTGACAACAAAAGTAAACTGCTGTAAATATGCTATCCACGATGCATGTCTCGCTGAAATCTTATCCTGCCCCTGTAAATGTTTCAATGCTTCATGATCTGTATAAAGAACAAATTCCTTCTGAAACAGATAATGCCTCCAATGCTTGACAGCTTGCACAACAGCATAAAACTCAACGTCATATGTACTGTATCTCATCTTTGCCCCTGACAACTTTTCGCTGAAATAAGCAACTGGCTTCCCATTCTGACTCAGAACTCCTCCAATACCAACCTTCGAAGCATCAGTATGCAATTCGAACAATAACTGAAAATTAGGTAGAACAAGAATTGGTGCAGACGTCAACAATTCCTTGATCTTCTCAAAAGCAACTCCCGCTTCTTCTGACCATACAAATTGTTTACCCTTCATGCAATCAGTAACTGGAGCCATCACGCTACTGAAGTGTGGAATGAATCTTCGGTAGAATGATGCTAGCCCATGAAAACTTCTCACTTCTGTAATTGTCTTTGGTTGTGGCCAATTCCTGACTGCTTCAACTTTACTCTGATCAACTTGAATACCTTCTCCTGAAATAACATAACCCAGAAATAAAACACTGTGCGTCATAAACACACATTTCTTCGTAGCAGCATAAAATTGTTCTTCACGAAGAATAATCAATACTTCCCTCAAATGTAGAACATGCTCCTCCATACTCCTGCTATATATCAGAATATCATCGAAATAAACCACGACGAACTTCCCAATGAATGGTCTAAAGATTTGATTCATCACCCGCATGAATGTACTAAGTGCATTTGACAAACCAAATGGCATAACCAACCATTCGTACAACCCCTCTCTCGTCTTGAAAGCTGTCTTCCATTCATCACCAGGTCTGATTCGAATTTGATGATATCCACTTTTCAAGTCAATCTTCGAAAATATATTTGCCCCACTCAATTGATCTAACAAATCATCCAACCTCGGCATAGGAAATCTATATCGAACAGTGATCTTATTCAAAGCTCTACTATCTGTGCACATCCTCCATGTTCCGTCCTTCTTTGGTACTAATAATGCTGGCACGGCACAAGGACTCAAGCTTTCCTGAACACGTCCCTGTTCCAACAACTCTTCCACCTGCCTTCGTAACTCTTCATGTTCCTTCGGACTCATTCGGTAATGTGGTCGATGTGGTAACACTGCTCCCGGAACAAGATCAATTTGATGTTGAATGTCTCTAAGTGGCGGTAACTTCTTAGGCAACTCCTCTGGAAAGACATCTTCGAATTCTTTCAAAATTGGCTTTGCTGCTTCTGGAATTTCAACTTCTTCACTACTCTCTCTCCCAATCAACAAAAATACTTCAGTCTCTTCCTCAACTTCCTTGACAAACTCCTTCAAAGTCAACAGAGTTTTCAGTTCCTCAATCTCTTCTAGCTTGCTCTCCTTCTGCTGTTGCTTCTTAGGAACCAAAGTGATTTTAGTACCCTCGAACATGAAACTGTAACTGTTGGCACGACCATCATGTTGTACTGCTCTATCAAACTGCCACGGTCTGCCCAACAACAAGTGACAAACATCCATGTCCACTACATCACACCAAATTTCATCTTTGTACTTCTTCCCAATAGAAAAATTAACACAAGCCCTTCGACACACTTTCACTTCACCACCCTTCCTTAACCATGCTAGCTTGTACGGTTTAGGATGTTTCTCAGTCTTCAAGTTCAATTTCCTCACTGCTTCTGTAGAAATAATATTATCACAACTTCCAGCATCAATAACGAACTTGCAAACTTTCCCCAGAATAGTACATGTCGACTGAAAAATATTGCTTCTCAACCAACTAGAATCCTCTTCTTGCTTTGGTGTCAAACAACTTCTCCTCATCATAAGATTACAACCTTCATCTCCAAACAATTCTTCTTCCTCCTCAACATAAGGTGTATTTGAACATTCTGCCTCCTCACCATCATCCTCCTCAACTTCTGCAACCATGGTTCTCTTCTTCGGCTTCGGACATTCGTTACTTTTGTGACCCAACTCCTGACAATTATAACATTTGAAAACACTGCTAGCCTTTGCCTTCTCAGTCTCCTTCATCATTGGCTTTGTAACAGGTTTAGGAACATTAGAACTTCCACCAACACCCCTCGCTTGATTATTGGAATTAGTAAACACACCGCCTCCACGCCTTCCTTGCTTCTCCCAAGCTAACGCTTTTTGATATGCTTCTGCAACTGATCTAGGATCAAACATATTAACCATATCCTGGATCTGCATTCTCAATCCCCCAATGAATCTAGCAGTTAGCTGTTCTTCTGTCTCCATAATATCATTCCTGGCAATGAGTTGGTAAAATTCATCAGCATAATCACTAACAGACTTTGTCCCTTGGCTCAGATTCTGCAACCTCTGGTACATAAGTGATTGGTAGTTGTAAGGTAAGAAAGTAGATCTCATCAACTTTTTCATCTTTTCCCACGATTCTATCTTTGACTTTCCCATTCTCTCCCTAGTAAGTTTAGTTTGTTGCCACCACGCCAAAGCTCTCCCCCTCAACCTAGTAGCAACCAACTTCACCCTTCTATGCTCAGGAACCTCCTTGAAATCAAAGATCTCTTCAACATTAGAAATCCAATCTAAGAATTCTTCAGCAACCATCCCGCCTTTAAATTCCGGAATTTCCATCTTCATACCCGATTCCCATCGACGATCATCTTCAACATCCCGATAAGAATTTCGAACTTGGTCTCGATCTCGATAATGAATACTAGCTCTATCACCTTCTTCAACAAAATCAAAAGTACGCCTACATCGATCTCGACCATTATCATCCCTTCGTTCATGCATGCTTCTTTGACTATGTCTCTCTTCATCCCTATATGCTTCATGGTCAAATTCACGTTGACTTCTTCTTTCTTCATGTGCATAGTCATAATGATCTCTTCGCGATGAAATTGATGTTTCTCTTCTATCTCTACAAGAATGTGGTGATACCCTCCTCGCTTCCGTAACCGATGGCGAAACTCGGTTTCCTCCATGGTTCGAGTTTGGTGATCTCCTCCTTTGATTCAAATCATTCATCAATTTCTCCAATTTTCCAATGCCTTCATCAAACTTTTCATTAATACGTTGTTCCATAAGCTCGGCTTCTTCTCTACGATACAAAGCTTCAACGTTTTGATGACGATTAGCTCTCCTTGGTGGCATGATTGAAAAACTCTCACAAACACTTCAACAATTCGAACACAAAAATTCAAAGCTTCAACAATGCAATAAGTCACGGCTCAACAATGACTCGGCTACAATTTGTCTCGGCAATGGTTTTACACGGCTCCACACTTCAAATCTTGGCGCGCAAAACTCCAAGACAAAATCCAAACAATTTCCAACTCCTCGATCCAAAATGAAATGAATCAAACACTCTAATGTTGTTACAAATTCAACAAGAACACAATGAACTCCTTCAAACTTCAAAAACTTCAAAAACTTCAAAAAAAACTTGGCTCCAAGAATCAACTTAGCTATGATTGGCTAAGTATGGCTCTGATACCAAATAATGACGCAGCGGATTATTCGAAACAAAACTTCAATCGATGGAATGTAGCAATCGGTGAGTTGAAGATACCAAAATGCCCAAGTTCGTTGATCCAAAGATACCGAACTCTAGCTATCTCAAACACGTTGATAGCGCACTATACCGTGTTCTAAGATCTACGATTCTTCGCACGTTGATCTAGCGCACTAGATTTCGTGAATCGGCTTCTACGATCGTTGAATCGAGCGCACTCGATTAACCGAAAGAGGAGATAGGAGATTACACTCAACTACCAATTGGTATGAAAGCACAAAGCTAACAAAAGAGAATTTTATTCAAAAATAAACAACCTCAAATGTACAACACACGCCCCTATTTATAGAGTTTTCGACCCAGTCCCTAAGTCGTTGCCGACCTACGACCCAACTTAAGTCGTGACCGACTTAACACACGCGACTCAACCCCTTTACAATACAGCCCAATGTAAACGACTCAACCCCTGGCCGACTTAACAAGTACGACCTACATACAACAACTCACCCGACTCAACACGACCGACTCATCATAGGTCGTACGCGACCTAACACTTCCCATTCATGACCGAGTTAAGCAATACAACACACAACATATTTACACGACTTAACTCGTTACCGACTTAACATATAACGACTCAAAGATTCACGACTTAACACCCAACACAACCCATAGGTCGGTAGCGACCTAAAATACAACACGACCCAATCCCCTACGACCTAAAATAGAAGGCAGTTCAGCTTGCTTAGATCGGAACTCGGCGAAGTTATCTTGTTCAACATCACTAGCTCGTAACTCGGCACAGTTGTCTCGTTCAATATCATTAGGTCGGAGCTTGTTAGGTCGGAATGTTTCTTCCTGTGTTTTCTTAGGTCGGAGACGACCCAAAACTCCGTTGTTAGGTCGTGACCATGCTTTCTTAGGTCGGACTACCTTCCCCCTTGGCTTGTTGACTCGTGGCCCTCCTTCCTTAGCTCGGCAACGACTCATGCCTTCACTGAGTCGTGAATGACTCATCACACTACACCACAAACTCATGTTTTCAGGAATTATAGTTTGCACAACTTCTTCTCTGGCCTTAGCTGCATCAACACAACTCTACTACACAAATATCAGAAGTCTTCAGACATACTACTCTTATTCTGAAAACAGAACAAATGCACAAGACAATCAAGCCTCCAGATCCAAAATAAATTTCCTATAGAAATCCTTTGATCCAAGACAAAACTCAAATTCCCAAAGAATCGGGTGCTCCTATTCTGGAATAGCTGCCACCATGCTTCCACTGCACAACTCTGATTCAAGAATGCTGTTGATGAACACAAGTACAAACTTGATCAACTTATCCCAGAATATTGTTCATCAAATTCCATAAATCTCAGTGACCTATCTGATTCGGTCAAAAACACCATAGCAAAAATTCAACCAGAAACCTGGATCCAATAAATCCTACCAACTTAAACAGATCTCATTCTCAAAGAGCCCTCCTACTATGCTGAACCACCGGTAAAGCTCCAAGAACCAAGTCAAAACAGAACTCAAACTCTCGATGTGGATGCAAATCTTGATTCCCTCGAAGATATCCAGAAAACCAAATCACTTCGATAACTTAAACATCCTCTAGAGATGCTTCAATCCAAACAAAGGTTACTCAGAGAACTTCCGAACCATCGTAAGTCACTTTTGCGATTCCACTCAGTTCAGATCCCAAGAAATCGTTCTCACTTCAACAAACAAAACAGCTAAAGCCTTCTACCCAAAAGAAGAACTAGTGGTCTACCTTCAACCACAAACATCATACCCAATTGAGCTTCCAGAAGAAATGGACAAGCTCCACCATCTGCTCGGACTTCTGACAGAAGAATCACAGAGATTTCTGAACCATCGATGAACAGGCCATTCACTGCTGTTACAGCTGCCAAAATTTCCTTATCCAAAAGCTCATCGAACCTCAAAGCTACACCAGCCTCTTCACAATAGAGCATTCCAGATAGACAGATATCTCTCAGGAAACTCGCTCCCAAACCAAGCTCAAAACACTCTGCCAAACTGAGTCTCAAACTCAAATATAGACAGAACTCCTCCCTAAGGTTACCAAGATACCAACTCTGGCTTCAGCACTCCCAACTAATCCAAATTCAAGAAAATCCACACACACGAGTGAAATCCAGCTTACAATCCAAAGATAAATTCCAAATCTTAAAAATATTTCCTTCAGAGATCGGTGAAATCCTTCACCAACTACTGAACTACTCAAGATGCCCAAAACTGCCCTAGCAAAACCTCTTCCAACCTCAAACACTCACACTCTAACCATTGGTAGTTGTGTTACACACACCACTACCCTATCTACCTTTATTACTTATATTGAAAAATCTGAACAGGTAACCCAACAAATAGGCAGAAATGAATAATATATATATATATATATATATACACAAAATTACAAATATGCTCTCTCAAGATAGACACCATTCCAGAGTCTAGGTACTCGCTCAACCTAGAGCTCTGATACCACAATGTAACGACCCAACTTCCAAACTCCAGGAAGTCGCATCGCTAAGAAGAAAGAAGGGATAGAAAAGAGAAAAGAAAGAAGAAACAGACAACATCAGAATCTCACAGCGGAACGAATAAATTATAATATATCACATAATACTTTACATAGTATTATATACATCAGAGTAATACATCTAATACAACACAAACTAAACAATTATAAACATCTGTCTAGCTATTACAATTCAAGTATATATCAGAGAAAACAGATACAACTCAAAACACAGCGGAACCACTACATATATCTAGACGCTGAAGCCTCCTGCTCCATTATCTCCTCCAGAACTCGTCAAAGAAAATCCTGAAACACTTGACTACTCATACATAATATGAGTACCTAAGAGTTTAATAAAATAGAAAATAAACACTCAGGTCAGACAGGGGTCTGGTGTGAGTAAACGGGGATAAAAGTTGCTTAACTTTAGAAAATCCTTTGAAAACAAAGGTATCATGTAAGACTTCCCACAAATAAACATGGAAAAGTTTTTACCTTACGCTAACCAAAACATTTGATAGGAAATCCAGTGATATTATAATAGTATCTAGGGTTTTCAAATAAATAAGAAATAGCCGAAATTGTTACATCTATTAAATTCCAGCTACTAGCCACAAAAGTGGGTAATACAATCAAAACCGTAGGGTCTCGTAGGAAGAATGAGTTTCCACCAATGGCAGGGCTACTGGGGTACCGCCCGTCACAGTATGTGGCCTAGATCACCGTACCGAGGAGTAATCCCACTCCCCTGCAACACAAAGCCGGAACCATTCCTTACTGAACAGTTCCGAACAAGACCACCCCGTAGATTGGTCATCACCAACTGCCACACAGCCGAAATATAAAGGGACCTCTAGACAGGGATAATTCTTGCTCTCCAGTTGGCGCTACCCACGAAGCTTTGCTGCACCTCCCCTGTTTTAGCCATTCCCGGTTGATGAGGCTTGAGGCAACGATTACCTTTATAGGACATATCAATCTTAGAATGCTCATCGTCCACCTGACGATGTTCTGAAAGCATTCAATCCATACAAGTTCGTTCCGGGTTCGAACGAAACCGAAGGCATTATCTCGTTACACTCGTATTGGAATCACCCTCAGAGTTAACGACGATAACCCTTGCACTCTAAATCTCCATCTCGAACCTATAAGCACTATTCCGTCAACTCATTACGGAATCACCCACAGAGTTATACTGACGTATAGCCCTTACACCTCGAGTCTTCACTTGCTCCCCTTGGATTAACGACCTAACATTTAATTGGAATTGATGTGGTTTTCGGAATTCCAAATTTGGAAATCCGATCCCGGACTCATCGAAACCAAACGCCATCTTAATGTCCAAGTTATACTTAAGGGTTTAAATAATTAACTTATTTCATTGTTATCTAATTCACACAGATAGATAAACTACATCTCATAATAGATAATCACATTCATATCATAAACAGATAATATGTATCATCCATAAACAGATAATCATCACAACCAAATAATCCATCACAAACCATCATACTTAAACCAAGCATTCATATCATATAGATACGACTCATCTCATTACTGAGATCACAACCATTCAATCAATAACATACATAAGTAATGATTTGTTAACAAACAATTATAATTAATTTAAAATGAATTAAATTAATTACAACCATCTCTAATTAATTTAAAATAAATTAAATTAATTACTCATTTCTATAAATCCTGCTTACTATCCATAAATTAATTAACCCAGATAATTAATTATCCACTAAGTATTTAACTTGATTAAACATCTTGATTAATCATTTACTAATTACAATAAGTAATTAGTCTTTAATTAACTTCATAAATTAATTAACCTTAATCATAAGTAATTAACAATTAATTACTTCATTTATTAATTAATTATAATTAGTTATATTTATTCCGAATTAATTATAATTAATTAATTACTTATTTTTATTTTTACTTAATAAAACAAACCTTAATTACATCATTAATTATAATAAATAATGATCTCTAATATTTAAATAAATTACTTAATTAAAATTAATTACATTTAGTAATTAATCTAATTATTAATCACCTTGATTAATATTAAATTTAGTAATTAACTATCTTTAATTACTTATTTATAAATTAATTATTCAATAATTAATCATTTATTAATTCCTTAATTAATTCCAAAAGTAATTATCCAAATTACTAATTACATTTCAGTAATTACCATTCATTACTTCTCTAAGTAATCCTGCTCCATTAATTACATTTAGTAATTACTTCCATTAAATCATCAAATGATTTACTTAAATTAATTAAACTAAATTAATTAACTTAAATAAATCACATATCAAAATTAATTACTATAAGTAATTAATTCCTTAATTACTTTAACAATTAATTATACTTAAGAAATTAAATTAATTATATTCAATTAATTAATCTAGTTAAATATCAAAATTAATTACATTAATTAATTACTAAATTATCCTTAGATAATTATCACCATTTATTAATTAATAACATTTCAATAATTATATACTTAAGGAAATTTGAATTAGATTAATTATCAACAAATCATTTCTAATTAATGTTAACCTAAATCATTATTTAAAATCCAATAATTAAGTAAATCCTTAATTATCTTAAATATTTTTCAAAATAATTAATTACTTATCAAATGAATCATTTACATTCAAAATATATTAAAACAATATATTTCTAAATTCAAATTCAAATTCTATTTAAAAATTTCATATTTAAAATGTTTAACTATTAAACATTAATCTAATTTTAAATAAATATAAACCTTAAAATAAAATGAATGTTAAAGAACATTCATTACTTAAATATAAAGAAAGATTTACATAAATTTACTTGATTAAAATAAATTAAGTTTTTGACAGTCTCCCTGTCCCCTCCCTGTCCCCAAAGTTTTTAATAGTCTCCCTGTCCCCAAAGTTTTTGACAGTTTGTGATAATGGCGAGCTGGTTTGTGGTAATTTTCGCCTTTTCACCGTAACCTTCCTTCTTTTCTGCTCGCCGCCCCCACCCCTCCCCCTTTCATTCTAGCCATTCCATCCTCTCTTCCCTTTCCCCCAACTCTCTTTCCATGCCTTTGAAAAAGACTACGCGTTTAACCAAAAAGTCTTCAGATCTGTCTTGTGACACTGGCGAGCTTTTGGTATCTGCTTCCACTTGTTCGAGACGTGTATGTGTTTCACCAATTCCAGTGCTTGATTTGCCATTGCCCTTGTCTGGAATTATGTCGGATATCACTTCTCCGGTCACGTCCCCTCCATTAGTGCTTGGTCCCTTTCCAAAAACTGGTACGTCCTCTTTGACATCGTTTTTAGCTGCTACTCCATCAAATGCTTGGTCGTCTTTGGATGTGGGTCTTCCAGTTGTTACTGGTTTAGATGTTGGAACTGTGCTTCCAGATGGTCTTGGGTGTAGGGCTGATAAGGGGGTAGTTTCGGCCCTTGTTATTTCATCTGATTTATGTAATACATCGGTGTCAAATGGATGTGAGGTAGATACGGTTATCTGTGTTGATGCTGTATTGGGTAGCAAGTCTAATACTGGGGTAAAATTGGGTAGCACAACTGGTGTTTGTTGTAATGTCGATGACGCTGATCCCTTGACAGTAGATTCTCCAGTTAAACCACTTGTCTCTCCCCTATCTCGGCCTGCATCCAATTGGACTTCTTTGTTTACCAAGCTGCCAAGTAACGCAGGTACTCACTCTCCTCGTCGTTTTGACTTAGTTGTGAACGAGGGAGTGATGGTTCCACCCTTGGAAGTGATTGAGGTTGGAGTGGATTTTTGGAAAGAGCATTTGGTTGGTTTCTTTCTTGATTCTAATCCTCCCTATCACGTAGTTAAGTCGAGGTGCAATATGGTGTGGAAGCCTAGAGGAGGTTTATCTATTCACTATGATAATGAAATGTTTTTCTTTAAGTTTTCGCGTAGTGATGAAAGGCAACGAATTCTGGAAGCAAATCCTCTCCTAATTGATGGAAAACCGTTCATTATCACTACATGGAGTCATTCTGTGGATCGTGCGAGGGAACAAGTTTTATCTATACCTGTCTGGGCTCATTTTTCTCATATACCATCTGTTCTCCAGCCTCTTATTGGGATTGACTAGCTTGCTAGTCTGGTTGGTAAGGTGATATGTTATGATACTAATACTGTGGCAAGAAAGAAGCGTGTATATGCCAAAGCTCTCATTGAGATCACTCCTGACAAACCTTTGCCTATGGTTCTAAAGGTCAAATTAGATGAGGGACATGTAGCTGAGGTTAGAGTTCGCTATAGTTGGAAACCTGAGATATGTACTTCTTGTCAGTCCTTTAGTCATTGTGCTGAAGCCTGTCCTGGTCTGGTTGTCCCCTTGGTAGACCGGACGCCTCTTCCTCGTCCTCCTGTCCGGAAGTGGGTTAGGAAGTTTGCAGCTCCTGCTCCTCCTGTTCCTTTAGCTGTTGCGCCTCTAGCTCCCGATTTAGTCCCCCCTATTGTGGATCCTCCTGTTGTACCGTTGTTTTACCTTGCTCCTACTGGTGCTGTGCCAGCTTTAGCCCCATCTTCTGCTACTCCGCCTTCATCCCTTGAGGTGGTTCCTTCTGTTTCCGATTCTGATGTTATTTCCTGGAACTCGGATTAGCGTGCTTGGGTTCACTCTCCTTCTGATATGAGATATTCGCGTGAAAAGGACATTTTTTACGCCTTTATTAGTGAGATTAGTGGCGAGAGTCGATATCTTATGTATCATATTGTGGGTGAGGGTTTGTGCCTCACTACGATCGGTGAGTTAGGGGAGGAGAACAAAAGTAAGTTTTACGATGTCACTTGGGATAGGAAATTTCTTTACTCACCTGGTTCTGTTGGTTATGATCCTCGTTTGGCAG
Source organism: Allium cepa (assembly GCA_030765085.1). Taxonomy (NCBI): domain Eukaryota; kingdom Viridiplantae; phylum Streptophyta; class Magnoliopsida; order Asparagales; family Amaryllidaceae; genus Allium; species Allium cepa. The sequence goes on from CM060943.1 coordinate 193,642,962, forward strand.
CTCTCTTCTCAGGGTATTCGCATGTTATTGGTCCAACAGCGGTTGATGGACGACATTGTTCTTCCTCTTCTGAGGAAGATTAGTTCAGCTGTATTAGTAGTTTAGGCTTTTTGGTCTAACTCCTGTTCTTTAAATTTTTCTCCACCTTAGTTGCTCTGTGCATGTGCAGAGCACCTGTTCTCCCATATTTATATTCAGTGGCACGGCCCACTATAAAGCCGGCTAGCTTTGCTAAAAAAAAAAGTTTTGAAAATAAATTGATTATTTCAACTTTCAAATTTAAATCAAACACTTCATAGCTTAATTCAAATATTAAAGGAACCAAATTCTTTCAAGTTTTAAATCTTATTTGAAATCAAATTTCATTTTCAAATCTACTTTAAAGCATTTGAATATGTTCCTTCATCATTTTATTTTCTTTTCTTTAAAATTTACAAACTGTTTTGAAATCAATATTGTTTCCAAAGAAAATTTAAAAACTGTTTTTAAATTAATTTCAAAACAAATTTAAATCTTACTTAAACATTTAAATCTGTTCAAAATTTAAAAAAAACTTACAAAACTGTTTGAATAAAAATATGGGTTTAAAAGATAAACTTGAAAACTGTTTTAATTCTTGATTTAAAACTGAATTTAAATTTTGTTTAAATTTGAGATTTTCATTTTTTAAAAACTTTGAATTCAAAACTTCATTTGAATTCAGACTTACTTATATTTGAATCAAATCACAATCTTTAAATTATGAATTTTATTTAAATTTTAAAAAAAACTGCAAATCTACAGATTTTTAAACCTGCAATCATATACCCGCGCAATCCCTCAATTCACTTCGGGTTCCCAGACCATTTGCTTCGAGACAACATCAAAAATACCCGAGGAATACCCGAGTCAAAAATACCCTGCACATCCAAATGAGTTCACCAGTGTCCAATGTGTACAGTGCATATGCACCGTCACCTTGGCGAACTCCAGCCACTCCATTCCACTGCTACAAGTCACTGACCATCTCCCTATACTAACACAATCATCCAAACCCTTCCATATCAGTTGAAATCAAAAATAAGTGATCAACTGCAGCGTGGAAAAAAAACAGCTACATCCACCCTAAACCTGTCAACAGCCATAAACTCGCCTCATCCGATCATCATCATCACTGCAACTCCGGCAAATGACTCACCTACATCCCCTCTGAAATATCCCAAAGCCTCAAATTATTCGAAGCAACAGAGAGCATGGGGATAAACTAAGAACTGCAACACTGAAACTAGGTTTTGAATACCTGGAAACACTCAATTCCCAACTCCTCTCTTTTTCTGATCACTAATTTCCAAATTTTACCTCATTCTTACACCAATACTCTATTAATAGAAAGCATCTTAACACCAGACATTAACTAGCCCAACATATAAATTCCAAAATTACCACTTCTGTTTAAAACAGAAATGTTTCCTCCCCAACAGTTTATTTAAAACTGTAATATTTGTTTTTTACAATCTCTGATTTCTAACATACATACATGATATAATCTTGTTTTAAATAGTTATTGAAGTTTGATATTCTGATTTCATTTCAAAATGCTAACTGTGGAGTTTGTTCAGGAAGTAACAGACTTCAAATTCTAACCTATTTAAACTAATTCATAATTTTTATACTAAACAACCATACATTGTTTACACATAAATTCTAACTGAAACCATTCAAATAAATAAAGATTTTCTATAAAAGAATATCCTACTTTACAATCCAACTAAATATGCAGATTCCAGAAATAAAAAAAAACATATAAACATATTCATTTCTATACACACAGAACATTCGCGAATATGTAATCACCACATCATTTTATTACTTTCACTTCATATGCTCAGATGTCACAAATTTTGTGCATGTGAGGTTACTCGTTTCATTTTAAAGCAAAACAGAACAGTTTTGTTTAAAACAGTTTGATTTCTGTAAATAAAGACATAAGTTCTTTAATTGATGTTTGAATTTGATTTTTAAAGAAAACTGTTTTTAAAAGATAAGAAGCTTACTCACTAAACATAATAATAATGGTACTGTAGTTTGATTTCCTTTTTTTAAAACAGTATGCATTAGTCTTTAGATATTATTCTTGCTTAAGCATTAATTTAAAAAGAGAAACTGTTTTTAAAAATAAAGGTTTACTCACCTGATTAAATTGAAGATGCAGAGCACAATAAATGCATATTTCATTTTCCAGAAACTGCATATTGAAATGCATGTTGATCCGGGCTTGCATTTGATTACAGAAATTACTTTTCTTGTTGATGAAGATTGCATGCAGACCCAAAACTTCATTGCTCAGATTTTAAATTGAGGTTGAACTGCAGCTAGAAGTTGAAATATTGCATGAATATTTGTATTTTTTTATTTGCAGATTTAACATGCAATCTGTTTTGGGTTTTTGATTTTACAGAAATCTGATTTTCAGATTTTTCAATATGAAGAGAAAGTGTTTTTAACAAATACTTTTGTGATGTTTTCTTGTTAATATATTTTAAATAAAAAGGTTTTTAAAACAATGCCACTTGTTATGCTTATTATCTCAAATTTTTAACAAGTGTCTTCTTTATAGTTTAAGAATTGAACACATGTACATTACTAATATAAAATCAATTCTAAATTTGTAAATGTATTTAAATTTATCTTAAACCATTACTAATTTGTTTTTAGCATGTTTCAAATGTTTATTAACATCTAGTCTTTAAATAAATACATATAAACTTCTTTATAAAACTATACACTTACATTTTAATGTTTGCTTAATTATTTTTAAAATAATATTCTTTATGAAATTAAATTTCAAAAGAAAAGATTTTAAGAAGAGAAGAACTGTTGAATTCATTTTATTTCAAAAGGTTTCAAACTAAATATTATACTTTATCAAGAATAAATACTTACTTACATTTCTATAAAAATATAAGAAAGATTTTTAAAACAAACTTTTGAAAAGTTTACAATACTAATTTAAATCAATTAAATCAATTTACAAATTATACATTTATATAATAATTAGAAAATATTCTTTGTTAAATATAAATTAAAATTAAAACCAAATCCTCTGTTTACAATGTATAAACATTTATACATTATAAATAAAATATTTTTAAATCAGTTTAGAAAGATAAATTTATTAGTTAAATATTTTTAACATTTGAAAAGAATATCATTTAACAAACTAAATAATTATTAATTTTCAAAAGAGAATTTCTGTTTGAATTAAATTATTAAATCAATATTTTCACATTTTAAAATAATTATCAATGAAATTATTAAATAATTATTGCCTAAATTTCCAGGACATCACATCTAAAGTCCGTCTCCGTAGCTCAAGTTGTCTATCAACCCTAATCCTACTATCATCAATTAGCACAACATCATTAGCAAATAGCATACACCAAGGAATCTCTTCTTGTATACCCTTCATAACTTCATCCATCACTAGGGTAAAACTGTTGGGGCTCAAAGATGACCCATGATGTAATCCTATGTTCATGAGAAAGTCACTAATTACACCATCGCATGCTCTGACACTAGTCACAACATCATCGTACATATCCTTGGTAAGGGTAATATACTTTGTTGGGACTCTCTTCTTTTCCAGAGCCATCCACATCACCTTTCGCGGTACTTTGTCATAAGCTTTCTCAAAATCAATAAAAACTATGTGTAAATCCTTCTTTTGCTCCTTAAACCTCTCCATAAGTGGTCTTATCAAAAAAAATAGCCTCCGTGGTCGACCTTCCAGACATGCCAACCAAATTGGTTTTTTGAAGCGCTTGTCATTCTTCTTAATTGACGTTCAATGACTCTATCCCAGAGCTTCATCGTATGACTCAGAAGTTTAATTCCTTTGTAGTTTTTGCAACTTTGGATATCTCCTTTATTCTTAAAAATTGGAACTAAAAGCTTCTCCTCCACTCATCTGGCATGTTGTTTGATTTGAAAATATTATTGAACAACTTAGCTAGCTAGGCTATCCTCGCATCCCAAAGGCATCTTCACACCTCAATGGGGATGCCACCATGCCCTAATGCCTTACCTACTTTCATCCGTTTTAGCACCTCCTTTACGTCGGATTCTTGAATTCTACGAACAAAATGCCTACTGTCATCAAAAGAGTCGTCTATCTCGATCGTAGTGCTATCACCTTCTTCATTAAATAGCTTGTTAAAGTAATCTCTCCTTCTATTTTTTATCTCATCGTCCTTAACCAAAAGTCTATTATTAGCATCTTTGATGTATTTAACTTGATTGAAGTCCCTTGTCTTCCTTTCACAGAGCTTAGCTATCATATAGACATCTTTTTCACCCTCCTTTTTACTTAGTTTATGATACAAGTCTTCATACGCCCGACCTCTTGCTTCACTCACCGCACTCTTCGCGTTCTTCTTTGCCACTTTGTACCATTTCATGTTGTCCTGGCTTCTATGATGATGCAAGCACTTGTAACATTCCTTCTTCTCTTTGATAGCCTTTTGTACATCACTGTTCCACCACCATGAATCTTTAGGTTCGCGTTTATTTCCTTTCGTTACCCTAAACACCTCAGTAGCCACTTTTCGAATACGCGTTGCCATCTCATCCCACATGTGATTTGCTTCTCCTTCCAAATTCCATGCCCCTTCTCCCATCACACTATCCTTGAATAACTTTATATAAATTACAATTATACCCTCACAACCATCTTCCCCAAATCCAAAAGATAGTTAACGGCAATATCATCTAACCCAAATAGCCGTGCACGATTTAACAGTGATACAGAGCTCTGATACTACGTTTTACGAACCGATTTTGTAACAGCGCGCAAATCTGTACCCCTTGAGTCAACACTATTCTATCTAAATCAACTCAAGTTGTATAGAAATACGAACCATTTGGGTTAAAGAAGAAGAGGTAGAAGAAGAAAATAGGAAACAACAAAAGAATCTTACCATCGCAGCGGAATAAAATATAATAGATATTAATATATGTTTACACCAAAGCAAATAAATGAGTTTATATATTACATCATCAGAGTACATCAATCACAGCTCAACATCAATAACATACATGTGGATATACAGCTAATCAACACAGCGGAATATATATAAAAAACAAGTACGAAAATACGCATCGTCGTCCAGCTCGTCTCCTGAGCTCCAAAGCATCATATCCTGTATCCTATAATACTCGGTCTGACCCGAGCATTACAGTTAAATAACACCCGAGTCAGTCTGGAATACCAGCATGAGAAAATCACACTCAATTGATTATTCATGTTTCGAAAATCCTTTGAAAACAAAAGCATCTCGTAAGACCATGCCAAAAATAAACATGTCGGGTTTTTACCTTACGATAGCTAAAACAATTTCTATAGAACTCCTCTGATATTATAATAGGGTCTATATACAAATACTTATAAAATAGCCGAAATTGTTACATGATTAAATTACAGCTACTAGCCACAGAGTGGGTAATACAAACAAAAATCGTACAAGGCTCGTTGGGAGATTGGATTTCCAACTAATGACTAGGCACTGGGGTAACACCTGTCACAGTACGGGGCCTAGATCAACGTACCGAGGAGTACGCCCACTCCCCTGCATCACAAGGCCGGGACTACCCCTTATTGGATAATCCCGAGTGAGATCACCCCGCGGTTGGGATCAACAACCGCCCACTAAGCCGAAATAAAAAGGGACATCTAGACTGGAATGACCTCACCCTGCTTGGGTGCTACCCACCTAGCCTTGCTGCATAACCCCTGATTTTCAGTCATTGTCATTTGATGAGGCTTGAGGATAAGCGTTACCTTGTAAGAACATATTCCTTAGAAAGCCCATCGTCCACCTGACGATGTTTCGCAAGCATTCATCCATACAAGTCCATCCCAGATTCGAACGGAACCGAAGGCACTATTCCTACTACATCCATTTTGGAAATATCCTCAGGATTAGTAGCGACTAGCCCTTGCAGTTCACTGCTCCATCTTCGCATCCAAAATCGTTTTTCACGAAAACGTACAAACCGGATCGAAGTGGTTTTCGAGAAATAAATCTCGATCCCGGTCTCTTCGAAACGATCAACGCATTTATGTCCAATATTGATAGTCGGTTATTTAACTATCAAGTAATATTCACAAACAACCATCCAACAATAAATAATTTTCCAATTATTTATTACCTTCAAAATATCTTCACAAGATATATTTCTATTTTCAACCTCTTGAAAACAGTTTACAAACCATTCTTTCTTTCTAGAATAAACTTTCCCAAATATTTTTCTATCTCCACTGAAATTGCCAAGCACAAACTAGATTTTTAAAATAATTTAAAACACTTTACCTTAAAATATACTTTTAAAACATTTAAGTTAAACTACTTCAATAATCTGTTAAAAATACATACTATAGAAATATTTGAAAATAAGGTTACTTTATAAAATATAACTAAATTTTTAATCCTAAACAAACTACTAAGTCATCCTTTAAATAATTACTACTATAATAGGTTAAAAAGGTAAGACTTACTTTAGAATTCAAATATTTAGAAATAATAGACTTTCCAAACTTGCTTTTAAAATCAACTTAAAATTTTTTAACTTATATTTAAAAACTTACTTTGAAAACGTACTTGGTTATCCAGGGAGAAGATCCAACTTCAATCACTTAAGTCAATTTTTCCCCAAATTTATTTCAAGCTTATCCCATTTGAAATAAATTTCTTTAATTACTTAATTCATTTCAAAAATTCATTAAGTATGGGCTTAATAATTTTTGTTGTTATTATTTTTCATTTGACTCTAAGCTTTTAACTGAAATATACAAATTCCAGATTTTTCCCAATAATTTAAATCTTAACTTTTAAATAAATGATTTGTTCTTTTTAAAAAATAACACTGAAGATTAAAATTCATTAAGTCTCAGTTAATTCAAATTTTCCCTTTACATGTCTAAGATTAGTTTATTAGAATTTTTCAAGTCACTTTATTTCTTTTTCAAATTCATTCCTTAAAGTTATTCTATAATTATTTGACTTACAATTCACTTCGTTTATTTTCTTTCCAAAATTCAATTTACATATTTTTATGGTGATTCATTATACCCAATTATATCCATTCAAACCATAGCATTCAATATTCCACTATAATTCATCTTAGAATATCAATATAATCACAACCGAGGGTATTAAATAATTTAAATAAATGTTGAGGGATCCAGTTGGATCCCTCCAACCTGTTCTCCCTGCATCTGCAGATGTTAGCACAATAATACACCAATTTCAAAATATACCATACTATAGTACATCAATCAATTTCAACCATTCAAACAATTATTTAAATTTAATCATTTAAATTTAAATTTAAATTAACTGAGTGAGATTAACTCACCTTTGCCTTAATTGTGTTCAATTCTTCCCAAACTCGATTCGTTTCCATACTTTTGACCTTGAATAAATAATTACGTAATTTATTAATATTTGAATTAATCGGACAATAAATTTCCCAATTAATAAATCTAATTAAAATTTGCCACGATTTTCATCTACCAATAGTATTTTCATTTTAACTTTAAATCTATTAGGTAAGTAAAATTATAAATTTTACTTTACTGTTAAAAATTTCCAACTGATATATACGTATATTCAAATATTTTTCTCACCGGTGATACATAAGCTACTGTATTTTAAAACTTCAGTTATGATACACATATATAACTACATCTTGTAATCTGTGTGTATATATATATATATATATATATATATATTTACTTGTGAGATTTAATCAAAACATAGGAAACTTACAGCTATCGAAGAACCCTAAAACCCAACATCACTTGGATGCGACGCAGTCACCAGGAATTAACGCAGCTTCCCTGCCCTAGCCTCGATCACCTGAGGAGTCACCATCCCACTGCATGCCGAACTATGCCCTAACCCCTACTCGATGCTCTTCCCATCGTCGACCGCGACCTCACCCTCCCCCTCCAATCCACGAAATCTCGATTCGAATGGCCAACCTTCTCCACTCGCGAGCGCATACATGATCGTACACGCCTCTGAACCGCGAAACCCAAATATTCTCGAAACCCTAGGTGATCGCGTATCCTAGCTCGAGTCATACGCGACCAAAATCCATACTTTCCCCTCACTCGGTCATGATTCGATCGAAGTCGAATTGGATTTCGCTGCGGTTATTATAATTTTTTCTTTCTGATTTCGATTTGAAAATTTAGGCTTCGGCCATACTTATTGTTTTATTTTCTGAGCTTTCGATTGGAATTTGATTCGAGTGGTAAAGGTGAAGAAGAGAAAGGAGATTGACAAGAATTCGCAGCCATGAATTTCGAACGAACGAGAAAATGGTTTCGAGATTTTTTTTTCTTCTAGGCTGTGTGGTTTTATAAAAAAAAAATTTTTAGGAACAAACTGGTTGTCTTCAAGAGGAAGGAAACAAGATGTTGGCGTGTAAGAGAAAGTTAGCTACAGTAATTTGAGATGAAACGGAAAAGTATTGACGGGATGCAATTACGGCTGAAAGAAAATTTGAGTAGACCAACATTGCTTTATTTAAATTCAATTTATCGCTATATAAATTTTCAACGCGTTTAAATATCGTGCTCTCACACCACAACCCCAAACACTACGAAATTTGAAATCCGATAATAAAAACTATTACGGATCCAATGGAACTAGTTTCATTAAATTCCGAGACTGTGCCCCGGAAGGCTATTGTTAAATTCAATTTAAACGATAAAATTTTAAAACTAAACAACTCACTGTTAATTTCAATTTTACAACTTCTATTATCCTCAGTGTTATCAATATAAATTTTATAAGCCTTCAAATTATTTTTAACAGGCTTAAAATTCCAAATTCAACAATTTACCCAACTTCACTTATTTGATTTAATAATTCAATTATCAAATAAAATGAGATATTCGTAATACAAGTTAAAATTACTCCTTTGAATATTTACAAGCGATTAAATATTTCGATTTTAAATGCTCAAAAATTCCGGGTCGTCACAGATTCCGCCGTTGAACTTCTCTACTCGAACTCAACATGCCTAAACCCAAGATTTCAAACTTGGCCTTAAATCCACGAATGCTACTTAAAGGGTCCACCCTCCGCTGCTCTATGCACGTGCACCACTTTACATGGCCAAACGTCGCCAAACTTCGACCGAAGCATCCCCTACCATTGACAAACCTTAATCTGAGCTCTGTTTCGATAATCGATGACCACAAGCTACAAAAACTCCAACCATAGCTCACGCCCCAAAACTGACTTCGGCCAAAATATCATTTTTCTCCAATTCAAGGCTATAGGATCGAAGCCAAGATCAAAACAATCTCGATGAACTTTGTTTCATAATTTTTCATTGCTTGGATTCTTAGTTATGGATTTTTAAAGTTTAAATTCAAAGAGAAAAGGATAATTTTGTTCACAAGCAATGATTTAAATAGAGTGTTAGTCCGTGAGATGATGGTTTTGATGACAACAACCTTAGAATAGATTATAAAATATAAATACTGACATTATAAGTTTAGATATATATGCATATGCAGGATTTAACCATGCAAGTACCAAGAATGAAGACTATACAGTATAGAGATTCAAGATATCGAGATAGAAGACTCATGAGTATCAAGATTACCAAGAGTTCAAGATTTCAAGGTTAAGTATTTTTTTAGGAATTTTGTTAAAACTCATAGAAAAGCACTGGCATCTTAAAATCCAATTTATTCGTGGAATGGAATCCACTTCGAGCCTGTTAAAAGGATGGAACCCTTAATAGGATGGAACCTATGAAAAATCTAGTGGAACATTGTTTTGTATCCGCTAACTTTTTATTCAAAAAGATTTTTCAAAATTATATCCTGTTTTCAAAATGTTTTTCAAAACTTTCCTTTTAAAAGATTCAAAACCCTCTATCCTAATTTTAAATAATTTTAGCCTCAAAATTATCTTTAATTTCAAAGTCAAATTACTCCTAATTTTAAACTATCTTTTAATATAATATATTTAACTTTTAAATATTTATACTTAGATTTAAATATAAAATTATAGTTAAATTCTATATACGTTATTCTCTATATTTACTTATGAATTTTAACTATAGTCAAGTATACTTATGAAGTTTAAAATAGTTTTAATATAAAATAAAAGTTATTTTCAAAGAAAATCAAAACACCAAAAAATCCTTTGGGATGTCGACATGCCCAAGTACCCCATGTCGACATGGTGTCAGTTGAGTTCAAAATTTAAATTTCAAAAGAAGTGTCTATTCGCCATAAATCTTCATGAATGGACATGGCTATTGTTCTTCTGTAAATAGGAGTTAGTTTCAACGAATTCCATATCATATTTTCTGGTTTTTCACTCCTCTTCTTCTTCCACATTTCTTAAGACATATTCTTACCATTACTCTGCCGAAATCAACATTGAATCGAACTCGATTACTTCTAGTTTGATTCTCTATCACTATCTCTACAAGATTCTCAGTGCTATTCAGAGTTATAGACTTCTTTGTAATCTATTAAGCGAGAAAAGGTGTGATTGTAGCCTTGGAAATCAACCAAGGGAGAAAAGGTATGATTGTAGCCTTGGTAAATCAATTGGGTAAACTTGTGGCCTGGAAATCAAGTATCTCTACCCAGAGGATAAAAATTCTGGAGGGTGTACCTCGTAGCCTTGAAACCGAGGGTGTAATTGTACAATTGCTTTTAAAAGGAAATCCGTACTTGTGTTGTTGTATTGGATGTAGAGTAACTCCGAACCAGTATAAAATCTGGTGTGTTCTTTCCTTTACCGCTTTTATTTTATTTCTACATCTGTGCTTGTTTCTGTGATCATATATGTGTTTGTATATTGCATATATCGGTGTCTAAATTAACATAAACTCAAAAAGATTTAGTAATTCTTTATTAACACTATTCATCCCCCCTCTACTGTTAATCCTATCCTTAAGATCTGTAATCCGCATTCCTCACAATTGGTATCAGAGCAAGGTTTTCAAAGTTGCATAATCTGATTTTTGAAAAAAAAAATTAAAATGGCTATATTTGTTAATACTAGTTTAGAAGTATTCAAACCATCATTGTTTCTTGTCTGCATGTAATCAATATTCAAACTCAAGTTGTCTACCAAGATTGTTTGATGTGCAGGAATCATGCTTTATGGGTGTTGAGGAATCAATCCACAACGGACAAATTGTGCAGATCAGAAAGAACAAATGGATACTTGATAGTGGATGTTCTAGACACATGACTAGCAATCCAGATATACTGAATGATATAATATACAAAGACGGAGGACTGGTTAACTTTGGAGACAATTCAAAAGGATATGTGATTGGCATCGGCAAAATCGGTAATTCTGAAACTCCTACTATTACTAATGTTTTGCTAGTTAAGAATCTGAAACATAATCTGGTAAGTATAAGTCAAATGTGTGATAAAGGATATAAAATTAAATTTGAAAAAGGTAAATTTCACATTGAAGATAATAAATCAACCATTATATTGGAGGGAGTCAGGAAAAAGAATATTTATATTCTTAGTATGAAAGTTTCAAATGATAACCTGTGTCTGTTGGAAAATACAAGTGATCCTTGGATTTGGCATAAGAGATTTGGGCATTTAAATTTCCAACTCTTATCTAGATTGTCAAAACATGATCTAGTAAGAGGTCTCCCTAAAATGAATTTTAAAGTAGATAGTTTATGTGATGCTTGTCAATTAAGAAAACTTAGAAAAAGTTCCTTCAAGTTAATAGATATGATTTCAACTTCAAAACCTCTTGAATTACTTCATCTTGATTTATTTGGTCCATCTCAAATTCTTTTAATAAATCATAGTAAATATGTTTTTGTAATTGTAGATGATTATTCTAGATTTACATGGACAATATTTTTGAAACATAAAAGTGATACTTTTGAATGTTTTAAGACATTTTCAAAAAGAATTCAAAAAAAAATTCTCTAAAAATTATAACTATTCGAAGTGATCACGGTGGTGAATTTGAAAACGAAAAATTTGAGGAATTCTACGATAAAAAGGGAATAACTCACAATTTTTCATTTCCAAGAACTCCACAACAAATCGGAGTAGTAGAACGTAAAAATAGGATGATTCAAGAGTGTGCGAGAACTATGCTAATAGATAGTAATTTACCAAAGAATTTTTGGGCAGAATCAGTTGCTACCGCTTGTTATATTTTAAATAGAGTTTTAATTAGACCATTAGCTAATAAGACTTGTTATGAACTTCTTCACTCAAAGAAACCTAAAGTATCTTATTTTAGAATTTTTGGAAGTAAATGCTTTATTTTAAATACAAAAGATAATTTAGATAAATTTGATCCTAAATCCGACAAAGGTATCTTTATCGGATATTCTAATAGAAGTAAAGCGTATAGAGTGTTTAATTTAAAAACTAATTCCATTGAAGAAACAATGCATGTTTCATTTGATGAAAATTTTAAAAATTTTGAAGACACAAATGATGAAGAGGATTTAATCACTCAAAATCAAGAATCAATTGAAACTAATAATGAAATTAATCATTCTAATAAAAGGACAAAACTTTTAAAAGATCATCCTATAGAAAATATACCGGGAGATGTGCAATCTGTTGTTAAAACTACAAATCAACTAAGTCAAATGAGTAATGTAGCTTTTATATCAACTATTGAACCCAAAAATCCAAAAGAAGCATCAACTTATGATTCATGGATTTTTGCTATGCAAGAAGAATTAAATCAATTTACTAGAAATGATGTTTGGGAACTTGTTCCTAGAACAGAAAATAAAACTATAATTGGAAATAAATGGGTTTATAAAATAAAATGAATGAACAAGGAGAGGTAGTTAGTAATAAAGTGTGATTAGTCGCTCAAGGTTATTGTCAAGAAGAAGGAATAGATTTTGATGAAACCTTTGCTCGAGTAGCAAGATTAGAAGCCATAGAATTCTACTTGCATTCTCAAATCATAATAATTTCAAATTATTTCAAATGGATGTTAAAAGTGCCTTTTTAAATGGATTTGTAAAGGAAGAAGTATATGTTGAACAAACAACACTTTTTGAAAATGATAAATTACCAAATCATGTTTACAAACTTAAGAAAGCATTATATGATCTATAACAAGCTCCTAGAGCCTGGTATGATAGACTAAGATCTTATTTATTGCAATCTAATTTTGAAATTGGTAAAGTAGATAATACTCTTTTTATTAAAAGAAATAAAAATGATATTCAACTAGTACAAGTTTACGTAGATGATATCATTTTTGGTTCAACTAATTTTGAAATGAATAAAGAATTTTCTGAAATAATGACAAAAGAGTTTGAGATGAGTCATATGGGTGAATTAAATTTCTTTTTAGGATTACAAATAAAACAATTAGATAATGGTATCTTTATTAGTCACGAAAAATATGCTAAAGACCTAATTAGTAAATTTGGTTTGACTACTGCGAGTGGAAAAATCACTCCCATGGCAACCAATGAGTACCTTAGTAAAGAAGATCTCTCGAGAGATGTAGACCAAAAACTATATAGAGGAATGATTGAATCACTACTCTATATTACTGCCTGTAGACCTGATATCATGCATAGTGTTTATCTCTGTGCCAGATATCAATCCCAACCTAAAGAGACCCGCTTAAAAGCTGTAAAACCAATCATAAGATATGTTAAACACACATCTGATTATGGTTTATTCTACCCTAAAAATGATTCTTTTAACTTAATATCTTACTGTGATGCCGACTATGCTGGTTGTAAATCAGACCGAAAAAGTACAAGTGGGACTTGTCACTTTTTGGGGCATTCTCTGGTTTCTTGGCTTGGTAAAAAGCAAAACACAGTTTCTTTATCACCAACTGAAGTAGAGTATATTTCTGCTGCTTTGGCTTGTTCTCAAGTAATATATATGCAACAAACCTTAAAAGATTTTGGTTTAAAATTTTCAAAATCACCAATTTTTTGTGAAAATACGAGTGTGATAAATTTATCCAAAAATACTACTCAACATGCTCGAACTAAACATATTGATATCAGACATCATTTTCTCATAGATAATATAAGTAAGGAAGTAGTTACTCTCGATTATATCAATTCTGAAAATCAAATTGCTGATATTTTAACAAAACCCTTAAATGAATCAATTTTTACTAAATTAAGAAGAGAATTAGGTATTTCTTATATAACTGAAATATGAAATATAAATAACAAGTATAGTTAATAATTAATATTAAAATCAAATAGTAAAAATAAAAAGGACCATGTCGACATCCCCTATATACCCATGTCGACATGCAACGTTTTTAAATTTTGAAATTGTTTCCCACCAAAATTCAAAACAATTGGTTATATATTCTTCACATTTTCGAAATTTTATTCATCCTTTCTGTTATCTCTCTGTTCTTCTCTCTGAAATCAAATAATCAATGGCCTCCACTTCCAAATCAAACATAAAATCAACCTTTTCATTCCCCTCTCCTACGTCTGGTCCATTTCAACGTACTACTCTCGCTCGTGTGACTAAAATAGAGGACTCTCTGTAGGATGCACTTCAGATGATGACTAAAATTCAAGTGACTCAACTTCGTATGGCAAAGGAACAAGAGAGGCAAGGCAAGATTCTTAGGAATTTGCAAAAATTCCTAATGAATAACCAAGCCAACCCTATCTTGATTGATGAAGACTCTTCACTCAATCAAGAACAAGAGGCCAGCGAAGAAGAAGAAGAAGAACCCATGGAAGAAGCGCACGAGGAGGATGTTGACCAAGTCGCGTGTGTTGGAGAAGTGTGTTCTGACAAGAATGGGAATCTTGTCGAACAATGTGGAAATTTCTGTTTCCACTATCCAAACTGTTCGATTCATAGATCTCCTATGTTTAAAAACACACAATAGTTTCTTTTCTTTCTTCTCCATTGTTATTTGTGTTTCTTTATGTTTTCTAAACGCTCATGTATATACAACTTCATACGTAATAAATAACGCATGTTCTTATATGATTTTTAATTATAAGTACTATAATGAATTCTTAGTTAGGATAGTTAATAGTTTAGGACTATGTTTTAGTATTAGATTCAAGTGATGATTACTTATGATAACACTATCATTATAATCACATGTCATAGAGTGTTAGTTTTAGGGGGAGTTATATAGTTTGGAGTGAGTTTTTGTTGATGACAAAGGGGGAGAAATATAAAATAGGGTAGTTAGGCATAAATTAAGGGGGAGTTATTAGTTTTAGGGGGAGTTATTAGGATAGAAATAATATTTTATAAACAAAGGTTTTCATCATCAAAAATGGGGAGATTGTTAGTCCGTGAGATGATGGTTTTGATGACAACAACCTTAGAACAGATTATAAAATATAAATACTAATATTATAAGTTTAGATATATATGTATATGCAGGATTTAACCATGCAGGTACCAAGAATGAAGACTGTATAGTATAGAGATTCAAGATATCGAGATAGAACACTCATGAGTATCAAGATTATCAAGAGTTCAAGATTTCAAGGTTATGTATTTTTTAGGAATTTTGTTAAAACTCATAGAAAAGCATCGGCATCTTAAAATCCAATTTATTCGTGGAATGGAATCCACTTCGAGCCTGTTAAAGGGATGGAACCCTTAGTAGGATGGAACCTACGAAAAATCTAGCGGAACATTGTTTTGTATCCGCTAACTTTTTATTCAAAATGATTTTTAAAAATTATATCATGTTTTCAAAATGTTTTTCAAAACTTTTCTTTTAAAAGATTCCAAACCCTCTATCCAATTTTAAATAATTTTAGCCTCAAAATTATCTTTAATTTCAAAGTCAAATTGCTCGTGATTTTAAACTATCTTTTAATATAATATATTTAACTTTTAAATATTTATACTTAGATTTAAATATAAAATTATCGTTAAATTATATATATATTATTCTCTATATTTACTTATGAATTTTAAATATAGTCAAGTATATTTATAAAGTTTAAAATAGTTTTAATGTAAAATAAAAGTTATTTTCAAAGAAAATCAAAACACCAAAAAATCCTTTGGGATGTCGACATGCCCAAGTACCCTATGTCGACATGGTGTCAGTTGAGTTCAAAATTTAAATTTCAAAAGAAGTGTCTATTCGCCATAACTCTTCACGAATGGACATGGATGTTGTTCTTCTATAAATAGGGGTTGGTTTCAACGAATTTCATATCAGATTTTTTGGTTTTTCACTCCTCTTCTTCTTCCACATTTCTTAAGACATATTCTTACCATTACTCTGCCGAAATCAACATTTAATCGAACTCGATTACTTCTAGTTTAATTCTTTATCACTATCTCTACAAGGTTCTTAGTGCTATTCAAAGTTATAGACTTCTTTGTAATCTATTAAGCGAGAAAAGGTGTGATTGTAGCCATGGAAATCAATCAAGAGAGAAAAGGTGTGATTATAGCCTTGGTAAATCAATTGGGTAAACCTGTGGCCCAGAAATCAAGTATCTCTACCCAGAGGATAGAAATTCTAGAGGGTGTACCTCGTAGCCTTAAAACCGAGGGTGCAATTGTACAATTGCTTTTGAAAGGAAATCCGTACTTGTGTTGCGGGACTGGATGTAGTGTAACTCCGAACCAGTATAAAATCCGGTGTGTTCTTTCCTTTACTGCTTTTATTTTATTTTTGCATCTATGCTTGTTTCTGTGATCATATTTGTGTCTGTATATTGCATACGTCGGTGTCTAAATTAACATAAACTCAAAAATATTTAGTAATTCTTTATTAACACTATTCATCCCCCCCTCTAGTGTTAATCCTAGCATTAAGATCCGTAATCTGCATTTCTCACATAGAGGATAAGACTATGGGAGAAGCATGGGTCAGAAAAGTTGGGGTATGGGCTAATGGTATGAGATAAATGGTAGGTATGTATATATATGCACATAATTTTAATTTTAAAACATTCAATAAAACATGCCCGAAAATATCAAACTCCAATGCCACCTGATGTTCTTTATATTATACCCCTATTCCAAACATAATGGAACTAGTCTCGAGCCTTAATTCGATCGTATGTAGAAGATAGCTTTCTAGACTCAGTTATTATATTAAATTTTTGATCAATATGTTTTTATATGGCACGGCCAAACGATATGTTTGATCGTCATGAAATTCAATGACATATTATAATTCACTACTAAGAATCCAATGAAACTGGTTTCGTCGAAATTTAAGATGTGCCTTGGAAGATTAATTCATAGATTTAAATATCATTTTATATTTAATTATCGATATTTATCCAATCTATTTACATTTTAAATAAATTTACGAATTGTATTTACTAATATTATTTACTAATTAGAAGTAGTTAAATAAAATTATTAAATCCATTTAAATAATTAAAATTAATTAAACATTTAAAATTAAATGGTCAAAATTTTGGGTTGCTACATTCAACCCCTTAAATGAATTCATCCTCAAAATTCCTAAGAAAATGTTTCCAAATCCTTAAGTTTAAAAGTATTAATTAAAATGAGTTATTACACTTACTAACTTTTCAAAAATCATTTAGCTAGTATAGATTCTAAAAATTTCAAGTCTTTTAAATTCACGCACTTGCACTAACTAATTCCTCACTTTCATTCATTCCAAGATATAACTCGAAGCCAAATTTTTGTTAACAAAAATTTTCCATAATTTAAAAAAAAAATCTAACTCTTAGATTTTTGGAAAATTTTGCTAGCATCTTCTTTGCTTGGCTCGGTCGAAACAACCACAAATTGTCACAACGGCCTTCAAACCAATCAAAGAAAACAAAAGCCTAGCGGTCTCCATATCAACCAATTTAAATTTTCTAAATTTATTACTTATCCTTTTGCTCTTGATATATATTTTAGCAAGTGATTTATTATCTTCTATGCAAATGCAGGTGTGCAAGAATCAAATGGAATCCCTTGCATACCTGTACTTACATATCTAAAGAAAATCAGGTTGATAAAAGCAATATGATATAACTCTACATGCAAAAACTATTTTAATTTAAATCAACATGAAATCAACAACCATGTCGCAACCATATGCGATAAAATACATAGAATATTATGTAATAGATGCTATGCATCCCAAAATTTTCAAATGATAAATTTAGATCTAAATAACCGGGTTTTCTAATTCAAAATTTCATTTTCAAATTTCTCAAACGAGAAAAATCAAAGATCCAAAAATCAAAAGGCATGGAGGGAATTTCTCATAATAAAGTATGGTGAAACTCTAGAATCAAAACAATATGCAGCGTCCAGTGGTATTAAAGTTCCTCCAAAAACATCAACTAGAGTGAATAAATAGCATTCCTTTCCCAAAATCTTCAAAATTCATCGTCTTCAAAATCATTGGGATTTAGATCCTAATAACAACAATTTAAAATTCTTTGTCTATAAATTTAAACTTTATGGATAATGTTTTATGAAATCACACAACTACTCAATTCAACTCAATCAAGTCAAATCAATCAAATTCCATTAAGTAATAAACTAATACTAACAGTTAATCAAATTCCATAAGGTAAAACTTATCACTTAACATTGTTTCAAAATGTCAAATGACTAGTAAACAAATTTCAACTTAGGTTCAAAATTTTCTTGATTGTCTAAAAATATAGATAATTGTCTAAATGTCATTTTGCTCATTAGCCTTTGATTATTTCTTAGACGATTATCGAATCTCACTCATACAAAATGGAAAGTTATACTCTATATTTTATTGGTTTCTTAATTATAGTAAAAAAATTCTGAATCACTTATGTTTTCACTTAGTATTTATTCACTAATAAAATTATTTATGAATTATTTCATAAATTTTCCCTCAAGTATTTATTTGATGCTAAACATTTAAAATCAAATGACCAAAATTTTGGGTTGTTATAGTTAGATTGCAGGTTATGTATATGTATTCCATTAATTTTAGAAAGTATATATTGTGTAGATATCTTTAAAATTAGTTTGCCTGTTTTTTTGGTTAAGCTAGACCGTGCTTGCTTATAACAAGAAGTCTGAGAAGTGAGAACTGGTGTTGAAATGTTTTGAATGTATTTTTTTATCCACTGAAGTTTACAATACAACAGATATTAGAAACTCTAATAATCATAAAAGAGTGCCTAGTATGAAATAGTTCCAATTCATTATAAATGACTTGTTTTTGTAAATTCTGCACTTTTTAACTGCAATTCTTTGTTTTTCATTATGTATACTAAAATTATTTTATTAATTAACAACTTGCTTAGTCTTTTTTCTAGTAATTACTGTACTTCTATACCACCATCTCTACTTCTTTCAAACCGATTTGGATCTAAGGTGTCATTGGCTGTAAAAGATCATTAGCATTTGACATCTTTGTTGCATGTAGGTTGGTTGTTGGATTGATCACTGGATGCAAAGTTCGTTACTCTTGCCAATGGGTATGCTTAGCCTTATAGGTTGTTTTTACAAGAACATCTAATAAATGATTCAGATGCTTCTATCTCACTTTGTCGATTAAACTGATAAAGGATATGCATTTTCTTTAGTAATATTATTGGTGCAGTCTTAGTCCAGGTACATGCTTTGTCTTTCAAATTCCCCTATGTTGTTTATTTATGGTTATTTTTTCGTTGAAAGAAAAAGACCAAATACATTCAAAGAGAATTACAAAAATGTTAAAGAGGAGCTTTTGAATTTGCTTGATACTGGAATAATACAAAGAGGCCCTATGCATGTATTTATAGTGACATACATACACAGCTATACAATGTAGTGACTTGACCTATTTTTAGACTAATTCTGTATCAATTCAGCTCCAGCTAAGACTAAGCTTAATAGTATAACTAAATAACAAACATCTATAACAATCTAAGAGATATGTTGTTATGACTCAGCATTCATCTGTGAACTTCTTTTACTCTCTCCATCAAACTAAACTACCCCAGTACTTATTTTCCTCGTCTATCTTCTCTGCCTTTTGTGACTTTCTTTTCTTCTTCTTCTAAGTCTATTAATGTTAGTTCTTCTTTCATTTTCGAAAAGTATTTGCTTGACAGAAGGTTTGAGATTATATCAGTTATTTGATAAAGTGAAGGTTATGGTTCATGATGAGTTCTCCTTTACCAGTTAGTTCTCTTACAAAGTATAGGTCTAGTTTTAGTTCTAGGTGCTTTGTCATAGAATGTAAGACAAGATTAGCTATTAAAGCTATGGTACTTCGAGTATCACATTAAATCACCAGTTTTTCAGATATTGAACTTTTATTTAACTTAACAAGGAATTTATCCAAATGATCTCCGCTGCAGTGTTAGTTATGTGTCTGTATGCGGCTTCAGTGCTACTTTTGGAGACTATAGGATGCTTTTTATATAACGATGTTATGTTGTTGCCTCCTAGGAAAATACAAAAGCCACTAGTTGATCTTCTATTGTCTATGTCGGTATCCTAGTCTCATTTAGAGTATGCATCGATGGTGAGTGTCTTTCCTACTTGTAATTTGATTTCTTGACTTAATGTGGTATGAAAAATTTTAAGTAATTTATCTAATGCCAAACCATTGCGAAGTAGTAAAGATTATGTGCAAAAGCAGCCAAAAGGCTCTAGCTTATTTAATGATTATCAGCCACTAATTCATTAAACAATAATCACCAAACAAAAAAATAAATGAGAAGAGAACGTAATAATTAACGTGGCTCAGTCAAATTGCCGATATCCATGGATCTAACAACTATTCTTTATTTTACTGAAGAAAGAAAGTAAGAGAGATTACAAAATTATAGGTAATAAAGTGGGAAGACAAACCTATAATTAAAAACCGAATAATCAATTTTTCCAAAAACTTGTTAGCGCTCGAAACCCTTAATTTGATTTGATCACAAAAATTAAGGTTTACTGAAGAAAGGATAATGGTGGATGCTCTCGCACATACAAATATGAAGATGAACTTCCTTCATTTAAATAGAGTTAATGGTGGTTTTACTTGGAGATTAAGAAAATTAGTTATCCAATTATCTTGAATTCTTTCCAAATATTCATAATTTGATCTCTATGCAAATAGATATTGGTCATCTTGGTTCTCATAATTTTCCTTGCTTGAATCAATCTCCATTGGAAATCTTCTCTTTCTTCATGTAACAAGTCTTTTAACTAATTAACTAATTAATTAGTTTCATTTCTCCAAAAGCAATCATACATGACTTTCCTCCTTTTCTTTCCATGTATAACCTAATTGATTAATGAGATCAATTAGTAAAATTCTTTCCTTCTTTGGAAAATATTTTAATCATCCAAATTTAACGTAAAGTTCCTTTTAGGTATCTGAATGTATGCTTAACCGGCTTCAAATGGGTATCTAGTTGGTTTTGCATGAATTGGAAAAACTTATTCATACTATAAGCAGTATCCAATCTTGTAATAATGGCATATTGGATTCCTCCCACTATACTCTTTTATTCATGTACATTTTCTATTGGATCTCCTTTATATTTAGATAAGTGAGAATTGCTTGCCATTGATGAAGGAAATGTTATACGTCTATTATACCAAAACAGAGACGAATTAATAATAAACTTGTCCCATAAGTTTACAACTCAGATTTCCACTACTCTGGAATTCTGTATTTGTTATTTTAACACTAAGTATGTTGTAATTAATTACAACAACAAAGTAACAACTATAGCAATAATAATTATAGTGATAAATCAAACGTTATACTATTTAAAGTAATAGTACAACGTAGAAAGAAAACGATGTTTATACATAAATATATAAATCAACTAGAAAGCTTACCAGTTGAAGAAGGAAATTATGAGTGAGGCTTGTCTTAACAATTTCCTTAAGACTTTATTCAAAGTCTCCCAAGGTACAACAAACATGATCTGCTCGAGATTGTGATGTGTATGCTTTTTTGTTTGATATGCAATAGCACACGGATTATAGATATTAAGAAACGAAGAGGAAGAAGAGAAAGTTCAGAATCAACTGAGTGAGAAAAGTGATCAGGTTTCCTCCTTATTTATAACTGAATTCCCAATGGCTACACCCGTTGAGAAAATTAGCATCCCTTCATTTGCAACGCCAAAAAGCGTTATTGTTCGCAACCGTCGCGCCTCTTCATTTTGCAACGGTCGAAAACTTTTGCTGTTCGCAACAGTCGTGCCTCTTCATTTGCAATGGCCAAAAACTATTGCTATTCGCAATAGTTGCATCTCTACGTTTGTAACGGCCAGAAACTGTTGCGGTTTGCAACAGTCGCGTCATTTTGTTTGCAACGGCCAGAAACTGTTGCAGTTTGCAACAGTCGCATCTCTTCGTTTGTAACGGCCAGAAACTGTTGCGGTTTGCAACAGTCGCGTCCAATCCAGTAGTTGCTTCTTTTTGAATTTAAACAGTAGAAAACAGTTCACTTCTATACAGCAAAAAATAACACGGTCCACTCCTATTGGACCCCCACCCGCACCCGACCCAGCCCGGTTCGGTCGGTCAGACGGGAGGGCAGCAGTGTGCACGTATGTTAGCCCATGGCCATATAGGTCCTCCTACTCGTATAAAATTATCTGACCCTAAGGGCCAATATAGGGATTGAGAGTATACTATATAAACCAAAAAATGAACATATTTTTGGCGATGTGGGACATATCTCATTCACCCTTATTTTGAGAACTTTAACAATCCTCCACATGAATGACGATATATGTCTCCCCCACACAAAGTGTAATTTCACACAGTTCATATAAAAATAATGCTATATCGAGGATAAGTAGATATTTCACTTTGAACTTTTCCTAGTTAAAACTTATCGGATATACTTGGCTAGTAGGTGAATTATTTCATCTTGAACCGTCAGCAGTTATTGTCTAACCAGACAATAAGCTTTACAAAGCATTATTTCCCTTCATATTCGATCTCTTGGTTGTGTTCATTTTGGTCCTGAACAATTTTTGGTTCTGCGAGTGTTTTGAGAGAATAAAAGCATTTAATATTCTCAAAGAGCCAACCCAGCTCACACTAACATAGGCGCAACCATTAAGAGAATCCTACATATATTCCACTTGTTATTTTCAAGATATGGTCATCATTAAAAAACATAGTTTTAACCTTTAAATACTTCTGTAGGAGAGCATTTATATTGTGCACCATAGGAATGGAGTTGGACTATGTCCAAGAAAATGCATTACGTCTTGAGTTACTCGTAACTATTTTCCCTATTGATCCTAGTCCGTGGGATCTCCAGTCGCTAGTATAGGTTTCCGTATAAGATAAATCTTAGTGATTTAGGCTTTTAAACCCATTCCACTCGATACGGAGTCAATTTTCTCTCTTGATAAACCTTTAGTAAATGAGTCCGTTAGGTTATCATTTGTTCTCACATAATCTATGAAAATAGTTCATTTGAGAGTAACTGCCTAACTGTGTTATGGCGTCGACGACTGTGTCGTGACTTTCCATTATACACAAATTTGTGCGCTTTGCTTAGCGCAGCTTGGTTATCGCAGTGTATGCATATGGCCGATACAGGTTTAGGCCAAAATGGAATATCTCCTAAAAAATGACGAAGCTATTATGCTTCTTCGCCTGCTTTATCTAAAGCGATGAACTCTGATTCCATAGAGGATCGAGCTATGCATGTTTGTTTATTAGATTTCCATGACACTAGTGCCCCTGCTAAGGTAAATACATAGCCACTCGTTGATTTTGATTCCTATGAATCAGCAATCCAGTTTGCATCACTATATCCTTCTAAGACCGCAGGATATTTTTCATAATGTAAGGAATAATTTGTGATATTTTTTAAATATCAAGCATTCTTAGTAGTGCTTTCCAATGTTCCTTTCTTGGATTGCTTATATACCTGCTCGGTCTACTTACTGCATAAGCTATATCTCGTCTTGTGCAATTCATGAGATGCATGGGACATCCTATTACACGAGAGTATTCCAGTTGCATTACACTTTCATTAGCGTTTTTGTGCAGTACTTCTGATGGATTAAAAGGTGTTCTTACTCCCTTAATTCCAAAATTTTGAAATTTTTCAATCACTTTCTCTGCATAGGGTGACTGAGACAATTCAATTCCATTAGGTGTTCCTATTATTTTGATTCTCAAAATAACGTCTGCAACTCATAAGTCCTTCATATCGAAATTGCTAATTGGTATCTTCTTTATAGTCCCTATTACCTGAGTATTTGGACCAAATATTGACATATCATATACATATAAACAAAACATCACATATGGCTGTCCAATTTGTTTATAATTGCTGAATATGAACTTATATGATTTTTTTGTTTGATGATAATAAACATATATACATTTGTTTAAATGTATTTGTTAATGTACTATTTTATTTTTTCATAGATTAAATAAATATTTGCTGAATAAAATTAAATACACAGAATTTGAATTCAAACAGAAATATTTTATTCAAACAAATATTTATTACAATCATGAATAGTACAAATTCAAGCTCTCACTATACATATAAATTTTTTGATTACATCACAGTTGTTTTTACATTAATAACCTCACTACATATCACTCACACTCGTATTTTGTCTTCAACTGCCTTCCAGTTTGAATCCAGCATCTGAGCAATCTGCAAAAATATTCACTAACGCAGTAAAATTGAAAATGAAATCTTTTTGCAATGTAAAATGAAATATGATTTTTGAAAATATGATTTGCCTCAGTTATTTGGGTTGTTCGTCATCATTCACATTTGAATTCATCACACACGAACAGTGTGACATGCATAGTGTATCACTGTACATGCCACAAGGCCGTGCACATCGGTATACACTTGATAATGCTACAGGGACAGGTGAGCACAGGTCAAACCCAAATGAAAAGCCGGGTTCAACTCACATGCAATATATTGAAAATCACGACACGAGCACAAGGTCAAATCCGATTTTTGAGACTGGATTCAACACAAGGCAACTTGAAGAATGCAAAGCTTCGACAAATCAAAACAGCATGCAAGCTCGACTAACAGCAGACCAAAGTGCCACAAGATACAGTAATGCAACAGTGGCCAACCAGAAGTTCAAGGCAACAGTGACATGCACAACTAAACCAACATGAAATCAACACAGTGAAAGACTCAGTGAAGTCAAAGTATGCAACTACAATGCAACTACAGGAACTCAACAAGGCGGACTCAAGTGAATGAAAACATGTATGCAACATGGTGTGCAACACAGTGAAGAGACTGTAACGATCCCGATTTTTAATTAAATTTAAATTGATAATGTAAATAAATTTTTGAATAAAATTGTAAATTAACTTGAAATTTTCAAATTAAATAGGATATTTGTTTATTTGAGTATTTAATTCAAAATCTAAACAAATAAAAAAAAAAGAGTGATAGTAATATATAATTAAATCCCAATTTTATTTTGAGATTAAAATATTGAAATAATAAATATTGTAAAAAGTCATATAGATTTAAAATCTTATATATATGTGTATATTACAAATATGAGTAAATTGAATACATATTTAAAATTAATTTAAATTTGTTCAAAATAAAGTGTGAATGTATAAATGGATATGAAAGTTTATATTTCAAGTTTGAAATGGAAAATTGAATTTAAATTTAAAATAAATATTCTAAAAAATTAAGTAGCATTAAAAATCATTTCTTTCTTTAAAATTAATAAAACAAAATGTGTATAAAATGAGCAATAAAAGTTTAAAATAATATATATAGATAAGTTGTTTATTTTAAAAAATATAATAGTCTTAATTCAAAAATATATATATATGTATATATATACAATGAAGTAAGCTTAAATATATTGGTTAAATACTTTCAACATTGAACATGTATGTATATGTATAAAAAGGGATAAAGATATACATTTGTTTTAAAGTATATAAGTTATAAATATAAACTTAACAAGGGTTTAAACCATAATTTCCAAATTTAATTAAAGTGAGGACTTAAACACAATTTAGGTTGCAAGAGACATTTGTAAGAAAATCAAAACATGTTTTAACAAATGTAAACATTAAGACAAGTGGCATTTGAATTGTCTTTTGAATTTAATTTTCTTTTTAACTTATATGAAAAGAAAATATACTCAGTCTATTTCCTGTTTTCTCAAACCTGAGACAAAACTGTAAAATAAAGCTTCAAACAAGTAAATTAAAACAAACTTGAATTCATTTCAAACAAAATAAGATCAACCGGAATTGAGGCATGCAGTAAAATTCAGGGCAAGAAAAAAAACATCAAAACAGAAACTGGGAATTCAAGATCAAAAACCTGGGAAACCAATTTAATCTTCAACCTGTAACAAAACAAAAATGGCAAATTGGATTCAAAGTTTAAACTGAAATGCAAATCAGAAGCAAAGCAAATCAAATCTGGAGATAGTGAGCAAGCAAAAGAAAACAAGTTTCTCTGGAAAGAAGAAAATGAAGGCAAGTTCTTTTCTTTAAAATTTGAATTTGATATTCAATAATAATAAAAAAAAAACAAAAGATTTAAGCAATATTATCAGTCAGTTACAGATGGGAATTCAAAGCAAGTGAAAAAGAAAAAGACATGAAGCCTGCAGCTGGGAAAATAGAACAAGTTTGAAGTTTTAAACAAAATTCAAAGTTGTAAGTAAAAAAATTTAAAATTGTTGTTATTGTTGAAGTAAGTAAGTACAACAGGAACTAAGCAAAGTTTTGTTTAACAAGCTTTGCAGTTGTAACTTCAAGATTTAAAAAAAAAAAAAAAAAAAAGCAAAAGCCTGTAAACTCAAACTGTTCTCTGTCTTTCTTCATCAAAATCATCCAGGTGAGCAAACTGATTCTTTAAAGCCTAATTTTGTTGATCATTTGTGATGAA
The DNA here is from genome assembly GCA_030765085.1 of Allium cepa. Taxonomy (NCBI): domain Eukaryota; kingdom Viridiplantae; phylum Streptophyta; class Magnoliopsida; order Asparagales; family Amaryllidaceae; genus Allium; species Allium cepa. Next base: position 193,669,829 of record CM060943.1, read on the forward strand.
TGTTTGATGGTGCGATGGGAAAATGTTTGAATGGATGCAAACTGCTGTGTATATGTTTATAAATAGATAAGTGTGAAGTTGCATGCCTGTATACATAAATATGCAGTCCCTGTTTTAGTTCAAACTCATCTCAAAATTTTATTTTGGTTCTAATATCTAGAAAAGAAAACTGGTGGTTAAATTCTAATATTCATTCAAAAAGAAAAACTTGTCTAAGTTAAAATAACTTAGTATTGTTCTCTGGAAATAGAAAACACAGTGTAAACTTAAATCAAGAAAAAAAATAAGTTGTCATGGTTTATAAATTCAGAGATATGAATCAAATGTTCAAACTACAAATTTGATTTTTAAAACAAATTCCTTACAAATTTCATTCCAGCTTCAAAAGGGCTCTCTGCATTTTTTATGTGAGCAACTTTCCCTCCTGAAACCTATTTTCTTGTTAATGCTTGTGAGTAAATTTTCTGTTTTAAAAACAGTTTTCTACTTTTAAAATCCAAGCTATCAAGATTTTGCAGAGATCAAAGTTTAATTCAAATGCCTTTAAATGAGCAAATTAAAACAGTAGCAATTAAAAATGTTTTGTTCTTTCTCTTTAGTGAGTAATTCAAAATTTATAGGTTGTTTAAAATTTTATTTGTGCAAGAGTTGAATATATGCTTGACTGTTGAGTGTGATTATGTTTGAATATGCAGATAAGTGTAATATGAATTTCTGCAGACATGCTTCTGCTATTTCTTGGATTTAAATACAAATCTACTTCTCTATGTATGAATCTTAGTTAGGAAATTATTATATAATCAAATTTGAGTTTGTGTGGCATAGATTTAGGATTTGAAAAATTTTAATTTAGAAAAGAAAAAAGGAAAACCTGTTACTACTGGAAATAAGTAACAGCAGACAATAGTGTCATAAAGTAAAATTACCAAACAACTTTAATTTATTCAATCAATTTTAAAGCTTTAATGCATGTTAAACATGGATATTAAAACATGCTTCAGGTTTTAAAAGCTTCTGAGGGGTTAGTAAATTTAGTCTGTGCAGAATTTGGGATTTGGGGTATCAAATCATATAATAAATTTTGGAACTTGGATTCCTTCTGGAGGTGGTGTGTTAACTGAAGAGAGTGGGGGAGATAAGGGGAAGTTGATCAAATAGTTGAGATGTTGTCAGTGGGGTTTTTTTCAGGATTTACATATTTGGGTTTGAAGCTTTTTCAGGTTGCTGTCATTTTGCTTGAATCTGATTATCAAGTTACAGAGTATTATGTTGGTGTTTGATATTAAGTCAAGGGGTGGATGGCTCCTTGGAGAGGATGGTGGAGGTAACTGGAAGTCGCCGGAGCAGTGGTGTATGTCCACAAGTAGATAGGGGTCTCTGGTGAACTTTGGCTGGTGCAGGGTTGGGTGACTCGAAGTCAACCTCGTGAATTTTGTACTGTGACTCGAAGCAGGCAGGGTTTTGACCCGAAGTAAATTGTTGATGGTCTCGGGTTTAGTTGTGCAGGCCTGAGTGTTGTGTTTTTTTTTATATCTGGAAAAAAAATGTTTAAAGCAATGATTTAAATTTAAGTGTAGGTATGATTTAAATTCAAGTAAGTTTATGAATTCAAAAGTTTAAATTGAAGAATTTAAATATTAAGTAAGATTTAAATTTAAATTGGAAACAGAGTAAATATAGTGCAGGTTATAACCTGAGAGTTGTTTTTTTTTAAAATCTGGAAAAAACTCAACATGTTTAAAAGCTATGATTTAATTCAAGTATAGGTTTGAATTGAATTCAAGTAAGTTTATGAATTTGAAAAGTTTAAATGATGAATTTAAATTTAAGTTAGTTTTAAATTTAAATCTGGAAATAGTGTAAATTTAGTTTTCAGGATTCTTTGAATCCAGTTTTTATTTAAAAACTGTTTTGTTCTTTTAAAAATTTAAAAGAGAATTCAATATTTAAAAACAAGATTCAAATTTAGGTTTGAATGGGAATTAAGTTTGAATTCAAGATGTTAAAATGAAACATTTAAATTATAAGCAAGATTTAAAATTGGGTTTGAAGTCAAATTAATTATGATTTCAGATTTGTTTTGAAATCTGTTTGAATTCAAACAGTTTTGAAATTTTATGGGACAGGAAATGTTATTAAGTAAAATTTAAATATGAATTTGATTTCAAATAAAGGTTTAAATTTTTTTTAAAAAAAAATTCTTTCCTTTAAGTATTGAAATAAAATTATGATAAGTTTAACTTTGAATTGAAAAGTTAAAATAAAATAAGTGGATTTGAAATAAAGTTTATATTAAACTTTATTAAATAAATTTGGAAAGGTTTTAAAGATTTTAAAAGTTCAATTTAAAATATGTTTAAATTTAATTGATTTCTAAATATTATATTTTATTTAAATAAAGTTTAATGATTTAGAATTTGATAATCAATTGTAATAAGGATTATTATTAGTTATTTTGAATTTGATTAAAGATGATTAAATTTGTAAAGATAATTGAGATAATTGAATCATTTTTAATTATCAAGTTTTATTTGTTCATAAATGATTTAATTAAGATGATGCTTTCTTAATTAAAAATCTTTTAATATAATAAGTAAGAATCATTTAATTAATTTTAAATGATTAAGTTAATTAGTTAATTAAGTAATTAAAATATGATTAATTAAGATAATCACTTTGGATTAATCTAATATAATACTTAGGGAAGTAATTAAGTGATTAATTACTAAAGGTAATTAAATAAAGGATAAATACTTTATTAAAAGTAATTGAGTAATGTGATTAAGAGTTAATCATTTGAGTTATTAATTGAAGAATTAATTAATAATTAGTTAAAGGTTTAAATTATTTGATTAATGATTAATGAATAAAAGAGTTAAGAATAATTAATTAAGTGATTAATCACATGTTAAAGTAATTAAGTATGGATAATTAATGATTAAAGATTTATTAATCAAATGTTCGAAGGTTAATTAATTTAAAGAAAAATTAATTAATTAAGTAATGAAGGTGATTAAGACTTAATCAATTGTAATAAATGATAATTAATCATTGATTAAAGATTACCAATGAAAGTAATTATGTGGTTGATAAATTTAAAACCACGCAAATTTATTCATCTTAACTGAAGATGTTTGATTGTTATTGAATGCTTTGTGATGGATTGATATATTTGATATATGATGTGATGCTATGTATTGCTTTGTGCTAAGCTGTTATATCTGTGATGTATATATTGTTATGCAAACCCTTGACCCATAAAACGACATTTGGATTTCGATGCGACAGGGAGTCGGATTCCATTTGGTTATCCGATACCCACATCGAATTGTAATGATTGAATCTGTGCTGATTGATGATGTGCTCTTATTGTGTAAAACCCCTGGACCACACTTATACACACACAAATATGGATTGCACGTGGAAATGGGTTAAGTCACAGATTTTGAAATTGTTTTAAAAATTGAATTTTCAAATCCAAAATAGTTTTGAACTAGAATTGAAGCTTTTGAAAATGGTTATTTTTAAATAACTTGATTAAGTTTGAAAATTTAGATAATTGGATTTAAATTTGAATTCAATATTTGAAATTGAATTCTAAAATTTGGAAACCAAGGTTTAAAAAGGGTATTCAACTTATAAATGGGTTTATATGGGTTTTTAAACCATTTTAAAGGTGGTGTTTTGGAATTTAAATTCAAGCCAAGATTTCAACTTGTATAAATTGGATTTTTCTAAAACGAAAACTATTTGTTTTCAAATAATAAAGCTTTCACATAAGAAATGAATTTCCAATTGGTGTTAAAAGGACTTCAAGTCTAAAATGAAATGGTTTCCAAATTATAGATAAATCTTTGGAAATGGGTTTGAAAGCTATAAATCTTTAATTTTAAAGATTATAAATTGGGTTAATCCAAATTGAATGGGAATTGTTTTTGAAATCTATGGATAGATCTTTGTGAAACTGGGTGAAACTTTGTGAAATAAATCTTTTTGTTTAAAGATTTAAAAATGGTAATTTGTTTAACCATTTGAAAGAAAAGTTTTGGATTTTTATAATTTGTGACTTAACTAAAATCCCATATCCATATGTTTTAAAATATGGCGCTTACTATTCGGTTTAGCCGGGAGAGGACCTTGTGTCATATAACCCATTCCGAATAGTGATACGACGTTATGGATAGCAATTGAAGACCGGTGGTGAAGACCGGGTATTTGTGAGAACGATAGGATAACCTATCGATTGTCTCTGCACCGAGTAGCTACGGTATAGAGATTCCCTTAGTGATGGGAAGTCCGATCGGGATTGTGGATACCCGGATTTGCAAGGGCTTCTTCGGAAGTGCCTTCGGTTCTGTTCGAACCCGGAACAGACTTGTATGGTTGTATGTCCGACATTACACTTTGAGATGTTATCTGATCTCTATCAAATACATTTCTGCTTGGTGGCGGAGAATTTATTCTCTTAGCTTAACACCCTTCTCTGAGACGTACGAGCTCAGAGGTTATGTAGTTGATATTTATCAGTGATATTCCCAATTTGGTAATGTGGCATGCTGAGTGCTGCTGTGTGATGATCATTGGTTGATCATTTGTGATATGATCATTTGTTTGATCATTTATCTTTGTGATCATTGCTTTGGCCATCTGTTGACCCAAAGCATGGCTTTGTTGCACAAAGCGTAGCTTTGTGGACGAGACTGCATCAGGACCTCACTCCCCGGAAATGGTCGAAACAGGAAAGATGCGGCAAGGTTATGAGGGTCGCGCCCTTTAGGGTATGTCATTTCCTTCTGGAAAAGGGTGGTATCATGGTATGGAGCCCAGATACTTACTCATGTTGATACACTATACCTATTACTGTGTGGTGTTGTTGTGCGCGCGCTCGGATAAAGGTCCCAAAGGACCGGGGGATGACATATTCGTGTAGTAGTTACCTAGTTACAGAGGTAACCCGGCCTTGTGTTGGCAGAGATCTAACCGTAACGTTAGTTCTCGGGACGTCCCGCCAGAGGCGTACCCATGTGGCAATAGGAAGTTCCTTAGCCTGACCATTTGTTGGAAATTCATTCATCCAATACGTGCCTTGTACGGTTTTAGTTGTAGAACCTGCCATTTAACATGGCAGCTATAGTAGGCATAGCATCATGGTACCTATGCTGGCTAGGATTTATATTATACTTTCGAAAGATTTTCCACTCTGCACTAGTAATAATATCAAAGAATTTTTCTCGTAGTAAGCATGTTTGACTATCATAAGGAGAAATCTCCCCCATGTGTGCGTTTGCATTGTGTGTGTGCCGGGAGGCCTTATGGTAGTTTCATTTTCTAAAAAGCATTGCGGATTCCAAATTTAAATTCTTCTATCTGTTTTAAAAGAACAAATGTTTTTGTTTGCTCATACCAGTCCCACGACTGACCTGGAGTTTATTGTTCCTTTCCTAAACTCTGGGTGCCCACTATTTCCCACACGGGCAGTCTAGAGTTGGGATTTTCAGATAATCCATAGTAGGTGTAGATTCGATAGCTTTCAGCCATTAGGATTTGGCAATCGCATTTTGGATCGAGTTGCTTCTCTTCATCTTGAGTGGGAGTTCGAGCTATTGCTGGATTGGTGCTTTGGAGATGGAGATTACTGATATTGGAGTTCTTTCTTGAAGACTATTTTGGAGATTTGTTCCACTGCTAGTGTTATCTTTTATTTCCGCTGCTATTCTTTGTATCTCTGAAAATGTTGATATCTATTGTACCATTCTGTTGTATCATTCATGTTGTATCAGTTATTGTATCAAATGTTGTATATTGATATTTGTATTATTCATTTCTTCCGCTGTGTTATTTACTTAATGTGTTATAAGCTCCGGCACGACTCGAATTTCGACGTTTGAATCTGCGGCATTCAAGTACAGTGGAGTACGGATGTCGATTTTTGAACGCTGGAATTTGGATCGTGACAGAGACCAAGTGCAGGACTAAACTAATAAATGCAACAGACTCAACTAAACCAACATGGCCAAGACGACAGCAACTCAATGAACACAGTAGACATGTGCAGCAATAGTGAAGAACACAAGATATAGCAACTGCATAGGACTGCAACAACCAACCTGGATGTCATGACCAAATGTTCTCATAAGACAGTACAGACATAAACAACATCAAATGCAAGACCAAACTGCAAAAGTGACACAGCAGGTTTGAATAAGAACTCCACTGACCATGAAGCAATACCGCAAATGCACAATTCAAGTCAACACAACAACAAGCCCAAATATACAGAAGTCAATGCCGAGAAACAATGAGTACAACTACTAAAGCTCAAGAGGTGGTGTAAATACAACTCGAATGAATGCAAGTTCATATGTACAGCAACCCAACAGCAATATTGCGACAACCAGAGTGCAACTACAGAGAGTATGCAACATGACCAGTTACAACTACAAGTTCAAGTTCGAAATCGAAAAATGCAGACAAACAGCTACATCAGAAGCAAACAACAACTCACATGTTTGAAACCAATCGAGTTCAACAGAGAAGAAAACATATGAACCAGAATAGGCCAAAGTTTAACAAAGGCAAACACACCAGTATCAAGTGGTACAGAAGATGGACGAGGTTCAACAGTGCAGAAGTCAAGCCGAAGTCAAAAATCAAGTGCGTACAATTTGGGAAAAAAAATCAAAGTTGTGTCTTTGAAAAAGTCAGCAATGAAAAAGGGAAAGTTTTTACCTTTTTATTCAAGAAAAATCGTACGCGTAAAAATCAAAGCCTTTAGCATCAAGACAGAAAAAATATCAGGAAAGTCGTGTGCATCAGGAAAGTGAATTTCAGGAAAGTATCGAGTTAATTAGTGTATTCGAATTCATATAAATATGAGTACCAAAGTATCATCATCGGCATGAATGAAAAAGCAATCGAACTCAAGCAATCAAACCTGAAAGCAAAAGATGCAAATAACATACCAGAAGAAAAGGCGAATTCAATTATCTCGAAGCAACCGAAGCCGGAACCTAATTTCACAAACAAATCAAGAGAAGCAGCCGAGCACGACTCCAAGCAGCGGATCAAAAGAACATCAATAACAATCGACGATATCAACGAATTAAATTGGCATCCAAAACCCTAATTTTGATCGAAGTACCAAAGCCCTAAATTATGATCGAAGAAGCCGCCATTTTCCAAAGGAACGAATGGAAAAGGATCGGGTCTAAATAATAAAAGGGGCCGTCATTAAGTATTAGGGTTTTAGTGTTTTTAAACAAGGGCTTTAGTTTTAAAAAGGGTTTTATCTTATTATTTGTTTTAAAATTTGTTAATTTTAAATTTCTTTTCAAACCGTTGTATTTGCTAGTCGTGTGACTAGGGGACAAGCTACGTGGCGTAACTTGAGAATTCGCAACTCAGTGGCTGAGTTGTGGCAGGGTTTTGAGCGTAGAGTTAGGTTATTCAGTAGCAGGTGTCGCGAGTTTACGTGTGTAAGCGTGTGACTATCTAATTTCTAGTAGAAACCTTGGGGGCAGCACGTAGGCAGGTTTTTGCCGAAGCTGGGTAAATTCTGTGTCGTTCTATTTCTGCATTTATTATTCTGCTTTTATCTGTGCTGTTACTATTCTGTGATCTGTGTTGAAACTATTTTATAAGCTTCCGCAATTAATTTTTAAAATTAATACTATCACCCTATTCACCCCCCCCTCTAGGGTGAAATCGATCCTACAAGTGGTATCGGAGCAAGGAATAGAAGTCAATTTTTTTAAAATTTATTTTTTAAAAATCAGTTTCTGTTTAAAAGTTTGAAAAAATGGCTTCTTTTAATAATGATTTTGCTGAAGGTCAGTCCATAGTTAGACCATCAATGTTCAATGGTGAATATGCCTACTGGAAAAATAGAATGAAAATTTTTCTGAAAACCATTGACGCTTGGAACATTGTTGAGACAGGTTATAGATCACAAACTATAATTGTAGACAATCAGGAAATAGATAAACCGATGGACCAATGGACAGAGCTAGAAAATAAATTACAAAATGCTAATGCTAAAGCTATGAATTCTATTATCTGTTCATTGGATCAATTTGAATTTAATCGTGTCTCTCATTGTTTAACTGCGCAGGAAATATGGCACACGCTCGAAGTAACTCACGAAGGAACATCTCAAGTCAAAGAATCTCGCCTAGCCATGTTAAGCAGCGAATACGAGAATTTCACAATGGCAAAAGAAGAAAATGTCAAAGAGATGTACGGACGACTGTCCAATATAGTATACAAATCAAAGGCTCTTGGAAAATCGTACACAGAGTTAGAGATAGTCCGAAAAATTCTCAAAATTCTTCCTCAAAGCTTTGAAGCAAAAGTCACAGCTATTCAAGAGTCAAAGGATTTGAAACAAATCAAGGTGGAAGTGCTCATTGGAAATCTCACCGCTTATGAGCTAGAGCTAAAGTTCAAGGAAGAACGAGAAGGAGGCGATACTCGAAAGAAGTCAATTGCTCTCAAAGGAACAATTGAAAATGACGATGATGACGATGATGATGGTGAAGCTGAATTAGCACTATTAATAAAGAGATTCAAAAAGTGGAATCGCAAATATGGCAATCCAACTAGAAACCATCAAATTAAAAGCAGAATAAACAAAGCATTAGACATTTCGGAGAAGCAAGAGATCATCTGTCACAAATGTAATAAACCAGGTCATATCAAGCCAAATTGTCCTCAAAATCGACCAAACCAAGGAAAGAAACTGAAGAAGAAAAGTTTTGCGGCTACTTGGGATGAAATTGATGAAGGTGAAAGTGATAGCACCGAAAGTGAAAGTGAAAGAGCAAATCTATGTCTTCATGGTGAAGTAACTGACAGTGATGATGATGAGCCAAGTGAGGTATCAAAACTTTCTCATTCAGAATTACTTATATATTTTCACGAAGTAAATGGCTGTTTTGAACGAGTTAAGGAAAAGCATGCCAAACTTGAATCACAAAAGGATTCTTTAATTGATTTAAATAAACAACTTAACCAATTAGTTAAAACCTATCAAAGCAGAATCCCTAAGTGTGAGAAGTGTCCAACATTCGAAGAAGAGATTAAAAATTCAGAAAACAAAATTAAATCGCTTGAAAATGAAATCCTGCTTTCGAAAGAAATTGAAAACACAAGAATAGAAGACTCTATTAAAAGGTGCACACAACTGATAAATGAAAATGAATCTCTCAAAACCCAAGTCCTACAACTATCAACAACGTTGGATAAATTCTCAAAAGGAGAAAAATCATTGAATATGCTATTAGGGAAACAAACTCTTAATACATCTAGGCAAGGACTTGGATATAACAAATTTCAAAAAGATAGAAACCAAATTAATCAAGTCAATTCATTTGGACATAATCAAAATAGTTGTTGGTATAAACCCGAACATGTGAAGACTATATCGATTTGGGTTTCAAAAGGCACAAATATAAAATCTCTCAAAGTAAAACAAATTTGGGTGCCAAAAGGAACATGTTTAAATAGTTTTCAGTCTCCTCTAAATTATCTTCCAAAATATCTTGCCACTAAGAATTTTGGACCTATGAAAACAAATAGGTCACTAAAATTTTTTCTCCTGTAGGTATGCTGGCAGGCTAAGGAACAACAGCAATGGTATCTGGATTCTGGTTGTTCCAGACACATGACAGGCGATAAATCAAAGTTCCTTAGCCTAGAAAAGTATAAAGGTGGCAGGTCACAATGGGTAATAATGAAAAGTGTAAAATTGTTGGCAAAGGTAAAGTAGGTAACAATACATTTACCCTGAATGATGTACTGTATGTTGAAAATCTACACCACAACTTGATATCAATTAGCCAGCTATGCGATAAAGGTATGAATGTTATTTTTGACTCTGACTTATGCAAAATTGTTGACAATTCATCTAAAGAAATCTTATTTTTAGGTAAGAGGAAAGGTAATATATATTCTCTATCATTTGATGATCTCACCCTTTCAAAATGCTTGGTTGCTAAGGACATAGAAGTAAATTTATGGCACCGACGTTTAGGGCATGCTAGTATGAACTTGCTAAACAAATTAAAATGGAAAAATTTGGTAAGAGGGTTGCCTTCACATGAGTTTGAAACAGAAAACATTTGTAAAGCATGCACTTTAGGAAAACTTAAAAAATCATCATTTCATGCCAAAAACGGTGTAAGCACTTCTAGAGTACTTAAACTAGTTCATATGGATCTATTCGGACCTAATGACATTGCTAGCTTAGGAGGTAAAAAATATTGTTTTGATGACTACTCAAGATATACATGGGTAAATTTCTTAGCCAAGAAATCAGAAACATTTTCATATCTCAAGAATTTCACAAAATTAGTCCAAAATGAAAAAGAAGTTTCCATTATTTCACTAAGAAGTGATCATGGTGGAGAATTTGAAAATTATGAATTTGAAATTTTTCGTAATGAAAATGGAATCAAACATGAATTCTCTGCACCACGTACTCCACAACAAAATGGGGTAGTTGAGAGAAAGAATCGAACTTTACAAGAGTTGGCTAGATCTACGATAAATGAGTATGAACTACCTTTACATTTTTGGGCAGAAGTAGTAAATACAGCATGTTATGTAATGAATAGAGTTATGATTAGACCGCTTCTCAACAAAACTCCCTATGAGCTATGGTTCAACAATAAAACAAACATTGCTTACTTTAAAGTGTTTGGATGTACTTGCTATATTCTCAATACAGGTGATCAATTAGGAAAATTTGAAGCAAAAGCTGATGAGGGTATCTTCATGGGATACTCTTCGAGAAGCAAAGCTTACAGAGTCTACAACAAAAGGACTAAAACAATCGTGGAATCAATCAATGTGAAATTTGATGAAGGCATTCATAATCAGGAAACATCCAAAAGCAATGTTGAAGAGGAGAAAGAAAAAGATGAGCATGAAGAACCAAAAGAAACTGATGATATCAGAGAAACTGTCATAACTCCAGAAGTCCAAAGGAACCTAGATCCAGCAAAACTGAAATACAAAGCAAACCATCATCCAGAATTGGTAATTGGAAACCCTATAGCAGGTATACAGACTCGTTCCTCCTTTAGAAATCTATGTGATATGTGCTTATATAGTGGATTTATTTCAGAAATAGAACCAAATAACATAGATTCAGCCCTTAATGATGAAAATTGGTTTATGGCCATGCAAGAAGAGCTAATTTGAACGAAATAATGTTTGGAGTCTAGCACTTAGACCTAAGGATTATCCAGTTATAGGAACAAAATGGATTTTTAAAAATAAATATGATGAATCTGGAAATGTAATTAGAAATAAAGCTAGACTAGTCGCTAAAGGATACAATCAAATTGAAGGAGTTGACTTTGATGAAACTTTTGTACCTGTAGCTAGACTAGAATCAATTAGAATATTATTAGCTTTTGCTTGTTACAAAGGATTTAAACTAAGACAAATGGACATTAAGAGTGCTTTTCTTAACGGAATTTTAAAAGAAGATGTGTTTGTTGAACAACCAGAAGGTTTTGAAAGTCATGAATATCCAAACCATGTATATAAACTGAAAAAGGCTTTATATGGATTAAAACAAGCCCCTGGAGCCTGGTATGAATGTCTTAGTTCTTATCTCCTTGAAAATGGGTTCCAAAAGGGATGTGTAGACACCACACTATTTCTGTTGCATGAAAACGATGATCTTTTGATTGTTCAAATATATGTTGATGACATCATTTATGGTGCTACTAACAAGTTATTGTATGAGAAATTTGAAAAGGTCATGCAGGAAAAGTTTGAAATGAGCTTGGTTGGAGAGTTAAAATTCTTTTTAGGATTTCAAATCAAACAAAGCGATAAAGGAACATTCATTTCTCAAACAAAGTATATTAGGGAACTTGTCAACAAATTTGGATTGAAAGATGCCAAACCAGCAAGAACTCCCATGAGTACAACACTTAAACTTGACAAGGATGAAAAAGGTAAGACAGTTGATCAAAAGCGGTACAGAGGTATGATTGGATCACTTCTTTATCTTACCGCTTCTAGACCTGACATCATGTTTTCTGTTTGCATGTGTGCACGTTTTCAATCTAACCAAAAAGAATCTCATTTAAAAGCTGTTAAAAGAATTATAAGATATTTGTTGCACACCCCACGGTTTGGTCTTTGGTATCCATCAAATGATAACTTTGAATTAAAAGGTTTTTCAGATGCTGATTACGCTGGAAATTTAGTTGATAGAAAAAGTACTAGTGGAGCATGTTTTATGTTAGGGCATTCATTAGTTGCATGGTCAAGCAGAAAACAAAATTGTATTGCATTATCCACCATAGAAGCAGAGTATATTGCTCTAAGCGGTTGCTCTGCTCAAATATTATGGATGATACAGACTTTGCAAGACTATGGTCTAAATTTTAAACGTGTACCACAAATGTGTGATAGTAAAAGCGCAATTGATCTCACAAATAACCCTGTGCATCACTCACGAACAAAACATATAGATGTTAGGCATCATTTTATTCGAGATCATATTTCCAAAGAAAATATCAGCATAAATTTTATTTCAACTGATTAACAATTGGCAGACATCTTTACAAAACCCCTTCCAGAAAAAAGTTTTTGCAAACTACGTCTCAGTTTAGGTGTTTTAGAAATTTGATTGCCTAATTAACAAATATATCCCCCTCCTAATTATCAAAAAGGTAAATAGTGACTGAAAAATGATAAGGGGTGATATTAATCATACATTTTTCCTCAAGACGGTATACTTAGTAATTTTCTTTAGAAATTCACACAAGAGTTATAAAATTCTTTGTTTGGCAAAGATTCCATGACCAGTTCTAATTCTATCATAATTCTATCGACCATCGCTTATCAAAAATCCAATACAGTTTGTCGATATGTGGTATCATAATCAGGAATCATTAGTTTTTCAGTTTATAAAATAAAATAAAATTCAAAGTATTCACTCTCATTTAAAAGTCCTCACGGTTATGCATGGGTGAATTACTTGGAATTTGATATGTAGTTCCATGCTCATTTAAAAGTCCTCACGGTTATGCATGTATGGAATGCATATCAAAATTAATTTATTAAGTAAATAAGTTGATTCTAATCCCATTTAAAAGTCCTCACGGTCATGCGTGGTTAGAAGATACTTTAATTCATTTTTAAATTAAAAAAATTTTGATATACTACTAACCTCATTTAAAAGTCCTAACGGTTATGCATGGTTAGTAAAAATTCAAATTCCTGATAGATATATATCACAACTCGACATAACTATATGATTTTATGATAACATCATTCCCATCATCTCTAAAATGGAATATGCGCCTAACAAGAATGGTTATGATTTTTGTTTGACTTTCTATTTAAATTACATAGTTATAATCGATTGAGTTTTAATGTTATATTACTATCTATCACCTTATCTCTATTTCATGACACTTTTACCCTTTTGCTGATAACAAAAGGGGGAGAGAAATGTTGGATTTTGGCATTTAAATCTTATACTGATATGCATATAAGAAGGGGGAGTTTCGTAAAGATGAAGCATTTAAATAGGGGGAGCAAGCATTGAAATAGTGGAATCATCAAACACATTTAATATGTTTCAAAATCCTAAATATATGTTTGTTATCATCAAAAGGGGGAGATTGTTGAATATACACTTATATGATTTTTTTGTTTGATGATAATAAACATATATACATTTGTTTAAATGTATTTGTTAATGTACTATTTTATTTTTTCATAGATTAAATAAATATTTGCTGAATGAAATTAAATACACAGAATTTGAATTCAAATAGAAATATTTTATTCAAACAAATCTTTATTACAATCTTGAATAGTACAAATTCAAGCTCTCACTATACATATACATTTTTTGATTACATCACAATTACATCACAATTGTTTTTACATTAATAACCTCAAACATATCACTCACACTCGTATTTTGTCTTCAACTGCCTTCCAGTTTGAATCCAGCATCGGAGCAATCTGCAAAAATATTCACTAACGCAGTAAAATTGAAAAGGAAATCTTTTTGCAATGTAAAATGAAATATAATTTTTGAAAATATGATTTGCCTCAGTTATTTGGGTTGTTCGTCATCATTCACATTTGAATTCATCACACACGAACAGTGTGACATGCACAGTGTATCACTGTACATGCCACAAGGCCGTGCACATCGGTATACACTTGATAATGCTACAGGGACAGGTGAGCACAACTCAAACCCAAATGAAAAGCCGGGTTCAACTCACGTGCAATATATTGAAAATCACGACACGAGCACAAGGTCAAATCCGAGTTTTGAGACTGGATTCAACACAAGGCAACTTGAAAGAATGCAAAGCTTCGACAAATCAAAACAGCATGTAAGCTCGACTAACAGCAGACCAAAGTGCCACAAGATACAGTAATGCAACAGTGGCCAACCAGAAGTTCAAGGCAACAGTGACATGCACAACTAAACCAACATGAAATCAACACAGTGAAGAGACTCAGTGAAGTCAAAGTGTGCAACTACAATGCAACTACAGGAACTCAACAAGGCAGACTCAAGTGAATGAAAACAAGTATGCAACATGGTATGCAACATAGTGAAGAGACCAAGTGCACGACTAAACTAACAAATGCAACAGACTCAACTAAACCAACATGGCCAAGACGACAGCAACTCAATGAACACAGTAGACATGTGCAGCAATAGTGAAGAACACAAGGCATAGCAACTGCATAGGACTGCAACAACCAACCTGGATGTCATGACCAAATGTTCTCATAAGATAGTACAGACATAAACAACATCAAATGCAAGACCAAACTGCAAAAGTGACACAGCAGGTTTGAATAAGAACTCCACTGACCATGAAGCAATACCACAAATGCACAATTCAAGTCAACACAACAACAAGCCCAAATATACAGAAGTCAATGCCGAGAAACAATGAGTACAACTACTGAAGCTCAAGAGGTGGTGTAAATACAACTCGAATGAATGCAAGTTCATATGTACAGCAACCCAACAGCAATACTACGACAACCAGAGTGCAACTACAGAGAGTATGCAACATGTCCAGTTACAACTACAAGTTCAAGTTCGAAATCGAAAAATGCAGACAAACAGCTACATCAGAAGCAAACAACAACTCACATGTTTGAAACCAATCGAGTTCAACAGAGAAGAAAATATATGAACCAGAATAGGCCAAAGTTTAACAAAGGCAAACACACCAGTATCAAGTGATACAGAAGATGGACGAGGTTCAACAGTGTAGAAATCAAGCCGAAGTCAAAAATGAAGTGCGTATAATTTGAAAAAAAAAAAAATCAAAGTTGTGTCTTTGAAAAAGTCAGCAATGAAAAAGGGAAAGTTTTTACCTTTTTATTCAAGAAAAATCGTACGCGTAAAAATCAAAGCCGTTAGCATCAAGACAGAAAAATATCAGGAAAGTCGTGTGCATCAGGAAAGTGAATTTCAGGAAAGTATCGAGTTAATTAGTGTATTCGAATTCATATACATACGAGTACCAAAGTATCATCATCGGCATGAATTAAAAAGCAATCGAACTCAAGCAATCAAACCTAAAAGCAAAAGATACAAATAACATACCAGAAGAAAAGGCGAATTCAATTATCTCGAAGCAACCGAAGCAGGACCCTAATTTCACGAACAAATCAAGAGAAGCAGCCGAGCATGACTCCAAGCAGCGGATCAAAAGAGCATCAATAACAATCGACGATATCAACGAATTAAATTGGCATCCAAAACCCTAATTTTGATCGAAGTACCAAAGCCCTAAATTATGATCGAAGAAGCCGCCATTTTCCAAAGGAAGAATAGAAAAGGATCGGGTCTAAATAATAAAAGGGGCCGTCATTAAGTATTAGGGTTTTAGTGTTTTTAAACAAGGGCTTTAGTTTTAAAAAGGGTTTTATCTTATTATTTGTTTTAAAATTTGTCTTTAATTTTAAATTTCTTTTCAAACCGTTGTATTTGCTAGTCGTGTGACTAGGGGACAAGCTACGTGGCGCAGCTTGAGAATTCGCAACTCGGTGGCTGAGTTGTGGCAGGGTTTTGAGCGTAGAGTTAGGTTAGTCAGTAGCAGGTGTCGCGAGTTTACGTGTGTAAGCGCGTGACTATCTAATTTCTAGTAGAAACCTTGGGGGCAGCACGTAGGCAGGTTTTGCCGAAGCTGGGTAAATTCTGTGTCGTTCTATTTCTGCATTTATTATTCTGCTTTTATCTGTGCTGTTACTATTCTGTGATCTGTGTTGAAACTATTTTATAAGCTTCCGCAATTAATTTTTAAAATTAATACTATCACCCTATTCGCCCCCCCCAGGGTGAAATCGATCCTACAATAATAATATGAAAACCATTTCTCATCATGACACTATCAAATTTTGCGTGCCATTGTTTTGGAGCTTGTTTTATTCTGTATAATGATTTTACTAATCTATAGACTTTGTTTTCATTTCCTTTGGAAACAAAACTTTCAGGTTGCTCCATGTAGATCTCCTCATCGAGGTCTCCATTTAAGAATGCTGTCTTACATCTATTTGATGAATTTCTAGAGGACGCAATTGCTATTAGCATTCTTTTAGAGGTTATTCGTGTTACCGGGGAATATGTATCAAAGAAGCTTATTCCTTCTTCTTGACGATATCCTTCGGCTACTAATCTGACTTTATACTTGTCGATAGAGCCATCTTCTTTCATTTTCTTTATGAAAATCCATTTACAACTAATAGGTTTTATTCCAGGTGAAATATCAATAATTTTCCAAGTTTTATTACTTAGAATTGAATCAATTTCACTTTGGATACCTTATTTTCAACATGAAGATTCAGATGGTGACATTGCTTCCTTGTATGTTTGAGGTTCGTGTTCTAACACATATGTGAAAAAATCCGAACCAAATGTCTTCGAAATCCTTGCCTCACGCTTCATCTTAGTTCAACTTCCTCAATCTCATGATGAGTTTCATCTTCATGTGAATGATTCTTCTCTTGTCCTTTTAGGGACATTATTCCCTTCATTCCTTTCGTGCGGGAACACGTCTTCAAAGAATGTGGCATCTCTAGATTCCATGATGGTATTTACATGAATATCAGCTATATCAAACTTGAATACTAAAACTCTGTAGGCAATACTATTTTGGGCTTGCCTTAGAGAGTAACAATGTACAGTTTTTGGTCCAAGTTTGACTTTCTATGAAGGTGGAACTGGAACTTTTGCCAACCACCCCGACACTTTGAGGTATTTAAAACTTGGTTTGTGTCCTTTCCATTACTCATATGGAATTGTTCTTGTTTTATTGTGAGGACTTTGTTTAATATGTGATTAGACATATTTAAGGCTTCCCCCCACAAGTTCGTCGGTAGACCAGAGGTTAAAAGTATGGCATTAATCATATCTTTTAAAGTTCTGTTCTTCCTCTTGGCTAATCATTTTTGGGTGAATATGAAGCTGTTGTTTGATGAATTATACCATTTGCAGCACGGAACTGTTCAAATGGTGCTTCATATTCTCCACCTCGATCAAATCTCAATATCCTAATCTTTTAATTTAACTGATTTTCTACCTCGGCCATGAACTTTATAAATAATGTAATTGCTTCATCTTTACTTTTTAAAAGATATACATAGCAATATCGCGTATAATCGTCAATAAACGTGATAAAGTACTTTTTCCCACCTCTTGTAGGTAACGATTTAAAATCACATAAATCTATAAGAACCAAACCTAGTGGTTCGGTGCTTCTATCAACAGATTGAAATGGTTTTTTTAACCATTTTTGCTTCTACTCATTTCTCACATTTGTAGTTCTTATGTTCATGGAATTTCGAAATTAATCCTAAGTGTGATAATGTTTTCATTTTTCAGAAATTTGTGTGTCCCAATCTATAATGCTATAGTAAAATTTCGTGCTCAAGCAAGTAAGAAACTTATTAATACCACAATCAGAATACATAGTTTTATTTCCGATAACGGCTACATTTGCCTTAAATAGGCCATGACATAAATATCCTCTTCCGATATACATTCCAGCCTTGGACAAAACCATCTTGTCTGACTCGAACGCCATTTTGAATCCTTTCTTTGATAGCACTGCACCAGAGATGAGATTCTTGCATATGTCTGGAATGTGGAGCACGTCATTCAACTTGATAGTTTTTCCATAAGTAAACTTGAGGATTACAGTGCCACTGCCTTCGATCATGGATACTGCTGAATTACCCATATAAAGTTTTTCTTCTTGATCGAATTTCTGGTATGTAGAAAATATGCATTTTCAGAGCAGACATAACGAGTAGCGCCTGTGTCTACCCACCATTGGTTAGGATTCTGAACCAAATTGCATTCAGATACCACTGCCGAGAAGTTGGACTCATCTACTTCCATGTAGTCTACTATATTTGTCTCTTTGTTGCGTTCCTTTTTGTGTCTGCAATCTTTAACGGCATGTCGAATCTTTCCATAAACCCAATGCTCGCCATTAAACTTTTTGGTTCGCTTGTTGTCTTTTGGTTTTTTGTTTGGAGCTTTCTTTTCTTCTGTAAATTCTTCTTTTTGTTTTTGTTCTTTGACCCTTTAGCCACAAATGTCTCCTCGCTTGGTTTTGTAACTCCACGGTTATCTGCCTCAATTTTTAGTCGGACTATGAGATCCTGTAAAGAGATTTCTTTTTTCTTATGCTTTAGATAGTTGCGGTGATCTCTCCATGATGGCGGTAGTTTTCTCATTATGGCTTCAACCAAAAAATGATTCTCCAGCCTTATGGTCTTCCTCTTGGAGTTCATGAATGATGATTTGCATTTCATGCAGTTGAGCAGTCACCGGTTTGGAGTCAACCAACTTGTAGTGCATGAATTTATCTACAATGAATTTCTTAAGACTGATATTTTGTGTCTTGTACTTAATGCCAAGTGTATTTCAAAGTTCTTTTACTGTCTTTAGAGGCTGATAAACGTATAGCACCTTGTCGAGACAATTCAGAATATAGTTTCAGCATAGAAAATCGGAATGCTTCCACATAACAACATCTGATTCCTTGCCTGGTGCAGGAATCGATTCCTCCTCCTCGAGATACCGTTGCAGATCGAGTGTGGTGAGATAAAATAGCATTTGATTTTTCCATGTTATGAAGTCATCACCATCTCCTTTCAACAGATCAGCCTGTTGTGAGTAGTAGCCTTTATTGACAGTTCAACTGTTGACATCTCTGTTTTAGTTAAAACAGAAAAGTCTAAAGATGTTATACATCTAGTATACCAAAACAGAGACGAATGAATAATAAACTTCTCTCACAAGTTTACAACTCAGGTTTCCACTACTCTGTAATTCTGTACTAGTTATTTTAACACTAAATATGTTGTAATTAATTATAACAATAAAGTAACAACTATAACAATAATAACTACAGTGGTAAATCAAACGTTATACTATTTAAAGAAATAGTACAACGTAGAAAGAAAACGATGTTGATATGTATAAATATATAAATCAATTAGAAATCTAACCAGTTGAAGAAGGAAATTACGTTTGAGGCTTGTCGTAACAATTTCCTTAAGACTTTATTCAAAGTCTTCCAAGATACAACAGACGTGATCTGCTCGAGATTGTGATGTGTATGATCTTCTGTGTGGTATGCAAAAGTACACAGATTGTAGATATTAAAAAACGAAGAGGAAGAAGAGAAAGTTCGAAATCGACTGAGTGAGGAAAGTGATCGGTTTTCCTCCTTATTTACAGCTGAATTCTCAATAGCTACACCCGTGGAGAAAAGTAGCATCCCTTCATTTGCAACGCCAAAAAGCGTTACTGTTGCTGTCCGCAACAGTCGCGCCTCTTCGTTTTGCAACGGTTGAAAACTGTTGCTGTCCGCAACAGTCGTGCTTCTTCGTTTTGCAACGGTTGAAAACTGTTGTTGCTGTCCGCAACAGTCGTGCTTCTTCGTTTTGCAACGGTTGAAAACTGTTGTTGTCCGCAACAGTCGTGCTTCTTCGTTTTGCAACGGTTGAAAACTGTTGCTGTCCGCAACAGTCGTGCCTCTTCGTTTGCAACGGCCTAAAACTGTTTCTCCGCAACAGTCGTGTCCAATGCAGTAGTCGCTTCTTTTTGAATTTAAAGAGTAGGAAACCGTTCACTTCTATACAACAAGAATATAACACGGTCCACTCTTATTGGACCCGTACCCGATTCGAGTCGAAGGTCTATGGTCATATAGGCCCTCCCCCTCGCGCAAAATTAGCTGAATTTAAGGGTCAATATAGGAATTGAGAGTATACTATATAAACCAAAAAATTAACGTATTTTTGACGATGTGGAACATATCTCATTCACTCTTATTTTGAGAATTCTAACAGGAAATAGGTTTGCCTTTTCCATCATGGATTTTTTTGGCAACTCTGTTATTGCTTTTTCTACGATAAATGCAAGCTGGTGTTATTCATTTTTCTGACCACTATCCCTAGAAAGTAGCTTAATTCTCCAAAAGTCCTTGATGGAAAACTCTTGATGTAGGTGAGTTAGCCTTTTAGTTTCCACATTGTTGTTCCCTATGATTATAAAATCATCCACAGAGATTAGCACGTATATTGTAAAAACATTATTTATTTTGATTAATAATAAGTTGTTTGATTTGTTGGGAAGTAGTTTAATTTGACAAAGGTGCTTTTGAGCTTTTCAAACCAGATTCTTGGAGCCTATTTTAACCTATAGATAGCTTTGTTTAGTTTGCAAACTAAGTGTTGTTTGTTGTGTTCAAAACTAGAGGGTTGCTGCATGTATGTATGTCCATCCATGTAAGGCATTATTTTTGTCAAGCTGCTTTATTTTCCAATGATGGTGAAGTGCGATGGACAATATAATTATTATTCTTGTGGGCTTTATTACTGGTGAAATAGTCTCTTAAATATCAAATCCTTGTTGTTGCAAGTAGCCTTTAGCCACTAATCATGGTTTATATTTCTGAATGCTTCCACCTTGATTTTCTTTAGCTTGTAGGTCAATTTGCATCTTATGAGATTCTCGTCTTTAGGTAGAGTTTTCAAGGTTTAGATTTTATTCTTTGATAGAGCATTGATTTCTTCTTTCATTACCTAGAACCGGTCTTTGTGTTTAAGTGTTTGCTTGAGATTTTCTGGCTCATCTTCATAGAGTATGATATAGATGTTCAGTTTAAATATTCTGCATTTCGCACTTTTCAACATGTGATGCCTGTTGGTTTTTTAATTAGTTGCTTGATTGTGAGAAAAGCATTCCTGGTCTGATGTTTGATTTTGAGATAAATTGTCTTTGTGTTGCTCTTTAGTGGGTTTGTTGGATTGATTCTGAGAGTTGATTGTTTGTTTTGTGTGATGTTATGCTCCCTCCGATCCATTATAAATGACGTTTTAAACCTGAGAACTTTTTTCTCAATATATGACGTTATACATAAAAAAGCACTTTATTTCCACTTTTTACCCTTCTGCATAAAACGTTTCATTTCCTTTATTAATTGGCGCATGCAGCTCCTTCCTAGTTTTGTGTTTTGCTCTTTATGTGTGATATCGTTATACAATTCAAGCTCTGTTATGTTGTACTGACGTTGTGTACTTTTATTATGAACAAGGAGTATAAAAATTGTTTTCTTGGTTATTGAGCGGAATTGATGGAATAGCATGCCTAGGGTTAGATACTTTCTATGAAGTACTTATTTCAAGATTATCAAAAGGGAAAATATTTTCTTCCAATATGACATGATATTATGATTTTGCCTTTGTCATTTAAGTGTCCAAATCCTTTCTGATTCATGGAGTGACCTGGAAAAGTACATGTTGGGGGCGTTGTAGGATATTTGAAAGAATCGTGGCATATGTATGGATTGATGGCATGAAAAATTGAAGATTCCTTTTGTTACAACACCTTGACGATGAAGGTATGTTCACTCGAGACATAGCATAAGAAATTTCAACCGTTGACTCCTACTAGACACGGTGAAGTGTACGCGTACAAAATGTGAGAATGCCGAAACTTAACACATAGCATGGATCTAATGTCCAATTTATGTGAGTTGTATGGTCTTAAATAGTGAAAACACAAACAACTTTTAAAATGTTCATAGTCTGGTTTTGAATTCAGTATTACTTCCATAGGGGGCATTTAAACTTCAATGTTTTTGTTGGCATTCTGTTTGTGAGACATACAGAAGTAGAAAAGGCCTCAGGCCAAAAATTTAAAGGCAAATGTGCTTGAGCTAAGTGTCAGACCTATCTCCACCGCATGTCTATGCTTTCTCTTAGCTACTCCATTTTGCTGAGAATTCTATGGGCATGTTGTTATGTGAAGTATAACCTTGCTTTTGAGGAAATTTGCAGCAGTTTTGAATTTTGATCCTTGGTCGAATTGGAAAATATTCTCCTATTTGTTTCTCAATAAAGATTATAAAGTGTATTGTAGTGCTTGCAACTTCTGATTTATTTTTCATAAAATAGATCCATGTAGGCCTAGAAAAGGCATCAACAAATAAAATATAGTATTTATAATTATGGTCAGAGCTGATGGGGGATGGTCCCCACATATCTACTGTAATAAGCTCAGAGACTCGGTTGCAGAAATGGACGCTTGTGACTCATCCCTATTTGGCAATAGGTATAGATGTAAGGCAAGGGAATATTATTATAAGAAAAGCCAATTTTATTCATAATGTTTTTTACAATGTTTACACTAGGATGTCCTAGTTTTCTACGGCATAAATCAAATTGAATATTTCCTTCTTGGGAGATATTTTTACCTGCAGCAGAATAGGAGGTCTTGGCGTATCTTTCAGGTCTAAAAATCATAGGGTTCAAACTTGTATAGCCCATTGTGTAATTTACTATGTAATAGAATATTATTATTGAACCTATCTTTGGCCAAGCATGTTTTAGGGTGAAATTCAAAATAAACATTCTTATCAGCTGCAAATTGTGATAGATAGGCAAGTTTTTCTTTATTTGAAGTACCCTAAGAAGCTTTTTTAAATGCAAGATTCTTGAACAATTATTACTATTTAAAATATCTGAACCTATGTTAAACATAGAAATAGGAAAACCATTGCTCATGTGAAAAAAGTGGCTACCCCTATACTATGAGCTTCCTAGATTCAGGTTATTTAGTTTGCTTGTTATATGATGGGTTACTCCTGAGTTGGGTACCGTGCTTCAGCTAGCATATCACCTGGTTTAGCAACTTTATTTTCCATTTTGTTGACGTTGGATTCTGGTAGCTTCGGTTTCATTGTTCATATTAGTTGCGGTTTGAGCAATGTTGGCATTGTATCCTTGATTTCTTCGATTGGTGTTCAAGGTTCGAAGGTTTGAGTCAAATCGAAAATAACATTTTATGGCCACATAGCCGAGCTTTCCGCATATTTGACATCTAATTTTGTTATTTCATCTGTTGTTGTCCTTCCTCTTCCTCTTCCTCTTCCTCTTCCTCTTGAAGAGTAGCCTCCCTTTGAATTAGTTTGCTCGTTTCTTTGGTTAGTGTCAGTTCTGATGTTATGGTATCTTTCTTGATTACCCTGGTACCTTTCTTGATTTCAGTTATTGTATCCAGAAGCAAAATTTATTGAAAAATCATTAGTGTATGGAGTCCTTTATTCTAATCTACCCTCGTGATCCAATAGCATAGAATGAAATATTACAAGCTGGGTGTTGATTCTTTAGGTGATATTACTACCATAATTGCTACGTACTCGTCTCTAAGTCCATTTAAGATGTTTAAAACAAGGAACTAAAGTCCGGCCGGCACGCCGGAGCTCCGGCTATCTCGGCCCAATTCCGGCGTGCACCGAACCGAAACTTGATCAAAAAACCGATCTCGGTTTTCTTCAAAAAAAAGTCAAAAAAAAAATATCGATCAATAGTACATCTTATATTCTTGTCTGCTTCTGAAAACAATTAAAATTCTACAGCATAACATGTATTGCAAACGAACAACAGAAAATAATCGAACTTTAATACTCCCGATCAAAACTCGTCTGTCTTTAAATACATAAAAAATCGAAGCAGAAACTCATGAGATTTGGAATCGATATTGCTCTGTAAAAACACATTAATTCATACAAAATACATAATAAAATTAGCATCTTTAATAAATAAATATATTATCATGCAAAATAATATCAAGAAAGTTTAGATTTTTTAATTTGCATAAAAATATAGTATATTGAGTAATTAAATGTTGAAATTAGTTTGTTTTTAATTTGGGTACTTCATTATGACAGAACATTATATCGTTTGGAAGTATTGTACGGTGGTTATTCGTGAAAAAAGGAAAAACAAGTGTAATTATTGTCATAAGATAATTTTTCGTGACGGTATAACACGTATGAAAGAACATTTAGCAGAACAGATTGACGTAACAATATGTCTGACTATTCATAAAGAAGTGAAAAAACTTATAATACGACATAAGATAAAGACAATGATGGACATAATTTATATGATGCTTGTAGAAATAATTTTTTGTATTAAATTTTTATGTTGTATATTTTGTGTCTTTCTATGTAATTTGAATAATTTAGTATAATTAAATATTAGTATTGCATATTTATTTGCGAATTTACATAAAAAAAGATACCATAGTTCGTAAACCGGAATTAAAGCGGAAATTCCGAAAATTCCGAAACGGAACCGAAATTTTATATTTTTTCTGATGACCGGAACGGAAACGGAAAAAGGAACATGAACCTTGGTTTGAAATTAGTTTTGTATCACTTACTTTGTAGCCACAGCTGGCAATAAGATCATAAAGCCCTTCAATCTTGAACAGTATGCTCTCCCTTGGACATGCTTTCTTTTCTCATATTTTGAATTTGCATTTTGTAATGCATTATTCTCGCCGAAGATTGATTGTTGTTTTTGTATTGCATTAAAGATCTTAAAAATGGTATTATAGCCAATTAGTTGACGGAGAAGTGAGGTAGATATAGAAGAGTGTAGCCAAGAAGATAGCAACCTATCTTGTCTTTGATGATTGATGAAATTCATGTTTTGATTCTAGCTACTTTATTGAATGTTGACGTATTTTGGTGGAATAATTTGTGTTCCTTATATGCACCATTACAACAAAACAGTCTTTTTACAACGGGCAATGCCCGTCGTAATATGATTTTCGCAACGGGCATGTGCCCGTTGTAATAGGCCTCGTTGTAATAGATCCACCACATTTTACAACGGGCAATGCACGTTGCAGCGTACATTTTTACAACGGGTTATGACCGTTGTAATAAACTATAATACAACGGCCATAACCCGTTGCAATAGACTAATCATACTAGTTGCATAGTCTGTTTCACAACATGCATTGACCGTTGTAAGAAGCTCATATAACAACTCACATTGTCCATTGCAAAACAAATGCAAATTTAAAAAAAAAATTACAGCAGCATCCATGCAATATATCCATACTAATACTAAATATTATCGTAAAATAATTAAAATCACATACGAAAAGACTAAAAGCTAGAGTCATAGAATTCTAACACTCCAAAAGGTTAGATAAGTTTATATGCCAAACACATAAAGCATTAACACCCTAAGCCATACATCCCCAACTTGCATGCAATTCACATACTTCACAGTACAACATTAAACCAACTCAAAACTCATACTTTCATCCACAACATCATACAAACTTAACACCACCATCAGCGCTTCCAGTCATTTCAACAAGTACCAAGACCATCCACAGCAACCTCCTCTCCTCCTTGTTCCATTTCCACCAACATCCACCCCTCTTCCATTCACACTTCATACCACAGAAACACCATCTGCCTTTATCTCCATTCATCACTTTTCTTCCAAGCCATCAACAGCCAACCACCATCTTCTATCTACCCTCTTGAATGTTCACCCACCTTCAAACTCCATACCATACTCCAACAATCATCAAACCAGTCAAATCACCTTCTCTTTATTCCCAATATACTTCTGCAATCACTTACAACTTCCTTTACATCCTTACTTCCATTCATTTACAACACTACAGCTTGCAGATCCTCTATTTCACATACCATCATCACTGCCTCAACAACACCCAAATCACCCTCCACCTCCTTAACCTATTCAAGCATACCAATAACCTTCAACCACTATATCACCATCATCTGCTGCACCCATCTCTATTATTCTTCAAAGTTAGAGAGAAGAAAAGCTGATCCAAGCGAATTTTATTAAGCTTTTACACTACTGAACTTTCTTTTGTTTGTTGTTGCTGTTCTGATCTCTGGCTTTCGATTTTACTATAAAACTCATCAACAGAAGCATCAAATGTCATACATTCCCTAGACTTGAACTAATTCAACAGTATAGGGCAAAACTCATCGTAAACCTGATACAATTGAGACGACGATTACTTCATATCATAGAAGAAGAAAAACTTTATGTAGCAAAGAAGCAGGGCATGAATGGTCACAACTAATAATAAGTGAAAATAGTGCAAATTTAGATTTTGCTTATTCATGTAATTACTGATCAACTACAACAAAGTCAATGCGGTTGGATCAAAAATCTATGAAATAAAGTCTCTTAATATGTTCTCGACAAAAGAAAATGGATATATCAGCTAGATAAGTATACAATGTTTACATTGAACCCTTCCATAGGCCTTATTATAATGAACTTTCAAAACTATACAAGTGCTTTAACTTAGGACAAGTGAAGAAAACAGTAACATCGATGATAGGGCAGTATTGAAAAATGTTTAAACAAAATTTCATGAGTAGCAGAGTGCAAATACAGAAACATCACCAAATAAAACCAATGACACATCACTAAATACAGAAAAAGAAAGAAAAAAAATTGATATAATGACTAGCAGCCCACCAACAAAATATATTGCTTGAAGTTTAGTTGCTTAACAAATGGATTTAAGCCATAAAATTCAAACTATTTTAATCAATCTATGAAAGACATGTTGTGAAAATTTAGGTGTTCTAGGTATAATATTCCAAAACATTTGAAAATACAGCATCAGAACCTGAAAAGTATGAATCAATTAACCTTAACTGTAGTAGAAACCTGAAGAGATGTTTCTTTCTTCTTGTTGCTCTTTTGCATCAGTATGTAACCTTGGGGGATTTTTTCACCTGATATAATATTTGTAAGCCATTCCTCAAACTTTGTTACAGCTTGTACACAAACCTGCATTACATCCTCTTCAAATTCATTTCCACCCCCAATTTTCATATTGGGCAGTAGACCAGCATCTAATATGATATGTTCAGCGAGTGCTGGTCCATAACTTAGTGCCTCCCCGAGAAAAGTCTTCAATGTAGCTTTATTAGCCTTCTTACCATCAACGCTTTTTTCACCATCCTTTTTTCCATTTTCTTTATCAGATGTACTATAAATTGTATAAGCCTCAGATAGTTCATCACTATTTTACATTTTTGAACTGAGTGTATCTTTTAACTTTGTGAGTTCAGAGTTATATATTAAAGACAAGAAATATGACTCATCTTTTAGACCTGTTAATTAGGTTGTGAATCATCATGACCCTTTGTACAAATATAATTTCCACGTTCCAACCTAATGGACCCTTTGCAAATATCACAGTATAGTTAGCTCTAAGGAATCATTACTTATAAGTTATAACTTTAAAATAGTGGAATAATCCAAATAGTGGAAAAAGGTACAATACGTTGTTGTGAAAATCAGATAAGCATGTGAAAACAAACTGATTTAGGATTGATAACAGAAAATAAAATTACCAGCATGCCCCCTGCTGATTATATGCCTGAAGTTATGCACGACCAGTATCGTTGACACTGGAACCCTACCACCTCCCTACCATGACATAGAAGAAAATACAATCAGCTTAAATTACACTAAGAGAGCATAGGTAATGGAAGCCGGTCATAAAGATTGATAGTGAAAACCGTAACTTATGAAACAAAAAATTAATTAAAATTTCTTTGTAGTTATTTAACCACAATTTCAACAGTTACTGTCACAAAACTGCCAGAGGTAACAAAAAACCTACAGTCATCCTTAAACTCAGTTATCCCTAACTTAGATGATCCGGAGACCGTGTTAGCCAAGTGATCAACCAAATTCCTAATGGTTTAACTCTGTAAGTATGATATTGTAATCTCAACAACCAAAAATTCTCAAACAAGGAAACCTACGAAACAAAAATCGATAGAACGAAATGAACATACAATAGGTACAACTCATGAATGATGATAGATGGAACAATGATTATAAATTTGAAGGCTGTGATAGCATCGCAATTGGATTTTCTTAGATCTTTAATGAGAAGTTGCACGCTTACGATCTTCTTAGATCTGAAGCTTATCGGTGTATACGAACCCAGCAAGCCTCTAAAAATGCAATCTTAAGGTGGAGCGATCTCGGTGGGATGTTTTTATACTGGGAATTGAGTTGAGATTGCAAGACCTAGAGAATGGAAGAGGGATTGAATCGGTCGATTTAGGATTGAGGGAATTGAGAAATAGAAACGAAAATGAGAAATGGGAAGAAAGAGGAATAGGAGAGCGATCGATAAAAAGTAACGATTGGAGGCAAAATATTTAGCACTTGGAGCCAAAATATTTAGATGTCTATTACAACGGGCATCTATGGACCATTGTAGAAAACTGATGTCTATTACAATGGGCTGGAAAAAACCGTTGTAATAGATGTCTATTACAACGGGTTATTTTTAACCGTTGTGATATGTGCTGCAAACTGACGTCTATTACAACGAGCTTGAAAAAACCATTGTAATGTGTACTATTACAACGGTTTTTTGGACCATTGTAAAATCGCTGTTGTAATAGGGTCCTTTTGTTGTAGTGCACTCTTCTAAGCCATATCTCCTGATAGCCATTTCGACTTGGTACTTCCATAATAGGAAGTTATTTTCATCTCGTTGTATGATTACAAGTAGGATTTGTGGGTTTATGATAGATTTCACTGAGTCTTGAGTGTTTCGAATGTCCTCATCAGTATGAGAGATTATGGATGAATTGTTGGGGTTGTAGTCTTAACGTTACCTTAAGTTGACATGATAATAGATTTTGTTTCTAGATTTTTGAAGAAACAAAAGAAAAGAGAAAGGATCTTGAGACAGATCTTTAAAGGAAGAGTTGGATGGATGAAAGCTGTGAAGCTATGATGCATGCTCTAATACCATAAAAGGAAAGGATCAAATACAAAAAAGAGAATTCCAGAATTGTTAAAGAGGGGCTTTTGAATTTGCTTAATACATAATACATAGAGACCATGTGTATCTATAGTGATGCGCACACACACTCCTATACAATATAGTTGTTTGATATATATTTAGACAAGTCTATATCAGTTCAGTTCCAGCTAAAACTAAGATGCAACAATATATTTAAATAACAAATATTTGTAACAAACTAATAGATCTGTTGATATGACTCAATCATTCAACTCTCGACTTCTTTTACTTTGATATTTTCTATATAATAACTAATGATAAATATTATTTCGCTCTTGTTGTATGCATGGTGGATATGCGAAATCAAGCATCGAAATCAACTTATTTCCAAGGTTAATAAAACTTGCTAAAAAAGTCGTAGTAATGTCTCTTTACTAGCATATTACAGCTTAATCCAGTCCAAGTAGGCAACAATTCTAGAATCAAACTATATGTAGTTGTAGTTTGTAACCTATTTTTCATCCCTATTATATTACTAAACCATGTTTGTACTTGCTCAAAATCAGTTTCGTTTGATTTTTTTTAAATAACACAGTGATGTTTTATCAAACTACTTTCTAGAGGATCCTGCGACTTTTACCGTTGGTTTTGTTATCAAAGGAAATAGAAAAACTCTATATTTAGTAATACCTTTTTAGATCATGAGAACCTTTATTAAATTCAAATCTGACTTATTTTTCTAAATTTTCAAGCACGCATAGAAGATGAAGATAGCTTGCTTGGCTTTAATTTGGAAGTGATGGTTATTGTCAAAGGTATTGTTTTCTAAAAATAAAATTCTTCAACATCTGTGTATAATAAAGTAATTATTGGCACTAGTATTTCAAGTGGTTTATACTTAAATAGAAAACCTACGCATGCATACAATGAGTAAATGTTATGTTGGAAAAAGTTACTATGTTGGCTTAAAACACATTTCTTTATCATTTTTCTAGATGTAAAACTTTTCTTCCAGAACATTAGCACTAATTCAGTTTGTTAGTCTAACCAAAAAATGCAATTGACGTGGATTTTTATTGTTATTGAAATGCATTTCTTGAGATTGTTCAAGGCACATTCATGCATAATTTGATCAAAGTTTTACCTGCTTCAACTTTTTTTCCATCATATATTGCAAAATTTACATCTATGATTTCCTATTTTACCTTTTGTAATGAAATTTTTCAGAAATAACTTTTTTCAACTGGGCACTATGTTACATTATCTTGTTATTCATTGTATAACCATCTTCATGTCTTCCATGTAGGTCTGTAATAAAGACATAATGAGCCACTCTTAGCTAGTAAATAAATCAAACACTTAAAACTATGTACACGATAGGTCATAATTATTAGTTCTAGTAGAAAAAAAATTAACTTAGTTTTATAAAAATTAACTATCTTTATACTTTTATTATGACTAATAACAATAATAAACTGCTTGATAAAATTTAGCTAAATTAATAATAACAATAATAATAAATTAACTACGTTTTATAAAAGTTAAATAAGTTTATATGTGATAAAAATTAATTAAATTTATAAGAATAATAATTATAATAAGCTGTAATTTGACAAAAATTAACTAAGTTAATAACAACAACAACAACAACAATAATAAATTAACTAAGTTAACATATTTTTACAAATAATAATAATAAATATAATAACTAAGTTTACAAAAATTAACTAAGTTAACTAAGTTATATAAAAATTAAAAAACTTTACAAACGCTAAATATTAACTAAGTTTATAGTAGTAGTAATAATAATAAGTTACTTAAGTTTATATAATAATAAGATAACTATGTTTATGAAAAATCTATAAGTTTGATATGATTTATAAAAATTAACTAAGTTAATAAAGTTTAACTTTAGATAATTTATAAGTTTGAGTTAATTAAAATATAAGTAATGACTTTGCAAGTTTTAGCAATCGAGATAATTTATACATTTGAGTTAACATAAATAAAGTTATAAATAAGTTGACTAAGCTTTACAAAAATTTAACTATATTTTATAAAACTTAACTAAGTTTTTAAAAATCTACTAAGTTTTATAAAATTTTACTAGGTTTTATAAAAATTAAACGAGTTTATTATAAAAACTACAAAAGTTTAATGAAAAATTAAACAAGTTAACTAAATTTAATAAAAATTATTTAATTTTAAATAAAGTTTAACAAAGGATGTTTGACACACTCTAAATATGTTAAGTCCTTTCCTGATCATCTATATGTTTTTATTGTTACTAGCAGTAGAAGGATTTTTTCATTTGATAGTGCTTGATCGTGATATTTTTATGCTAGGGTGCATACTAGAGCGTAAGGCTAAAGATTGTTAGATTTCAAAGGCTCAGATGCACTGAAATGCAGAGTGGAAATATAACTACTTGTTTGCACCATTTGATGATCATCTTTTATCTTGAAATTATTGCATAAATATTTTGAATTATTGGTAGAAGTCTTAGAATTATAAATAGTATCAGAAATTTATCAAATATATTGTCTTATATGTAATTTATACACTATATGTATGAATAATTAAATACTAGGTATGTTAAATATTTAATAATTATTCTATTCTTAATTTCATTTTTGTAACTATTTTCTTGAATATACTGGGGAGAACTGGACGGACCAGTAAACACCTAAGAGGAACTAGATTGCGTCTGTCCGCTTCAACTCATGGCATCTATAACCCCAAATATTGTTTTTTGTGAGAAGTGCGTGTAAGGCAGAGCAGATTTTTTATTATTGTCATTTGAATTTATTCGATTATTGTTTGAATTTATTCCATGTAATATATCTAAAATGTTATGTGCAATAATGAAGGAAGTAGAGGTAGAGAATTAACAAAAAGAACAAAAGAAGCATTTAGAAAGTTCTTTAAGAAGTGATAATTAGGTTTCCGAAATGCTCTAAAAAATTTATGGAAAAGTGATAAATTTGCATAGAATTTATTCATCATAACGTTTTCTAAGTTCTTTAAAAAGTAGTATTGTTTCATAGCGTTTTATGTTTCATACCATTTTCCGAATGCTGTTTTATATGATTAACTTTTGTAGCATTTGTTTTCAGTGTAGTTTATTAAATGCTATCAAGTCACTGTTAATGTAGCATTTTTTAGATGTATAGTAGAGTCCTAAGCTACCATAACATGTCGTTTGACAATGGGGCTAAAAATGCTACGGTAGGATTAGGTAGCCTTTTTGCAAGGCTACAAAATCCTGCTTTTTTTTTTGAACTGGTACTTTATATACAACAAATCATTGGGACAACATATCCCATATCAAATAAACGTTGGAAAGCAAGTTTCGAACTTGTGACATCCTGCACCAAAGCCGAATCAATTAACCACTTGGACAAAGGTGCTTGTCAAAATCCTGCTTTTATTGTACTGAAACCTTTTGCCTATAACTATGCTTAAGTCAACTTGGATAATGCTGGCTATTACTGCATTCTATGACTATGAAATATAGAAAAAGGACGTAAAGATGGTATGACTGTCTATATGTTGCAACCTGATGGTTTCGAGGTTTGTGGGAGAGAGGACAAGGCCTATAAGTTGTTAAGTCCATTTATGGACTTAAAAAGCTTTAAAAAGTTGGAAAAATTATTTTGATAAAGTGTTCAAACAATTTGGCTTTTATCAAAATATAGAGGAATCATGCGCATACTGAAAGATACAAGGAAATGTTATTGTGTTCTAAGTGTTATACGTTAATGATCTTTTATTTATTGGAAATGATGTTTCATTATTGCAATTAATGAAAGCTCATCTTTCTAAGAATTTCTCCATGAAGTATTTGAGAGAAGCATCCAATATACTAAGTATAAAGTTCGATAAAGATAGATTTAAGATGTTATTAGGATTGTCTCAATCCCAATACATAGATACCATACTAAAAAAGGTTCGGTTTGGAGAATTCCAAGCATAAAAATATTTTATGACGCAATTTTAAATCATCCATTCTAAGAAGGAATCTCTTCAAGACGATGATGTGATGTCTCACAAATTTAACTTACGATATTAAAGTAATTAAAAATTAATTTTTAATTAAAAGGAAAATTTAGTGTTGTACTTATAACCATCGCAAAGGTCTCTCCGAACTAATTAGTTTAGTAATATAATTTTGATGGATTTGGAGTTATACTTTAGAGGATATTAACTTTATGGGTGTAAAAGATTTGCACATCTGGCCAATAATTTTCAATGTTCTAATTTTGAAAACAAAGAAGTATGTCTAGTGTAGTTGGTTAAGAGAGTAGACTTCACTTAGAGAGGTCATAGGTTAATGAATTTGGTAAATGTGCACCAATTTGAATTTTATAAATTTATGGATATATAAATTTACATACATTCAATGCAATGAATTTGGTCCATATACCTTAATTGTTGAATATATACATATGTGTTTGTATATGCATGCGTGTATCTATACACACACACAAATATATATATATATATATATATATATATATATATATATATATATATATATAATTGTTGGTGTATTGATATCATATATTATGGGAAATTAATTGCATAGAGTAGTAATTAATTGTTCATTAATTGACATACATCCTAATTGCTGAATTTATATATATAATTTGTATGTAAATTGATTTGATGTATTAAGTGTAAAATAGAGTATAAAATTGTAGGGATCAGATTCAATATCGGAGTTTCCATTTATGTAGATTATGTATGTGTTTATTAAATGTAAGAATATATATGTGTGTGTGTGTGTGCGCGCGCGCGCCCGCGTGTGTGTATATATATATTCTCTATATCTTAGTTATGAAATTTTATTCAAAATTTGAAATTTGAAGGTATATTAGTTTACTATATGAGCATTGTAAGGAATTAATTTCTTGAAGTTTATTGCGCATTGATTGACCTATAAGTAATTAATCTTTTTAATTATAGAGATTGATTCACTATAGAGTGGAAATTAATTTTATGTATGTAAACAGTAATTAAAAATATTCATATGTTACTCATTTTACACGCATACGTTCAAATTTCCTCTGTAATGAACCCGAGTTCGACCCTCAAAAATCGACATTAATACGTCCACTGTACTTTATGCCGAACATTCAAGTGCCGGAAATATCGATTTGTTAGGTGAAAGAAGAAAGTAGAGGATAGAAGAAAACTAAAAAGCATAGATCTCACAACGCGACGAATAATATATAATACAACAATGATCTTTACAAAAAGAAAACATCTATATTCATATATACAACATCAAATTACACAAGACTTATCCTAAATTTGGACAGTTATAGAAACCTGTTCTTACACTGACAAATATATAGACTCTATAATATAGTTGAAGAAAAATATACGTGAACACGTCTTAACCATCCAGCTCCTCTCCACCTCTAAAGTATCGAGCTATCCTGGGAAAAACATACATGGCCTGACCCGATCATTACAGGAAAAATGCTCAGGTTAGTCAGGTAAACCAGTCTGAGTAAAACTCGATAACAAGTAAGAACTAAACCTAATTCTACATTTGAAAACTTTTCAAACAAAGAGTATCTCGTAAGACCATACTGCACATAAAAACGGATGGGTTTTACCTTACGATAACCAAAACATTTTATATCAAAATACAGTGGTATTATGATAGTGTTTAGTTTTAAAGTAAATAGATAAAACAGATGAAATGCTTACATCTCACATTCTAACATACTAGCCTCCACAATCAAAATCGTAAGGCACGTATTGGAGATTGGATCCTAACAACGGCAAGGTAAGGGACTAGCTTCCGATGACACAACTCTAGAAAATGTATTGATACTAACATAGAGCTGGCTGCCCATTTAACATGGCAGACCAGATTATCTTACCCCTTTGACATCGAGGCCATATACTACATGGTGTTTGCATGCAAACCAACTCTGAAAATGACATCTAGAATGAGGTGACCGCTCCTAATGGTTGCTAACCACATAGCTTTAGTGCATGTTATGCTTTTGCCATTCCTCCCGGTTGTGAGGCTTGAGGCTACGCTTTACCTTTCTAAATAGCAATCCATCTTGGAATGCTAACACCTCATTTCAGGCATCAATGCAATGCCAATATTCATCCATACAAGTTGTCCATGATAAGGACAAACTGAAAGCACTACTTCTACTACATCCATTTTGAAACCAAAGATTAGTAGCAAGCAGCCCTTGCACATCAATGGCTCCGTCTTCGATCCTATGCTTCAAGATGTCTTCATTTTGAAACGCTTGAGTTGGATCAAAGCGGTTTTCAAATAGCATATCGAATCCCAGTCCCTTCAGAAAAACTTTCGATATTCCAGTAACTCAACCTCGGTTCTTTAAGAAATAAATAGACAAATGACAAGAGCAGAGTTCGCCTCCTAACTATTTATGAAAGGATTTCTTTATCATTCATCCTAGAAGAACGAAACAAATTTATAAGTACAGTACAGCACCTTCGACGGTAACTGTACTAAATAATTCTCGTGTTTTTTCTAGATATTTCCAAAGTTATGTTGTCTAGATTTGATAGTTGCTTATTTAACTGTCAAATAAAAAATATCCAATCATGGTTTAATTTCCATATGGGATCCATTAAGCCTTATTAATTCTCTTTAGTTAACAAAACCACTTCATAAAATCTGATCACAAGATCTTTCCAAAACACTATTCCCAAACCTCTTAATTTCATATACACTTGGAAACATTTATATACTTATCTCAATGTTATAGGTATACTACCAAACATTTTACTTTTCATGCCTTGAAACAAAAGCATATGCTTATCTTATCAGTATAACTATATTTACAAACTTTTCAAAGTTTATTTGTTTCCAAATCCCATATTAAATAACCAAACAATTTTCCTAAATAAAACATTCCACTTATCCTGTATCAAAAATTACCTTTTTAAAAGCTCATCTTATATTTCAATTAACTTATAACTTTTAAAATAAGCTTATAACCCACTTAAAACCTTTAAGTTAATTTATAAACGTCTTTCCAAATCTCTGAAATGATTTATAAACCTTTTTCCTATTTTTAAAACTCTTTATATAAACCTTCTATACTCCTTTATAAATATCCTTTGTAAAACACTTAAAGAAACCCTTCAGTAAAAACCCCTTTATAAATAAGTTATTACTTATAAATAATTTTACAACATAATAGCATAACTTGGAAATCATTTTAAACTTTATACTCTGAATTAATTAAAGAATTTAAGTTAATTGAAAACATACTTTACAAATTCAAAAGAGGCTTAGCAATCCCAATGGTACTAATTTAAGTTAACATTGAATTTCAATTCGATTCCCAATTCACTTAACAATTATTTACATAAGTTGTCATATATGTAAATCTAGTTCATATCCAATCAGGGAATAACTTGTCCATATAACTGGTTGGCATATATAAGTCCAAATAACATAATAATAGGATGGTGATTTATCCTGCTAAATAGATGTCCAAACAATTTAATCAATTAATGGAAAAATTGGGATTTATTCTACTTAACGCATGTCCACAAAATTAAATCACTTACACTAT
This sequence comes from Allium cepa, assembly GCA_030765085.1. Classification (NCBI taxonomy): domain Eukaryota; kingdom Viridiplantae; phylum Streptophyta; class Magnoliopsida; order Asparagales; family Amaryllidaceae; genus Allium; species Allium cepa. The sequence continues at coordinate 193,706,585 of CM060943.1, forward strand.
AGCAGAATTGTATTTTATTCTACAAACGGATGTCATTTAATTATCCTAATCATATGAGTTAGTTAAGGGTCTGGACAAGAGATCATTTGATGCGGAATCGAGTTACTTTGAAAAATAAAATTATTGAAACACCTTCAATTTAGTTTAAAATCACCTTTGAAAAGTTAAATGTATATTTAATTAGCTTAAACCCTAACTAAATCTTACTTAATCCAATTTAAATCAAGATTAAATCATAATTAAACTCTAATTAGGCTTAATGAACTTGATTAAGTACTACTTAACTTCATAATGCAACTTGGTTCAGGTTAAACCAATTGTTTAAGAGTTAAGCCCTAATTAATTAAATACTAAATAAATAACCCATTAATTAAATAAATAAATAACGGTTAATCTTAATTAAATAATTATTAATCGCTTAATTACTTCTTTACCCTATTAATCACTAATTAAAAATTTATAAATCAATTAATAGTCATTAACTTAACTTAAGTGATGATTAACCTCTAATCACCTTCTTAATTACAAATTAGGTGCTAATTACCTTTTAATTAACTAAATAATTCATTAATTATATTACAACTTAATTACTTTTTAATATTACTAATTAAGTTAGAAAAACTTAGTAAGCTAATTTCAAAATAAAACAAATTTGAAATAGAAATTCAAACATATGTCGAACTACATCCATAGCGACCATTGCTATGGGCGCACTCTAACATATTCTTAGCGAACCACTTCACAAACCCTTACTTTTTCATGATTTGAAACATACTAGAAAGTTGTTTTAAAAAAAAACTTTAAAACTGAAGTTACAAACTATAATCCATTTCAAAACCATAAACTTTGAAAACAAACTCCGACTCCAATCGGATCTCATAACCGTCAAAACTACATAAAGTAATTAACTTTGTTTACCAACCTCATGTCATAGCTCATGTTTTACAATCAACATATTACTAACACCAACGATCTCCATCATAAATTGCAAGTATGCATCTATATATACATGCTTACTAACTTTATAATAGAACATCAATTTCCATAACCAAATAAAACTAAAATCAACCATCCAAATCATAATTAAACCACATGAATCTCATTCATTCAACACTATATAATCACCATATATAGTGATACAAATAAAGTTACCACTCTTATTAAAAGAATGAGTAGTTTACTCACCAAACTTCTGCAAAAGCTACCAAACTTAAGCTAAACTGCCAACGACTCCCCAGCTTTGAAGGATGAACGCTTTAGGAGCTAGAAACCCTCAAAATGGGCCCGACTCAAGTATATATAGGATCAACCAGAGGAGTGGGGTTTGATGTGGGGTAGTAGCTTGAAGGTAGAGGAGCTTCGGGTTATTATTGATTTGTCGAAAATGAACCCAAAATTAGGTTATTTTCCCACTGGTTTTTAGGCCGCCAACTCATGCACTTTGGAAAAATAGTCAAAATAAAAGTTGTAGAAATTTGTTTCCTTTATCATTTCAAAAAATAAATCACTAATTTTCAATTAGTTTTGAAGAAGTTTTGATCAAAAGAAGAACGGTAATTTTCGGACTTGAAATTCTGGGTAAAAAAATTGCTTTGCAAAGATTGGGTATTTTGACATAGCTATGATGTAATTGGAAAAAGTGGTCAGCTAGAATGTTGTAGCCACTGAAATTTCAGGTGATTTGTGTAAGACCCAGAAAATTTTAACAATTTTTAATTGATTCTATAATGTATTTAATTGAATATTTGTGAAATCTTATGGTAATTGAATTTTTAAATAAAATGTTTATATATTTAGAATACGTATATTTAAATGTAGCAGATTGTAAATTTTCAAATAATTTTATGGAAGTTTATTTAATTGAGAAAACGTGCTGTCCAATTCAAGCTATTAATTGCTTTAATTGATTTCTGAATCAGTGCGTAACGGTTTCTTTTTACTACCGTTAAAGATTTCTATTGCTTAATACTTTTCCAATTTAGGTATACTTTTCCATTCGTAACCATTAATAAATTTGAGATCATCGACCTTGCTTTTATTATTCCTTGTAGTTTCGTGCACTGACTTTACTTTTTCCACTACCCATAATTTTCTCTATACGTTTCTTTTCCAATTGAAGCGTATATTTATATTTATGGTGGTGCGTTTATTCTAGTCTCCCTTTATTTTTGTTTTTAACGCTCGAAAGAATCTCAAATCATCAAGCTAGTAGCATCCGTTCCTTCCCTCGCTTTCATAAGGCCTATAATATATAAACAACTTGCTTATAGATCTGAACACAACTTTGTCATCAAATTTAATGTGCCTTCCTCTTCCTATTATTTCGGTTCCAACCTTCCTAGTAAATGGCTTTAATAAATTTTGGCTAAATCATAGCTACGGACTTTTCAAATTTCTTTCATTTTATATTTATTTCCAATTCCTTCATTTGCTTCAAAAATTTTGAAATGCAAAAGAAACGTACACTATAAATATAAAGTTTTTCAAAAGCAAAAGAAATGTAAAGCTGTCCATTGATTCATCAAAACGTTATTCAGTAATAAATTGAAATGAATATAAAAATAAAAGTAATTGTAATGGTCAATAGTTGATTTAGCTATACACTTAAAGCAATAAATTTTTGTTTGTTTGTACAACACAAAATGAGTTTTGAAAGTCAAGGATATAAAAATGGATAAAAGGAAAGAAATCAGGAAATTTTGTGAGCAATAGCTTTTTAAGGAAAGGTAGGCTTACATTATATATACATGCTGAGATGATTAGGCACGTTCAAAAATTTTGAAGCAAATGAAGGAATTGGAAATAAATATAAAATGAAAGAAATTTGAAAAGTCCGTAGCTATGATTTAGCCAAAATTTATTAAAGACATTTACTAGGAAGGTTGGAACCGAAATAATAGGGAGAGGAAGGCACATTAAATTTGATGACAAAGTTGTGTTCAGATCTATAAGCAAGTTGTTTATATATTATAGGCCTTATGAAAGCGAGGGAAGGAACGGATGCTACTAGCTTGATGATTTGAGATTCGTTCGAGCGTTAAAAACAAAAATAAAGGGAGACCAGAATAAACGCACCACCATAAATATAAATATACGCTTCAATTGCAAAAGAAACGTATAGAGAAAATTATGGGTAGTGGAAAAAGTAAAGTCAGTGCACGAAACTACAAGGAATAATAAAAGCAAGGTCGATGATCTCAAATTTATTAATGGTTACGAATGGAAAAGTCTACCTAAATTGGAAAAGTATTAAGCAATAGAAATGTGGCGCCCCACCTCTATACCCACGCTAGCCAAGAACACTCCGGAGTAGTGCTGTCAACTAGCACGGAGAATAAGGCTGTTGAGGAGCGACCATCCATGTAATTGCTTATCACACGGTGGCTATAAATAATCTTCGGAAACAAACATAGAAATAATCATATCACAAATCAGTCACAGATATCCATATCACAAAGGCGGAAGAAGATATGAATATATAACTAACACATGAAAGTGTACATCAGAGTAGTGGTCAGTAAGATCCACGATAATACAAAAGAATAGCAACACGTGCTATACAAAAGAATACAACTATGAGTCTATATCTCAAGTGTATACAACAAAAACTGCTAATCTAAACAGTTAGCCAAAAGTCAGAGTGATGAATCCCTGGGAAGAAGTCAAGCAGAAGCACCTGTAACATCTCGGTCTGACCCGAGTATTATTTAAGAAAATAATAAACGGATCAGTCTAGCTATAAATATCAGATGACATGATATAACATAAAAGATATGGCATAAACATAAACATCCATAACGACATACCACTATAAGTATGTAAATAATGATCAACAGAAGATCAATCAATAAGAGATAATCAATATCACAAGAATCTTCTCAAAGATTCGAAGAGGGCATCATACCCTAAACTTGTACTCATAACAAGTCAATGACATAAATTCCAGAAATCAACACGAGAAATCCAGAAATCATAAAAAGGGAAAGAGGCCTATCACATGACGGTCCGAAGACCAAGGGGAGCTACCCCACATGTGTGAATGGAATCACACAGATTGAGGTCAAGACTAACCAAAAAGCAGAAAAGTATGTGTGAATGGAATCACACAAGTGGTGTCTAGTCTAACCTTGCAATGAAAGAGACATCGCGCAATTGCTAGTCTAATTCATAAAGCGATCATCAAGATCAACGAGAAGTGTCAATTACACTAAGCTAGTAAATATAGAAGTTTAGCTTCATGTCCCATAACCACTTGCTTAACTTAAATATTTACGAACAAACTGTAAATCTTCACTAATAAAATTGTCACAAGAGGTTCAATCGAACAAGTCCAAGAATTAACCGACGAAGTGAACGCAAGCGTTTCATACCACTTGTTTTACTAAGTCGTTTAATTAGATTTCTCATCCGAGTGAGGTAAAGGCTTGTATATACTAATAGATTGGAAAACGGTTTAAGAAAAGAGCTTTGTTATTAAAAATAGAGTTGACATTGTTTGTTAAAAGAGTTTTGATATTTACTACTAGTATTGAAACCTTTATATTATAAAGTGACAAAACACATAAGCAAGTGTAGAAATAATCAGTCACAAAGATCGCATACGGAGATGCGAATAAAATCCAAGGAAATCAGCTCAATGTTTTTCAGTTAAGATCCCCTACGGAGGGGGGGTCCAGGGGGGGTGGCAACCCCCCAAGGTGGGGGTGCGGGGGCAACGCCACCGCTTACGGGGTTCGACCTGCCCAAAACGGTACGACCTAGTGAAGACAAAATGAGGTCTAACGACCTAAAGGGATAGGGTCGAGCGACCTAAAGGTGTTCGCGACCTAACAATGACTCGCGACTTAAGGAAGAGGGGGTGAGCGACCTATGGTCATAAACGAGACCGAGCGACCTAAGGGAATAAGGGCCGAGCGACCTAGCATTCGAACGACCTAAAAGAGGCGTGGCCTAAAGGAGACGCGACCTAAAAGAGGCGCGACCTAAAGGAGACGCGACCTAAAAGAACTTAAGGTCAAATGACCTAACTGTATTGGGTCACGCGACCTAAAGAGAGGCGGTCTAGCGACCTAGAGTGCACACGTCCAAAAGTGGGAACGACCTATCGAGGTAAGGTCCAACGACCTACGACCTAAACAAATAGGCCAAGCGACCTATAGGGTTAACGGTCTAACGACCTAACAGTTATGGGGTCACGCGACCTAACTAAGTACGCGACCTAGTGGGTAAGGGAGTCGAGCGACCTAACTGCATCCAGTGACGAGCGACCTAATGGAGTCAAGTAGCGAGCGACTTAACTAGTTAACGACTCAAGGGGGTCAACGACCTAAAGGTCCAACGACCTAAACCCAAACACACGAAAAGTGGCCAGAACGACCTAGGGGTTAACTCACATGCGACCTACGACCTAAGGCCCATGCGACCTACGACCTAACTCCGATACGAGCTAATAAGGCCAGAACGACCTAGGAGCAGAAAATCCACCAAAACGCTAAAAATCGGAGTTTTTCGCCAACCCAATCCAAACCAAATGCAAATATACATGCAAACACGATAGGGATTCATTCCCAACAGTCCAATATTGATATAGACTAGATTTGTGAGATAAAAATCTCACCTTTGCACTAAAGTTTATGAAGATGAAGCTTGAAAGCAAGGAGAAGCAATCCAAAGCTTGAATCCAATATCTTCTACTTGAATTTGGAGTTGAATGTTGGATTTGCAATTGAATTTGTGCTTGGAGTTTTAATTTCCCATTCCCTCCACCATTAATGCCAAAGCTTGATTAGTTAGGAAATTTATGAAGAGTGAGGAGAAGAGGGTTGGAACTTGGGCTTAATAGGCTAAACTAACCCAAAGTCCAAAGCGGGAAAAGTTAGTGAAATTTCACTAACTCCAAACCTATCGATGTTTATACTTAAAAAGTTGTAAACGACATTTCGAACTCAATGGAAGTGGTCTCGAGTCCTAATTTGACCGTTTGCAAAAAGTAGCTTTTCGGACCAAAATCCGATTAACGAGTTAATATTTAAATAAAATATTTAAATACAAACTCGATAAATATGCGGGTTGTTACAAGAAATCTTTAACGGTAGTAAAAAGAAACCGTTACGCACTGATTCAGAAATCAATTAAAGCAATTAATAGCTTGAATTGGACAGCACGTTTTCTCAATTAAATAAACTTCCATAAAATTATTTGAAAATTTACAATCTGCTATATTTAAATATACGTATTCTAAATATATAAACATTTTATTTAAAAATTCAATTATTATAAGATTTCACAACTATTCAATTAAATACGTTATAGAATCAATTAAAAATTATTAAAATTTTCCGGGTCGTTACACTCTCCCCCACTCAAAACTTTTCGTCCCTGAAAAGGAAGGAGGTAGGAGAATAAAACAACCAGAAAAAAAATAGATTGAAAGCCAAGATAAACAATAAATTTTAAAATTATATAAATTTTATTTAAAATATTTATTTGAAAACTTCATTTGAAATTAAATTTTCTTTAATATTTAATACTTCTCAAACTCCTTTGCAAACAATTATTTACATTATTACTTCTATTTACAAAGACTATTGAAAATATTAAATCCAAAATTTATGAAAATTTTAATTTATCTCAAGATACCTTTCAAATATTATCAATAAATTAATAATCATTTTCTTTAAAGATGTTTTATTTAATTTATAACTTCAAAAATATTTATAATATTAAAATTTTATATAAAACAATGTAGTATACAAATAAGCAATATTTAAAAGATTTATTCAAAAAGGAAAGGAAGGTAGATTCCGAAAACGGAATATAGGTGAAAAATAAAGCTGAGCAGATGAGGTAGATTCAAAAGAATAGAATCGGGCACGAATAATTTATTTCAAACCATAAGAATTTAAATTTCAAATATTAATACAAAATTTCTTTGTTGAAAATACTTTTATAATAAAATACCTTTATAAATAAAATACATTTATATCGAAACCAATTTTTATTTCGAAAATACTTTTATAACTCGATGTTTTAACCAGTTTATCCTCGTTCTTGCAGACTCTGGCCATGCGTTGATCAGGCGCAAAGCTAGAGTTCTTCAAGTACTTAGTAGACCTGTTTCAACACCCAGTGAAAATATTTGAAAAACCTTTTAAAAACACATATGGAAAGTACAATCCAAACAAATCAACCAATCCAAAACCTTTGTCTGATCATGGTTCGCAGATACACAATGGTTACGCCCGGGTCCCCCAGGAAACAATCCATATCCGTAAGCTTTCTCAGCCCTGCGAGTTACGCCATGATGACTAGTAGAGTGCAGGATACACAATGGTTACGCCTGGATCCCCCAGGAAACAATCCGTTACTTCCCTCGCTTTCATAAGGCCTATAATATATAAACAACTTGCTTATAGATCTGAACACAACTTTGTCATCAAATTTAATGTGCCTTCCTCTCCCGATTATTTCGGTTCCAACCTTCCTAGTAAATGGCTTTAATAAATTTTGGCTAAATCATAACTACGGACTTTTCAAATTTCTTTCATTTATGTATATATAATGTAAGCCTACCTTTCCTTAGAAAGCTATTGCTCACAAAATTTCCTGATTTCTTTCCTTTTATCCATTTTTATACCCTTGACTTTCAAAACTCATTTTGTGTTGTACAAACAAACAAAAATTTATTGCTTTAAGTGTATAGCTAAATCAACTATTGACCATTACAATTACTTTTATTTTTATATTCATTTCAATTTATTACTTAATAACGTTTTGATGAATCAATGGACAACTTTACGTTTCTTTTGCTTTTGAAAACTTTATATTTATAGTGTACGTTTCTTTTGCATTTCAAAAATTTGAAACATGCTGCCCCATTTAAGCCATTAATTGTTTTAATTATTTTTCTTAATCGACATATAACCGTTGCTTTTTATTATTCCTGGATTTACATCCAAACTTTAATCTCTGCTGTTCCATTTATTTCATTTGAAATCTAAATTTATTTACCATTCATTTATATGCCTCTTTCTCTCCCTCTTTTTACGTTATTTCCCTGCTTGCAAGATCTGTTGCCATTCCCGTATTTATTTCATTCCTTTTTGAAATTTAAAACGTATACGTTTTACATTTATTTATTTCTAAACCATCCATTGCCTTTCCTTTAAATCAATCCATTCTCTTCTTATTTGTTTTAATTTATTTCCTCTTTTCACCAACACTCAATCTTTATACATATTTGTTTTAATTCATTTTCTCTATTCATGTGCATTTAATCTTTATATATTTGTTTTAATTTATTTCCTCTTTCTTTTTTTTTTCTCCTTAAATTATAGGAATAAATTCCTAAATTTTCTCTAGCCATTACTATCTTTATTTTTTAGTATGACTTTTGAATATACATTGGGTTATTTCATACTGTTTCTATATAATATAAGATGTTTAGCAGTCTGCATATATGTTACAGCGTGTAAGATTTTTATAAAAAAAAAGAAAGGTGTTAATTTTATATTGTATTGTTTATAAAAAGGTGTTAATTTTATTATATATATATTGTGGGACAGTATACATTTATAAACATATTAATATACAGTAAGTTATAAAACATAAGTTTGATATATAGGTAGAGTTTGCATGGGTTTAAATTTCCTTCTGTTGTTTAAAATATAGTTGTAGAGTTATAAAATTTTGGGAAGAATATATAGTATAATATATTTTAAGTTAGTTTGTGTGTCTGTCCAGAGATGAATTATTATACAAATACAGTTTTATAAGATCTAAGATTTTTTGTTTTAAAATGTAAGTTTATACTAGTGATTATATGGGTTAAAATTTGACATTGATATTTTTAAGATGATAAAGAAAGTTTAATGTAAGTGTTAACATGTAAGAAATGCCTGAAGCCTGTTTTAATATTAAAGAAAGTACTGGAATTTAAATTGTTAAATTAAGTTGGAGTTGTGCTCTCGCCCTTCTCTTTCTTATAAATATTTTGTGAAAGGTAAATTTATATCAAGTATAAGGTGTGTAGTGTTTCAACAAATTAAGAAAAGTCGATATTGGTCTTAACAATAATAATGTGGAATGTTGACTTAAATGTTGATTTAAATATTATTATAAAAAATTTATGTTAATGTTGGTTTTAAACATAGTTTTGCAGTTTTCTATTATTTGCGTTTGTTTGAAAACGTATGTATGTATATGTAATTTTAATGCGTTTCAAAACTAATATTGGTTAAGAGAGTAGTATAATAGAATAATATTTGTATTTCATTTCAGTCTACATAAAGCAGTTTCTGATCTATTTTCATCGATCTCTATTTATCAGTTGTCCATCGTATTCGTGCCAATCTTGCTTCGCTTTGAAAATTTTGTTTGGATTTGTTCGATGTCTAGATCGTGATCCAGTGTAGCTCAATTCTTTGTTCAATCTATCTAGCCTCGAAAGGTGAGCAATCACTCACGATTAACATTCTTTTATTCATTAAATTTGATTTCAATTGAAACGACAATTGAAATATGCTGCCGTAGTTATTTAAATTTGTTATATATGCTATTATTTGTAACTGTTCACTTGCGGGATATGACACCATATCCTGTTCTTTATATTATATTGTTATTGATGATATATGCTTGTTATTTTATTGTATTATCTGTTATCACTCTGCAAGTTCCCTGTAGTTTAGAAATCACTATGGGTTGAAATGATACATACCCGAACGGACTTTAGAATAGGAGAAAATCGTTATGGGTTGAAATGATAAACCCAAGTCAAACAAATTCATTTCCATAATCACCATATAAGTAATGGTTTTAATTTCAATTAAATTTCAAAACCAAATATTTTCTAAAAATCAATTATACTAAAAATAGTTTCCAAATTTATAAGTATCCCTTTAAAACTTTTAAACTATCTATTTCTATTTGAAATATCCAATTTACCTTTCTAAACACCATTATTCAAAACCATATTTTTTTTTCAAAACATTTCAAAACTAAATTTATATTCTTTATCAAACATTTTATACTCCTCGAAATTTCTTAGCTTTGAAAATTTAATCTCGATTTGGATGTGTTCGAACATTCAAAATAGTTAGGGAAATCAAATTTTCAATTCAACAGTTGAAAATCAACAATAAATCAATAAACCAATTATTAAATCCGAAACTCGAGGACTGAACACCGGTCTCATTTTAAATTGTTTCAAATATATACTTATATCTTTCTAAAATATCAAATTATACTTCAGAATTTGAAATCAAAAACGGTTTTACAAAATCACTTGCATAGCGAAGCTATTAAAGTGGCCACTCCCCCACTCTGAAACTCGAAAATCAATGTCGATGATGCGTGCACTCATCACCGAAATTATTTTCCAGCGACATAAGTGAGGTCTGGATTTCTATTTTCTTGAAAACTTCTTTGAAATTTCTTCAAAATTATTGGAATTCATTTGAACACATTTGAAACATTTCTTATTCGAAAAAATACTTTTAAATCATATTATTTTTATATATTTTCCAAAATATTAAAACCAATTTCAAAATACCGGAATTCAATTCTCGAATTTCAAATTTAACCCTTCAGTTATAAATCATTTTTATATGAATCACTTTCTTATAAATTTTCGAAATTTCCAATCCTTTCAAAACTTTTATATATAGAATAACATTTCTTATTCGTTTTATACATAGGTATATAATCCTTATCGAAAACATTTTCACTTTTTATATAGAATAAAATCATAATTATCAAATAATAATTTCGATATATAAAACAATTTCAAAAATGCAAATATACTCGATTTTCAAAGAATAATTTTAAGAATGGATTTCAAAACAAAGATAGAGATTTGAATTAGAGGAACTCCAATCAATAGAATTCTGATTCGAAGATAGACTCGATCAAAGATGAGATAATTAAATTACAAAATAGAAGATGGATATACTTCTATAAATCGCGGGCGACCTTAACCGGGTCAACCGTGACTTCAGGGATATGATCGATGCGGAATTCTAAAACAAATCGACATTCGATTGCCAGAGATGGAATTCGGCATATCAAGATATAGCAGCATCGTAAACTGAGGATACAAAAATCTTCGGTGAATCGATGCCAATTGTAAAGGTGTTTTCACCCCCTTTACAAAACATTCGGTGTAGTTATGGGATACTCCAGAATCAAACGAATATAAATAGGAAGAGACAAGAAGGAATTTCGAAACCGAGGGACATTCCAAAACTCAAAGGAAATTGAGTCAAAAAGGAAGAGATTCAACTCGAACGAAAGTGATTCTGTAAATAAATTTACCACATATGCTAAGTTTTGCCTAGAGCCAAAGCTCTGATGCCAACTGTAATGACCCGCTATTTTGGACCATTCAAATCGACAATAAAACCATACATGTCCGACTTGAATAATTCAAAATACATATTGTTAATTAAAATTTGGCAAAACTTAAAATATACAGTAAATAAATCAATCACAGATCACAGAGTAATATAATGCAGCGGAATAGATAAAGAATAGTAGTTTATGAAGCTACTATATACCTCAGAGTTAGAAATAAAATACAACCGAATGGTTCAAATGCAGTGAAGTCTCCAATGCAACAGATGACTTCTCCGAACCAATCAACTGGATGAATGAAGGAATAGATAGCTGGATCTTCAAGAAAAGCTCCAACTTCGAAGGTGAGTCTCAAATGTTGTATCACTCAGTCTGACCCGAGCGTAAAGCAAAACACAAAACACTCGAGTCAGGATTAACATTCTTATATCAATAAATCCAACTCAAATGAAATATCAAATGAAATACAAGTAACTTAAAGGATGTTGGTATAACCATCCTCTAAGGGTCCATGGAACTATCTACAAGGTAGAAATATATACTATACACCGTGGTTATTTCAGCTTAATTTATACTTCAAAACCAAATATCATTTAACTTCAAATATCTCTATATTTCCCAAAATAGTATTTACATATATTAAATAATTTATACAGTAAAGTATTTTCAATTTTAATTCAACTCAATTCCAAAAATAACCACTTCAATTTTATCGATCTCAAATTCGGATTTGTAATCACAAAATACCCCTTTATATTTCAATATATTTCAAGACTTTAAGTATTCAACGTTTCAAACTAAATTTTTATTTAATTTAGTTTTCTAAATAATAAATTCAAATTTAGTTCAACCTAAATTTTCATTTTAATTCAATTTAGTTTCTAAATAACAAATTCAACTATATTGATTCCAAATACAGATCCGAATCTCAAAATAAACCATTTAAATTCCAATATAGTTCAAAGCTTTAGTATTTAAATGTTCAATTTAACAGTTTCCTATAGATCTCGATTTAACCTCATTATTATTTAGTCTTGAAATACTCCCTCATTAGATACAATATCATTTAAGTAACCTTAAATTACATTTTACTCAATATTTTCTTTAATTTATTTAAACGTGAAATATTCATTAAATCACATAAATCAAAAATCCAGTTATAAAATCATACCTTTAGATTTCCCATTCAAAAATTTCAAATTGATTTAATTAAATAAATCCTCATTTAAATATTATTTTTAATAAACCAAAATTTATCTCTCAATCTTAATTATTCAATTTATTATAAGAAAATCTATTTGAAATATAGATTTACATAAATACTCAACCATATTATCCGTATTAAATTAATCTAATTTAAATCAAATATTACGACTAAATCTATATATATAATTTCCATTTATATAATATCTTAAGAATCAATATTATTTAAACCATATAATTTTTTCCAAAATTATAAAAATTATTTTCAGAATATTTATATGGACCAACGGTGTCTGTATATATTTCCTATCATATAGTCTAGTGCTACGGATATTTATCATTTCAATCCGTACACTAAATATATACGGGCGGATATCATTTCAACCCGTAATCCTAAATTCAATTAAATGAAAATCGCTTGGGTTTATCATTTCAACCCATAACGATTTTCTCCTATTCTAAAGTCCGTTCGGATATGTATCATTTCAACCCATAGTGATTTCTAAACTACAGGGAACTTGCAGAGTGATAACAGATAATACAATAAAATAACAAGCATATATCATCAACAACAATATAATATAAACAACAGGAAATGGTGTCCTATCCCGCAGGTGAACAGTTACAGATAATAGCTTATATAACAAATTTAAATAACTACAGCAGCATATTTCAATTGTCGTTTCAATTGAAATCAAATTTAATGAATAAAAGAATGTTAATCATGAGTGATTGCTCACCTTTCGAGGCTAGATAGATTGGACAAAGAATTGAGCTACGTTGGATCACGATCTAGACATCGAACAAATCCAAACAAAATTTTCAAAGCGAAGCAAGATTGGCACGAATACGATGGACAACTGATAAATAGAGATCGATGAAAATTTATCAGAAACTGCTTTATGTAGACCGAAATGAAATACAAATATTATTCTATTATACTACTCTCTTAACCAATATTAGTTTTGAAACGCATTAAAATTACATATACATACATACGTTTTCAAACAAACGCAAATAATAGAAAACTGCAAAACTATGTTTAAAACCAATATTAACATAAATTTTTTATAATCATATTTAAATCAACATTTAAGTCAACATTCCACATTATTATTGTTAAGACCAATATCGATTTTTCTTAATTTGTTGAAACACTACACACCTTATACTTGATATAAATTTACCTTTTGCAAAATATTTATAAGAAAGAGAAGGGCGAGAGCACAGCTCCAACTTAATTTAACAATTTAAATTCCAGTACTTTCTTTAATATTAAAATAGGCTTCAGGCATTTCTTACATGTTAACACTTACATTAAACTTTCTTTATCGTCTTAAAAATATCAATGTCAAATTTTAACCCATATAATCACTAGTATAAACTTACATTTTAAAACAACAAATCTTAGATCTTATAAAACTGTATTTGTATAATAATTCATCTCTGGACAGACACACAAACTAACTTAAAATATATTATACTATATATTCTCCCCAAAATTTTATAACTCTACAGCTATATTTTAAACAACAGAAGGAAATTTAAACCCATGCAAACTCTACCTATATATCAAACTTATGTTTTATAACTTACTGTATATTAATATGTTTATAAATGTATACTGTCCCACAATATATATATTATAAAATTAACACCTTTTTATAAACAATACAATATAAAATTAACACCTTTCTTTTTTTTTATAAAAATCTTACACGCTGTAACATATATGCAGATTGCTAAACATCTTATATTATATATAAACAGTATGAAATAACCCAATGTATATTCAAAAGTCATACTAAAAAAATTTCAATAAATACTCATATAAAACTAACCATAGAACAAATGCAAATGTTTATAACTTTATATTTAATGTATACTTGCGCCGCACTATATAAACATACTTATAATGTAAAATATATACTTGAACATGTTATGCTTAAAATAAAGGAAAAGCAAAAGCAATATAAACAATAAGAAAACAAAAGAAAAGGAGGAAAAATAAGAAGAAAAATAAAAGAAATAAGAAGAAAAAAAAATTAGTGCGGCCATTTACCTACAGAAGAAGCTTCACACGCAAGAGAGGAGATGAAGATCTATTGATATGGAGTAGGGTATGTACGAGTGATTTGTATTTATAAGAGAAGCCTCACATTGATAGAGTGGAAAGAAATTTTGTTTAAAGTGGCAAGAAATAAAGATAGTAATGGCTAGAGGAAATTTAGGAATTTATTCCTCTAATTTAAGGAGAAAAAAAAAGAAAGAGGAAATAAATTAAAACAAATATACAAAGTTTAAATGCACATGAATAGAGAAAATGAATTAAAACAAATATGTATAAAGATTGAGTGTTGGTGAAAAGAGGAAATAAATTAAAACAAATAAGAAGAGAATGGATTGATTTAATGGAAAGGCAATGGATGGTTTAGAAATAAATAAATGTAAAACGTATACGTTTTAAATTTCAAAAAGGAAAGAAATAAATACGGGAATGGAAACAGATCTTGCAAGCAGGGAAATAGCGTAAAAAGAGGAAGAGAAAGAGGCGTATAAATGAATGGTAAATAAATTTAGATTTCAAACGAAATAAATGGAACAGCAGAGATTAAAGTATGGATGTAAATCCAGGAATAATAAAAAGCAACGGTTATATGTCGATTAAGAAAAATAATTAAAACAATTAATGGCTTAAATGGGGCAGCATGTTTCAAATTTTTGAAATGCAAAAGAAACGTACACTATAAATATAAAGTTTTCAAAAGCAAAAGAAACGTAAAGCTGTCCAGTGATTCATCAAAACGTTATTAAGTAATAAATTGAAATGAATATAAAAATAAAAGTAATTGTAATGGTCAATAGTTGATTTAGCTATACACTTAAAGCAATAAATTTTTGTTTGTTTGTACAACACAAAATGAGTTTTGAAAGTCAAGGGTATAAAAATGGATAAAAGGAAAGAAATCAGGAAATTTTGTGAGCAATAGCTTTCTAAGGAAAGGTAGGCTTACATTATATATACATGCTGAGATGATTAGGCACGTTCAAAAATTTTGAAGCAAATGAAGGAATTGGAAATAAATATAAAATGAAAGAAATTTGAAAAGTCTGTAGCTATGATTTAGCCAAAATTTATTAAAGCCATTTACTAGGAAGGTTGGAACCGAAATAATCGGGAGAGGAAGGCACATTAAAT
Organism: Allium cepa; assembly: GCA_030765085.1. Lineage (NCBI taxonomy): Eukaryota > Viridiplantae > Streptophyta > Magnoliopsida > Asparagales > Amaryllidaceae > Allium > Allium cepa. The sequence continues at coordinate 193,722,336 of CM060943.1, forward strand.
TTGATGACAAAGTTGTGTTCAGATCTATAAGCAAGTTGTTTATATATTATAGGCCTTATGAAAGCGAGGGAAGGAACGGATGCTACTAGCTTGATGATTTGAGATTCTTTCGAGCGTTAAAAACAAAAATAAAGGGAGACCAGAATAAACGCATCACCATAAATGTAACATCCCGCCTTTTCGCACACTTTAAACCGACACACGTGCCAATTCAAAGCATACGCAAGGGCGGATTGTTATGGGGTAAATAAGAAAAACAGAGAAGAAATAAAACAAAATAGAATCTCACAGCGGAAGGATAAAATATAATAATCAATATACAGTTCATGATAACTGTTTACAAAATATTTATTTTACTTATACAATGAATATCAGAGTTACACATACCAATACAATCAATGCAGCGGAAATTTAGAGTGTGGTGCAATACTATAGATAATAATAATACGACTCCTTCGTCTTCGTCCTTCAAAGCTAAAGTCTTCGATCCTGAAACGCTCGGACTGGCCCGAGTGAATTTGAAAAGACAAAAACACTCGAGTCAGACTAAAAGATCTTATGTGAGTTAAATTAACAGAAATAAATATGAGTACAGTAACTCAAGAGATGTTCAGGATTTACATCTCCTAAGGATCCGTTAAACTATTTACTATGTAGTATATTGCGCTATTATAATAGTGTCTATTTATAAAATAAACTTACTTTTTAATAGCGTTAAGGGGTTACCCATATAGCCCTTAACACAAATAATGCCAATAGTCTATACAGTACCGTAATACCTCCTGATCGGGAAGCTACCAGAGGATACTCCATAGGTACGACACAAATAGAAACTCGTAGTAAAGGCTCGGTATGGTAGGTGACACGGCACAACTAGGCAATGCCAGGGTAGATATACCAATTGCTATCCAGGCTGGTGGAAACGCGTAGCCGCAGTTACCGCCCACCTCGGACTAACTCCCCAAAATCAAAATATAGAAGTGGCCACTGAATCAATCCAAAATCAAAGTATAATATCGAAGAGGAGGGTCCGATCAGAGGAATGACCTCATTGGCCTGAGAATCGCTCCTGTTTTAGCCACCTTATGCCAACTCACGGGAGTCGGGTCCACGTATTTACCTTACAGGAAACGTCGCCACCACCTACTTCATTCTGGAATCTCCACCGCGTACACGGTTAGTCAAAGTGGTTTTCGGTATCGACAGAGAGTATGTCAGATATCCGATCCCGGTCTCTTTGCCAACCCATCGTTATTATAACACCGCGGTCATTTAAAAATAGGTTATACTTTAAAAATCAGAATAAACATTCCATTTCATAACCATGAATACGATATCATTTCAAAACCCAAAACCATATTTTATCACTTATCCCAAATATAATTCTTTTCCAAAATCAAAATGCTTTAACTTCATATCGTCTGAAAATCAAATATTTCAAAGCATAGTATTTTGAAAATCATAATTTAAAACCATAACTTCTATAAAAAAAACTTGAATGGTTTGGACATTCAACGGTATATGAATTAAATGGTTTAACTTAAATGTTACTTTGTAAAGAAAATAGTTCTCATGGCTTTACAAATACATTTCTTTATTAAAGTCTAAACCAAAATTTATATTATCTCTCTCAAGTTCCAAAACCACTTCAATTTATTTATATATACGTATATCCATTTTGAGTAACAATATTTCAAACTAAAATTGGATTTTTTCTTTCAACAGATCAATTGTTCTATTAATTAGTCTTGAATATTCACATAAAATCCATAAATAATAAGACTTCAATTTCTAGTAATAAAATATATATATTTTCCCAATTCAAATTATACTAGAATATTCATTTCAATTTATTTTGGGAAAAATCCAATTATAAATATCATATCTTAAAATTTCCAAACTTAACATTTAAACATATGATATAAATTATTAAACTCCATTTTCTTAATTTTCTTCCATTTTTAATTAAAGATTTTTATACACCTTTTAATTTCAAAATTTTCAACTTCATATGTATATATATGGAAGAATAATATTTATACAATATAAAATTTAAGATTTTTAGAAACCGTATTCCATCCAAACCATAGAAATCACATTAAAATAGTTATATATAGACTGCGGTGCCTGTATAAAATTTTCTATCCTATGGTCAAGTGATACGGATATTTATCATTTCAATCCGCAATTTAAAAGATATAAAATTTTGCGGTTGTATATCATTTCAAACCACAATCCCGAATGAAATGAAATATGCATGATAATTCGCAATTTTATGATATTCAATAAACATCCATCAACATCATCCATCATCCAATCAAAATCATCAAGCAATATCAATCAATAACAATTTATATTTGATAATAGATAACAGGTAATAACTGGCAATTTTATTCAGATTAAATTTAACAACTATTAATCTAATAGTTTATATTCAGTAATAATCTATATAACTGTTAACTAGCAGTTTATAGGCAAACAAATAAATTCTAACTATCAATTAGTACGCAATAAATAAATTAAATTAACAGTTAAACTTAATAAATGCAATTCAACAAATATGAGTGAAATAAACATGCCAAATACTCATAAATAAATTGCTATTCATTTCTAAAATTAATTTAACAAACATAAAAGCTTCTAGTAGTTGTGAGTGGGTTTTAAACACCCACCTTTGGAATTTAAATCGAATTTAAATTCAATTTAAACTCAAAATTTTGACGGTCTCCAAATCCATCCAAACCAGCGTCAAAACGTCAGAAATTCCGATACGATCCCAGCAAAACAAACCGCGCGTGAATCCGAGCTCGTATGCAAAAGTTATGGAAATTTGAAAAATGGAAAAATTCTGGTCCTGGGTCGACTTCGGGTTCGACTTCGGTGCGCCGCCTCAATTCCCCGGTGCTTGCTTGGAGTTTTCGCCAAAACGACCCGGAGCGACCCGAGTCATTTTCTTCCTGACCCGAAGTTGCTCTAGGGTTTTCTCCCCTGAAATCCGAAGCGCGACCAGAAGCTGCTGCAGATCCGAATTTTTTTTTTTTTTTTTTTTAAATTTGAATTTTTTTTTTGAACTGACTGGATCTAGGGTTAGCACCCATTGAAGAAGAAGAGGAGCTTGAAGAAAGTATATGCTCGGATGAAAAGAAATTAGGTGGAGGCTAGGGCTTGTAGCTAGGTTTATATAGAGGGGTTAGAGATAGAGTAGATAGACCGTAGAATGAACGTGCGGAACAAACTATGGCCCAAAAGCCCGCTATGCCTCTGGAACCGAATTTATTAAATCTATATATCCAAATAGGTAATTTAAAATATTCTGAACGCGATGGAAAAAGTTTCACGTCCAAATTTGATCGTATGAAGAAGTTATGCTGAAAACAAAATTTCCAAATTGATTCAAATTGATTTTAATTAAATTTGATTTCAAGGCGTTTCACGCCCGTACGATCAAACGACAAGTCCGATCGATACGAAACTTGAAACCCTATAATAATTCACCGATACGGATCCGATGAAACTGGTTTCATCGAAATCCGAGTCCGTGACAAAAAAAAGGCTATTTTTATATTCACTAAATAAATCAAAATAAATTACAAAAATCCAAATTTTATATTATATTCAAAAGTTGTCCAAATTTTATTACTTATATAATTTAATCAATTTCAAATGATTTAACAAGCTTGGATGTGAATTAAAATTATAAGTATATCAATTTGCAGTGTTAATTTCTGCACTTTCCTATATTTAAGAATTATAAAATTAAATGCTCAAAACCCCGTATATTAGATTTTAACTTTTATATACTCATTCTTTATCCAAATAGGGATGCCACATACTTTGGTTCATGATTCACAATATTATTCTTAAAGTTCATTTTAAATTTCAGTAACGTAATATTTAACGTTAAATTCCCTTTATTTATGCAACAAGCGCAATTATTGAATTTGATACTCAAATTGATTTATAGATTCTGCTTTCAAGAAATCTATATCAACAATTTGGCCTAATTATAAATAGAATAAGTATTAACCTCATCTTATAGAATTAATTATTGCAATAAATCTAATTTACCATATCTTAAATCCAAATTAATAGATAAAGCTTGATTCCTTTATTAACTCCTTTGGTTTTCAATTAACCTTTTATGGTGAATATAAATTCCAATGTATAATTGAAACCTTATTTCCATTTGATTTCACTATTTCATTAAAAATCCTCATATTACATCTAAATTTCAACTAACGTATAAATTAGCTATTTCAATTTCATTTAATTGCGATTATCATACTATAGAAATTAAATTCCATTAAATAAATAAATAAATGTTGATTCCCATCTATTTACATTATATTACATTGGTACTTCTATTTACAACTTAGCTTTGTATAAATGTTTGAATGTAGAATCTTGTCTATTTCACGTATTAATTAAGCCTTAAAAATCAATTAATATTATATCCTTGGTCTAACCTCATTTTACCCATATTTATATTAATATATCCTTTGAATTAGGTAATTTACAATTGATTATCTACCTTAACTTATCAGACTCCACTAACATAATGGTTAAATATTAGTTCCATTTGAAAAAAAAAACCAATCCACAAGATTTGCATTTCACATTGCAAATGAATTCATAAATCTTGGCTTTCTTCTTCTTTGCTTCTTAAAGGCCAAATCAAACTACCCTATCATCACTAATTTATGGCAATTAATTGCAATTGATTCTCCATTAAACTACATAAGTTATCCAATTGAAACCTAAGTGAAACGTTTATTTATTTAAAAATCCTACTGTTTAAAAGAGTATATCATCTACGGTATAATTTACATTTGACCTGATTTCTCATATATTTCACACAACAGTGTATTCCAATTTCTACCAACATTATGTTTAATATAAATTGGAAATCCAAATCATTGGTATCTCACAACCTTATTGCATACATTTACGTATAGTTACACTAAGTCCATACACTGATTCATGAATTCATTAATTAATACACAATTTGCCTTTGTTTTCTTATATTAAGTTTATTACCGTTTTTAAGTACATTCATTATCGAACAATATTCATAAAAAAAAATTATCTACACTTATTGCGTTGGTTTATTCAACGGTCACCAAATTAAACAATCCTACTATTTATTTTAATATTAAATGAATCCCATTCTAGTAAATATTTTATTAATATTCACTAATTCAACATTTATTGGTTTCTTAACATTAACTTTTAACAAAGTGTGACAATTACATTATCCAAAACTATTGTCATAAAAATTAAATTGTTACATTAAATTCCAATTACTATAACAAATTACTACATTTTCTCAAATAAATCTTAAAGCCTTTTTTTTTCTAAATCAGGTTAGAAATTATATTAATTTAACTCATTTAATATTATTAATTTAACGGGTCGTTACAATCTCCCCCACTCAAAACTTTTCGTCCCCGAAAAGGAAAAAGAAGGGAGAAGGAAGAATAAAACATTACATCTTATTTCAAATATTAACTTATAAACAATAATTTACTAAATTAATTTCCTTAAATGAGATATGCCCGTTTTATAGTCATTATAACCTTTTATACTTAAATCATTAAAGTTTGGAAAATATTCAACAAAATTCTAAGTCCAAAATTTACGAAAATTTTTGGCAGAGTCTCCTTTGTACGGAGAGACTCTGGAGAAAATATAATATCAAAATATACAAATATATTACATATATTATCAAAATATTATCCCAACACGGGCAAAATTATAAAATAGCGCTTTAAACGTAATCCGAAAACGTACCTATTTGTCGGGCAATACGCTTATTATTAGGGAACCAGAGCAGTAGCAGTGGCTTCCATAGCCTGCATTTCACTTATAAAATCTAAAAGGTTAAATATTTATTTTAAAGTGAACTATTCAAGTGGATTTAATCATTAATCAACCAAACAATTCAACAACCATCAACCTTACAAACAACATACATACACACACAAAGCAATCATTTAATCCATCAAACAAATAGTTGCTTGGGTTCAAACTTGAAATTTGTATGAAATGAAATTAACTATCAAGTGCACCCTTTACTCAACAGTCTTAGATGGAACAAAGATAGATTATTTATTCATCCAACAACTTCAAGTTCCTTACCCCACAATCATAAATCAAACAATACAATTCAAACCAACAACCAAATTAACTTATTATACATTTATTTCATGCTTCAGTGGTTTGATTTTCTTTCTTTCATTTATGGAGGGATTTCTTTATTTCTTACAATTTTCGTTTTCCATTTATTACAAAATTCATTATATTTGCATTCCAATTTATTGACTAAAGTTTATATCATCTATTTATACTACTTACCTTTACTTATATAGTAAAATTTCCAATTTAACTTAAGTTTATACAATTAATTCTCATTAATAACAGCAAATTTATTGAATACCTTTATTACCTCAAGCTTCACTTGTAAGATTTCCCCTTACATTTTCTTACTAACATTGCAACTTTTATTATATGGTAAGTTATGTATGTTTTAAGAATGTAAGTGAAAATTTACAAGTCTTCTCAATTCCTTAAATTAATATATATTTGTTTTATAAATTACAATTTCAACTTACCTTTAATTTCATTCATTTATTTAATGTTGAAGTTTCTATTATATTTAATAGTAGTAACAATTTAATTACCCACTTTCTATTATATTTAATTACAGTAACCCTTTTTAATTACACTTAAATTATTAACCCTTTAACCTTCATTCTTAAAAATAAGGAATTTTATTAATTACTTACTTAGGGTTTACAGTCATTTATATATTACTTACTTTCTATTATATTAGAATAGGGGGAAATTAAGGCGTACTTAAGTTAATAACCCTACAATCAAACTTTATAAATTAAGGAATTTCATTTTTACTTTCTTAAGGTTAAAATCACCTATTAATAATACAACCTTTAATTTTAGTAAAATTCCAATCATCACTTAAGTTAATACCATTAAATTTTTATTTATAACAGTAATTTATTGAATACTTCATTATTTCCAAAAATTCTACTTGCATAATATTCTATTCCACTCTTAATTCACATTTCAACTTTTTATACTTGGTAAGTTATTTATGTTAAAGAAAAAGCAAAAGAACTTATACAAGTTTAATCTCAACCCTTTTAATTCGTTGATTTTCAATAAATCTTTACCATTATTTATCAGTTAAAATTTTAACTTCCTTTATACCTAGCATTAATTTTCTTACTTAAATTAGAGGTTTCAATCCATTTATTACTTACTTTATATTTCCCTAAAAATAATTTAAACCATTAATTAGTGGAAAATTTTAGAATTAAATACCGGGTCAAATTTCAATTTTATTTTAAAAATAATAGATAAATGAGTTCTTACAACTTATATCTCAATTTATATTTAAAACAATTTAAAATTTTAGATAATTTCAAAATAAATCTGCAGTAGAATTTACTACAGTGGCCTTTCCCCTACGAAACTCGAAAATGAAAGTCGATGATGCGGCCGCCATCACCGAAATTATTTTCTAGCGACAGAGAGGAAAGTACAAAATTTATTTTCTCCAAAATCCTCTTTTCAAACAATTCTTCCGAATTATACTAAACATTTATATAAGAAATTACCTATAAACCAAATCATTATATTTCACAAATCCTTTGAAAGAAGATTTTCAAAAATCCCGGACTTAAGTTCTAAAATCTCCAATTTGATTTATTATAATTTCAACTTAGCTTCAATTGTTATAAATATTTTTATTTCCTAACACCCAATCTATAGCAACCATATATATATATATATATATATATATATATATATATATATATATATATTTATAAAAATATTTTTATATATAGAAAATATAATAGGCAAAATTATTTCATTCACCTATATTAAAAACAAATATTATGTCGGTCTGTCCTATTAAGTGTTTAGAAATCCCTATTGATGTCATAGCGTCCCATGCATCAACCAGAATTTATAAATACAAAGCGGAACAGATTAACACAATATCAAAATCTTTATTAACACTAACAAATACGCTCTCTCATATATATACACTCAGCGACTCCCATAGGGTATTACTACCCTATTAACAAAGAGTCAAACCCCACAAAACCAAGGTTTATCGCTAAACCAAAGCTCTGATACCAACTGTAACATCCCGCCTTTTCGCACACTTTAAACCGACACATGTGTCAATTTAAAGCATACGCAATGGCGGATTGTTATGGGGTAAATAAGAAAAACAGAGAAGAAATAAAACAAAATAGAATCTCACAGCGGAAGGATAAAATATAATAATCAATATACAGTTCATGATAACTGTTTACAAAATATTTATTTTACTTATACAATGAATATCAGAGTTACACATACCAATACAATCAATGCAGCGGAAATTTAGAGTGTGGTGCAATACTATAGATAATAATAATACGACTCCTTCGTCATCGTCCTTCAAAGCTAAAGTCTTTGATCCTGAAACGCTCGGACTGACCCGAGCGAATTTGAAAAGACAAAAACACTCGAGTCAGACTAAAAGATCTTATGTGAGTTAAATTAACAGAAATAAATATGAGTACAGTAACTCAAGAGATGTTCGGGATTTACATCTCCTAAGGATCCGTTAAACTATTTACTATGTAGTATATTGCGCTATTATAATAGTGTCTATTTATAAAATAAACTTACTTTTTAATAGCGTTAAGGGGTTACCCATATAGCCCTTAACACAAATAATGCCAATAGTCTATACAGTACCGTAATACCTCCTGATCGGGAAGCTACCAGAGGATACTCCATAGGTACGACACAAATAGAAACTCGTAGTAAAGGCTCGGTATGGTAGGTGACACGGAACAACTAGGCAATGCCAGGGTAGATATACCAATTGCTATCCAGGCTGGTGGAAACGCGTAGCCGCAGTTACCGCCCACCTCGGACTAACTCCCCAAAATCAAAATATAGAAGTGGCCACTGAATCAATCCAAAATCAAAGTATAATATCGAAGAGGAGGGTCCGATCAGAGGAATGACCTCATTGGCCTGAGAATCGCTCCTGTTTTAGCCACCTTATGCCAACTCACGGGAGTCGGGTCCACGTATTTACCTTACAGGAAACGTCGCCACCACCTACTTCATTCTGGAATCTCCACCGCGTACACGGTTAGTCAAAGTGGTTTTCGGTATCGACAGAGAGTATGTCAGATATCCGATCCCGGTCTCTTTGCCAACCCATCGTTATTATAACACCGCGGTCATTTAAAAATAGGTTATACTTTAAAAATCAGAATAAACATTCCATTTCATAACCATGAATACGATATCATTTCAAAACCCAAAACCATATTTTATCACTTATCCCAAATATAATTCTTTTCCAAAATCAAAATGCTTTAACTTCATATCGTCTGAAAATCAAATATTTTCAAAGCATAGTATTTTGAAAATCATAATTTAAAACCATAACTTCTATAAAAAAAACTTGAATGGTTTGGACATTCAACGGTATATGAATTAAATGGTTTAACTTAAATGTTACTTTGTAAAGAAAATAGTTCTCATGGCTTTACAAATACATTTCTTTATTAAAGTCTAAACCAAAATTTATATTATCTCTCTCAAGTTCCAAAACCACTTCAATTTATTTATATATACGTATATCCATTTTGAGTAACAATATTTCAAACTAAAATTGGATTTTTTCTTTCAACAGATCAATTGTTCTATTAATTAGTCTTGAATATTCACATAAAATCCATAAATAATAAGACTTCAATTTCTAGTAATAAAATATATATATTTTCCCAATTCAAATTATACTAGAATATTCATTTCAATTTATTTTGGGAAATATCCAATTATAAATATCATATCTTAAAATTTCCAAACTTAACATTTAAACATATGATATAAATTATTAAACTCCATTTTCTTAATTTTCTTCCATTTTTAATTAAAGATTTTTATACACCTTTTAATTTCAAAATTTTCAACTTCATATGTATATATATGGAAGAATAATATTTATACAATATAAAATTTAAGATTTTTAGAAACCGTATTCCATCCAAACCATAGAAATCATATTAAAATAGTTATATATAGACCGCGGTGCCTGTATAAAATTTTCTATCCTATGGTCAAGTGATACGGATATTTATCATTTCAATCCGCAATTTAAAAGATATAAAATTTTGCGGTTGTATATCATTTCAAACCACAATCCCGAATGAAATGAAATATGCATGATAATTCGCAATTTTATGATATTCAATAAACATCCATCAACATCATCCATCATCCAATCAAAATCATCAAGCAATATCAATCAATAACAATTTATATTTGATAATAGATAACAGGTAATAACTGGCAATTTTATTCAGATTAAATTTAACAACTATTAATCTAATAGTTTATATTCAGTAATAATCTATATAACTGTTAACTAGCAGTTTATAGGCAAACAAATAAATTCTAACTATCAATTAATACGCAATAAATAAATTAAATTAACAGTTAAACTTAATAAATGCAATTCAACAAATATGAGTGAAATAAACATGCCAAATACTCATAAATAAATTGCTATTCATTTCTAAAATTAATTTAACAAACATAAAAGCTTCTAGTAGTTGTGAGTGGGTTTTAAACACTTACCTTTGGAATTTAAATCGAATTTAAATTCAATTTAAACTCAAAATTTTGACGGTCTCCAAATCCATCCAAACCAGCGTCAAAACGTCAGAAATTCCGATACGATCCCAGCAAAACAAACCGCGCGTGAATCCGAGCTCGTATGCAAAAGTTATGGAAATTTGAAAAATGGAAAAATTCTGGTCCTGGGTCGACTTCGGGTTCGACTTCGGTGCGCCGCCTCAATTCCCCGGTGCTTGCTTGGAGTTTTCGCCAAAACGACCCGGAGCGACCCGAGTCATTTTCTTCCTGACCCGAAGTTGCTCTAGTGTTTTCTCCCCTGAAACCCGAAGCGCGACCAGAAGCTGCTGCAGATCCGAATTTTTTTTTTTTTTTTTTAAATTTGAATTTTTTTTTTTGAACTGACTGGATCTAGGGTTAGCACCCATTGAAGAAGAAGAGGAGCTTGAAGAAAGTATACGCTCAGATGAAAAGAAATTAGGTGGAGGCTAGGGCTTGTAGCTAGGTTTATATAGAGGGGTTAGAGATAGAGTAGATAGACCGTAGAATGAACGTGCGGAACAAACTATGGCCCAAAAGCCCGCTATGCCTCCGAAACCGAATTTATTAAATCTATATATCCAAATAGGTAATTTAAAATATTCTAAACGCGATGGAAAAATTTTCACGTCCAAATTTGATCGTATGAAGAAGTTATGCTGAAAACAAAATTTCCAAATTGATTCAAATTGATTTTAATTAAATTTGATTTCAAGGCGTTTCACGCCCGTACGATCAAACGACAAGTCCGATCGATACGAAACTTGAAACCCTATAATAATTCACCGATACGGATCCGTTGAAACTGGTTTCATCGAAATCCGAGTCCGTGACAAAAAAAGGCTATTTTTATATTCATTAAATAAATCAAAATAAATTACAAAAATCCAAATTTTATATTATATTCAAAAGTTGTCAAAATTTTATTACTTATATAATTTAATTAATTTCAAATGATTTAACAAGCTTGGATGTGAATTAAAATTATAAGTATATCAATTTGCAGTGTTAATTTCTGCACTTTCCTATATTTAAGAATTATAAAATTAAATGCTCAAAACCCCGTATATTAGATTTTAACTTTTATATACTCATTCTTTATCCAAATAGGGATGCCTCATACTTTGGTTCATGATTCACAATATTATTCTTAAAGTTCATTTTAAATTTCAGTAACGTAATATTTAACGTTAAATTCCCTTTATTTATGCAATAAGCGCAATTATTGAATTTGATACTCAAATTGATTTATAGATTCTGCTTTCAAGAAATCTATATCAACAATTTGGTCTAATTATAAATAGAATAAGTATTAACCTCATCTTATAGAATTAATTATTGCAATAAATCCAATTTACCATATCTTAAATCCAAATTAATAGATAAAGCTTGATTCCTTTATTAACTCCTTTGGTTTTCAATTAACCTTTTATGGTGAATATAAATTCCAATGTATAATTGAAACCTTATTTCCATTTGATTTCACTATTTCATTAAAAATCCTCATATTCCAGCTAAATTTCAACTAACGTATAAATTAGCTATTTCAGTTTCATTTAATTGCAATTATCATACTATAGAAATTAAATTCCATTAAATAAATAAATAAATGTTGATTCCCATCTATTTACATTATATTACATTGGTACTTCTATTTACAACTTAGCTTTGTATAAATGTTTGAATGTAGAATCTTGTCTATTTCACGTATTAATTAAGCCTTAAAAATCAATTAATATTATATCCTTGGTCTAACCTCATTTTACCCATATTTATATTAATATATCCTTTGAATTAGGTAAATTACCATTGATTATCTACCTTAACTTATCAGACTCCACTAACGTAATGGTTAAATATTAATTCCATTTGAAAAAAAAACAATCCACAAGATTTGCATTTCACATTGCAAATGAATTCATAAATCTTGGCTTTCTTTTTCTTTGCTTCTTAAAGGCCAAATCAAACTACCCTATCATCACTAATTTATGGCAATTAATTGCAATTGATTCTCCATTAAACTACATAAGTTATCCAATTGAAACCTAAGTGAAACGTTTATTTATTTAAAAATCCTACTGTTTAAAAGAGTATATCATCTACGGTATAATTTACATTTGACCTGATTTCTCATATATTTCACACAACAGTGAATTCCAATTTCTACCAACATTATGTTTAATATAAATTGGAAATCCAAATCATTGGTATTTCACAACCTTATTGCGTACATTTACGTATAGTTACACTATGTCCATACACTGATTCATGAATTCATTAATTAATACACAATTTGCCTTTGTTTTCTTATATTAAGTTTATTACCGTTTTTAAGTACATTCATTATCGAAAAATATTCATAAAAAAAAATTATCTACACATTGCATTGGTTTATTCAACGGTCACCAAATGAAACAATCCTACTATTTATTTTAATATTAAATGAATCCCATTCTAGTAAATATTTTATTAATATTCACTAATTCAACATTTATTGGTTTCTTAACATTAACTTTTAACAAAGTGTGACAATTACATTATCCAAAACTATTGTCATAAAAATTAAATTGTTACATTAAATTCCAATTACTATAACAAATTACTACATTTTCTCAAATAAATCTTAAAGCCTTTTTTTTTCTAAATCAGGTTAGAAATTATATTAATTTAACTCATTTAATATTATTAATTTAACGGGTCGTTACAATAAATATAAATATACGCTTCAATTGCAAAAGAAACGCATAGAGAAAATTATGGGTAGTGGGAAAAGTAAAGTTAGTGCACGAAACTACAAGGAATAATAAAAGCAAGGTCGATGATCTCAAATTTATCAATGGTTACGAATGGAAAAGTCTACCTGAATTGGAAAAGTATTAAGCTATAGAAATCTTTAACGGTAGTAAAAAGAAACCATTACGCACTGATTCAGAAATCAATTAAAGCAATTAATAGCTTGAAATGGACAGCACGTTTTCTCAATTAAATAAACTTCCATAAAATTATTTGAAAATTTACAATCTGCTATATTTAAATATACGTATTCTAAATATATAAACATTTTATTTAAAAATTCAATTATTATAAGATTTCACAAATATTCAATTAAATACGTTATAGAATCAATTAAAAATTGTTAAAATTTTCCGGGTCGTTACACTCTCCCCAACTCAAAACTTTTCGTCCCCGAAAAGGAAGGAGGTAGGAGAATAAAACAACCAGAAGAAAATAGATTGAAAGCCAAGATAAACAATAAATTTTAAAACTATATGAATTTTATTTAAAATATTTATTTGAAAACTTCATTTGAAATTAAATTTTCTTTAATATTTAATACTTCTCAAACTCCTTTGCAAACAATTATTTACATTATTACTTCTATTTACAAAGACTATTGAAAATATTAAATCCAAAATTTATGAAAATTTTAATTTATCTCAAGATACCTTTCAAATATTATCAATAAATTAATAATCATTTTCTTTAAAGATGTTTTATTTAATTTATAACTTCAAAAATATTTATAACACTAAATTTTTATATAAAACAATGTAGTATACAAATAAGCAATATTTAAAAGATTTATTCAAAAAGGAAAGGAAGGTAGATTCCGAAAACGGAATATATGTGAAAAATAAAGCTGAGCGGATGAGGTAGATTCAAAAGAATAGAATCGGGCACGAATAATTTATTTCAAACCATAAGAATTTAAATTTCAAATATTAATATAAAATTTCTTTGTTGAAAATACTTTTATAATAAAACACCTTTATAAATAAAATACTTTTATATCGAAACCAATTTTTTTTTCGAAAATACTTTTATAACTCGATGTTTTAACAAGTTTATCCTCGTTCTTGCAGACTCTGACCATGCGTTGATCAGGCGCAAAGCTAGAGTTCTTCAAGTACTTAGTAGACCTGTTTCAACACCTAGTGAAAATATTTGAAAAACCTTTTAAAAACAGATATGGAAAGTACAATCCAAACAAATCAACCAAACCAAAACCTTTGTCCGATCATGGTTCGCAGATACACAATGGTTACGCCTGGGTCCCCCAGGAAACAATCCATATCCGTAAGCTTTCTCAGCCCTGCGAGTTACGCCATGATGACTAGTAGAGTGCAGGATACACAATGGTTACGCCTGGATCCCCCAGGAAACAATCCGTACCCCTAGGCAAGACTCAGCCAGGCACTTGCGCTACTATTCGCGACCTACACAGATTGCAGGATACACAATGGTTACGCCTGGATCCCCCAGGAAACAATCCGTACCCCTAGGCAAGACTCAGCCAGGCAATTGCGCTATGCATTCATGAGAGAAAAAAAAACCATGGGTTACGCCATGGTGGGAACACTCGAGTATTACATCCGGAAAACCAAAAATCAGAGAGAATAATATCGATAGAATGAATCCACGATGTGGCCACAAAGCGGATATCAAGCAGAAGGCACTTTCCATATCTTTACTTCGAAAATATATATCATATAGTACCTTTTCAAATCACTTTCAAATATCGTACTTATATAAAGTCCATATATATAGGATTTCATTTTTCCCAAATCGAATACTTTCCAAATCAATAGTAGATCAAATCATACTTATATAGACTTCGATTACATAAAATCTCTTTCCAAATTGAGTACCTTTCAAATCAATAGATTTCAAATCAACTTCATACTTATACAATCCATTTTATATAGGTTCGACCACTCCCAAATCAAGTGCTTAATAATATAAGGTTCTCAAATTTCAAATCATTTCCATATCAGTTTCAAAATCATATATGATTTCACCAAATTTTCTTCCAAATTAAATATCTCAATTTCAAAGTTCCCATAATATAGGTTTAGAGAATAATCCCAGTTTCCAAATTAAAATAATTCAAGTCAAACAAATTCATTTCCAAAATCACCATATAAGTACTGGTTTTAATTTCAATTAAATTTCAAAACCAAATATTTTCTCAAAATCAATTATACTAAAAGTAGTTTCCAAATTTATAAGTATCCCTTTAAAACTTTTAAACTATCTATTTCTATTTGAAATATCCAATTTACCTTTCTGAAAACCATTATTCAAAACCATATTTTTTTTCAAAACATTTCAAAACTAAATTTATATTCTTTATCAAACATTTTATACTCCTCGAAATTTCTTAGCTTTGAAAATTTAATCTCGATTTGGAAGTGTTCGAACATTCAAAATAGTTAGGGAAATCAAATTTTCAATTCAACACTTGAAAATCAACAATAAATCAATAAACCAATTATTAAATCCGAAACTCGAGGACTGAACTCCGGTCTCATTTTAAATTGTTTCAAATATATACTTATATCTTTCTAAAATATCAAATTATACTTCGGAATTTGAAATCAAAAACGGTTTTACAAAATCACTTGCATAGCGAAGCTATTAAAGTGGCCACTCCCCCACTCTGAAACTCGAAAATCAATGTCGATGATACGTGCACTCATCACCGAAATTATTTTCCAGCGACATAAGTGAGTTCTGGATTTCTATTTTCTTGAAAACTTATTTGAAATTTCTTCAAATTATTGGAATTCATTTGAACTCATTTGAAATATTTCTTATTCGGAAAAATACTTTTAAATCATATTATTTTTATATATTTTCCAAAATCTTAAAACCAATTTCAAAATACCGGAATTCAATTCTCGAATTTCAAATTTAACCCTTCAGTTATAAATCAATTTTATATGAATCACTTTCTTATAAATTTTCGAAATTTCCAATCCTTTCAAAACTTTTATATATAGAATAACATTTCTTATTCGTTTTATATATAGGTATATAATCCTTATCGAAAACATTTTCACTTTTTATATAGAATAAAATTATAATTATCAAAATAATAATTTCGATATATAAAACAATTTCAAAAATGCAAATATACTCGATTTTCAAAGAATAATCTTAAGAATGGATTTCAAAACAAAGATAGAGATTTGAATTAGAGGAACTCCAATCAATAGAATTCTGATTCGAAGATAGACTCGATCCAAGATGAGATAATTAAATTACAAAATAGAAGATGGATATACTTCTATAAATCGCGGGCGACCTTAACCGAGTCAACCGTGACTTCAGGGATATGATCGATGCGGAATTCTAAAACAAATCGACATTCGATTGCCAGAGATGGAATTCGGCATATCAAGATATATCAGCATCGTAAACTGAGGATACAAAAATCTTCGGTGAATCGATGCCAATTGTAAAGGTGTTTTCACCCCCTTTACAAAACATTCGGTGGAGTTATGGGATACTCCAGAATCAAACGAATATAAATAGGAAGAGACAAGAATGAATTTCGAAACCGAGGGACATTCCAAAACTCAAAGGAAATTGAGTCAAAAAGGAAGAGATTCAGCTCGAACGAAAGTGATTCTGTAAATAAATTTACCATATATGCTAAGTTTTGCCCAGAGCCAAAGCTCTGATACCAACTGTAATGACCCGCTATTTTGGACCATTCAAATCGACAATAAAACCATACATGTACGACTTGAATAATTCAAAATACCATATTGTTAATTAAAATTTGGCAAAACTTAAAATATACAGTAAATAAATCAATCACAGATCACAGAGTAATATAATGCAGCGGAATAGATAAAGAATAGTAGTTTATGAAGCTACTATATACCTCAGAGTTAGAAATAAAATACAACCGAATGGTTCAAATGCAGTGAAGTCTCCAATGCAACAGATGACTTCTCTGAACCAATCAACTGGATGAATGAAGGAATAGATAGCTGGATCTTCAAGCAAAGCTCCAACTTCGAAGGTGAGTCTCAAATGCTGTATCACTCAGTCTGACCCGAGCGTAAGGCAAAACACAAAACACTCGAGTCAGGATTAACATTCTTATATCAATAAATCCAACTCAAATGAAATATCAACTGAAATACAAGTAACTTAAAGGATGTTGGGATAACCATCCTCTAAGGGTCCATGGAACTATCTACAAGGTAGAAATATACACTATACACCGTGGTCATTTCAGCTTAATTTATACTTCAAAACCAAATATCATTTCACTTCAAATATCTCTATATTTCCCAAAATAGTATTTACATATATTAAATAATTTATACAGTAAAGTATTTTCAATTTTAATTCAACTCAATTCCAAAAATAACCACTTCAATTTTATCGATCTCAAATTCGGATTTGTAATCACAAAATACCCCTTTATATTTCAATATATTTCAAGACTTTAAGTATTCAACGTTTCAAACTAAATTTTTATTTAATTTAGTTTTCTAAATAATAAATTCAAATTTAGTTCAACCTAAATTTTCATTTTAATTCAATTTAGTTTCTAAATAACAAATCCAACTATATTGATTTCAAATACAGATCCGAATCTCAAAATAAACCATTTAAATTCCAATATAGTTCAAAGCTTTAGTATTTAAATGTTCAATTTAACAGTTTCCTATAGATCTCGATTTAACCTCATTATTATTTAGTCTTGAAATACTCCCTCATTAGATACAATATCATTTAAGTAACCTTAAATTACATTTTACTCAATATTTTCTTTAATTTATTTAAACGTGAAATATTCATTAAATCACATAAATCAAAAATCCAGTTATAAAATCATACCTTTAGATTTCCCATTCAAAAATTTCAAATTGATTTAATTAAATAAATCCTCATTTAAATACTATTTTAATAAACCAAAATTTATCTCTCAATCTTAATTATTCAATTTATTACAAGAAAATCTATTTGAAATATAGATTTACATAAATACTCAACCATATTATCCGTATTAAATTAATCTAATTTAAATCAAATATTACGACTAAATCTATATATAAAATTTCCATTTATATAATATCTTAAGAATCAATATTATTTAAACCATATAATTTTTTCCAAAATTATAAAAATTATTTTAAGAATATTTATATGGACCAACGGTGTCTGTATATATTTCCTATCATATAGTCTAGTGCTACGGATATTTATCATTTCAATCCGTACACTAAATATATACGGGCGGATATCATTTCAACCCATAATCCCAAATTCAATTAAATGAAAATCGCTTGGGTTTATCATTTCAACCCATAACGATTTTCTCCTATTCTAAAGTCCGTTCGGGTATGTATCATTTCAACCCATAGTGATTTCTAAACTACAGGGAACTTGCAGAAGTGATAACAGATAATACAATAAAATAACAAGCATATATCATCAATAACAATATAATATAAATAACAGGATATGGTTTCGTATCCCGCAGGTGAACAGTTACAGATAATAGCATATATAACAAATTTAAATAACTACAGCAGCATATTTCAATTGTCGTTTCAATTGAAATCAAATTTAATGAATAAAAGAATGTTAATCGTGAGTGATTGCTCACCTTTCGAGGCTAGATAGATTGGACAAAGAATTGAGCTACGCTGGATCACGATCTAGACATCGAACAAATCCAAACAAAATTTTCAAAGCGCGGCAAGATTGGCACGAATACGATGGACAACTGATAAATAGAGATCGATGAAAATAGATCAGAAACTGCTTTATGTAGACCGAAATGAAATACAAATATTATTCTATTATACTACTCTCTTAACCAATATTAGTTTTGAAACGCATTAAAATTACATATACATACATACGTTTTCAAACAAACGCAAATAATAGAAAACTGCAAAACTATGTTTAAAACCAATATTAACATAAATTTTTTATAATCATATTTAAATCAACATTTAAGTCAACATTCCACATTATTATTGTTAAGACCAATATCGACTTTTCTTAATTTGTTGAAACACTACACACCTTATACTTGATATAAATTTACCTTTTGCAAAATATTTATAAGAAAGAGAAGGGCGAGAGCACAGCTCCAACTTAATTTAACAATTTAAATTCCAGTACTTTCTTTAATATTAAAACAGGCTTCAGGCATTTCTTACATGTTAACACTTACATTAAACTTTCTTTATCGTCTTAAAAATATCAATGTCAAATTTTAACCCATATAATCACTAGTATAAACTTACATTTTAAAACAACAAATCTTAGATCTTATAAAACTGTATTTGTATAATAATTCATCTCTAGACAGACACACAAACTAACTTAAAATATATTATACTATATATTCTCCCCAAAATTTTATAACTCTACAACTATATTTTAAACAACAGAAGGAAATTTAAACCCATGCAAACTCTACCTATATATCAAACTTATGTTTTATAACTTACTGTATATTAATATGTTTATAAATGTATACTGTCCCACAATATATATATTATAAAATTAAAACCTTTTTATAAACAATACAATAAATTCCAATCTCTTATTTAACATTTCAACTTTTTATATTTGGTAAGTTATTTATGTTAAAGAAAATGCAAAAGAACTTATACAAGTTTATCTCAATTCTTTTAATTCATTCATTGTTCAATAAATTTGAAATAAATATAAAAAAAAATTAAAAATAAAAGAAAAAAATATAAATTAGAAATAATAATGATGAAAAAAAAAAGAAAAAAAAAATATGAAAAAAGAAGAGAAAAAAAAGAAAAAAATAAAAAAGAAAAAATATATAAAAATAAAAAAATGAAATAAAAAGAATAAAAATTGAAAAAAAAATTAATAAAAAAAGAAAAGAAAAATAAGATAAAAGAAAATATAAGATATAAAATAAATAAAATGAAAAAAAATGAAAAAAAAGTAATAAATAATATATATATATATATATATATATATATATATATAAAGTCTAAACCAAATTTAAATATCACTTTCAAGTTCCAAAATTGACTTTCAAAACTCATTTTGTGTTGTACAAACAAACAAAAATTTATTGCTTTAAGTGTATAGCTAAATCAACTATTGACCATTACAATTACTTTTATTTTTATATTCATTTCAATTTATTACTTAATAACGTTTTGATGAATCAATGGACAGCTTTACATTTCTTTTGCTTTTGAAAACTTTATATTTATAGTGTACGTTTCTTTTGCATTTCAAAAATTTGAAACATGCTGCCCCATTTAAGCTATTAATTGTTTTAATTATTTTTCTTAATCGACATATAACCGTTGCTTTTTATTATTCCTGGATTTACATCCATACTTTAATCTCTGTTGTTCCATTTATTTCATTTGAAATCTAAATTTATTTACCATTCATTTATACGCCTCTTTCTCTTCCTCTTTTTACGTTATTTCCCTGCTTGCAAGATCTGTTGCCATTCCCGTATTTATTTCTTTCCTTTTTGAAATTTAAAACGTATACGTTTTACATTTATTTATTTCTAAACCATCCATTGCCTTTCCTTTAAATCAATCCATTCTCTTCTTATTTGTTTTAATTTGTTTCCTCTTTTCACCAACACTCAATCTTTATACATATTTTTTTAAATTCATTTTCTCTATTCATGTGCATTTAATCTTTATATATTTGTTTTAATTTATTTCCTCTTTCTTTTTTTTTCTCCTTAAATTATAGGAATAAATTCCTAAATTTCCTCTAGCCATTACTATCTTTATTTCTTGCCACTTTAAACAAAATTTCTTTCCACTCTATCAATGTGAGGCTTCTCTTATAAATACAAATCACTCGTACATACCCTACTCCATATCAATAGATCTTCATCTCCTCTCTTGCGTGTGAAGCTTCTTCTGTAGGTAAATGGCTGCACTAATTTTTTTTTCTTATTTCTTTTCTTTTTCTTCTTCTTTTTCCTCCTTTTCTTTTGTTTTCTTATTGTTTATATTGCTTTTGCTTTTCCTTTATTTTAAGCATAACATGCTTCAAGTATATATTTTACATTATAAGTATGTTTATATAGTGCAGCGCAAGTATACATTAAATATAAAGTTATAAACATTTGCATTTGTTCTATGGTTAGTTTTATATGAGTATTTATTGAAATTTGTTTTGTATGACTTTTGAATATACATTGGGTTATTTCATACTGTTTATATATAATATAAGATGTTTAGCAGTCTGCATATATGTTACAGCATGTAAGATTTTTATAAAAAAAAGAAAGGTGTTAATTTTATATTGTATTGTTTATAAAAAGGTGTTAATTTTATAATATATATATTGTGGGACAGTATACATTTATAAACATATTAATATACAGTAAGTTATAAAACATAAGTTTGATATATAGGTAGAGTTTGCATGGGTTTAAATTTTCCTTCTGTTGTTTAAAATATAGTTGTAGTGATAAATATCCGTAACACTTGACCATATGATAAGAAATATATACAGACATAGTTGGTCCATATATATAAATATTTTGAAATTTAATTCACTGTTTTGGAAAGAAATATATGGTCTTATTAAATGTTAATCCTTAAATTTTTTTATATATAAAGGGTAATGATATAAAGATTTAATAATATTTAATTTAGTCAAAATTTGATTTAATACATAAATTATGCTAAATATTTATGTAAATTTTATTCAAAAGTATTCTGCAATTTACTAAGATTGGGAGATAAATGTGGGTTTATCAAAATGGTATTTAAATAAGGATTTATTCAATTAAATCAATTTGAAATTTTTGAATGGGAAATTTAAGGGTATGATTTTGTAACTGGATTTTTATTTAAGTGATTTAATGAATATTTCACGTTTAAATAAATTAAAGAAAATATTGAGTAAAATGTAATTTAAGGTTACATAAATGATATTGTATCTAATGAGGGATTATTTTAAGACTAGATAATAATGAGGTTAAATCGAGATCTATATGGAACTATTAAATTGAACATTTAATTAAATATTAAAGCTTTGAACTATATTTGGATTTAAATGGTTTATTTTGAGATTCGGATATGTATTTGAAATCAGTATAGTTGAATTTATTATTTAGAAACTAAATTGATTAAAAAGTTAGTTTGAAACGTTGAATACTTAAAGTTTTGAAATATATTGAACATAAAGGGTATTTTGTGATTTCAAATCCGAATTTGAGATCGATAAAATTGAAGTGGTTATTTTACAAATTGAGTTGAATTAATAAATTGAGATTGAAATAGATTTAAATGGGGTGGTCGGGTTTATGTTAAACGATTTGTTAAGTTGAGGGAACTGAAATTTCTTTACTGTACAAATTATTTAATATGTAAAAATACTATTTGGGAAGTATAGAGATATTTGAAGTGAAAATGATATTTGGTTTTGAAGTATAAATTAAGTTGAAAAGACTACGGTGTTATAGTGTATATTTCTATCTTTTAGATAGTTCCATGGACCCTTAGAGGATGGTTATCCCAAACATCCTCTAAGTTAATTATATTTCAGTTGATATTTCACTTGAGTTAGATTTATAGATATAAGAATGTTAATCCTGACTCGAGTGTTTTGTGTTTTGCTTTACGCTCGAGTCAGACTGAGAGATACAACATTTAAGACTCATCTTCGAAGTTGGAGCTTTGCTTGAAGATCCAGCTATCTATCCCTTCAGTCATCCAGTTGATTGGTTCAGAGAAGCCATCTGTTGCATTGGAGACTTCATGGCATTTGAACTATTCGGTTGTATTTTATTTCTAACTCTGAGGTATATAGTAGCTTCATGAACTACTATTCTTTATCTATTCCGCTGCATTGTATTACTCTGTGTAAGTGATCTATGATTGATTTATTTACTGTATATTTTAAGTTTTGCCAAATTTTATTTACAATTCGGTATTTTGAATTATTCAAGTCGGACATGTACGGTTTTATTGTCGATTTGAATGGTCCAAAATAGCGGGTCGTTACAATTTGAAAAACGAAAATCCCCATTTGAGGTAGAAATGAAGAAGTTATGGTAGAAGAAAGAAGTGGTAAAATGAGAGGAGATCAGAGCTATTTATAAGCAAATTTTCATATGGCATCATTATGTGAAATCAAATCAATATCTTTTCCTCCCTCTCATGCATCACATCTCTACTCTCTAGCCACCTCATCCATGTAATTATGGCTAATGATGATTCATTAGAAATATTCAAGATGTGACAGTACTTATATATATAATGTTTATTATTTTTAAATCTATGAGTTGTCACATCACTATATATATATATATATTATTTTAAATCTATGAATTGTCACATCATTCTCTCTTTATATATATATATTAAAGTTTAAATATTAATTAAAGCTAAGATATGAAAAGATATGATGATGGTTAATGATTGCAAAATCTAAGATGTGATAATACTAATATATATATATATATATATATATATATATTGTATATAATTTTTAAAACTATGTTTTGTCACATCACTTACTAATCCAAATTAACATAAATTTCTAAATGTATTATTATTTAGTTAATTAACTCCTATATATGTACATATAGTGCACAAAGACGAACAACGTTCCTGACAACTTTCCGATGTCAAAAGGTCGAAATTTCAGAAAACGTTCTTCAGTCACATTTTCTGTTTTTCTGTGAACTATTTAATTTGATAAACCAATTTTGAAAACGATTTTACCATCATTTGTGATGACCGGGAATTTTGGACAATTTAAATTGGGATATTTAATTGATTTTCATATTTAAAATTAGTTTGTAACTTAAATTTCATATATCACCATTATTTGGAGATTAATTTTTGGATTTAATTACTAGAAATCGGGTCAAATATTGAATCTGGAGTTTTAGGCCTGTTAAAAATAATTTTAGGGTTTGTAAAATTTATATTGATAAGCTTGAAGATAATACAAGTGTTAAAATTAAATTTAAAGTTGATTTGTTCAGTTTTGAAAATATATCGTTTAAATCAATATTTAAAAATAACCTTCCAAGGCACAGTCTTGGATTTCGATGAAACCAATTTCATTGGGTCCGTAATAGCGTATTATTATTATCGTATTTCAAATTTCGTAGCGTTTGGAATTGTCATGTGATTGTACGGTAAGTAAACGCGCTGAAACTTACATCAAAAATTCAATATAGTAACTGGGTTCAAAAAGCTATTTTCTCCATACGATCGAATTAGGACTCGAAACCTTTTTCATTACATTCAGAATAGAGGTATAACATCATAAAAGCCTGGCGGTATACCTCGATAGGGGTTTGGGATTTTATGTTGCCATATACGAGATATTTTTAAAATTATAATATATATTCATAGTCAAACGTCATTATCTCCTAGTCAGCCTATCTTCCTCTCGAAGACTCAACTCTGTAATTTTTTTACATAGAAAGGGCTTATCTTCTTTCAGATAACTACAAAAATAAAAATAAAATAAAGGAATCGAAATTCACAGATCGAAAATAAAATGGTAGCCGAGCTTTACAAATCTACCGCCCTTCCTTTTTCTCTACATATCAAAATCAAAATAAATTTTCGGTCACCAATTCTTGTCCAGTTCAACGAGATTCCTTTTCACAATCTAAATCCCCAAATATAAAATCAATTTTAAAAAAATATTTAAATCAAAATCTTGAATGTTCCTCTTCGAGTCGAGGACGGCTCGAAGCAATTGTAACGGCTGCGCGTTTTGGTCAGACGCGAAGATTGTGCTCAAGCTCGAGATGCTAGGCAAGAGTTTCGTGTGGTCTTTGGCTCTCGGGCTGGCAAGAGAGGAGGTGAGTGACGTCGTCACTGCAGTCTGGTCGAAGTGCTGTTGAGTTAGGGCAGACGATTGTGAGGTCGTTGATCGAGGCCGTGTGTCGCGTTGGTTTTCGATCGCGCGTGTTCGATTGGGAAGGCCAGTTTGACATTGATGTCAGAAGTGACAAAAGCCTTTAGGCTGGGCATATTCATGTCGATCGAAAAAGGAGGTATGCATGTTGTTCTTTTCAATCAAAATTTGGTAATATCTATACAGGAAGCGGGAATATAATATTTACAGTAAGGTGTAATTTTGTGATTAGTTTAATTACTAAATTTGGGTTGTTAAAAGAAAATTATTTTACAGTAAAATTTATGACACAACTTTGTTTAAATTATATATACATAGGTAAGATTTTTTTAAAATCCTCAGTAGGATATAAAATTGTTATTTTCAATTCAAAGATTTATACATGTGAACAGTAAGAAAGTATAATAATATGTATACACCCTTCTGTTTTAATTATAGATAAACAGAAGCTTTAAAAAGTTTTAATTCAGAAAGAAAATATAATATATATAGGAAAGTAGTTTAAAACTAAATTATATGTTTAATCCTAAATTGTTAGTTAAAATTAAATAAATAAATGATAATTAATTATTCATTGGTTCGAATATTAATAAATCGTAAAATTGTTTATTCAAGGTCAAAAATCGAGAAACCAAGGCAATATTGGAATGTATTGCAAATGAAAGCAAAGGTGAGTTAATCTCACTCTTCTGGATTGCTATTTAAATTTAATGGTTGTAACGACCCACTATTTTGCACTATTCAAATTCGACAATAAGTTAAAACATGTCAAACTTGAATAGTTCAAAACAATAGATTGTAAATGAAGTAGGAGCAAATGAAATCAAATCACAGAATCACAGACACAGAAATTCAGAATACTCGCAGCGGAATTTAAAATAACTTAGTGGTTCATGAAGCCACTATTAAAAGTCTCAAAACAATAAAATTTACATAGTCTTTAAACCCAAATACACTTTGAAACTACAATAGAAAATCTCAATATTCAATAGTCTTGATTTCATAAATTTAGATAAGGAACTGAAAGGAAAATTTGCCAGCAGCTTGAAAGTGATCTACAAAAGTCCTAGCTCCAGGATGACGACTGAACTGCAACTTAGGCTGACCCGAGCGTAAGAAATAAACACAACACTCGAGTCAGGACATACTTACTTATACAGTGTAAGCTAATTCAAGTGTACTGTAATATAGAGCAAGTAACTTAAAGGATGCTTGGGACCGCCCATCCTCTAAGGATCTGTTAAACTATTTACTATGTAGTAATAATTTCGCTATTATAATAGTGTCTATGTTAAAATAAACTTACTTTTAAATAGCGTTAAGGAGTTACCCAATCCCCCCCTTAACACAATAATAGTCCTATTAGTCCATCCAATATCATAGTTCCTCATGATCGGGAAGCCCCAGAGGATATCACACGGGCTACGGGAGAAAAACAAACTCGTACAAGGCTTGCTATGGTAGGTGACACGGCACAACTAGGCAATGCCAGGGTAGATATACCAATTACGCTTTCGGACCAGTGGTAACACGTAGCTGCTACTACCGCCCACCTCGAACAACACTCTAAATCGAAGGTGCATACCAAAACAATCACAAAAGTAATAGAATGGTATACGAAGAAGCGCATCCGATCAGAGGTGCTACCTCACTAATCCGTCGATCGCTCCTGTTTTAGCCACCTTATGCCAACTCACGGGAGTCGGGTCCACGTATTTACCTCAAAGGAAATGTCACCACCATCCTACTTTATTCTGGAATCTCCATCGCGTACACGGTTGTCAAAGTGGTTTTTGGCATCGACAGAGAGTATGCCCATATTCTATCCCGGCCTCTTTAACAACCAACGTTATTATTACCCGTGGTTATAAAAATCTAAAATAGTTATATTTAAATCAAATACTTCATTTTAAATTATTTAAAAGTGAAGTTATAATTTTTATAAAAATCCAATATACATCCCAAAGGTTATACCTTAGTTCGTTTGAGAATTTTTTTCTTAATATGGTTTCAACAATAACTAAACCAGTTTAACTTAAAGATTCAAAATTTCCTCCCTTTAAATAGTCATTTAAATTATTCAAAAATCTATGACTTTTATAAAGTATATTTTACAAATATATATATCTAACTTCTTTTACTTATACAAATCAAGTACAAGATTTTTCTATGAAATTTGCTTAACAATTAAGTAAATTACCATTCCAAAAATAAACTATATTTCCAATTAATTTTTTTTCTTACCTTTATTTCAAAACCAGCCTCCTATCAATTTATATTTCAACTTTCATATTTTTCACTAGTTTAACTATTTAATTCAAAAAAAAAACTTAACCTCGCTTTATATTCAAGTTATAACAAATTTCCTACTTTATTTCTCAACATAAGTTCCATTTATTTTTCAAATCCAAATTCACAAGATAAATTTATACTTCAAATTTTTAACTTTTATTTATTTACATCTTAACTTGTAAAATATAACTATGCTTAAGAATCATTTGAAATCAAATTTTTAAACAAATATTATAACATTCAAATTTTTTCAAACATTTAATAATTCCAGAAAATTATATATATATAAAACCACAGGTGTGTATAATATTTTCTAACCTAGGTCAAGTGATACGGATACTATATCATTTCAATCCGTAAATTACAAAGAAAACCGGGTTCTATCATTTCAAACCCACAGTCCCAAGTTAAATAAGTAAATAAATAGATGAATAAATAAGTATCGTTTAGGCCTATCATTTCAGCCTGTACCGATTTCTATCCTACAGGGAACTTGCAGTGTGATTAAACAGTAAAAATAAATAAATAGTATACAGCATAAACAAACAGCATATAATATTACTGATGATGTGTAGGTTTAATAACAGGATTTTAACATCATCAATTTATATCACAATCAATAGAATGAAATAATAATTATTCTACAACCACACTTGTTATCAATTTACAGATATATAAGTACGTTTGTCAGGTGAGAAGACTCACCTTATTGCCGTCAAAGATTTGATTCAAGAACAATGGTAATACTTGAAAAAAGAGAATGCACAGAAGCACGATCAAATTGTTGCGGAGTCGACGCCCGGATTTAATTCTTGAAAGGAAACAAATAAATTCAACATCAAAACTAAGTAAAATTTTAACATGAAATATTTGAAACAACAGGGACGCACGGAATCAATTCGATCCGTAGGCTCGACCACTCCACCCTACAACCCGATCACAACCAAATGAAAATGTGGCCTGCCCATTTTTAAAAGTATGAAAACATGCACTACTCTTTCCTTTCCTTTTTTTTTCATGCTCACGCTTTAAACTTTATGCATGCACGCACGGTAGGAAGCTTTAGGCAAACTGAGTCCAATAGTGGTGCACAACTATACCCAAGTTAGATTATACAGGTGGCATGAGAATTCTCATGCATGCGTCCCCTCCCCCCTTTTGTTTCTTTCGTACTAACTTTTTTTTATGTGACACGGCATAAAATAGCTAGGTCCGATCATATCCATCTGGAGGCATGCACGCATATTCCACTCGGTGGGCTAAAAATTTTCTATAAGTGGCGAACACCTAATTAATTTAATCCAATTACTCAGCATCAAAAAACTTATGAGCATACTTTCACTAGCCTATTACAAAATGGATGCATGCAGCTTCATTCTAACCCCAGTTAGTGAATCCTATCAAATTTTATTCAATAGCACATAGAAATCAAAACGTGCTAATTAGCGGCAGCAAAACCTAGTATCATATCCAAATCATGAATCTGTATTAGCTAACATAAACGCAAAATATAACTTATACCTAACCTAGTCAAGCATCTATCCACGCAGTCTTAGATAATTCAATGAACATGAATATAGGCATAGAGGAAAGGTGGATAAATAGGTGTAGTCAAGTTATGTAGTGGTGTAGGTCGAGCTTTGCGTGAACGGGAAAAAGAGAAAAAATATATAAAAGGAGAACAATAGAAGAAGATAAGCTAAAAGGTGGCCATTACC
Source organism: Allium cepa (assembly GCA_030765085.1). Taxonomy (NCBI): domain Eukaryota; kingdom Viridiplantae; phylum Streptophyta; class Magnoliopsida; order Asparagales; family Amaryllidaceae; genus Allium; species Allium cepa. The sequence goes on from CM060943.1 coordinate 193,751,732, forward strand.
TGAAGTATGCTTTCTCACGCACGAGACTGAAGCCAAACTTTTGAAGAGGAGATGGAAAATGCGTGGGTTATATATTTATAACAGAGGAGTTTCGCAATTCAAGGGAACAATTTTGGCAAGAAGTTTTATACTTGCGTACGTGCATTGGAATATAAAGATAAACTTGCGATATTCCAGGAGAAAGAATAGGCAGATTTTTTCTCTGAACGGTTAGGAATTTGATGTGTGATCTTATGCAATTTCAGTTGATAAAGGCAAGAAACTTATTGCTTTGAAAAGACAAATTCTTCCCCTTGATTGCGTAAAAAAAACTGCAAGTGATAAAATTATTATTGAAATAATTGGTTTTGTTGCAATTTCTTTATTTAATAGGTTGCGCGAGTATTTTTTTTTAGAATTAAATAGGCTGAGTGATTTATGCAAAGAAACGGAAAGAATTAAATTGTCAAAGATTTTGGAATTGCAAGAAATCTAAACTGTGAACTGTAAGGAATCATGAATTTCGAAAGTGTTATATAAATTAAAACTTGCATTGACAATTGAGTATAAAGGATGAAAGTTTCATTGATAGATAAATAAGGAACGCACATATTTAGGATATGAACGTTTGGAGCGAATAACCGGTATGAAAGAAACGGCAAGCAAGCAATTTATATTTTTGCTTTGAATGGTAATAGAGTTTGTGGATAACGCTTCTATTAAATCAGAAGAGTAAAAAGGAAGTGAATATGTTTAGAATGCGTACAACAGACGCAAATAATTTATGCCCAAATATAACGAAAATAATGGATTTAAGTTTTATACGTTTTCTTATACGTTATTTATCCCATCAATTAACGCGCCCTTTAAACGCGCAATTCAACAGTTTATTAATACATTGTAAATCGTGAAAGTTATTACTTAACTAAAAATAGAATTTGTTTACATTCTTTGGAATTATTTACCATTCTCTAATAAATTTATTACTTAATTTTAATATATATATATATATATATATATATATAATTCATTTTAAAAAGAACAAAAAGAGGAAATAAATGTTATTACTACATCCTCACAATAAATCTTGTACATATATAATTCTTATATAAAAGATTTAAAAATTTAAAATTTTAAAATTCCAATTAGAGTTATCTTTAACCAAAGTTGAAATTTCAAAACCCTTGTCTTTTATTTAAATTTAGGAAATGATTTAATCAAATTAAAGATTTATATTATAATAAATCCCAAGGTTTTATAAATAAAAGAATACAGCGCTCGTAAAATCTTGGGATGTTACACTCTCCCCCACTCAGAACTTTTCGTCCTTGAAAAGGAACGAAAGAAAGAAACAAAGGAATATCGGACAATAAAGCAAAGTACCTTAATCGAATAATTCCGGATTCGAAGCGCGAATGCTCTCCTCCATCTCCCAAGTGCAATCCCGTTCATCAGTGCTCCATTGCACTTTGACCAAGCGAACAGATTTTCTTCTTAGCTGTTTCGTACCTCGATCGACGATACGAAGCGGCTTCCTTTCAATAGTTAGGTCAGGCTCGACGTCCAAGCTATCCAGAGCAGAAGGCTGAATAATAAGAGATGGATCATGGAGACAGCGACGAAGGTGGGATACATGGAAAACGTTGTGTATTCCAGCAAATTTCTCGGGCAAATCCAGTCGATATGCAAGAGATCCAATCCTTTTCAAGATGCGGAATGGACCGATGAACCTAGGAGCAAGCTTTCCTCTACGCCCAAACCGAACAACATTTCTTAAGGGAGAAACCTTAACAAAAACTAAATCACCGACTGCGAACTCCAAGCTTCTTCTACGACGTTTCGCGTACTTCTTCTGCCTATCCTGAGCAATCCTTAACCTCCTCTTCATCTCCTCAACCTTTTCTGAAGCTTCCAAAATCATTTTGGGACCAGGAACTAAGCGGTTACCGGATTCAATCCAGCAAGAAGGAGATCTACAAGGACGTCCGTACAGAGCAGCAAAAGGGGACATCTTAAGACTAGCCTGAAAAAAATAGAATGAGATAGATAGGGAATTAAGATAAGATAAGAATAGAGGATTGGAATTTATATCTGATAACTATTGTTATAGGTGAATTCCAAAAGATGGAGATGATCTTCCCAGGATCCTCCAAAATCCAAAATACAGGCACGAAGAAGATCCTCTAGCATCTGATTCACCCTTTCTGTTTGACCATCAGTCTGTGGGTGGTAAGCAGTGCTCAGATTCAGACGAGTACCCATGGATTCTTGGAAAGATTTCCAAAATTGACTAGTAAATATAGGGTCTCGATCACAAACGATGCTAAGGGGAACGCCATGGAGGCGCACAATCTCCTCATGTAGATCTCAGATAAGCTCGAAGCCGTACGAGTAGACCTGACTGGAATAAAATGAGCGGACTTAGTTAGTCTATCCACTATAACCCATATGCTCTCATTTCCCCTCCTAGATCTCGGTAATCCATCGATGAAATCCATAGAAACTTTCTCCCACTTCCAATTCGGAATCTCTAGAGGCTGCAACAAACCCGGAGTCTTATGATGATCCGCCTTGACTTGCTGACAAGTCGCACACCTACTCACAAAGATAGAGACATCACTCTTCATACCCCTCCACCAATAAAGCTTCTTCAAATCCTGATACATCTTTGCTACCCCAAGGTGAATGGAAAGTCGGGATTGATGACGTTCCCGAAGTAACTCCTGCCTCAAACCATCAACATTCGGGACACAAATCCGATTGTTAATCTTCAAAATCCCCTTATCATCAATCTGAGCTCCGCTACCATCAGAACTACTACCACCTACCTTACTACGAACAGTCTCCTTCATACGCCTAAGCATCTCGTCATCATCCTTCTTAACCACTATTCGATCCAAAAGAGGAGAAGAAACAATAAGCTGGCATAGCAAGGACTTCTTTCTACTCAATGCATCTGCCACAACATTAGCTTTCCCCGGCGTATAGTTGATGTCGAGATCATAAGAAGCAAGAAACTCGAGCCACCGTACTTGTCTCTGATTCAAATCTTTCTGGGTAAAGATATATTTCAAAGACTGATGATCGATGAAGAGGTCGAACTTAGCCCCCAAGAGATGATGTCTCCAAAGCTTCCATGCAAAGACAACAACCGGCAATTCTAAATCATAGGCCGCATAGTTGGCTTCATGCGTCTTCAACTGACGACTAGCATAGGCAATCACCTTCCCATCTTGCATCAATACTGCTCCCAAACCCTCGCGATAAGCATCGTTGAATACCGTTAATCTCTCATTTCCATTCGAAACTGTAAGCACTGGTGTGGAAGTAAGCTTATCCTTTAACTCTTGGAATGCCGCTTTACACTTATCACTCCATATAAACTTAGCATTCTTTCGAGTCAGAGCAGTCAGAGGTGCAGAAATCCGAGCAAAGTTCTCAATGAACCTCCGATAGTAACCGGCAAGGCCCAAAAAATTGCGTATATCCGTTGGAGTCTTAGGTTCTTCCCAATCTTTGATCGCAGCGATCTTAACTGGATCAACAGAAACTCCTTCACTAGAGACAATATGTCTGAGGAATCGGACTTCCTCTTCCCAAAAAAGACATTTTGAGAATTTTTCCTTTAATTGGTGATTTCGGAGAGTCTCTAAAACATATCTCAAATGTGACTCGTGCTCTTTCTTCGTCATGGAGAAAACAAGGATATCATCAATAAAGACAAGAACAAATTTATTGAGCATATCGCGAAAGACACAATTCATCAAGTCGACGAAGAAGGCAGGAGCGTTGGTCAGGCCAAAAGGCATAACAAGCCATTCAAAGAACCCATTCTTAGTGCTCTCCTCAGCAACCCTAAGCTAGTGGAAACATGTGGCTAAATCAAGCTGAGAGAAAATAGTCGCTCCATAGAGTTGATCGAACATATCATTGATGCGGGGCATAGGATATCTGTTTTTCATAGTGAGCTTGTTTAGCTCCCTATAATCAACACACATACGGAGAGAACCATTTGATTTTGTAACAAAAACTACAGCTGCTCCCCATTCCGAGAAGCTAGGTCTGATCAGACCTTTGGAGGACAAGTCTTGAATCTATTTCCTTAATTCGATCTTCTCTCGCGAAGCCATTCTTCTGGGTGGGAGAACTACAGGTCGTGCCCCAGGAATGAGATCGATACGGAAATCAATTTCCTACTTCGGAGGTAGAGAAACGACTTCACCAAATACGTTAGGAAAAAGCTTGACTACAGGAGTCGAATGGATATCATCAGGGAAAGTATCGAGAGAATAAATGAAGCTACCAGCGAACTCCTGAGGCAAACTACACTGAATCACTAAAGCATCACCCTTATCACCAAAAAGAGAGACAGTACGAGAACTACAAGAGATGTGAGTATCATGCTTATCCAACCAGTCTCCTCCAAGTAGAAGATCAAAAGCGTCAAAACCCAGAACATAAAAGTCACCAGTGAATCAATAATTACCGAGAAAGAGTTTCACATCTCTACAAACCTTACTAAGGTTCGCAGGGCCACCGATGGGGTTTGAAACACATAAAGGTACAGAAGAAAGCTCGAGAGAAAGGAGATGCTCAAATTTATTACAAAGATCTGACGAGATGAAGCTATGGGAAGCTCCGGTATCGAATAAAACACGAACATGAGATTCAAACAAAGTAAAAGAACCCTGAAGTGTACCTTGAGAGTCGCTAGGAGCTGGAACAGGTGCAGGTGCAGGCTGTGGAGCTAGAGAGGACGCAGAAGTAACAACAAAAATCCCTGATTCCATGCACTTCTTCTGGGTAGGGCAGTCCTTCTTGAAGTTTCCCGGCTGAAGGAAAATGTGGTAAAGATCTCGCCTAGCCGGAGGTGGAATCGCCGCACCGAAGATAGTACAACCATTAGCGTAGTGTCCTTTCTGGTCGCATCGGTAGCAAGTAATGGTAGATAGATCCACAAGCTGCCTTTGGGATGACGAAGCCGATTATCCAAGCCCTAGAGTCCTATTCCTCTTATGACGGTAGAAGTTGGACTTCCTTTTTTTAGAATTTACAAAAGACTGAGACGGTGCATATTGGGCAGCTGGGGTGGCCCTAGAAGTAGGGTTCTCATATCGAAGACCCATGTCCATTAGAGCGGTGAACGTCCCATGCACGTGGGTAATAAGCCGATCGTAGAACTCGGGGCATGCTCCAGCAATAAATTTCTCGTTCTTTTTCAGCGGGGTGTCTATCAAATTCAGGCCATATTGCGAGGGCTCATTAAATTTTCAACCGTATTCTGTAAAGGACATATCGCCCTGCTTCAAATCCATAAAGTCTCGATATAGCTGAGACTTGCCCGCTTCGGGCATCCATTTGACAAGAAAGGCCTCCCTAAAGCACGATAAGAGGGATAAGACAAATTTCGAAAATGGGGAAATTTAACCTAAATTTGGACAACCGAAGAAGATACCTAAATTGCTCCCAGGTGATGTCAGCCTCATTGGTGTGAGAGGTAACTGACAGCCACCAATTTAAAGCGGCTTCTTTCATCTGCCAGGCCGCCAATTGCCTCTGCTGGGCATTAGTGATTTCGAGACAGGAGAAGATTCTCTCCAAGTCTCTCAACCACTGTCGAGCTTCTATTATGGTTTCAGAACCCGTGAACTTGGTGCCACCAAGCTCGGTATAATCCTTGCATAGCTTAGTAAATCTAACAGGGGCCGCGGGTGGACGAGCTGGGGCATCAGCTCGTCCCCTACCTCTGGTATTTCCTCAATTCATCTTGAGAAATCAAGAATGAATTTAAGGACAGAGGAAAATATAGAGGAAAATATAGATTAGATAAGATAAAGTTCACTAGAAAGGTATTTAACATGGACCTAATTTATTTAAGGTGGAGAAAAGGAGAAATTAGTTGGAAAATTTTCTTTTTAAAATAAGAAAGTTTTTTTTATATCAAAATACCACTTTGAAAAACCTTTTAAAAATTTAATTATACTTTAATATACGTTCTCTCACAAGGAAAGGATTATAAGATTTGACTTCACTCATTCTAGGGTATTGCTACCCTATCTCTAATGAGTTTTGCTCCTCAGGCTATGCTTAAACCAAAGCTCTGATACCAACTGTAACGACCCACTATTTTGCACAAATCAAATTCGACAATAAGTTAAAACATGTCAAACTTGAATAGTTCAAAACAATAGATTGTAAATAAAGTAGGAGCAAATGAAATCAAATCACAGAATCACAGACACAGAAATTCAGAATACTCGCAGCGGAATTTAAAATAACTTAGTGGTTCATGTAGCCACTATTAAAAGTCTCAAAAAAATAAAATTTACATAGTCTTTAAACCCAAATACAGTTTGAAACTACAATAGAAAATCTCAATATTCAATAGTCTTGATTTCATAAATTTAGATAAGGAACTGAAAGGAAAATTTGCCAGCAGCTTGAAAGTGATCTACAAAAGTCCTAGCTCCGGGATGACGACTAAACTGCAACTCAGGCTGACCCGAGCGTAAGAAATAAACACAACACTCGAGTCAGGACATACATACTTATACATTGTAAATTAATTCAAGTGTACTGTAATATAGAGCAAGTAACTTAAAGGATGCTTGGGACCGCCCATCCTCTAAGGATCCGTTAAACTATTTACTATGTAGTAATAATTTCGCTATTATAATAGTGTCTATGTTAAAATAAACTTACTTTTAAATAGCATTAAGGAGTTACCCAATCTCCCCCTTAACACAATAATAGTCCCAGTAGTCCATCCAATACCATAGTCCCTCCTGATCGGGAAGCCACCAGAGGATATCACACGGGCTACGGGAGAAAAACAAACTCGTACAAGGCTCTCTATGGTAAGTGACACGACACAACTAGGCAATGCCAGGGTAGATATGCCAATTACGCTTTCGGACCGGCGGTAATGCGTAGCTGCTACTACCGCCCACCTCGAACAACACTCCAAATCAAAGGTGCGCACCAAAACAATCACAAAAGTAATAGAATGGTATGCGAAGAAGTGCGTGCGATCAGAGGTGCTACCTCATTAATCCGTCGATCGCTCCTGTTTTAGCCACCTTATGCCAACTCACGGGAGTCGGGTCCACGTATTTACCTCAAAGGAAACGTCACTACCATCCTACTTCATTCTGGAATCTCCATCGCGTACACGGTTGTCAAAGTGGTTTTAGGTATCGACAAAGAGTATGCCCATATCCGATCCCGTTCTCTTTAACAACCAACGTTATTATTACCCGTGGTTATAAAAATCCAAAATAGTTATATTTAAATCAAATACTTCATTTTAAATTATTTAAAAGTGAAGTTATAATTTTTATAAAAATCCAATATACATCCCAAAGGTTATACCTTAGTTCGTTTGAGAAATTTTTTCTTAATATGGTTTCAACAATAACTAAACCAATTTAACTTAAAGATTCAAAATTTCCTCACTTTAAATAGTCATTTAAATTATTCAAAAATCTATGACTTTTATAAAGTATATTTTACAAATATATATATCTAACTTCTTTTACTTATACAAATCAAGTACAAGATTTTTCTATGAAATTTGCTTAACAATTAAGTAAATTACCATTCCAAAAATAAACTATATTTCCAATTAATTTTTTTTCTTACCTTTATTTCAAAACCAGCCTCCTATCAATTTATATTTCAACTTCCATATTTTTCACTAGTTTAACTATTTAATTCAAAAAAAAAAAAATCTTAACCTCGCTTTATATTCAAGTTATAACAAATTTCCTACTTTATTTCTCAACTTAAGTTCCATTTATTTTTCAAATCCAAATTCACAAGATAAATTTATACTTCAAATTTTTAACTTTTATTAATTTATATCTTAACTTGTAAAATATAACTATGCTTAAGAATCATTTAAAATCAGATTTTTAAACAAATATTATAACATTCAATTTTTTTCAAATATTTAATAATTCAAGAAAATTATATATATATATATAAAACCACGGGTGTGTATAATATTTTCTAACCAAGGTAAAGCGATACGGATACTATATCATTTCAATCCGTAAATTACAAAGAAAACCTGGTTATATCATTTCAAACCCGCAGTCCCAAGTTAAATAACTAAATAAATAAATGAATGAATAAATAAATAAGTATCGTTCAGGCCTATCATTTCAGCATGTATCGATTTCTATCCTATAGGGAACATGCAGTGTGATTAAACAGTAAAAATAAATAATTGTATACGGCATAAATAAACAGTGTATAATATTACTGATGATGTGTAGGTTTAATAACGGGATTTTAACATCATCAATTTATATCACAGTCAATAGAATGAAATAATAATTATTCTACAACCACACTTGTTATCAATTTACAGATATATAAGTACGTTTGTCTATTGAGAAGACTCACCTTATTGCCATCAAAGATTTGATTTAAGAACGATGGTAATACTTGAAAAAAGAGAATGCACAGAAGCACGATCAAATTGTTGCGAAGTCGACGCCCGGATTTAATTCTTGAAGGGAAACGAATAAATTCAACATCAAAACTAAGTAAAATTTTAACACGAAATATTTGAAACAACAGGGACGCACGGAATCAATTCGATCCGTAGGCTCGACCACTCCACCCCACAACCCGATCACAACCAAATGAAAATGTGGCCTGCCCATTTTTAAAAGTATGAAAACATGCACTACTCTTTCCTTTCCTTTTTTTTCATGTTCACGCTTTAAACTTTATGCGTGCACACATGGTAGGAAGCTTTAGGCAAACTGAGTCCAATAGTGGTGCACAACTACACCCAAGTTAGATTATACAGGTGGCATAAGCATTCTCATGCATGCGTCCCCTCCCCCCTTTTGTTTCTTTCGTACTAACTTTTTTTTATGTGACACGGCATAAAACAGTTAGGCTCGGTCATATCCATCTGAAGGCATGCATGCATATTCCACTCGGTGGGCTAAAAATTTTCTACAAGTGGCGAACACCTAATTAATTTAATCCAATTACTCAGCATCAAAAAACTTTTGAGCATACTTTCACTAGCCTATTACAAAATGGATGCATGCAGCTTCATTCTAACTCCAGTTAGTGAATCCTATCAAATTTTATTCAATAGCACATAGAAATCAAAACTTGCTAATTAGCGGCAGCAAAACCTAGTACCATATCCAAACCATGAATCTGTATTAGCTGACATAAACGCAAAATATAACTTATACCTAACCTAGTCAAGCATTCTATCCATGCAGTCTTAAATAATTCCATGAACATGAATATAGGCATAGAGGAAAGGTGGATAAATAGGTGTAGTCAAGTTATGTGGCGGTGCAGGTCGAGCTTTGCGTGAACGGGAAAAAGAGAAAAAAAATATATAAAAGGAGAACAATAGAAGAAGATAAGCTAAAAGGTGGCCATTACCCGAAGTATGCTTGCTCACGCACGAGACTGAAGCCAAAATATTGATGAGGAGATGGAAAATGCGTGGGTTGTATATTTATAACAGAGGAGTTTCGCAATTCAAGGGAACAATTTTGGCAAGAAGTTTTATATTTGCATACGTGCATGGAAATATGAAGATAAACTTGCGATATTCTAGGAGAAAGAATAGGTAGATTTTTTCTCTGAATAGTCAGGAATTTGATGTGTGAGCTTATGCAATTTCAGTTGATAAAGGCAAGAAACTTATTGCTTTGAACGGCAAATTTCTTCCCCTTGATTGCGTAAAAAAAAACTGCAAGTGATAAAATGTTTAAGGAAATAATTGGTTTCGTTGCAATTTCTTTATTTAATAGGTTGCGTGAGTTTTTTTTTCTTAGAACTAAATCGGCTGAGTGATTTATGCAAAGAAACGAAAAGAATTAAATTGTCAAAGATTTTGGAATTGCAAGAAATCTAAAGTGTGAACTGTAAGGAATCATGAATTTCAAAAGTGTTATATAAATTAAAACTTGCGTTGATAATTGAGTATAAAGGATGAAAGTTTCATTCATAGATAAATAAGGAACGCACATATTTAGGATATGAACATTTGGAGCGAATAACCGGTATGAAAGAAACTGCAAGTAAGTAATTTATATTTTTTCTTTGAACGGTAATAGAGTTTGTGGATAACGCTTCTATTAAATCAGAAGAGTAAAAAGGAAGTGAATATATTTAGAATGCATACAACAGACGCAAATAATTTATGCCCAAATATAACGAAAATAACGGATTAAAATTTTATACGTTTTCTTATACGTTATTTATCCCATCAATTAACGCGCTCTTTAAACGCGCAATTCAACAGTTTATTAATGCATTGTAAATCGTGAAAGTTATTACTTAAATAAAAATAGAATTTGTTTACATTCTTCGGATTTATTTACCATTCTCTAATAAATTTATTACTTAATTTTAATATATATATATATATATATATAATTCATTTTAAAAAGAACAAAAAGAGGAAATAAATGTTATTACTACATCCTCACAATAATTCTTGTACATATATAATTCTTATATAAAAGATTTAAAATTTCAAAATTCCAATTAGAGTTATCTTTAACCAAAGTTGAAATTTCAAAACCCTTGTCTTTTATTTAAATTTTGGGAAATGATTTAATCAAATTAAAGATTTATATTATAATAAATCCCAAGGTTTTATAAATAAAAGAATACAACGCTTGTAAAATCTTGGGCTGTTACAGTGGTCAAATTTAAAAAAAATTGGTTGGATGATTGAATTGATTTCATGTGTTATATTATATATAGTAGTATACATATAGTATATATTGGAGCGATTGATTTCCAGCATAGTATAGCGGATGAGACCCTATGCGCCGCATAATAGCGGATGATATTATATTTAAAACCCATATATTGCGATATTCCACCTCGAAATGGAATTGGTATTTTATATTGTGCTGACATTTGTGGATGCAGGGAAACAGGTTGGAGGGATCCAACTGGATTCCTCAAAATTATTTATATCGTTTAATATTCTGTGTTATGAATATTTGTTATTCTATGAAGAATATTATTGATAATTGGAATATTGAATGCTGTGGTTTGCTTGAATATATTTCGGTACACTGAGTTATAAAAATATATAGAATTGGATTTTTGAAAAGAATATAAAAGAATGAATTTTTAAGTAAATAATTATAGAGAATTTGAATAAAAGTAAGAATGAATTAGAAAGAAATAAAAGTGATTTTTAAAATTCTAATAAATAAATTTCGTGTACGAAAAGGGGATTTTGAATAAACAGGAAAATAATGAATTTTACACTTAAGTGATATTATTTAAGGGAATAAATAATTTATTTTAGGAATTCGAGCTTTAAATTTATTGAAATAGATAAAGAAGGAATTTATTTCGACATGGAGTAAATTGGAAAACAATTTGGAAATTGATTTAAGTGTTTGAAATTGAAAATTTAAAGGAGAATGTGACTATGAAATTTATAAAGTCGAAATTAGCCACAAGGGCCTCTTTAGCAAGTGCTATTAGTTTCTAGGACGCACAACTGAAATAATTACTTTTAAGGACAAAATGAAAAATAACTAGTTTCTAAGGCCTAAAAACCTACGAAATTATGTCCTTGAAAGTAATTAGACTGATGACTTTGTCCTTAAAAGTAATTATTCTACCAACTTTGGCCTTGAAATTAATTTCTATGGATGTGTGTCCTAAAAACTAGTTGGACTGCAAAGTTTGTCCTTCTAGTGAAATTCCCCATTTATAAACTGGGTTTATAAAAATTAAAGTAATATACCAGTGGATATTTGGAAGAATAAATTCACGGTGCGAATTTATTAAAGGAATGGGTAAATTTGTTTAAAAATAAATAGTGATTTATTTTTAAAAGATGTGAAAGAAAAGTGTATTTCCCTGGATAGCCAAGTACGTTTTCGAAGAAAATTTTGTAAAAATTTTAATTTGTTTAAAAAGTATGTTTAGAAAACTTATTGTTTCTAAATGTTTAAATCCTATAGAAGTATTTTCTTTTAGCCTATTTATATCAGTAATAATTTATAGATGGCTTGGTATTATGTTTTAAAGCTTAGAAATTCAGTATTATATTTTACAAAGTAGTTTCATTTTAATTATTCTTAAAGTATATATTTTGAATATGTATTAAAGTAATTTTAGTATAAATGTTTTAAAGGATATTTTATAATAAAGAGTTTTAAATTATTTTAAAAATCTTAAGTTTTGTGCTTGGTGTTTTCAGTGAAAATAAATATTTTGAAATTTATTTCATGAGGAAAGTGTGGTTTTGAAACTGTTTTAAAAAAGGTTTGAAAGCAAAAATATATCTTGCGAAGACATTTTGAGGTTAATAAATAATTTGTGAAATTATTTATGGTTGATGGCTGTTTGTAAATGTTATTTGATAGTTGAATAACCGACTATCAATATTGGACCATGCGATGATCGTTTCGAAGAGACCAGAACCGGGATTAATTTCTCGAAAACCATGTCGATCTGGTTTGTACGTTTTCGTGAAAAAAGGAGTTCGGAGTCAAAGATAGAGCAGTGAAGTGCAAGGGCTAGTCACTACTAATCCTGATGATGTTTCGAAAAAGGATGTAGTAGGAGTAGTGCATTCGGTTTCGTTCGAACCCGAGATGGACTTGTATGGATGAACGCTTTCGGAACATCGTTAGGTAGACGATCGGCATTCTAAGTGAAACGATCTAAAAAAGGTAACACTTAGCGTCAAGCCTCATCAACCAGGAAAGACTGAAAATCAGGGGTTATGCAGCAAGGCTAGGTGGGTAGCGCCTATTAGGGTGAGGTCATCCCTGCCTAGATGTCCCTTTTTATTCGTCTTAGTGGTGCGGTTGCTAATCCCAACCGTGGTGTTATCTTACTAGGATTATCCCGTAAGGGGTAGTCCGAGTCTTGTGTTGTAGGGGATTGGGAGTAATCGTCGGTACAGTGATCCAGGCCACGTGCCGTGACAGGTGGTACCCTAGTGCCTAGTCATTAGTTGGAAATTCATTTTCCCTACGCGCCCATATGGTTTTGATTGTGCCCAACTATTGCTGAAACGTGAGATGTTAGCATTTCAGTTAGATTCTATTTTACTTTCTATAAACACTATTATAATATCAGAGAATTTTAATAAAAAGTGTTTTAGCTATCGTAAGGTAAAACACGACATGTTTGTTTATTGCGTGGTCTTACGAGATGCTTTTGTTTTCAAAGGATTTTGAAACTCTAATAATCAATTTGAGTGTGATTTTCTCACGCTGGTATGGCAGACTGACTCGGGTGTTATTTAACTATAATGCTTGGGTCAGACTGAGTATTATAGGATACAGCATATGATGTTGTAGAGCTCAGGAGACGAGCTGGATGGTGATGCGTACTTCCGTACTTGATTATTATTCCGCCATGTGTTTAGTTTTGTAAGGAAAGTTGTGATAACTGTCCAGTGGTGTGTATTGTGGTTATTGAACTCTGATGATGTATTCTGGTGATATAGCGTATAAACAGATTGTTAACCCCGTTCCAGCCTACGAGTTAAGAGGCCCACGAGTTAAAGGAGTCAACGAGTTAAGGCCCGGGATGGGCCACGACTTAAGGTGCTTAACGGTTCAGGAAGGATCTACGACTCAGGAAGCCTCACGACTCAACAAGTTACCGACTCAACAAGTTAACGACCTAAAGCTCAAAGCGACTTAAAGGGTTACGACTCAACGACCCAAGGAGAGATTGTACGACTTAAGGAACCTTACGAGTTAAGGAACCTTACGACTTAAGGAATCTTACGGGTCAAGGAAGGCTTACGAGTCAAGACATTAACGACCTGAGGAATGTCACGACTTATGGAGGTCTACGACTTAAGAGGAATGCGACATAAAGGTGATACGACCTAAGACTTCAGAGACAAGTTCAATACCATGCTATAATGAGATAACTCGTTGACGACATACGACTTATGATGAGTCGTGTACGACTCATACTAACATCAAGGAAAGTTGCACTGGTTAACTCGTGAATGGCTCAAGACTTGTGTTATTCATTTGAATGGGAGCATAACTTTGGACCAAGCGGTGAGCTAACCCAGTAGGTAGGCCGCGACCTACTATGAGTCGTGTACGAGTTATGACCTAATTCCGGGAAATGCCTATAAATACGACCCTAGCTCCAACTAGAAAGGGACTTTGGGGGGCTCATTCGTTTCAAGCGCCGTTACTCTGCTGCATTCCGAACTACTTCAACACTTAAAGCTTTTGAGATACAAAGAACGCCTCAAGGAACTTCACGAAGAAATCATACATGTCCAACATGAGTTCAAAGATTTTGATCGACATTGAAGTTTAGGCTACTTGTTCTAAGTCACTTGTAACTCGAAGTGTGTTGTAATCAAAGTGTAATTGCATCGACTTGTAATCAAATCGTCAATAAAGATATTCAAAGTGGACGTAGGCTCTCTCTTAAGCCGAACCACTATAAAATTGCTGTTGTTTACTGCTTTTCCGCTATTATCTGCTTATAATCTGTTCCCGAGCTATCGGGTGGTGCTTTCACAATTACACTTCATACACCGGGGTGTTAGCGTTCAAATTTTAGCGTTAACGTTTTTGGTGCTTTCACTGAGAATCGAACTCAGGCAAATCGTCATCATTGCTCCACGAAAGTTTGTTGAAGTAACTTCTCTGAAGACTAGAAGTTTATCCGAAATCATGGCTCCGGGGAGAAAGAGTAGATCTGTTAGGTCTGGAAATGCTCAAGAGGGAACCTCCGCTTCCCCAATACCTAATCAAGCCACTCCACCTGTTGGGGTTACAAAAGCGGAGTTGGATGCTGTAATCTTAGGGCTGAACCAGCAGAAAATGCCCAAAGTGCACAATTGGAAGCTCGGAACGCCCAAAATGCCCTAATTTTAAATAAGTTGAATGACTTGCTTGGGGTAAACCGTCAACCGACGGGTAATGAAAGGAACTTTGCTGGCAACATTCATGAGGATGAAGAAAGAAACATTCCTGAGAGGGCTGCCAGCCCCTTTGAGCGGACATTTCCTGAAATTGGTGGATCTAGAGCTCGAAATGATGAGGGATATCTTTCTGAAATGGTTCGACAAATCATGAAGGAAAGCATGCAAAGGAATGAAGATGAGAAGGAATGGGGTTTCGCTCCAAGTAAAACCCCGTTTACCGAAAGAATCTTAAAGGCTGAGTTCCCAAGGAAGTTCGTCCCCCCAACTTCCCAGCTTACAAAGGAACAAGTGATCCGAACAAATTCTTGTATAAGTATGATTGTCACATGACAGGTGCCAGAGCTTCTGATGAAATAAAGTGCCGATATTTTCCTGTATACCTGGAAGGTGTAGCTCTGCTTTGGTTCACCAAGTTGCCAGTCCGGTCTATAGATCAGTTTTCTGACTTAACCCGGAAATTCAAGGAGCAGTTCAGACTATACGCTTCAAAAGCCAAAGATATTATGTTTTTGTCAAGTTTAGAGCAGAATCCAGGTGAAACTATCAGATCTTTCTTGAATCGCTTTAATATAGCGCTAGCCGAGATAGACAATGCAGAACCACGGATGATCTTGACCTATCTGATGAGGGCCATCGACAAGTCGAGCGAATTTGGAAAATGGCTTAACATGAAGGAACCAAATTCCCTTGAAGAATTCTACAAGAAAGCAGATGAGTTCATACGCCTGGAAAGTCGTCCTGTACCGGTAAAGGCAGTGTTAGAAAAAGCTGAAGATAACATTGCTGCTCCACGCAAGAGTGAATCTGTAGGACAGAAAAGGGAAAATAACGATGGAAAGAAACAGAAAAATCTGAAGAAGCCTCGTTCCTTCAAACCATCGGAATATACTCCTTTATCAGATACGCCGGAGCGTATATACCTAGCCACTAAAGATTCTGTTGATTATCCTAAACCTCCCGTTCTGAGAACCGGGAAAAAAGCTGTACAAAGCGGAAAGTTTTGCCGCTTCCATAATCAGCCCGGTCATGATACTGATGAATGCCGCCAATTGAAAATTTTGATTGAAGAATTGATAAGGGAAAACAAGCTGCAACAATTTGTGGAAAAGAATAGTAGCAATCCCGCTTCGACTAGTCAGGGGCAACGAGCTCCTGCTCATCAACCCAGGACAGGTGAAAAGACTACAGGGCATGAATCCGGAAGGCCTGTTATCAATGTCATTACGGGAGGACCTCACCCAGCAGGCAGGAGCTGGGGTGAGATGGAAAGGTATACCCAAGCTTTGAAGTGTGTACCGACTGAGGAAGATGTATTTGTTTTGGAAGGTGCTATGCCCCTGAAGCAACAAAGAACTTTCAATGATGATATTGTGTTCAGAGCCAGGGATTCCGCAGGTATTGAAGCTCCTACCTTGGATCCCTTAGTCATCTCGGCTGGTATCGGGCCAGCTATTGTCAGAAGAGTTCTCATTGATTGTGGCGCATCCTGCAATATCCTCTTCAAGAAAACATTCGACCAAATGAAGATCCCTATAGCTGATGTGCAAGCATCATCACAAAAAATCGTTGGCTTCACTGGAGAGCCAAAACAGCCGATAGGAACCGTTGATTTGTTTGTGGAACTTGGAGAAGGAGAAAGAAAAGTGGTCCGCAAGCAAACTTTTGTGATTGTCGACGAATTTTCTACTTATAATGCTTTCCTTGGCCGTCCAACTCTCGCAGCATTCAAAGTTGTTCTGGCCCCATGGTGCCTCACCATTAAATTTCCCACAGATAATGGAGCGGGAGTTATAAAAGGGGATCAAAATGCTGGGCAAGAGTGTTATCTGACAGAGCTGCGAGAGGCAAGGAAAAGAGAAATGGGAAAGGATGCGGCAGCCCCAGTCCGCATCAAAGAGCCAGCCTTGTAGCAATTACAGGGCGGGCCCTGCAGTGGCGAGCACAGCGGAGCACATAAAGAGATGGATCCTAGAAAAGTCAGTGCAGGGGAGAACAGAGTGGTACCAGTGGAAACAACAATACCAGTACCTGTTGACCCAAAGGACCCAAACAAGGTGTTGAATGTGGGTTCACAACTTAATGTGTCAATTCAGAATATCTTAATATCTTTTTTAAAGGCAAATTTGGATGTTTTTGCTTGGACTCATGCCGATATGTGCGGAATATCCCCAGAAGTTGCAGTACACGCTTTAAATATTGATCCAAAATTTACACCTGTGAAGCAGAAAAGGAGAACTCAAGGTCCAGAAAGGTCGGCAGCGTTAAAAGAAGAAGTTGATCGGCTCATGGAGAATAATTTTATCAAAGAATCTACCTATCCGAATTGGGTTTCAAATCCAGTGATGGTTAAGAAAGCCAACGGAAAATGGAGGGTATGCATCGATTTTTCAGATCTAAACAAGGCCTGCCCCAAAGACTGCTTCCCATTACCCAGGATTGATCAACTGGTAGACGGAACAGTGGGACACGAATTGTTATCTTTTATGGATGCCTACTCCGGATATAACCAGATCATGATGCATGAGCCATATCAGGAGGACACGAGCTTTATCACCGATATTGGTCTTTACTGCTACAGAGTTATGCCCTTCGGGCTGAAGAATGCAGGGGCAACATACCAAAGACTTGTTAATGCTATGTTCAAACCGCAATTGGGAAAGACTATGGAAGTCTACGTCGATGACATGTTAGTAAAGTCTAAGAAAGTAGTGGATCACATAGAACACTTAGCAAACATGTTCGCAGTCCTCCGAAAATACGGAATGAAGCTCAATCCTTTAAAATGTTCATTTGGAGTGGAATCCGGAAAGTTTTTAGGTTTCATCGTGAGCGCTAGGGGCATTGAGGCTAGTCCAGCTCAAATTACCGCCTTAAAGGAAGTCAAAGCTCCTAGAACGAAGAAGGAATTGCAAAGTCTCAATGGAAAAGTCACCGCCTTGAGTCGGTTCATTTCCAAAGCCACAGATAAATGCATCCCATTCTTTGACGCCCTAAGGAAAGGAAAGAAAAACTTCGATTGGACTCCCGAATGCCAAAAAGCCTTTGATGAATTGATTCGCCATATGGAAACGCCTCCAATACTTTCTAGGCCTGGCGATGGCGAGGATCTTCTTATATACTTGGCAGTATCATCTCATGCTTTAAGTGCAGCGCTGATACGAGAAGACAAGAGGATTCAACATCCAGTTTACTATATCAGCAAAAGACTCACTGGGGCAGAGATGAATTACTCTAAGTTGGAAAAACTAGCCTGTTGCCTACTAATTGCATCTAGGAAGTTGAGGCAATATTTCCAAGCTCATCCTATCAGAGTCCTCACTGATCAACCTTTAAAGCAAGTCCTGTTTCGCCCTGAGACTTCGGGCCGTCTTCTAAAGTGGAATATTGAAGTCAGTCAATATGACATCACTTATCATCCCCGAAAAGCAATCAACGGAAAAGCTTTAGCGGACTTCATCGCAGAATTCACAGATAAGGGTAACAGTGAGGAGGAAACGATCGACGATTCCCCAATCCAATGGAAGTTATATGTCGATGGCGCGAGAAACGACTACTGTTCTGGAGCCGGAGTTGTACTTGAGACCCCTGAAGGTCGATCATTATGCTATGCACTAAGATTGGAATTTCCTTCAACAAACAATGAAGCAGAATACGAAGCCCTTATCGCTGGCTTAAGGATTGCTAAAGAACTAAACATCCGAGCGTTACAGATCTTCAGTGATTCTCAGCTTATTGTATGCCAAGTCAAAAAGGAATTCCAAGCAAAAGGGAGGAATCTGCCCGCCTACTTGTCAAAGGCTTGGGAACTCCTGGGTGATTTCGATCATTACATGATAAGTCACATTCCTCGAGAAGAAAACATGAAAGCAGATTCTCTCGCAAAGTACTCTAGCACAGGCGAAGCTCAATTTCTGGGGTTAACTCCAGTAGAGGTCCTGTCGACTCCGAGCATTGATGAGATGGATATTGATTGGATCATGAGCGTGTCTCAAGAGCAAGAATCATGGATGACTCCAATAACAGAATATCTGCTCAGTGGATCTTTACCGGAAAATTCAAAAGAACGAAAGAAGCTACTGAGGAAAGCCTCTCGCTATATAGTCCAGGATGGCCAGTTATACAGACGGGGATTCTCAATGCCGTTACTTCGATGTGTATCCAGGGAAGAGTGCAAAACAATCCTAGCTGAGGTTCATGGGGGAGAATGTGGTGATCATTTAGGTGGTCAAACTTTAGCGAAAAAGATTCTCCGATACGGATATTTTTGGCTAGAAATTAATCGAGATGCAGCAGACTATTCCCGAAAATGTGACAGATGCCAAAGATTCGCCAAAATTCCTAGAGCTCCTTCCACTGAACTCACACAGATGGTCAGTCCATGGCCGTTTGCAATATGGGGGATAGACCTTGTAGGACCGTTACCAACTGCCAAATCTGGAATTAAATATGCCATTGTTGCTGTAGATTATTTTACTAAGTGGGCAGAGGCTGAACCACTGGCTACTATCACCTCAAAAAAGATGATAAGTTTTGTGACTAAAAGTATCATTTGCAGATACAGTGTGCCTCAAAAAATAATTACAGACAATGGTACTCAGTTCGAAAGTGAAGAATTCCAAGATTTTTGCAAATGATTCAAAATCCGAAAAAGCTTCTCATCAGTAGCCCATCCGCAGGCAAACGGGCAAGTGGAAGCAGTGAATAAAATTATCAAGTCAACCATCAAGAAGCAACTTGAAAGAGCAAAAGGTGGTTGGGTCGATAAGATACCGCTAGCACTATGGGCATACAGAACTACCCACAAAACTGCGACTGGGCATACTCCGTTTTCATTGGCATACGGATCAGAGGCAATGATTCCGGTAGAAACAGAGGTCCCTTCACATAGAAGAATCCATTTCAATCAAGCGGAGAATGAGAAACTACAGCTTGAGGCACTAGATCTCCTTGATGAAAAAAGAGAAGAGGCTGAGCTCAGAATCGCATCTCATCAGCAAAGGATAGCCAGACATTTCAATTCCAAAGTTCGCCAACGCAGCTTTGAAATTGGAGATCTAGTCCTAAAGAGAATTATGACAGCGACAAGTGTGTTTGGGCCAAATTGGGAAGGACCATATTTCATAGGTCAAAAGCTTCTGGATGGCACATTCAAACTCACTACTGTCGAAGGAGATCAAATTCCAAGAGCTTGGAACAGCAATCACTTGCGTCCATACTTTACTTGATAGCTTTGTTGAAATATTGTAAAAAGAATTATGAATGTATGATTCCTGTAATTGAAAGCGATTGTAAAACCGATGCAAGTGAATAATGAAAGACTATAAAGTGTATGTAGGCCCAAATTCTTGGCCGAACCACTATAAATCTTGTGTTCCTTATTATTATTACATGTTTGCTTTATTTTCGATATGAAAAGTACATTAAATGTATTACTGAAATGTCGATTTAAATTTTTGCAGGCAATGAAAACAAAACTTGCACATTACAAGACCAAGTGATTCTTGTTATCATTCAACAAACAAATTCCAAGTCGCAAAATTCCCGAGCTTAAATCCTAGATAAGAAGTGCTTCAATTGAACGGTCAATGATTTCGCCGAAAACGGGCTTTAGCTAATAAATTGAGAAGTTTGAACAAACAAACATCCAATTAAGAAGCTTATGTCCGTTCTCGTGAACTGGCCTAGCAATGAAGTACACTTCTTTGGATTAAACAAGCTACTTGTAAGAGAAGGGAGTGCAAGCTTAAAAAAAAAGAAAAAAGAAATAGAGGATCACTGAAAAGGCGTAAGCAAGTGGACAAGGAACAACTAAAGTCCTCTTCGGAGGCACAACTCTTCGGAGGATAAAGACCTCTAACGAAGCATATGCCGTAAAAAAGAAAGTTCTCTACTCAACCAAAAAAGATTGGAGGAGTCATGACCCTCCAACCATGAGAGAGTAACTTCCAGGCAATCTTCGGAAGCACATTTCACCAGGAGTTGAAGTGTAACAGCCGCTCTTCGGAGTTTCACTTCACCAGAGTTGAAATGCAAACAAAATAAATACCTTTTCGGAGGCACATTTCACCAGGAGTTGAAGTAGCCGCTCTTCGGAGTTTCACTTCACCAAAGTTGAAATGCAAAACAAAATAAAGACCTCCTCCCGGAGACGCAATCAAGAAGAAAGACCTCTTCGGAAGCCCACGTTTCACCGAGATTGAAATAAAACTTCCAAGTGTTGAAACGTGAAAAGGCTTTCTTCAAAAGCACAACTCTTTGGAGGTACACGTTTCACCAAGATTGAAATAAAACTTCCAAGTGTTGAAACGTGAAAAATCCCTCCTCAGAGGTACAACTTTCTATGTTTTCAAAAAAAAAAAATCCTCATTAAAAGCACACTTTAACTTTCAAAGGAAGAGTGATTTACCTATTCTGGAAAATAATCTTCCTCAAAAAAAAAAAAAGGTTAAAGTACCCTTCAGAGGCCCGCTTTACCTCATAGAAGAATTCACTTGGTAAAATGTGTACATAAGCAAAAGAAAAAGTGATTTCTTCGAAGGACAAAGCGTAAAAGCTTATATGAAGGGAGTTGTACTCTACGAAAAATTTCTTCAAGAATGAAATAATTATTCTTCATAAAATAAGAGTGCAAGTCCCCTCGAAGTATAAAATATTGCAGCAAGCTTATGGTATGGGGGCAACATGGTATAGTTACATACAATATAGTATAGCCACACCGGCGAAAGTAATGCTCAAACAACATGCCATAAGCCCGCTGCAATATCATATAAATAAACTTGTGCAAAAATGAATAATAAATGCATTCTCAAATTCAAACAGGAGTCTGTACAAATAAAGGATCATTTTATTCAATTGTATTGCTGATGCAAGTTTCAAAATAAAAAAGCAGGGGCCGGTACCCGCACAATTCTCGACCAGTACATGCAAAAGACAAGAAGCTAAAAGATGGAATCTTCATTTCTTCTTACCACCTTTGGACCCTTTACCCGGCCGAATGGTTAGCTTTTCAGGTCGGTCTGTAGGCATAAGGAAAGAAGGAGAGGGGGTGCAACTGGTGCAACTTCCGGTTCCTCTTCAGTAGCAATGATTTTCTTCCCCCTCCTCTTTGATGTTCCGTGCTTCTTTCTCCTCTTCGAAGAAGACTCACTCCCTGGAGTAACAAGAGCAGACAAAATTATGTCATCAGAAGGAGTCCGCTCCGGAGATATCTCACCTCCCTCGAGTCCCTCGTATTTCGGCTCTTGCGAAGCGATAGGATCATCTAAGCAATGAAGAGCCTCTATTTGCTCCTCTTGTGACCCGGGCTGTGAAGCAGAAGGAGGAGCCACCTGAAGAGACGGAGGAGGGATAACCGGAGGAGGCGAAGTTTGCACAGCACTCGTTGTTTCAACTGCAGAAGAAGAAAAGTTAAAAATATTAGTATCTCCCGAAAAGAAGGGAGATATGGGTTCGTCAAGATTCAAGAAGTAATCGAGAAGCTCATCAAACTTTTGAGGAGCAAGCAGGCAATCCACCTGAATCAGACCAATGTCAAAGTTACCTGAAGATATTTGCTTCCTTAGTTCAATCTCATAATTTTGAGCTCCAATATCCTCCAAAGCCTCATCATCAGTAGGGGTAATTACCCCGGTTCTTGTAGGAGGCGGGGAATGAGCACTGGAACCTGTGATGTCAACCCCAGGAGAAACTAAAGGACGAACAGAGGTGGTAGGTGGTAATTCTTTTCCAGAACGTTCCTCTTCCGCCATCCCAGTCCGCACTCTGGCAAGTTGCTCTTTTCCCTTCGCAAGAGCAGCGCGAGTTTCCTCATCTAGGTAGCGCGCCTCAAGCTCTTCCTCGGTATACCCGGCGCCTCTGAACATGTCGAGAGCAGCTTCCCACACTTCAGCCAAGGTGATTTCGTATTTAGGACCGAGAAAAGAGAGACTGCCACGCCCCAAGACGCTGTGCAAGTAAAAGTCGAATAGATTTGAACTGACGTTGGCTTCCATGGCTTGAATAGATTCTTCAGCTGCGAATTTACCAGCCATGGCCTCATCTCGTTCTTTTTCAGTTTTAGCAAGTTGAGCTTTTAACGCTTCAATCTCCATGTCTTGGGCGCTCATTTTACTCCGCAACTGAGCGGCATCAGTGCGGTAATTCTCTACGACCTCTTCTAGCCTCTCAACTTTAGCTTCGGCATCTCTTTGGCCAGCATGTGCATCCCGCACTTGTTTTTGTAGCACCTCTTCTCTTTGAGTGTAAGTGTTAGAAGAGGTGGTAAGATCGTCTTTAAGCTGCTTGACTTCAGCTTCAAGTTTCTCGTTATACTCGGTTATGTTTTTCATCTCGATGTTGTGCTGGTCAAGAATCTTCTGCCATTCCGACTTATCGTTCTCCATAGTTAGCATCGCCTCGATATTGGCCCGATTGACCCTTTGGAGTTCATCAACAAGCTTTTGCCATCCAGACATTCTTTCGATATCAAGTCTGACGGCATCAAGATTTTGGTACATGGCTTCTTTATCAATGGGAACTAAATCAAGATCGAAGCGAACCCCCTTTAAGCACCAATTCGGGAATCGGCTCTGTAGGGTCGGTGGGCCCCTTTCAACACGATATGAAGGCCTATTAAGAAGTGTTTGAATAGCGCTTCCTTCAAGAGCAGGGGATTTGGAAGGAATGTCGATAGAGATGAGAGCGTCAAACTTTTCAGATATTGCAGATGCGTGCTTCTCACTAGGTTTGGCCCGCTTGCTCGGGTCCTCAACAATGTGGCTCTTCCCCCGACCATCATGTGTTTTATGTTTGTGAGAGTCATCGCCTCTTGAAGAAGACTCATGTCGCACATCTATCCTCTCATGACGCTCCTCATATTCTCTCCTCTCTCTAGCTTTTCGAGTAGCTCTCTGCTCATCGGTTTCTCTGGGACCAGTAAGGTAGCGTCTATAATCATAGTTGCCACGCCCTCCATAGCGCTGAAAGTCTTTATAGTAAGAGCCGATGCCGCTACGCCCCATTGAAGGATCTGAAAGGCAAAAAGACAAGTCTTAAAAGCCTTTAGAGAAAAGAAGTCAAACACAAACAAGTGCTGAAAAATCCTAAGTGTTGTGTAATGTGTAAACTACACGCATCAAGCTACAGACCACTCTGTGGAGTAGAGGTGGTGATAACTTGAGTAGGAGGAGTTGGCATTTGTTGTAGAGAAGATGTCGCCTCGATTACAGAAGAGATAGTTTTGGAAACATCATCTTTAAAAAGTTCTTGTGAAGTCACAATTAGGTCGCTCAACCCCTCAAAAACATCATCACCATCATGCTTTTTGGGACTTGCTTTCTCAACTCCTTCGTCAGCAGATCTCTCGGAAGATCGTGGAGGTTCTTCCTCTTCGATAACTGGGGCAAGTGTCAAATTGCTAGACGGCCCCGCAACATCAGTGAGAGTGGGGCACTTCACCAGTAAAGTTTCAGTGGAGGGATCTTTTGGCATAAGCTTTTCAGCCTCCGCTGGAGAATCGGGAACTTCACAAAACTGAGTGGAACGAGAAGGGTGAAGGAGTCCAAACTGATGAAGGAATTCGTCATTCAACAGAAATTTTATGTCCCGCTCTTCAATTGGGATAGCCATGAGCCTCTCTAAAGTTGGCTTGTGGCTGGGATCTTTAGATGAAGGGGGGAGCGCTGAAATGGAAAAAACAAAGTTAGCACTTGATAGTTCAGAATTCGTAAAACTCAAAGAATAGAAGAAGTAGAGATAGACGATCTCACTTCCTTCCCTCCACACAGCATAGAACCCCGGGGGGCATCGAACAAAGAAGAACTGGGTCAGGAACCCATGAGCAGTGTCGGGAAGGCCAATGATTAATTTGCGGTTTCGGGCACTTCTCACAACGGTAATGGAAGGATGATCTTTGGTCCGGGTAAAGGAGCATAAGTAACAGATTTCGTCAAAGTTCGGAAGTCGATTAAACGTTCTCCCAAATAACACGCACAATCCCATTTGGATGGCATAGCCATTGGGGTGTAGCTGGGATGGAGAAATGGCCAGTCGACGAAAAAGATGCTCGAGAAAGTTGTTGAAAATAGGGATGGCCCCGTTCAGGCACATTTGTCGATTAACTGTCACAAAGCCGGGAGGTGCTACGTCCGCAGTATTACTTCTTTCGGGAAGAATAGCATCTGGTTCAGCAATGCCGAACTGACCACACAACTGGCGAAAAACTTTGTATGATAGTGTGGTAGGGGCTCTTTCGGGAGGATTAACTAGTGGAGCCGGAAGAACAGTTGCCTCTCCAGTCTGAACTGCATTTTCTTCCTGAGAAGTCATTTTACACAAGCAACTGGATATTCAAATATGAAGGTGCACGTTTCCTAAAAGTGTGAAGTGTCGTGCAAAACTAATAAAAATAACAAGTAAATATAACTGGAATTAAACTGGTCGACGATTGATCGACTACGGTAATTTCAGAACTTGTTAATTTAAAGTTCAAGCATAATATTAGTGCAGGCTGGTCAGTTTCAATTGACTATTTCAGTGTTGCTTTAATATTCTACTTGAAATCGATAGCACTTCGTTCACACAATTTATTTAAGTTAATTATCTGTTATTAACTAATCTATCATTTGATGTGGGCGGTCGATGGCAGTATATTCGTCCCAATTTTTTGTGAATGTTGTATTGAACAGATTGTTAGCCTGCAAGTCAAAGTAACCTGTGAATGAATGCAATAAAATTCAACAGTTCAAAGTTTATGCAATGGTTCAAAGTTCGAACAGAATTCATACAAGTCCTAACTCGTCAACGGCTCAAAAAATTTTCCTACAAGTTAAGATAAATCGTTGGTTCTCTGGCTAGCTCGTCCATGACCTAAGGATTGGGAAGCAAGTTAGGTCAGGTCACTTTAATTTTGAGTCGTTGATGTTTTGAGTCGGCAGTGCCCTGAGTCGTAAGTTATGGAAAAAGGGAAAAGCTCTAGTTCAAAGTAGTAAGAAAATCTCCAAGTCCTATCTCGGCCACGACTCAAGGCTTAAGTCGTGAAGCATGTTGGGTCGGATCATGGTTAAGTCGCAAAGGTTGCTGGATCATACAAAAATGGCCGAGTCATACCTAAGGCAATATTCAACTCTATTTGGCCAACTCACCACCTAACTCCTAACCAGTTTACCTTCTAACTTTTAACCCAATAAACTCTCAATCAACAACCCTAGTCTTATCACGCCACTAAATCGCCTCAAGACGCAAATCATCAGATCAGACAACATTAAATCCATTGATGGTTAGAGTGACCAAACTTGCAAGGCTCAAGGGAGTAAATTGGAGGTAAGGACGGGGCACATAGGTTAATGATGATCGACAATCGAAAGGGAAGCAAGATTGCTTACGTAGTGTGATGTCAGAGATGATCGGAGGAGAATCAAGTTGGAATCGCCTGTGAGAACTTGGAGATGCGCTAATGGTGGATGCGATTTAAAGGATAGGTAATGAGAAGTGGGAGATAGGAGGAACGAATCAAGCGTTTTATATCTGGAAGAGCTGGAATTCGAATCGGCACACCCGGGTTATGATGAGTCGAAGCACACGACTTACGACTTAAGCGTGTGCTTCGAGGGGCAAATGTTAACCCCGTTCCAGCCTACGAGTTAAGAGGCCCACGAGTTAAAGGAGTCAAGGAGTTAAGGCCCGGGATGAGCCACGACTTAAGGTGCTTAACGGTTCAGGAAGGATCTACGACTCAGGAAGCCTTACGACTCAACAAGTCACCGACTCAACAAGTTAACGACCTAAAGCTCAAAGCGACTAAAAGGGTTACGACTCAACGACCCAAGGAGAGATTGTACGACTTAAGGAACCTTACGAGTTAAGGAACCTTACGACTTAAGGAATCTTACGGGTCAAGGAAGGCTTGCGAGTTAAGACATTAACGACCTGAGGAATGTCACGACTTATGGAGGTCTACGACTTAAGAGGAATGCGACATAAAGGTGATACGACCTAAGACTTCAGAGACAAGTTCAATACCATGCTATAATGAGATAACTCGTTAACGACATACGACTTATGATGAGTCGTGTACGACTCATACTAACATCAAGGAAAGTTGCACTGGTTAACTCGTGAATGGATCAAGACTTGTGTTATTCATTTGAATGGGAGCATAACTTTGGACCAAGCGGTGAGCTAACCCAGCAGGTCGGCCGCGACCTACTATGAGTCGTGTACGAGTTATGACCTAATTCCGAGAAATGCCTATAAATACGACCCTAGCTCCAACTAGAAAGGGACTTTGAGGGGCTCATTCGTTTCAAGCGCCGTCACTCTGCTGCATTCCGAACTACTTCAACACTTAAAGCTTTTGAGATACAAAGAACGCCTCAAGGAACTTCACGAAGAAATCATACATGTCCAACATGAGTTCAAAGATTTTGATCGACATTGAAGTTTAGGCTACTTGTTCTAAGTCACTTGTAACTCGAAGTGTGTTGTAATCAAAGTGTAATTGCATCGACTTGTAATCAAATCGTCAATAAAGATATTCAAAGTGGACGTAGGCTCTCTCTTAAGTCGAACCACTATAAAATTGCTGTTGTTTACTGCTTTTCCGCTATTATCTGCTTATAATCTATTCCCGAGCTATCGGGTGGTGCTTTCACAATTACACTTCATACACTGGGGTGTTAGCGTTCAAATTTTAGCGTTAACATAGATATACTTGCTTTTGTGTAAATATTAGTTATTATCTATTATATTTTATTTCGCTGCGATGGTTAGATTCTGATGTTGTTTTCTATTTTCTTCTTCTACCACCTCTTCTTTAACCCAAACGGTTCGTATTTTTGTTCATCTTGAGTTGATTGATGTAGAATATTGTTGACTCAAGGGGTACGTATTTGCGGGTCATTACAGTTGGTATCAGAGCTTAGGTTGGTGATAACCTTGGCTCTGGTGGGGATTACTCATTGAAATAGAGTCCATAGTACTCTAGAAATGAGTTTGAGCATATCAATAGAAATGAGCGCGTATTTATTGGTGAATATAAATTGTTTTATTATTGTGTTGAATTATTGGTTGAGTAGGAATATGAATTCTGATCGAGTAAGTTGGTCGTTATTCGAGAAGAGTTTATAAACACCTGACACGATAAATTGACACAGTATTGTTTTAAATGTGGGTGAATGAAATAATTTTACCCAAAATATATTTTGATATAAAAGAAATATTTTCTTAAATTGTTATATAACTTGGATGTTTGGATGATAATATTTTAAACAAATAAGATTATGAAAAAAAAAGAAATTGGAATGACTTGTATAATCAAATGGAAAAATGATATGAGCATAAATTATACAAATGCATTATAGTTAAAATTTGATTTAAATCAAATTTGAAAATTCAAAACCCTGGAGATTTTGGAAGTGTTTTTCGAAGTGTTTTGAAGATAAATAATAGCATTATTATTTTGGAGGTATTTTTGAAAGGGAATTGTTTCAAATAAATTTTGCGAAGGGATATAGCATTGAACTCACTTCAGTCGCTGGAAAATAACTTCGGTGATGACTGCAACATCATCGATGTTCATTTTCGAGTTTCTAAGTGACGGATTGCTGCCAAATTGATTTGTTTAGAAGAACTAGTTTGTTTATGAAATTTCAAAGGAAATTTGTTGGGGATAAAAACCAGGATTGGTTTAAAATATTTTTGAGAAATATGATTTTGGGATAATGGTGATTTCAAATGATTTGAACCAAAAGCTGGGTGTTTAAAAATCCTGAATCCTTATTTGAATTGGAAATCCTGATGAGATAAGTTATGAACTTATAAAAATTGAGACAATTTTTAAATAAGGAAGGAAAATATGAGCTTTGGATGTTGGAATTAAAATTTAAAGTGAAAAGGTTAAATATATTTAATTTGGAGAAATTTAATTATGGGAAAATTTGATTGATGGCGATTTGAAAGAAATAAAATTTAATTAAATTAGAATTAACTTAAGCTAAATAGATGAAGGAGAGTTGAATTGAAGTCAACTTAAACTAAGTTTAATGATATTGGGTTGGATTTAAATCAAGTGAAAATAAAATTGAATTGAAATAAAAATTCAGTGAGTTATAAGTAATATTTAATGGAATGAAATTCTTAAATAAATAATTGTAAACAAAGTAAGCATTGAATTGGAATAAATAAACTCCGATAGCTATAAAAAAAGTGAAAATGCTTAAATAAAATTTGTAAGTAAACTAATTAATTTGAATAGGTAAGCAAATGAATATTGGAAGCATAATTAATTTATATTGTGTTAAGTAAGGGTTTGTAAATAAACTTGTATTTAAGATTTAAAATAAATTAGTGAATGTAACTAATTTAAAATAAGTATGGAAACAAAATAAGTTAGAAGAATAAGTTGGATTTAATAAACTTAAGCTAAGTATAATACTATCGTGATTGAATTTGAATTGAAGTTGAAATATAATTGAAATGGAATTGTATCGCGTGGTGGATACATTAAATGAAATTAAGTTCTTACTTCCTAAAATTTAAATGGACTGTGAAGTTAAAAGAATAGTATGAGGTTAGATTTAACTGGAGTTTAGTTAAACGAGATTGAATGGGAGAAAAAATAAGCCATTTTTTTATTTTTTTTATTTTGGGAAATGAATAAAAAATCCAAAACTTGAATTATAGAATAGATTGAACTCAAGAAAATTAGGTGAAGTGATTTTTGAAGGTAAAAATCAAATATTGAATTAAAAGTGGGAAATGAACTAATTTGAATAAAATGGATCGTAAGTTAATAATGAAATTTGAGAATAAACTTGATTTATAAATAGAATTCGACCTGGATTCATAAGTAAAATAAGTGGAGATGTTGTAAAAAAAATGGAATTGGATTAAAGTGGAAATGGTTTGTTTTGCAAATAAAATCCAAGTAAGTAGAAATAAATTGGAAATGGCCTTGTTATTAATAAAATAAATTCGGTATGAATTGAGCATGGAGATTTAAATTTATAATGGATTGAGTGAATAAACTAATTGGATTGAATAAATAAATGGATGGAATTTGATTAAATAAGAATCAAATGAAAATGGAAATAGAACTTGTTGCAAAAAGAAATGGAGATTGGTTAAATGAAATGAACATATGCTGTAATGTTAAAAATGGAGTAGTTTTAGTCGCAACAAGTTAAGAAGAAATGAAATTGTTAAGGAGTTGAAATAACTTAAAAACTATAAGACATATGGAATATTTTCAAGTTTAATAGAATGACTTAAAATGAAATGAATGCGGATAAGAAATGAAACGCAAATGAATGGATCGTGAATAAAATTGAAAGGGAATAAAATTGAAATGGAATGTGTCAAGCTAAATAAAATGGTTGTGAATGAATTAAAATAGAAGGAATTAAATATATAAATTGAGTTGGAATCAATTTAAAATGGTTATAAGCTTGAGTAATTATTTAATTCACATGAATATTGTCGTATTGCATAAGAAAATGGGTCGTTCGATGTAAACGAGATTAGATAAAATCCTATGAGTTATTAAAAGTGAAATAGGATAATTTTGAAATCAATTGGAATGAATATGAGTTTTTTTGCTTAGAATGAACTAAATATAAGCGACTAAGTTGTAAATCACTTAAACTGAATGGAATGGTTTGAGAATTGGTTGTAAGCAATTGTAATAAGTGTCGGAACCTTGTATGTGCATATGGAAATTATATAACATGCATTATATGTGAAATTTATGTGTTAGCTATATTAAAATAAGTGAAATACTAGTAAATTACATATATTTAGCACTTACATGTTTTAGTTAAGTAAGTACAGGTACCGGGAAGCTGTTGGGCTGGATTTGATCGCGCAAAATGTTAATTAAATAAGCCGCTTGCTTAAAAATGCTAAATGAAGGTACGCCTACGCAATAAA
This sequence comes from Allium cepa, assembly GCA_030765085.1. Taxonomy (NCBI): domain Eukaryota; kingdom Viridiplantae; phylum Streptophyta; class Magnoliopsida; order Asparagales; family Amaryllidaceae; genus Allium; species Allium cepa. The sequence continues at coordinate 193,782,555 of CM060943.1, forward strand.
AATAGGTAATATGAACTGTTTTTGTTTTTTCGACCGTGTGGGTCGATGTATATATATTTATATCTTTTGTCAAATTGCAAAAGTTCCTCCGTACAAAGGGGACTCTGCCAAAAAATTTCGAAAATTTTGGGAGTTAGAAAATTTTTGGAAATTTTTGTTAGCGAAAAAACGATTTCAAATTGGAATTGAAATAAGGAATTTTGGAAATGGAAATGGAAATTGAAACTAATTTAAAATAATGATATAAATCAGTTATAAATGGAAGATAAAATTCAATATTCATAATTGAAGATAAATTGAATTCATATGGAAATGGAAATAACTAATTTGAATAGAAGTAGATATGAAAACTTTTGTACGAAAATGTATAAAATGATTTTAAAAGCTATGATTGGATATTATTGCTAATTAGGATATGTAGGTATTATAAAGGGAAAGGAAAATTGGGATTTTTGATTTATGAAGATAATTTGAATTGACCGACTAAAAAGGTATTTGTTCAAATTTCTGTATGAAATTTGATTGGGTTTTTGATCTAGCCACTTGGCTTTATGTTTTCTTTTGGAATTTGGGAGCCTGTAGAGGCATTTTGTAGTTGTACCGAGCTAGCCGTGCAAAGGATTTGTTTTAATTTCTGTATGAAATTTGATTGGGTTTTTGATCTAGCCACTTGGCCTTTTGTTTTCTTTTGGAATTTAGGAGCCTGTAGAGGCATTTTGTAGTTGTACAGAGCTAGCCGTGCAAAGGAGACGCTGGCAAAAATTTTCAAAAGTTTAGGGAGTTAGAAAATTTTGATAATTCAAAATTTGTTTTTAAATTCAAATTTGAATTGTTAAGTAAGCAATATTGTTTGTAACTTATGGATAAGTTTGGAAAGCTAGAAAAAGGGTTAGTGTGTCTTAAATAAAATATATGTTATGTTGTGCAGTTAATGCGCTTGGTAGATTCAAAGCGGTGGAGATGCAAAAAGTCATAGCGGGGATACATCAAGGATATAGCGGGATATAGCGGATGACTCTAAAATAGCATATAAAACTCGTACTTTTTGTTTTTACAAATATATAAATGGTTATTAAATGAAAAATTATCATTTAAATAAATTATAAATAATACATAAATAATTTAGATAAAAACATGTGCGAATATACTTTAAATAAACGAAAAACTGTTATATAACATAATTGAATTTGGCAGAATATTAGAGTATTTTCACTTCTGAAAATATATTAAAAATTAAATCAAATAAATTAGTTTAATAATTTTATAATGTATAAATGAAAATTTTCAATTCATTTTATTAAAAAAGATATAGCGGGAATAGCGGAAATAACGGGATATAGCGAAAATAGCAGGGATTAAAGCGGAAAGGCTATATTCTGGGGCTATATGGCAGCATACTTCGATAGGGGTTTGGGATTTTATGTTGCCATATACGAGATATTTTAATATTATAATATATATTCATAGTTAAACGTCATTATCTCCTAGTCAGCCTATCTTCCTCTCGAAGACTCAACTCTTCAATTTTTTTATATAGCAAGGGCCTATATTCTTTCAGATAACTAAATAAAATAAAGGAATCGAAATTCACAGATCGAAAATAAAATGGTAGCCGAGCTTTTCAAATCTACTGCCCTTCCTTTTTGTCTACAAATCAAAATCAAAATCAATTTTCAATCACCAATTCATGTCTAGTTCAACGAGATTCCTTTTCACGATCTAAATCCCCAAATTAAATCCAATTTGAAAAAAAAATATTTAAATCGAAAGCTTGAATGTTCCTCTTCGATTCGAGGACGGCTCGAAACAATTGTAACGGCTGCGCGCGTTTGGGTCAGATGCGAAGATTGTGCTCAAGCTCGAGATGCTAGGCGATAGTTTCGTGTGGTTCATTGGCGTTCGGGCTGGTAGGAGAGGAGGTGAGTGACGTCGTCACTGCAGTCTGGTCGAAGTGCTGTTGAGTTAGGGCAGACGATTGTGAGGTCGTTGATCGAGGCCGTGCGTCGCGTTTGTTTTCGAACGCGCGTGTTCGATTGGGATCGCAAGTTCGACGTCGATGTCAAAAGTGACAAAAGCCTTTAGGATGGGCATGTTCATGTTGATCGAAAAAGGAGGTATGCATGCTGTTCTTTTCAATTTAATTTGGTAATATCTATACAGGAAGCAGAAATATAATATTTACAGTAAGGTATAATCGATTAGTTTAATTACTAAATTTGTGTTGTTAAAAGAAAATTATTTTACAGTAAAATTTATGACACAACTTTGTTTAAATTTTATATACATAGGTAAGATTTTTTTAAAATCTACGGTAGGATATAAAATTGTTATTTTCAATTCAAAGATTTATACATATGAACAGTAAGAAAGTATAATAATATGTATACACCTGTCTGTTTAATTATAGATAAACAGAAGCTTTAAAAAGTTTTAATTTAGAAAGAAAATATAATATATATATATATATATATATATATAGGAAAGTAGTTTAAAACTAAATTATATGTTTAAACCCAAATTTTTAGTTAAAATTAAATAAATAAATGATAATTAATTATTCGATTGGTTCGAATATTAATAAATCATATAATTGTTTATTCAAGGTCAAGAATCAAGAAACCAAGGCAATATTGGAATGGATTGCAAATAAAAGCAAAGGTGAGTTAATCTCACTCTTCTAGATTGCTACTTAAATTTAATAGTTAAATTTAAAAAAAAATGGTTGGATGATTGAATTGATTTCATGTTCTATATTATATATAGTATAGTATATATAGTATATATTGGAGTGATTGATTTCCCGCATTGTATAGCGGATGAGACCCTATACGCCGCATAATAGCGGATGATATTTTATTTAAAACCCATATAACATGATATTCCACCTCGAAGTGGAATTGGTATTTTATACTGTGCTAACATCTGTGGATGCAGGAAAACAGGTTGGGGGGATCCAACTGGATTCCTCAAAGTTATTTATATCGTTTAATATTCCGTGTTATGAATATTTGTTATTCTGTGATGAATGTTATTGATAATTGGAATATTGAATGCTGTGGTTTGCTTGAATATATTTTGGTACACTGAGTTATCAAAATATATAGAATTGGATTTTTGAAAACAAAATAAAAGAGTGAATTTTTAAGTAAATAATTATAGAGAATTTGAATAAAAATAAGAATGAAGTGGAAAGAAATAAAAGTGATTTTTAAAATTATAATAAATAAATTTCGTGTATGAAAAGGTGATTTTGAATAAACAGAAAAATAATGATTTTAAACTTAATTGATATTATTTAGAGGAATAAAGAATTTATTTTAAGAACTGAAGCTTTAAATTTATTGAAATAGATAAAGAAGGAATTTATTTCAAAATGGAGTAAATTGGAAATCAATTTGGAAATTGATTTAAGTGTTTGAAATTGGAAATTTAAAGGAGAATGTGACTATGAAATTTATAAACTGGGTTTATAAATAGTAAACTAATATATCAGTGGATATTTGGGAAAATAAATTCACCGTGGGAATTTATTAAAGGAACGGGTAAATTTGTTTAAAAATAAATAGTGATTTATTTTTAAAAGATGTGAAAGAAAAGTGTATTTCCTGGATCGCCAAGTACGTTTTCGAAGCAAATTTTGTTAAAAGTTTTAAGTTGTTTAAAAAGTATGTTTAGAAAAATTATTATTTATAAATGTTTAAATCCTAAAGAAGTATTTTCTTTTAGTCTATTTATATCAGTAATTATTTAGAGATGGCTTGGTATTATGTTTTGAAGGTTAGAAATTTAGTTTTATATTGTACAAGGTAGTTTATTTTAATTATTCTTAAAGTATATATTTTGAATAAGTATTAAAGTAATTTTAATATAAATGTTTTAAAGGATATTTTATAATAAAGAGTTTTAAATTATTTTAAAAATCTTAAGTTTTGTGCCTGGTGTTTTCAGTGGAAATAAATATTTAGAAATTTATTTCATGAGGAAAGTGTGGTTTTGAAACTGTTTAAAAAAAAGGTTTGAAAGTGGGAATATATCTTGCGTAGATATTTTGAGGTTAATAAATAATTTGGTGAAATTATTTATGATTGATGGCTGTTTGTAAATGTTATTTATGCAGCAAGGCTAGTTGGGTAGCGCCCATTAGAGTGAGGTCATCCCCGCCTAGATGTCCCTTTTTATTCGGCTTACTGGTGCGGTTGCTGATCCCAACCGTAGGGTGATCTTACTCGAGATTATCCAGTAAGGGGCAGTCCCGGTCTTGTATTGCAGGGGATTAGGAGTAATCCTCGGTACAGTGATCTAGGCCACGTACCGTGACAGATGGTACCCCAGTGCCTAGTCATTAGTTGGAAATCCATTTTCCCTACGCGCCCGTACAGTTTTGATTTGCCCAACTATTGATGAAACGTGAGATGCAAGTATTTCAACTTGATTCTATTTTACTTTCTATAGAAACTATTATAATATCAAAGAATTTAATACAAAGTTTTTTAGCTATCGTAAGGCAAAAACCTGACATGTTTATTTGTGGCGTGGTCTTACGAGATCCTTTTGTTTTCAAAGGATTTTGAAACTCTAATAATCAATTTGAGTGTTATTTTCTCACGTTGGTATTCCAGACTGACTCAGGTGTTATTTAACTATAATGCTCGAGTCAGACCGAGTATTATTGGATACATGATATGATGCTGTAGTGCTTAGGAGACGAGATGGATGGCCATACGTACTTCCATACTTTATTATTATTCCGCAGTGTATTCAGTTTTGTAAGGACAAGTTGTGATAACTATCCAGTGGTGTGTATTGTGGTCATTGAACTCTGAGGATGTATTCTGGTGATATAGTGTATAAACAGATATACTTGCTTTTGTGTAACGATTAGTTATTATCTATTATATTTTATTTCGCTACGATGGTTAGATACTGATATTGTTTTCTATTTTCTTCTTCTACCACTTCTTCTTTAACCCAAATGGTTCATATTTCTGTTCATCTTGAGTTGATTGATGTAGAATAGTGTTGACTCAAGGGTACGGATTATGGGTCATTACATCATCATTAATATGACGCCCCACCTCTATACCCACGCTAGCCAAGAACACTACGGAGTAATGCTGTCGACTAGCACGGAGAATAAGGCTGTTGAGGAGCGACCATCCGTATAATTGCTTTGCGCGAGCATCGATATGTCAGATAGTATAATATGCATTTCTTATCAAGAGGGAAATCCGACATACCGACACAAACTCAAAGCTATCACACGGTGGCTATAATATCTTCGGAAACAAATATAGAAATAAAAATAACATAAATCAGTCACAGACAATTCATATCACAAAGGCGGAAATAGATATGAATATTACACATAAATGTGTATATCAGAGTAGTGGTCTAAAAAGATCCACAATATCACAAAAGAATAGTTACACGAACTTACACAAAAGAATAAGTATACATCATGGAGTCTATATCTCAAATGTATACAACAAAAACTACTAATCTAAGTAGTTAACCAAAAGTCAGAGAAATCAATCCCAAGGGAGAAGTCAAGCAGAAGCATCTGTAACATCTCGGTCTGACCCGAGTATTATTTAATAAGAAAATAATAAACGGATCAGTCTAACTATAAATATTAGATGAAACGATATAGAATAAGAGATATGACTAAACACACAATAATCACAATGCCAAGCTGTGATATATATATATATATATATATATATATATACACACACACACACACACACACACACACTTAGTTGATAATCATCAAGAGATTAATCAATGTCACCAAATCTACACAAGAATCAAAGAAACGTCATACTCCTTATTTCGTTCACCAACCCATAAATATTGACGATAATATCAATGTCAATCACAAAAGTCAATGACACACAAATTCCAGAAGACTACATAAGAAATCCAGAAACCACTAAAGTCAATGACACACAAATTCACCAATGCACAAATATCGATAAGGCTTATCAATAGGAATCACGAAAATTGGTGAAGCACAAATTATAGAAATCATCTCAAGAAGTCCAGAAATCACAAAGGGAGGGAAGGCCTATCACAAACGGGAGCATAAAGCCCACCAACACGTGTATCACAAACGGAATGCTAATTCCATGGTTGCTAACCATGACAAATTGAGCCGAAGCTCCACAAACGGCCCGAAGACCATGGGTTGCTACCCCACCAAATTGAGTCGAAACTCCACAAAACGGGGTTTAGTCTCCCTCGTAGACAAAGAGACATCGCACATTGCTAGTCTAAATCACAAAGATGATCGTCATGATCAACGAGAAGTGTCAATTACACTAAGCTAGTAAATATATGAGTTTAGCTTCATGTCCCATAACCACTTGCTTAACTTAAATATTTACGAACAAACTGTAGATTTCCACTAGAAAATTGTCACAAGAGATTCAATCGAACAAGTCCAAGAATTAACCGACGAAGTAAACGCAAGCGTTTCATACCACTCATTTTACTAAGTCGTTTAATTAGATTTCTCATACGAGTGAGGTAAAGGTTTGTATATACTAATAGATTGGAAAATGGTTTAAGAAACGAGCTTTATACTAAAATAGTGTTGAAATCATTTGAAGAAAGAGTTTTGATATTTACTACTAGTATAGAAAACCTTTATATTTTTTAAAGTGACAAATCACAAAGAAGATTGTAAGAACAATCAATCACTAAAATTCACATTCGAAGACGTGAATAAAATCCAAAGAAACCGATAAAGAATCCATCGAAATGGATATTCAAAAATCCCTAAATAGGAGTCATCAAAGGCATAATAAATGATAACAACAAATAGGATCATCACGTATCGATTTAAATTGGAATTCTCAAGCGAAAAGGCAAGTAGGCAAAACACTGCTGATTCATACGTCTGAAACAAGTCATTCAGACGTCTGAATCTGGAAATATAAAAATTTCCAGAACACAATTCAGACGTCTGAATCAAGTGTTTCAGACGTCTGAAATAGGCATATTTTAGCCTATTTCCTTTCTGGTTCCAAATGAACCAATTCAGACGTCTGAAACCATATATTCAGACGTCTGAATCTGGGAATAGAAAACTTCCCAGAACAATATTCAGACGTCTGAATATCACGTTTCAGACGTCTGAATGAAGGGTTTAGGGCATTCCCTGAACCTAGGCTAAAAATGGCCAAACGAATATCGGAAACGATCGAATGAGCAAATGGCGATGACTAAGGAATTACGTCGCATGACAACCCAGCCTAAACGGCTCTTCTATACGCCTCAAATATCAATGTCCAAATATCCATAATAGGATTTTCACAAATTAGACCAAAACACCAAAAATTGGAATATACACGAAATCGATCCAAACCAAAATTGATTGCACATGAATAAACATTAGGAATTCATACCTAACAATCGAAGATAATTATAGACAAAGATGTGAGATAAAAATCTCACCTTTGAACCCAAACGATTAGAGAAGAAGCTCGAAATCAAAAGAGAATCAACCACACTTCAATCTCACACAAGAAGCTTGAATCTATGCTTAAAAGAGAAACATTTCCCAAATTAGGTTTAGGAATTTCTGAATTTTGATAAGAGAATGAGTTGGAGAAGAAGAAGGAGATACTTACTAATGGGTTCTCTTGAGTTTGGAGCTAGAGCTTGGATTTTGCAAATGAACTAGGGCTTAGGAATTTCCATTTCCAATCTCTTCCCCCATTATTCTCTTAAGCTTAAGAGTGTTAGGAAATGAGGAGTGAATGAAGAGGAGAGGGTTGGGACTGAATACATAAGTGGGGTTATTGGACTAAGCCCAAACCAAAACCCTAAGTAAAAAGTGACAAAAATCAACTTTCTCCAAACATATCGAAGCTTATACTCAAAAAGGTCGCACAGGTCATTTTGAACTCAATGGGGGTGGTCTCGAGTCCCAATTCGACTGTTTGCACAAAGTAGCTTTTCGGACCAAAATCCGATGAACGGTGAAATATTTAAATAAAATATTTAAATATATAATCGATAAATATGCGGGTTGTTACAGACTCCCCTCCTTAAAGAAATTGCGTCCTCGCAATAATTAAGAAGAAAATATATCATAACAACCGTGGAAGCATATCAACACAAAAGAAAATTTGAATCAAGAATTTCACCGTAAAGAGCACGAAGGAGTAAATCCGAAAGTTTTCGTTCGATGAATTCTCAAGATTTCACATGAGCAATCCTTAGGATTTGAGAACCATTGAACTTTTATCAAAAAGAATATCTTTATATCGAAGGTGCTCTACCTCCAAAGTAATGATGCGAATAGAATGTTGCTCAAAAGTCAAATTTGGTGAAACTTCAATCCCTCAATAACACCGGGCTCAAGAATAAAAAACGGAAACATAAAAGCATTTCCATAGTCAAAAGACGTGGAAAACGTCAAGAATAGCAGAAAGTTGAGCCGGTGCAACGACGTAGTACAAATACGGTACGCCCGAGAAACTAGAAACTCGAATAATTTGGAACGCCGACGTAGTACAAAGACGGTACGTCCAATGAACCAAAAAGCCAAGTCATTGATGTAGTGCAAACGGTACATCCAATGAATCAAAAAGCGAAGTCATTGATGTAGTCCAAACGGTACATCCAATGAATCAAAGACACTGATGTAGTACAAACGGTACATCCAATGAATCAAAAAGCGAAGACATTGATGTAGTACAAACGGTACATCCAATGAATCAAAAAGCGAAGACATTGATGTAGTACAAACGGTAAATCCAATGAATCAAAAGCAAAGACATTGATGTAGTACAAACGGTACATCCAATGAATCAAAAGCAAAGACATTGATGTAGTACAAACGGTACATCCAATGAATCAAACAACAAAGACATTGATGTAGTACAAACGGTACATCCAATGAATCAAACAACAAAGACATTGATGTAGTACAAACGGTACATCCAATGAATCAAACAACAAAGACATTGATGTAGTACAAACGGTACATCCAATGAATCAAATAACAAAGACATTGATGTAGTACAAACGGTACATCCAATGAATCAAAAGCAAAGACATTGATGTAGTACAAACGGTACATCCAATGAATCAAAAGCAAAGACATTGATGTAGTACAAACGGTACATCCAATGAATCAAACAACAAAGACATTGATGTAGTACAAACGGTACATCCAATGAATCAAATAACAAAGACATTGATGTAGTAAAACGGTACATCCAATGAATCCAAAAAGAAAAGACATTGATGTAGTACAAACGGTACATCCAATGAATCAAATAGCAAAGACATTGATGTAGTACAAACGGTACATCCAATGAATCAAACAGCAAAGTCATTGATGTAGTACAAACGGTACATCCAATGAATCAAAGACACTGATGTAGTACAAACGGTACATCCAATGAATCAAAAGCAAAGACATTGATGTAGTACAAATGGTACATCCAATGAATCAAATCTCAAATAATTCGGAACACCGACGCAGTACAAAAACGGTACGTCCAATGAACCGAAGCCCGAATGATTTCGAAAAACCGACGTAGTACAAAAACGGTACGTCCAATGAACCGAACACAAAAAAAGGACATCGGACGCTAGTCCATAAAAGAAATGAGATGAAACTCAATAAAACGAAGTACACCAAAACGCCCGATGAACTTGGTAAAAAGATGATTCCATTCCGACATCATCAAAGAATCAACACCTTATTGCCTACGACAAAACGTATTGGCAACACGATTTCCCCTTCGGGAATAAAAAGAATATCAAGATCATAAGATGCTAGGAACTCGAGTCAACATGCAGTTCCTTAAGAGAACATAAATATTCCAAAGATTTATGATCGAGATAGAGAACAAATTTCTCATCCAAATATGATGATGCCAAATTCCAAAAGCAAAAACAATAGCCGAGAGCACTAGATCATAAGTGGCATATCTAGTCTCGATAAGCTATAATGATTTAGAAGCACAAGTGATAGCACGTTCTCTTTGGCAAGAGAACGGCATCCAAACCAATACGACTAGTATCGGTACAAATAGCAAAGTCTTGGTTCCCCTTCAGGAATCACAAGAACAAGAGTATCGAAAGGAAGAGTTCTTTTAGATAATCTTCTTTCTCGAAAAGCTAAAACTTTCAAAATCACAATTATTTCAATGTAAAAATATTTCTAGAAAAATTTACAATTTACAAGTCAATATATCGTGTCTAATTGTCACATCAAAGCGTTTAGGAAATTCCTATCGATAACGTTGATCAAGCGCATCGACTAAAATTCTTAAAGCACTCAATGGGCAATACAATCACAAAATCATCTTCTACAGGATAAATAAATCTCTTAAAAAGTTTTAAGAATATTCTTTGTTTGTTTCAAGAACAAAATCCAGTTTTACTTATAAATAAATCTTATGAAAAAGATTTGCAAAATTTTAAATTACTATTTTCATCCAAAATCAAGAAATACAAGAATGGTCTCATCGAAATATTCATAGAATATTCGATTTATAAAATGGATGAAATAAGCTGGACAAATTGAATGACATAATGAGTCATTCATAAGAATCATAACGAGTGCGGAATGCGGTAAGTGGAATGCTAACTTCCACAACTCGTAGCAAATGAAAATCGGTGATAAGGTCGAATTGGAAAGACCTTAGCACCACTCAAAAGATTGCTTAGGAGATATTCCTAAGACAAACTCAAAAATACTGGAAAAGTTTCACAAATTATTTAGATAAGAGAAATAATACTTTCCTCACCATAAGGGCTTAAAGAATAAAATGATGCCATCAAATTGGAATCAAAATCACAAAGGAAAAACAGAAATCTACTTAACAGATAGAAAATGTCGAAGATGAAGAGTCCACTCAGAAAATAGGATATAGGCTTCATAATGATTAAGCCAATCCTATCGCACAAATCAATTCCGGAGCCTAAGCAAAAATATCGGCTCGGAAAGAAAAATCACATAAAATAATTTCGACATCTAAACAAAAGCAAATTGTTGCGGATCCATCCGGATTCACAATCCTCAAAGAAGTCTTCAAGCCCAAAAATGTTTAAAAAGAATCAACAAGTTCTTTTGATATAAATTAGTGAGATGGAACCCATATCAAAAAAAAACTCGAAAAGGAAAATCATAAAACAAATGTCATCAAGGATAGAATGACTACCTTGACTAAGAGAAGAGTTGCTAGGGGCTTGCAGCTTTCCTTCTCCCTTGCTTGGAAGCCTAGGGCACGAAGATAAAAGATGACCCGGTTTCTTGCAATAGCGACAAGAATGGGGTTTTGGACACATATTCGCATAGTGTTCCTTAGAATTACAATTGTAGCATCCTCCACGATTAGGGATTGGAGTCTTTGCTACAAAAGTAGTTTGCTTCACTCTCTTATTGGGATTAAGGCTCTTGAACTTAATATGCCTCTTCTTGGAAGTCCCAATATCACAAACACTTCCTTTACCAACCTCTCCATGAAGAAGAGTAACATCCACAAGCTGATTGAAAGAAACTTGAAGTTTCAAAGGTAGAACCATTTCGGAGTTCTTACTTAAAGCATAGATAAACTCTTGATTCTTTACAAGATCCAAAAGTTGTTGAGCAGACATAAATACTCCATCCTAGGGAGTAGAACTAGATTGACCGGCGCTGGGACGGCCAGGTCTAACCATTTCTCTTCTTTAAGAAAGAAAGAAAGAAGAGGAAAAAGTTATTCTCAGAATAAATTTCAATCAAACTTGATTGATAAAACAAGGAATCATAAAAAAATTAGGATAAATCGGTACGAGGACACGAATTAAATCCTAAAGCACGACTCCTAAGATGGACTTAGGACGACGATCCTTGTTATAATATTCCATATTGTTCCGAAGTTTGGCTTTGATACCAAGCTGTGACGCCCCAACTCTATACCCACGCTAGCCAAGAACACTACGGAGTAATGCTGTCGACTAGCACGGAGAATAAGGCTGTTGAGGAGCGACCATCCGTATAATTGCTTTGCGCGAGCATCGATATGTCAGATAGTATAACATGCATTTCTTATCAAGAGGGAAATCCGACATACCGACACAAACTCAAAGCTATCACACGGTGGCTATAATATATTCAGAAACAAATATAGAAATAAACATAACATAAATCAGTCGCAGACAATTCATATCACAAAGGCGGAAATAGATATGAATATTACACATAAATGTGTATATCAAAGTAGTGGTCTAAAAAGATCCACAATATCACAAAAGAATAGTTACACGAACTTACACAAAAGAATAAGTATACATCATGGAGTCTATATCTCAAATGTATACAACAAAAACTACTAATTTAAGTAGTTAACCAAAAGTCAGAGAAATCAATCCCAAGGGAGAAGTCAAGCAGAAGCACCTGTAACATCTCGGTCTGACCCGAGTATTATTTAATAAGAAAATAATAAACGGATCAGTCTAACTATAAATATCAGATGAAACGATATAGAATAAGAGATATGAATAAAAACATAATAATCACAATGCCAAGCTGTGATATATATATATATATATACACACACACACACACTTAGTTGATAATCATCAAGAGATTAATCAATGTCACCAAATCTACACAAGAATCAAAGAAACGTCATACTCCTTATTTCGTTCACCAAACCATAAATATTGACGATAATATCAATGTCAATCACAAAAGTCAATGACACACAAATTCCAGAAGACTACACAAGAAATCCAGAAATCACTAAAGTCAATGACACACAAATTCACCAATGCACAAATATCGATAAGGCTTATCAATAGAAATCACGAAAATTGGTGAAGCACAAATTCTAGAAATCATCTCAAGAAATCCAGAAATCACAAAGGGGGGGAAGGCCTATCACAAACGGGAGCATAAAGCCCACCAACACGTGTATCACAAACGGAATGCTAATTCCATGGTTGCTAACCATCACAAATTGAGCCGAAGCTCCACAAACGGCCCGAAGACCATGGGTTGCTACCCCACCAAATTGAGTCGAAACTCCACAAAACGGGGTTTAGTCTCCCTCGTAGACAAAGAGACATCGCACATTGCTAGTCTAAATCAAAAAGATGATCGTCATGATCAACGAGAAGTGTCAATTACACTAAGCTAGTAAATATATGAGTTTAGCTTCATGTCCCATAACCACTTGCTTAACTTAAATATTTACGAACAAACTGTAGATTTCCACTAGAAAATTGTCACAATAGATTCAATCGAACAAGTCCAAGAATTAACCGACGAAGTAAACGCAAGCGTTTCATACCACTCGTTTTACTAAGTCGTTTAATTAGATTTCTCATACGAGTGAGGTAAAGGTTTGTATATACTAATAGATTGGAAAATGGTTTAAGAAATGAGCTTTGTACTAAAATAGTGTTGAAATCATTTGAAGAAAGAGTTTTGATATTTACTACTAGTATAGAAAACCTTTATATTTTTTAAAGTGACAAATCACAAAGAAGATTGTAAGAACAATCAATCACTAAAATTCACATTCGACGACGTGAATAAAATCCAAAAAAACCGATAAAGAATCCATCGAAATGGATATTCAAAAATCCCTAAATAGGAGTCATCAAAGGCATAATAAATGATAGCAACAAACAGGATCATCACGAATCGATTTAAATTGGAATTCTCAAGCGAAAAGGCAAGCAGGCAAAACACTGCCGATTCAGACGTCTGAAACAAGTGATTCAGACGTCTGAATCTGGAAATATAAAAATTTCCAAAACACAATTCAGCCGTCTGAATCAAGTGTTTCAGACGTCTGAAATAGGCATATTTTAGCCTATTTCCTGTCTGGTTCCAAATGAACCAATTCAGACGTCTGAAACCATATATTCAGACGTCTGAATCTGGAAATAGAAAACTTCCCAAAACAATATTCAGACGTCTGAATATCACGTTTCAGACGTCTGAATGAAGGGTTCAGGGCATTCCCTGAACCTAGGCCAAAAATGGCCAAACGAATATCGGAAACGATCGAATGAGCAAATGGCGATGACTAAGGAATTACATCGCATGACAACCCAGCCTAAACGGCTCTTCTATACGCCTCAAATATCAATGTCCAAATATCCATAATAGGATTTTCACAAATTAGACCAAAACACCAAAAATTGGAATATACACGAAATCGATCCAAACCAAAATCGATTGCACACGAATAAACGTTAGGAATTCATACCTAACAACCGAAGATAATTATAGACAAAGATGTGAGATAAAAATCTCACCTTTGAACCCAAACGATTAGAGAAGAAGCTCGAAATCAAAAGAGAATCAACCACACTTCAATCTCACACAAGGAGCTTGAATCTATGCTTAAAAGAGAAACATTTCCCAAATTAGGTTTAGGAATTTCTGAATTTTGATAAGAGAATGAGTTAGAGAAGAAGAAGGAGATACTTACTAATGGGTTCTCTTGAGTTTGGAGCTAGAGCTTGGATTTTGCAAATGCACTAGGGCTTAGGAATTTCCATTTCCAATCTCTTCCCCCATATTCTCTTGAGCTTAAGAGTGTTAGGAAATGAGGAGTGAATGAAGAGGAGAGGGTTGGGACTGAATACATAAGTGGGTTTATTGGGCTCAGCCCAAACCAAAGCCCTAAGTAAAAAGTGACAAAAATCAACTTTCTCCAAACATATCGAAGCTTATACTCAAAAAGGTCGCAAACGTCATTTTGAACTCAATGGGGGTGGTCTCAAGTCCCAATTCGACTGTTTGCACAAAGTAGCTTTTCGGACCAAAATCCGATGAACCGTGAAATATTTAAATAAAATATTTAAATATATAATCGATAAATTTGCGGGTTGTTACAATTAATTAATTAAAATGATTTTATTTTCATTATAAAACATATATATTGAATATTTAAAATTAATTAAATATTCACTTGTCAGAGAAATGAAATTCTGAGTCGTTACATTCTTCCCCCTTAAAAGAATTTCGTCCCTTAAATTACACCTCGACCTATCCTAGAAAACACTTAACACTATAGATCAACTCGTATAATGTACACAGATCATTCTTTTGCAAAATTTGATTCGATCACAACTCGAATACATAACTTTCCTTCCAAATTAGTATCGGTCACTCGATTCTCTAGTGCGAACTCCGATCAAGCTCCTTGATTTGAAACCTCTATTCTCCTTACATAGTTGTAACTATGATAGAAAACCTTGCGGACTAAGAACCCTCATCAAGTGCTCACCATCAAAAGTCGGGTAATAGGTCCTTATTCAAAATAGTGCAACACCTCAAAGTCATGCACTCGAATCTTGGATCACTTTATATGGAAAGAGAAATGATCTACGTCCAACTTACACGTTTACTTAATTGGTCCTCCCTAATACTAATTCTATTTCAACCAAAATATTTATGAAAAAATTTCATAAACTACACTGGTTCAACTTGGATTCTACTCCACTACATCCTAAAATCATATATCCTTATCTGATTCCATTATTCCATTTCGCTTTCATTTTCCTAAGAAAAATTCAAGATCCATTTACCTGCCTTTTATTTCCAATTTTTTTAAAGTGGAACTCTATACTTTAAATCATACAAATGTACATGCACAGCCCGAGTAACTCCAAAACGATACTAAGAAACTGGGCATCACTAATCAGTATCATACATTCCCTTACTAAGAAGGTACTCAAGGGAAGTGTTTACAATCTAAACACGTTTCTTTTCAAATTTTAAGTTATTTTTGAGCCACTCGAACTAAATAACTTAAAAATATTCCTTTTATTTCCAAATTCTCATTTTTGGAGCAATACTTTACATTTTCCGTCAAAATATATCACCAACTCACTTTGGGTTTGTTTGGGTTGAACTTGTTTCAATCGTACAACGATAAAGAGAATAATTAACTAAGTATCCCACAACGTTCACCTAGGCAATCATCTGATCGTCAGTTGGAAGATTATTCCGATCATCAAAAAACAATCAAGACTTGTTCCTACACCAATCCAAAGATAACACTTTTTACTTACACTTTTATTCCTAAAAATTTATACTTAAACCAAATTGGTTTCAAATATTATTATTATTTTCTCAAAACCTTGAAAATCAATTTTCAAAGGCACCGAGATTTAGATTCTCAAGATTTCAACCTAAGTTTCTTCCAACTTAAATGATACATTTCTATTAACCTGTTTTATAAATCACTTCTATTATATCATTTTTATATATTTATCCAAAAATATTCAAACTTTGAAATCAAATTCTACCTTAACATCGAACGCCTCTTAGTCAAACTGTGAAACTTAATTCACAAGGTGTTCGTTTCCATATTTTTCATAATCCATATCTACCCAAACCATATCATAAAAAGGGAACATACTAACAATAGTCAATGCTCAACTAGATGAGCATGATTAAAACAACCCTAAATGATAATAACAACAACAACAACATAATATTATTATCTCCTAACACCTCAACCAACTATATTATGTTGAAACTTCGTCTACGACTTTTCATACTTACGATATTTTGACTACGACAACTTTATACGTTGGTTTTATATACTAACTTGTTTTTGCAGGAATATTTACAAGACCGGATTCAAATAAGCTTCATAATATACATATGTTTTGTACTGAGTCTTTGTCTAGAGTTAAAATGATGTTAAAATCTCTCCTTTTGGATATATATGATGATACGTGCACATGCACACATTTCTAGAGCATATTTGCATTTTCTGGTCAAAATCAAACGTCTGAATTGACCATTTCAGACGTCTAAATCTGGAATCAAAGATGATTTTCCAAATAATATTCCGATGTCTGAATTGGTAACTTCAGACGTCTGAATCAGTATCTTCAGACGTCTGAATCAGGTCAGAAAAGACCTTTTTGCTTTCTGATTTGCACATGAATGACTTCAGAAGACCGAACTTTATTTTTCAGACGTCTGAATTCTTATAACGGCTATATTTCTGAACAGACATTTCTCTTCCATAAAGAGATATAACTTTTAATCAACAGGTATGACCATATGTTTTCATGATAACTATCCACGAACAATTGCACCTTTTTATAATCTATATAAACATGTTAGAATCATCAATTTGATTAACCGAAAATCGATCTAACTCTTTATAACGACCGTGATTTTTGAATTACCGTCGTAATAAATATTTTAAAAATCTGTAACGACCGTGATTTCATTACCGTCGAAATAAAAATTTTAAATGGAAATTTTAATTTGAAATTTGTAGAAAATGTAAATTACGATTCACAAGAATTTAGTTCAGCTTGCATGTGTGTCATATTGTTGGGAAAGTCCAGGTTATATTTTCCCAAACATTTTTGGCTCGCGTACAAGTGTAAGCACAACTCATTTTCACGTTACGAGCTTGCTATTTAAGAATGTGCCTTGTTGATATGAAGCATCTGATGTAACAAATGGAAACCATTTATATACCTCATGTTTTGTAACAAACGAATGTTGTTCCAACTTGTAGTTGGAGCAACCAAATGTGTTGTAGAACATGTACATGAAACAAGACTCAGAATGAATACATGCTTTAATTCCTAGTATGCATAAGTCAGTACTGTAGCAGTTACACCATGCTAGTCTATAAGTTTATGAAATACTATTTTAACCAAAGTGAATTTAGCTTTGGAATTCTTGCTTTCTAAGTTTGAATTACTTGCTGCAAATACCACATATCCACAACTAAAAGCATAAATAATAAAATTGGAACAAAATTAACAAACTTGTGCCACTTGAATAGGTATCACAGGTTTGTTACCAAGGCAATTTAATGTTTGTACTGGTATTTCTTTATGTTGCCTGTTTGTTCATTAGCGTGCATAAGAAGATATCCACCTGCGTGCAAAATAATTGCATGCATTTGAAGTTTCGAAATTATAATGTGTGTATAAATGCTTTTAAGAAATTTAATCGGCCGAGTCATTGTTCATGTGTGCATGTGTACAAAATAAGATGTGCATGCATGCGTGAAATGTTATGGCCAGATTCTCATATTTCCCAACTTTATTCGTGCGTGTAAAAAGTATAGAACAAATATTATAAAGCAAGTGGGAATGTTACTTTGTTGGGAATAAAGTGTGAAGCCAATGTAAATATTAATTTCTTTGCTGTCATAAAGTTTGAAATTACTTTTCTCCCATCATCACATTTTGCAGCACTTCCTTTATTCTCACCGAAGCATGTTTTCAATTTAATGCCAATGTACTACAAAGCACACCAGCACACTTGCTTTTTGAATTGTTTATACATTTTGAAAACTAAACCAAAGAAAAGTATAAGCTGCAACATTATTCTGCTCATTCTTTCCAATAGCACGACAAAGGAAGTATGGCCGAACAAATTGTTGCTTTCTTCTCAGTCGTTAATGTTTTGAACCCAAATCCAAGGTGTGCGTCAAGCTCACACTTCTAATTTAATCGTTTGAACTTGGTTGTACTGCCTTGAGTTCTAGTTGCTTCATTGTGTTCGGATGTGGTGTTGTCGCCATTCACTGCTGCATTGATACATGTACATGTCTTGTAGAAATATTGCATTCACTTGCATTCACTTGCATCCACAGTGTCACTGCCTATTAGGCATGAGGTCTGTGGTTTCGGTATCACTTTTTGCTGCAGTGTTCAGTGTAAATTGAGGTTTAATTGTTGCACTTGAAAATGCAGACTTCGTATGGAAGTTGTTTAACACTTCCTGTTGAAATCCGGCCACACGCATGGCCTTCTTTAAGTGCTCTGGTCATTATAAAATTTGCCTATTCATCATTTCCATTTATATGTTTTTAGTTCGTTTGTGTGCTCAAATTATAATCCAAGTTATTTTAAATCTTACATGCGTGCATAGTGTAAAAATTCCGAACATCATTTGCATTCTTAAAAATTTTAGTGGGGATACAATGATTTGCATGAGTGCAAAACTTTTACCTGCGTGTATTATTTTGAGAATGCTAATTAATTGTATATAGTGATGTGTCCAGATACCTTCATCTACTTACGTGTAAACCAAGTGCATGTGAATTGAACTAAGGTCCTTGCAAACCAAGTGCATGCATATCCAGTCCAAGTCCAGGCACAATAATATTATTCATTCATGCGTGATCCAAGTATTATATACATGCAAACTTGTCATATACAAGTGTAAGTCCAGTCAAATTTTCGCGTGCTTATTAAAGTGAACTGGCCCATATTTATTTAACAACTTCTTTTCACCATTAATTCACATTCTATTTATCTTTGTTATTTCGTGCGTGTGAAAAATATAGGTGTGAAGATTTTATTTGTGTTAAAATGTTAATAGTGCACTGTATTAAACACATCTAATAATACACGTGTAGCAAGATGCAAGTGCAAGTCCAAATTTGCTTTTGACAGGTTTTATATTTTGTCAACATTGCATTTGGGTAACGTAGGCGTGCATGTCATACATGGTCAAGTATACGTTATTTTGTTTCATTTTGCGTACAAGAAGTTCAAGTGCTAGATTACTTGCTTTTGTATTTTTGTTCGTGCGTGCAATATTTTATAATTATAGTGGTAAAGTCCACTATTTAATTTATGTTGAATCGGTGTTTCATTTTAAAATGTTTTCTATTGCAGTTATTTTAATAACGGAATTTTTGCGTCGGTATTATAGTTTTGAAGCGTGTTGTTTTGATGGTATTTTTTTGACGAATAAAAATTACTGTTGTTTCGACTCCAGTAACCGTCAATTTTAAAGTGAATTTTCAAGCGGTTATCCCGCAATGCTGGTTTGGTATCCGTTTTTACGGCGTTTTGTGAAGCGCAATTTCTTTGTCGAAATTGCTATAGATGTAGCTGTTTTAATCGCGTGTTTTCAAAATCATTTTAAAATAAAATTGTTTCCAATTTTCTTACAATTTACGCTTTCAAAAGAATGAGGAATTGATTTAAACGTTTCAGAAAAATTAAGGACTATGAACCCTTACTTTTACTGATTCGGTTAATTCCGGACTTGTCTGTTTGAGAACGTAAAATGTTATTTATATAAAATATACAATTTTGCACTTTCAAGGAAACGATGAAGGGATTTAAACGATTTAGCAAAAGTGCGGAGTATAGAACCACACTTTTACTATTTCGATTAACTCGGACTCGTTAATTGAAATATTTGTTGTTTGATGATTTTGATCATTTTATTTGGCTTTCGAGCCACTATGCTAGGCCTTCGGGTCATATGGTGGACCTTCGGGTCATTTGTTGGACCTTCGGGTCATTTGTTGGGCACCAAAAATTATGATGACAGTACTTGGTAGGCTTCGGCCATATGTTGATGCACGTGCGGCGTAGCTAAAACTCGCCATCTGCTGGGATCGATCCATCTTTTATGTTGATGTTCTAGTTATCTGATTTTGATTTCTAGATTTTGTGACTGCTGATTTGTCTAGTTATCTTATATTGATTTCTATATTCTGTGTATTGCTGTTTTGAATTCAATTGTGAATTTAGAAGTTGATTTTGATGATGTTTAATGGGATTTCTTCCTTTAAACTATGCTGATTACGATGTTGTATAGTCTCATCCGAGATTATAATTTTGAGTATAGTCTCATTCGAGATTATAAATTTAAGTATTGTTGTTTTGAATTCAATTGGGAATTCAAAAGCTGATTTTGATTGAGTTTAAATTATGATTTCTTTATTTGAACCATGTTGATTATCTATGCTGTATAGTCTCATTCGAGATTATAATTATTTGTGTAAGTGTTATTTATCAAACACTTATTTTTGAAATTTAAATTAGACTGATCCGTTTATTATTTTCTTTTAAATAATACTTGGGTCAGACAGAGTTATTTCAAGATAATCGTTATCTCTGATTCAGTTGCTGCTTCAGCTTTTGGGATTTCACTCCATCTTCTGTCTAGTCTTCGAGGAGAACTTTTGGTTTATTATTTCTCATCTCATTTATGTTACATGTATATGTGTATTTGGTTCATGTGAACTATCGATTGTTATAGCATGTATTCCAGACTTGTCTTCCGCTATATATCTGATATCTTTGTTCTGATGTGATTATACTCATATGTGTTGTTGTTATTATGAATTCTTTTGGATTTCTCTTAAGCCATCGTATTTTCATTTTAGATTTGGATTGAATGTATATCTTTGGGAGTAATTTACACAACTCCTATCGATGTAATCAATACTCGTCTAAGGCATAACTTACCGATTGTCGCTTCTAACAAGCCTTATTATTCGCAATAGCAGACGTTATTCCTTATAATAACCTTTGTTATTGTGAGCATAGAAGTGGGGCGTTACAGCTTGTTATCAGAGCTGAGATTCAGAACGAATTATAATAAACACAGAACAGAAGCAGAATGGAACATGTGTTACAACTATTCGAGGGTTTTATTCGTGCCTTTCTAATCTATCCTTTCGTTGTTCTTATATTTGTATCCTCTCTAACAAGTTGGAATGTGTCTAAGAATATATTTTGTATTTCCGTAGTATTCTATTTGTTAAATTCTATTTCAATCTTAGATTTGAAAGTAGGACATTGGGTTTCTGATTGCCTTACTCCTCCTAGGGGTTTCAAATCTGGGAATCTTAATGTTGCTTAAGCTTCTGGTGATTCTTCTAAGCCCAATGGTATTACTCCTTCTGTTTTAGAAGGTTTTATTTTATTTCACTGCCATTCTATTAGAGTTCTTTTCGACATGGGTGCATCACATTCACTCTTGTCGAGGGAGCATGTTGATGTTATTCCTTTGGATGTTGTTACTCTTTGCGACCCTTTGAGGATTGTAAATCCTATTGGTGGATCTGCTACTCTTGGATTGTTATATGTTGATGTTGAGATTATTCTTTGTGGTTTCTCTTTTCATGCCAACCTGCAAGATATGGATCATCTTGGTTTAATATGATTTTGGGTATGGATTGGCTCGTCCGTTATGAAGTTCAATCCTATGTCCCAAAAGAACTTTATATCTCAAGCATCCCGATGCTATCGAGTAGTTATCTATTATATTTCGTACATGCTTCGAATGCTATCATTTCTTCCTTCAAATCGGAGGATTGTCTTAGCTAATATTCCGGTTGTTTTTGATTTTCTGAAGTCTTCGAGCCTATTTCGAGATTGTCGCCGAAGAGGGCAATTGGGCTCTGTATTGATCTTATCTTTGATGCTCATCCTGTCAGTCGTCCCCCCACGCGGATGTCTGCTAAGGAAAATGAGGAACTCAAGCAACAAATTATTTGAGTTGGAAGCCAAGCGATTTATTCGTTCTATCTCTTCTCCCAACTTGACTTTACCATCGGTTTTCACTTGGCTATGAGTTGTGGAAGTTAGCATTCCACTTACCGCATTCCGCACTCGTTATGATTCTTACGAATGACTTATTATGTCATTCAGTTTGCCTAGCTTATTTCATCCATTTTATGAATCGAGTATTCTACAAATATCGCGATGACTCCATTCGTGTATTTATTGATTTTGGATGAAAATAGTAGTTTAAAATTTTGCAGATCTTTTTCATAAGATTTATTTACAAGTATAATTGGATTTTTGTTTATCATATAGAAGATGACTTTGTGATTATATTGCCCATTAAGTGCTTTAAGAATTCAGGTCGATGCGCTTGATCAACATTATCGATAGGAATCTTCTAAACGCTTTGATGAGACAATTTGACACAATAAATTGATCTTTAAAAAAAAGTAAATTTTTTAGAAAATGATTTCATAAAGATTATTTGAAAGAACTCTTTTCCGATACTCTTACCCTTATGTTTCCCGAAGGGAACCAAGAATTCATTATTTGTACCAATACTAGCCGTATTAGTTTCGGTGCTGTTCTCGTGCGAAAAGAGGGTAGTTACCTATACTTCTAAATAACTAAAGCTATTGAGATTCGTTATGCTACCCATAATTCGGAGTTAGCCGCTATAGTCTTTGCTCTAAAGATTTGGCAACACTATTTATTGGGTGAGCGTTTTATTCTCTTCACTGATCATAAATCTCTGAAGTATTTATTTACTCAGAAAGAGCTTAATATGAGGCAACAGCGTTGGCTCGAATTTCTTGCTTCATATGATTTCGATATTCAGTTTACCCCTAGTAAGGGTAATTGAGTTGCTGATGCGCTTAGTCGCAAGCAGCAAGTTGTGTTTCCATGATGCTAACAGAGTGGAATATTTTGGAAGCTTTATCTCTTTGTGATATTACGGACTATCTGTAACGACCCGGAATTTTGGGCAATATCGATTTAATAATCTGTATAAATAATTTAATTGGTTTAATGATTTTCTTTGTAATTTTAACTTAAAATTGGCTAATTTAATCTTTTAAAGGTTAATAAATTTTAATCTGACAATATTGATAAGAGTTATTTTCCAAAGCTAATGAAATTTTATTCTGTTTATAATATATATGTTGATATATATTGTGAATAGGAAATCTTTTGTTTTAAATTAAAAATTGAATTCTCAAATTGTAATATATGTAAGCATATGTTATAATTTGATATTTGTTTTGAAAATTTAATTTAATCTATTAATAATTTATGTAAGAATGAATATTGCAATTTTAAAGTTTTGTTTTAAATTCAATAATGTTTTTCAAAAGATAATTTAGTTTAATTCCATGGTTTCAAATATAAGATTGTGGTTTATTTTTAAATAAGATAGTTTTAAAGGAATTTAAACAAGCTTTGTTTGTTTTCTTTTAAAATATTTACATTAAAAATGAATGTTTAAGTTTTTATTTATATTTTAATTAGTTTAGTATATTTTCTTTTAAAAGTAAACTTATTTATATACATATAAGTATTTATCAATTAAGAAAGTAAATATGTAAATTTATATTTATATTTAAAATCAAATAAAAGTTTATTTTAAATTATTTAAAAGACATGTGTAATATTATTAATCACATTAATAACATTTGTAAGCTTCTTAAAATAGGTTAGTGACATTTGTCCAAATTATTTACAAGTGTCCTTATCCTAAAATCTTACTCTCATTTAATTTTTATAAAATAAAAATATGAAGAGAATTTATTTCCTCTTTCAATTAATGGCTAAAATCAGAAATCCATTTACAAACCTGAGAATTTAAAACCAAAATCAAAGTTCCTCTCAACTTCAACTTACAATCTTCAACCTGCATATGAAAATGAGGTTCAACCTGCAACTTCAAAACCAGAAGTTGTTCAAACCTGAAAGATTAAATCTTCAATCTGCAACCTTCCAATAATGCAAGTCTCAACCTGCATTTCAAATAATATTCAACCTGCAAATTAGTATGCAAATGAGATCTGCATTCAAATCAAAAGAAAATCTACAACTTCAAACTGTATTCAAAACCAACCTGCAACCTAATCATGCAAGTAAAGATCAGCAAGTTTCAATCTTTTAAAGCCTCAAATTAAGCATGCAAGGGATTTTCATCAAAGCACAGTTTTTTTTAAAAAAAAGCCTGCTCTGCTTCTCTAATGATCAGGTGAGTAAATCTTTATTTTAAAAACAGTTTTAATGAATCTATAGTGGGATGTTGATGGATGTGATAAATTTTGTTATGGGTTTGAATGCATGTTTACCTGAATATTGTTGTGTATGCTTGATTTTGGGTATGTGAGTGGAAATGAGTCTGTATGCATGTTCTGTTCACTGTTGCTTCACAGGCCCTGTTGTTTTCAGAAATTCAATACTCTAAATCAACTCGACATTTATCTTAAAAATATAAATGGAAGTTGTATGTAAATGTATAAGGATGATTTTTTAAATGGAATTAGGATTTTTTTTTTTTTTTTTTACATGAGTAAATTATTTTTTTTTAAATGAAATTACAGTAAGAATTAATTGCATGTCAAAATAAATATTCATAATTTTGTAGATTGATTTTAGGAATGGGTTAATGATTGAAAATAATGAATTTTAACATGCATATCAAAATTTTTAGTTGAGAAATCATCATGAATTTTGGGTTTGAAGGTCTTGGGAACATTGAGGAATTGCTGATGATTCGATTTTTGTTTTAAATCAAATTTGTGGGTGAAGCAAGCCTTTGGGCTAAGGATCAAAGGAAAAATACAAAATAATTTTTCTATTGAATGGATTGGAAGGATTTGGCAAAACTAGGGTTTTAGTTGTTCTTGTTTCGGTCTGACTTTGGAAAATTATTGCGACATGAATGATGTTTCGAGTGCGTTCATTTTTGGTGATGACGTAGGTTGGGTTGTGACGATTCTATGGTGGAGTTGGCGATGGTCAACGGTATGGAGGTTGTCGGTCGTGGGTGGATTTGGGTCGAATGGTTCGGCAGACTTTTCGAGCTTGATGCTCGAATTTGATTCGAGGTTGCTTTCGTGAATCTGGGATTGGATTCGTTGTTGTGAGGGGTTTTGTGATCGACGACGTGGGTCGCGATGACCCACGGTGGTCGTTGACAGGTGGGCACGTGCACATGCACGTTTGGGTGCTCTGGAGAGTTGTGTGTTTGGGAAGATGAAGGAAACCCGAAGGAGCTCTCGCGAATTTCACAGGGAAGACTCGAAGAGGGTGAAGCTGGGATTTGCTTCGTGGTTAGGCTCGTGTGTAGCTGTGTTTGACTCGAGTTGGGTTGATCGGTTCTGTTTTTTTTTATGCAGATATTGCCTGTTTGCAATAAAGTTAGGTTAAGTTGATAATGAACTTGAGTTGAACAAATGAATCAAGCATTTAGCTATAAACAGGTTTATAAAGAAACAAAGTACAAAGTTAAAAACTTGTTAATTTAAAATAGTGTAAAACAAACTTTTAAACTGATAATTGACTCTATTTTCAAATTTAAAATGTTTTAGATGATGGATTTTGAAAGTAGTTAGTTTAATTAAATAATAAAATTCAATTAAATAAAAAAAAAAAAGAAGTGTCTTGAATTAAGATAATAAATCAAAGTTTTAAGTTAAAAGTTTAAGTAATGATTTAATAACTTAAGTTTCAAATTATATTATAAATGAATAAGTTTAATGATTCAAGTATTTTTATAACTTTAAATTTGGATTTCTAAATACTTTATTTCAAGTAAAACTTAAGTTATAATTTTATAAACCAAATTGAATAATTTGTTTAAGTTATTAAAATCTTGATTAATTCAAATAATAAATTATAAAGACAAATAGGGTCAATTTATCTTTGTTATTAACTTTAGAATACTTGATTTAGAAAGATTTGTAATTAAGTAAAGAATTTATTAAGATAAATATTTTCTAAATTAATCAAGGATTTTAAATATGAGTTGTTAATTAATTGTTTAATTAATTTTAAATAATTAGTTAATTATTTATTTAATTTTAAATAATCACTTAATTATGGATTAATTAAGTGTAATTACTTAATGAAGTAATCAATGGTTAATTTCTAAAATGTAATTAAATTGCTAATTACTTATGGAAAGTAATTACAGGATTTGCTTATGGAAGTAATTGGAGGAGTTACTCATGTGAGTAACTTATTGGAAGTGATTAATGGGATCACTTAATATTATCAATTATGGAATTGATTTACTTAATTGTTTTAAAGTTAATTAATTATGAAGTAATTAATTTGTTAATTACTGTTTATGGTTAATGAGAAAATTAATTACGAGTTAATTATTTAATTTATTAAAGGATTATTAATTAATAAAGATTATTAATTAATATAATTAATGAAGTAATAAATTTAAGTAATTAATTTAAGTGTGATTAATTAATTGTAATTAATTAAGGATTAATGTAATTAATTATAGTTAATTAATTAATGAAGGATCATTAATTATTGTAATTAATGATAGTAATTAAAGGATAATTACTGAATATGGTTATGGATAATTACTTGAATGTAATTAAAGGATAATTAATCTAGGGAGATTAATTAAGAAGGTCATTAAGGAATGATAAATGAATTTGATTTGTGATAAATCAATGAAGCAGGAGTTAGGATAATTCAAGTGATTAGAGAATAGTAATTAATTTAATTAGAGGTTAATTAAATTGATTAACAGTTAATCAATTCTGCTTTGGATGATTGGTTGATATTGAATGATTGATATTGGATGTTGGATGATATTGATGATTGATATTGGGTGTTTGGTTGATAATGGATGATTTGGATGTTTATGATATATGTGATATGCTGCTTTATGAGATGAATGTTGATATGAATTATCTATTGTGATAATGTTATTCATCTACCTGTTATATATCATCCTGTATATAAGTTTTAAACTGTTAAATCCCTTAAGTACAACTTGGACATTAAAATGGCGTTTGGTTTCGATGAGACCGGGATCGGATTTCCATATTTGGAATCCGAAAACCACATCGATTCCAATTAAACGTTAGGTCGTTAATCCAAGTGGAGCAAGTGAAGACTCGAGGTGTAAGGGCTATACGTCAGTATAACTCTGTGGGTGATTCCGTAATGAGTTTGACGGAATAGTGCTTATAGATTCGAGATGGCGAATCAGAGTGCAAGGGCTATGGTCGTTGACTCTGAGGGTGATTCCAATATGAGTGCAACGAGATAGTGCCTTCGGTTTCGTTCGAACCCGGAACGAACTTGTATGGATTGAATGCTTTCAGTACATCGTCAGGCGGACGATGAGCATTCTAAGTTAGATATGTTCTATAAAGGTAATCGCAGCCTCAAGCCTCATCAACCGGGAATGGCTAAAACAAGGGAGGTGCAGCAAGGCTTCGTGGGTAGCTCCCACTGGAGGGCAAGATTTACCCCTGTCTAGAGGTCCCTTTTTATTTCGGCTGTGTGGGGCGGTTGAATTCCGGACAACCGCCGGGGTTGTCTTGTTCGGAACTATCCAGTAAGGGATGGGTCCGGCCTTGTGTTGCAGGGGATGAAGGGAGTAATCCTCGGTACGGTGATCTAGGCCACGTACTGTGACGGGCGGTACCCCAGTAGCCCTGCCATTGTTGGAAACCCATTTTCCCTACGAGACCCTACGGTTTTGTTTGTATTACCCACTTTTGTGGCTAGTAGCTGGAATTTAATGAATGTAACAATTTCGGCTATTTCTTATTTACTTGAAAACCCTAGACACTATTATAATATCACTGGATTTCCTATCAAATGTTTTGGTTAGCGTAAGGTAAAAACTTTTCCATGTTTATGTGTGGGAAGTCTTACGTGATACCTTTTCTTTCTAAAGGTTTTTCTAAAGTTAAGCAATTTTAAACCGTTTACTCACACCAGACCCCTGTCTGACCCGAGTGTTTATTTTCTGTTTTATTAAACTCTTGGGTACTCATATTATGTATGAGTAGTCAAGTGATTCAGGTTAGCTTGACGAATTCTGGAGGAGTAATGGAGCAGGAGGCTTCGACGTGTAGATATATTGGTTCCGCTGTGTTTAGTATCTGTTTCTTCTGTTGTACTTGAGTTGTATGAATTAGACAGATGTTTATAACTGTCTAATATGTGTTGTATAATTATGTAACTCTGATGTAATCTGATACTATGTAATATTTTATGTTAATTATTATATTTTATTCGTTCCGCCGTGAGTTCTCTGATGTTGTTGTGTTCTTCTTTCTCTTTCTTTTCTTCTTCTATCCCTTTCTTTCTTCAAAATGATGCGATTTCCTGGAGGTAGGAAGTCGGGTCGCTACAGTTGGTATCAGAGCGTTAGGTTGAGTGAATACCTAGGCTCTGTAGTGGTGTCTTTCTTGAGAGAGCGTATTTGTAATTTTTTATATATAACTATATATATATATATATTTATATCTACCTGATCGGTTGGGTTATCTGTTCGTATTTTCCAACATAAGTTATAAAGGTAGATAGTGGAGTAGTAGTGGTATGTTTGTGTAACACGACTACCACTAATGGATGAGGTCCATATGTTTGAGATTGGAAGTATTTGTCGAGACCGTAGACCCAATACCGTCTCGAATAAAGTTTGTTGTTTGGAGTAAGGATTTCTCTGATATCCGAAGGAAATCTTTTGAAGATTCGGAGTTTATCTTTGAAGAATAAGTTTGGATTTCGCTCGGGTGAGCGAATTTTTCTTGAGTTGGATTTGATGGAAGTGCAGTAGTAAGTCATGCATGATGAGATGCAGTATCCTTAGATATTTTCTGAAGAAGTTTTCTCTTGAAGTAGTTTTAGAGGTGGTTGAGGAGCAGTCTTTACCTGATCAGGGAAGACTCGTTTGTGGAGAAGTTACCTGGATCTTCAGTATGGAAGTTGGCTGTTCTGGAATATGAGACTAAGGTCTATGAGTTGTTTTGCTTCGACGTGGTCTCATTTGTCATTCCTTAAGGAGAGTGAGATGTTGATGCTTGGTTTGGAGCTCGAGTTTCTTTTGGGAATGTCTGCCATCTCGGAGGTTCTGTTGTGTGGTTTGTAGATGGTTTTGGTCTTCGAGAAGCATTTGGATTTAGAGTCTTTGGATAGCGGTGGTAGCAGTGCAACTCGAAAGTGATCGGTGTGCTGACGAGAAGGTATTTTAGCCCTACAGTATCATCGAGATAGAGTTGGAAGTAGAAGTGTTAATTATTTCTCGGATGGTTCATAAATCTTTGTGTTTCTTCTATCAGCAGCCCGAGCAGTTGGTGGAAGTTTTCTTGAAGAATTAACCTTGTCTGGAAAAGCTTAGAGCTGTTCTAATTGGTAAAGAGAGAATAGTTTCTTTGGAATTCGAATTAGGTTTGATCGCAAAAGTGACTTGCGATTAATTTGGGATTTTCTTGAGCATTCTTTTGTTGAGACTGAGGATTCTCATGAGATAGTAGGAGCTGTTGATGTAATCAGAAGGATTGTCTGCATCAGGAATTGAGCTCCATATTGTTGGATCCAGAAGTGATTTGTTAGCTAGCCTGGTTGTAGGATGGCTCTTGGAGAAGTAGAGATTGGTGTAGCAGCTCAAGAATTTATTTTTGGAATTTGGATTTGGTCAGATCCAATTTTGAATTGGATTCTGTAGTAAGGTTGTGTGACCAAGTCGGATGAGTCGCTCAGGTTATATGGATTTGATGAACAAGGTTTCTCATATATTGGATAAGTTTGTATTCGTGTTCATCTATTTCAGAATCAGAGTTGCGCAGCGGAAGCGAGGTAGCAGCTGTGCAAGGAGGGAAGCAAGTTCTTTTGCTATTGCTTGAATAGTAGAGTTTGTGTTCTGGATTTCGACATTTTGGAAGAGTTTTCCGTTGGATAGGATCCAGAAGCCAGTTTGCTTTGGTCCGGTTGTTGCTGGAAGTATCAGTATAGATTGAGCTGATCAGGAAGAGATTGGCAGCCCAAGAATTATCTGTTGAGTTATACAGATATGAGATGAGTTTTGGAGTTTGAAGTTGGGGACTTCATTTGTTGTTAAGATTTCTCTGGTTAAGAGAGCAGAAATTGAGTAAGATTGGTTGGTTAGTGCCTTGGCTTGAGATTTCTTATCTGTGTTCTGATAAGATAAGATTTGTTATCTATGAGATTGAATTGCCAGTTTGGATAGCTGGAATTCATTGAATTTCACGTATCTCTGAGGGAGTACGTGTGTGATTCATCGATTGGTTGTTGAATCTGCAATTCAGTTGGAATTGGATGTTGAGCTGGAGTTGAGTGTAATCTGATATTCTGTTCAGATTGATGGATCTAGAGAAGAGTGGAGCTCTGGATTTAGATGGTGTAGCTTGTTAGTTTAGCTTGGGTGGAGCGAGTCTCCCGGTAAATTTTTTTACTTGGGGAAACTCGAGATAGTATTAGAGTTTTATTCTGACGTATGTCAGGATAATTAGTTAAGTTTGTTTGTGTGATTGATTGCTTTGATTGTTAGTTACTGGTTGTTAGGAATGCTTTGCTAATTGAATTAAAATCTTTACTGGGTTATTAAATTTACTTTGCTTTTAAATTTCGGGGTCGAAATTCTTTTGAGGGGGGAGGATTGTAACGACCCGGAATTTTGGGCAATATCGATTTAATAATCTGTATAAATAATTTAATTGGTTTAATGATTTTCTTTGTAATTTTAACTTAAAATTGGCTAATTTAATCTTTTAAAGGTTAATAAATTTTAATCTGACAATATTGATAAGAGTTATTTTCCAAAGCTAATGAAATTTTATTCTGTTTATAATATATATGTTGATATATATTGTGAATAGGAAATCTTTTGTTTTAAATTAAAAATTGAATTCTCAAATTGTAATATATGTAAGCATATGTTATAATTTGATATTTGTTTTGAAAATTTAATTTAATCTATTAATAATTTATGTAAGAATGAATATTGCAATTTTAAAGTTTTGTTTTAAATTCAATAATGTTTTTCAAAAGATAATTTAGTTTAATTCCATGGTTTCAAATATAAGATTGTGGTTTATTTTTAAATAAGATAGTTTTAAAGGAATTTAAACAAGCTTTGTTTGTTTTCTTTTAAAATATTTACATTAAAAATGAATGTTTAAGTTTTTATTTATATTTTAATTAGTTTAGTATATTTTCTTTTAAAAGTAAACTTATTTATATACATATAAGTATTTATCAATTAAGAAAGTAAATATGTAAATTTATATTTATATTTAAAATCAAATAAAAGTTTATTTTAAATTATTTAAAAGACATGTGTAATATTATTAATCACATTAATAACATTTGTAAGCTTCTTAAAATAGGTTAGTGACATTTGTCCAAATTATTTACAAGTGTCCTTATCCTAAAATCTTACTCTCATTTAATTTTTATAAACTAAAAATATGAAGAGAATTTATTTCCTCTTTCAATTAATGGCTAAAATCAGAAATCCATTTACAAACCTGAGAATTTAAAACCAAAATCAAAGTTCCTCTCAACTTCAACTTACAATCTTCAACCTGCATATGAAAATGAGGTTCAACCTGCAACTTCAAAACCAGAAGTTGTTCAAACCTGAAAGATTAAATCTTCAATCTGCAACCT
The DNA here is from genome assembly GCA_030765085.1 of Allium cepa. NCBI lineage: Eukaryota > Viridiplantae > Streptophyta > Magnoliopsida > Asparagales > Amaryllidaceae > Allium > Allium cepa. The sequence goes on from CM060943.1 coordinate 193,814,481, forward strand.
TCCAATAATGCAAGTCTCAACCTGCATTTCAAATAATATTCAACCTGCAAATTAGTATGCAAATGAGATCTGCATTCAAATCAAAAGAAAATCTACAACTTCAAACTGTATTCAAAACCAACCTGCAACCTAATCATGCAAGTAAAGATCAGCAAGTTTCAATCTTTTAAAGCCTCAAATTAAGCATGCAAGGGATTTTCATCAAAGCACAGTTTTTTTTAAAAAAAAGCCTGCTCTGCTTCTCTAATGATCAGGTGAGTAAATCTTTATTTTAAAAACAGTTTTAATGAATCTATAGTGGGATGTTGATGGATGTGATAAATTTTGTTATGGGTTTGAATGCATGTTTACCTGAATATTGTTGTGTATGCTTGATTTTGGGTATGTGAGTGGAAATGAGTCTGTATGCATGTTCTGTTCACTGTTGCTTCACAGGCCCTGTTGTTTTCAGAAATTCAATACTCTAAATCAACTCGACATTTATCTTAAAAATATAAATGGAAGTTGTATGTAAATGTATAAGGATGATTTTTTAAATGGAATTAGGATTTTTTTTTTTTTTTTTTTTTACATGAGTAAATTATTTTTTTTTAAATGAAATTACAGTAAGAATTAATTGCATGTCAAAATAAATATTCATAATTTTGTAGATTGATTTTAGGAATGGGTTAATGATTGAAAATAATGAATTTTAACATGCATATCAAAATTTTTAGTTGAGAAATCATCATGAATTTTGGGTTTGAAGGTCTTGGGAACATTGAGGAATTGCTGATGATTCGATTTTTGTTTTAAATCAAATTTGTGGGTGAAGCAAGCCTTTGGGCTAAGGATCAAAGGAAAAATACAAAATAATTTTTCTATTGAATGGATTGGAAGGATTTGGCAAAACTAGGGTTTTAGTTGTTCTTGTTTCGGTCTGACTTTGGAAAATTATTGCGACATGAATGATGTTTCGAGTGCGTTCATTTTTGGTGATGACGTAGGTTGGGTTGTGACGATTCTATGGTGGAGTTGGCGATGGTCAACGGTATGGAGGTTGTCGGTCGTGGGTGGATTTGGGTCGAATGGTTCGGCAGACTTTTCGAGCTTGATGCTCGAATTTGATTCGAGGTTGCTTTCGTGAATCTGGGATTGGATTCGTTGTTGTGAGGGGTTTTGTGATCGACGACGTGGGTCGCGATGACCCACGGTGGTCGTTGACAGGTGGGCACGTGCACATGCACGTTTGGGTGCTCTGGAGAGTTGTGTGTTTGGGAAGATGAAGGAAACCCGAAGGAGCTCTCGCGAATTTCACAGGGAAGACTCGAAGAGGGTGAAGCTGGGATTTGCTTCGTGGTTAGGCTCGTGTGTAGCTGTGTTTGACTCGAGTTGGGTTGATCGGTTCTGTTTTTTTTTATGCAGATATTGCCTGTTTGCAATAAAGTTAGGTTAAGTTGATAATGAACTTGAGTTGAACAAATGAATCAAGCATTTAGCTATAAACAGGTTTATAAAGAAACAAAGTACAAAGTTAAAAACTTGTTAATTTAAAATAGTGTAAAACAAACTTTTAAACTGATAATTGACTCTATTTTCAAATTTAAAATGTTTTAGATGATGGATTTTGAAAGTAGTTAGTTTAATTAAATAATAAAATTCAATTAAATAAAAAAAAAAAAGAAGTGTCTTGAATTAAGATAATAAATCAAAGTTTTAAGTTAAAAGTTTAAGTAATGATTTAATAACTTAAGTTTCAAATTATATTATAAATGAATAAGTTTAATGATTCAAGTATTTTTATAACTTTAAATTTGGATTTCTAAATACTTTATTTCAAGTAAAACTTAAGTTATAATTTTATAAACCAAATTGAATAATTTGTTTAAGTTATTAAAATCTTGATTAATTCAAATAATAAATTATAAAGACAAATAGGGTCAATTTATCTTTGTTATTAACTTTAGAATACTTGATTTAGAAAGATTTGTAATTAAGTAAAGAATTTATTAAGATAAATATTTTCTAAATTAATCAAGGATTTTAAATATGAGTTGTTAATTAATTGTTTAATTAATTTTAAATAATTAGTTAATTATTTATTTAATTTTAAATAATCACTTAATTATGGATTAATTAAGTGTAATTACTTAATGAAGTAATCAATGGTTAATTTCTAAAATGTAATTAAATTGCTAATTACTTATGGAAAGTAATTACAGGATTTGCTTATGGAAGTAATTGGAGGAGTTACTCATGTGAGTAACTTATTGGAAGTGATTAATGGGATCACTTAATATTATCAATTATGGAATTGATTTACTTAATTGTTTTAAAGTTAATTAATTATGAAGTAATTAATTTGTTAATTACTGTTTATGGTTAATGAGAAAATTAATTACGAGTTAATTATTTAATTTATTAAAGGATTATTAATTAATAAAGATTATTAATTAATATAATTAATGAAGTAATAAATTTAAGTAATTAATTTAAGTGTGATTAATTAATTGTAATTAATTAAGGATTAATGTAATTAATTATAGTTAATTAATTAATGAAGGATCATTAATTATTGTAATTAATGATAGTAATTAAAGGATAATTACTGAATATGGTTATGGATAATTACTTGAATGTAATTAAAGGATAATTAATCTAGGGAGATTAATTAAGAAGGTCATTAAGGAATGATAAATGAATTTGATTTGTGATAAATCAATGAAGCAGGAGTTAGGATAATTCAAGTGATTAGAGAATAGTAATTAATTTAATTAGAGGTTAATTAAATTGATTAACAGTTAATCAATTCTGCTTTGGATGATTGGTTGATATTGAATGATTGATATTGGATGTTGGATGATATTGATGATTGATATTGGGTGTTTGGTTGATAATGGATGATTTGGATGTTTATGATATATGTGATATGCTGCTTTATGAGATGAATGTTGATATGAATTATCTATTGTGATAATGTTATTCATCTACCTGTTATATATCATCCTGTATATAAGTTTTAAACTGTTAAATCCCTTAAGTACAACTTGGACATTAAAATGGCGTTTGGTTTCGATGAGACCGGGATCGGATTTCCATATTTGGAATCCGAAAACCACATCGATTCCAATTAAACGTTAGGTCGTTAATCCAAGTGGAGCAAGTGAAGACTCGAGGTGTAAGGGCTATACGTCAGTATAACTCTGTGGGTGATTCCGTAATGAGTTTGACGGAATAGTGCTTATAGATTCGAGATGGCGAATCAGAGTGCAAGGGCTATGGTCGTTGACTCTGAGGGTGATTCCAATATGAGTGCAACGAGATAGTGCCTTCGGTTTCGTTCGAACCCGGAACGAACTTGTATGGATTGAATGCTTTCAGTACATCGTCAGGCGGACGATGAGCATTCTAAGTTAGATATGTTCTATAAAGGTAATCGCAGCCTCAAGCCTCATCAACCGGGAATGGCTAAAACAGGGGAGGTGCAGCAAGGCTTCGTGGGTAGCTCCCACTGGAGAGCAAGATTTACCCCTGTCTAGAGGTCCCTTTTTATTTCGGCTGTGTGGGGCGGTTGAATTCCGGACAACCGCCGGGGTTGTCTTGTTCGGAACTATCCAGTAAGGGATGGGTCCGGCCTTGTGTTGCAGGGGATGAAGGGAGTAATCCTCGGTACGGTGATCTAGGCCACGTACTGTGACGGGCGGTACCCCAGTAGCCCTGCCATTGTTGGAAACCCATTTTCCCTACGAGACCCTACGGTTTTGTTTGTATTACCCACTTTTGTGGCTAGTAGCTGGAATTTAATGAATGTAACAATTTCGGCTATTTCTTATTTACTTGAAAACCCTAGACACTATTATAATATCACTGGATTTCCTATCAAATGTTTTGGTTAGCGTAAGGTAAAAACTTTTCCATGTTTATGTGTGGGAAGTCTTACGTGATACCTTTTCTTTCTAAAGGTTTTTCTAAAGTTAAGCAATTTTAAACCGTTTACTCACACCAGACCCCTGTCTGACCCGAGTGTTTATTTTCTGTTTTATTAAACTCTTGGGTACTCATATTATGTATGAGTAGTCAAGTGATTCAGGTTAGCTTGACGAATTCTGGAGGAGTAATGGAGCAGGAGGCTTCGACGTGTAGATATATTGGTTCCGCTGTGTTTAGTATCTGTTTCTTCTGTTGTACTTGAGTTGTATGAATTAGACAGATGTTTATAACTGTCTAATATGTGTTGTATAATTATGTAACTCTGATGTAATCTGATACTATGTAATATTTTATGTTAATTATTATATTTTATTCGTTCCGCCGTGAGTTCTCTGATGTTGTTGTGTTCTTCTTTCTCTTTCTTTTCTTCTTATATCCCTTTCTTTCTTCAAAATGATGCGATTTCCTGGAGGTAGGAAGTCGGGTCGCTACACTATCCTTCAGTTTCTGATTCTCTCGTGCTTTTATTTAACATGGAAGCTCGTCCTAGTTTATTGGATCGTGTTGCCGATGCCCAGAAACAAGATCCAAATCTCTCTTATCTTATTCAGAGTTGTGAATCGGAATCCCGAAGTGATGATCTAAATGATTTCGATATTGATATTCATGGTTGTATTCAGAAGAAGGGAAGGTTGATCGTGCCTAGTGTTTCTAATCTTAGAAATGACATTCTTGAGGACTGTCATCGTTCTAAATATACCATCCATCCAGGTAGTAGTGTGATGAATGCTGATATGAAACACTTATACTTTTAGGTTGGTATGAAGCGTAATGTCACAAGTTATGTGAGATGTTGCTTGACTTGTCAACTTATTAAAGCAAAACACCAGGGTCCTAGTGGTCTTTTGCTGCCTCTTGAGATTCCATTATGGAAATGGGATCATATTTCTATGGACTTCATTGATGGTCTACCTCGTTCGAGGTCGAGCCATTCTAGTGTTTGCGTGATTGTTGATCGATTGACCAAATCAGCCCATTTTATTCCTATCAGGTCCAATCGGACTGCTTCTTGTCATTGGTGGTAGTTAGGAAGACCACATATCTCTTCTTGAATTATCTTATAATAACAGTTTTCACTCCAGTATCCGTATGGCTCCTTTCAAAGCTCTTTACAGAAGGCCGTGTCGATCACCATCTTGTTGTTTTGGAATCCGGGGAAAAGTTAGTTCCCGGCCCCGATTATATTCGTGAATCTTCTTGGAGGGTTGATTTTATTAGACAGAAAATGGAAGAGGCTCAGATTAGGCCGAAATCTTATGTCGATCAAGCCCTTGGAATTTTCTGTTGGCGATCTTGTATTCATTCGTGTTTCTCCGATGAAGGGTGTAGTGCGTTTTAGTAGCTTTGGGAAATTGGCTCCTCGATATATTGGACCGTTTCCTATTACGGAACGTATTGGCCTAGTTGCTTATCGTGTATCGCTATCTATTCAGTTTTTGGGAATTCATGACGTATTTCATGTATCCCAGTTTCGTCGATACCTTCGTGATTCAGATTCTATTATCGATCCCCATATGTTGCAAGATCTTGAGATCTCACCCGACTTGTCGATAGTGCGAAATCCTATACGTGTGCTAGTTACGGAGGTTAAACGCCTTCGGAATAAAGAAGTCCCGCTTGTGAAAATTCAATGGTCCGCAAATCCCAAAGATTGCACTTGGGAAACCAAAGAATTCATCGAGCGTTCTTATCCAGGTTTTCTCTCCTCTTCGGATGGAGGTGAGCATTCTTATCAATCTTTTCTATTTTAATATTTGTTATGATGAATTAATTGTGTAGTGACTGCTTCTAGTATGGAAATTGTGGGGATGCAATTTTTATAAGGGGGTGTAACGACTCGGATTTTTAACATCAGATAATTGAATAATTAACTTGTTTAAATTATGAGAATATTAGTAGATTAAACAAGTAAATAAAGATGTATATAGTATTTCTAATATGAAAATGTATAAATATATGTATAACATTTACAAGTTTGATGATGTTCATCATAAATATGAGTACATAAATATGTATATGGTGATTGAAAACATATATATACATTAGTATATAAAAATACAAGTATATATATTTACCATAGAAAGCAAAATATATGTAAATTGGAAATAACGGGGGAACATATATAAATATTTTATACTAAAAAGATATATATATATATATATATATATATATATATATATAATATGTGTGTGTAAATATTTATACATGCATAAAAGACAAGTGTAAGCTTAGTATGGCATGCAAATTACAAATGGCAAATTGTTTACTTTAAATTGTAATATCCATATAAAAGTGTTTTGAGGAATCACGTTAATACAGATGCATTTTTTTTTCACCTCCTTCCTTTCGTTTCATTTCTTCCATTTCCTTCTAAACCCAATATCGAAAGGAACTTAAATCAAGCTTTCTATTCTAAATTCCTAAGCCTATTGTAGATACTAGTTTTCATCTTCGCTGAGAGTAGAACATTTTCTACTCTATTTCCTTCTTCATCTACACGCTTGAAAAAAAACCCCAATTTTTATTCCTTAATCAATTCAAGTCGCAACGGTGAACAAGGAGGAAGAGCACATCTTGGATGCGCGCGATGATTTGGTAAGCGACGGATTGATGGCGGCAGGGGAAATTGCTGGCATAGTGGTGGAATTCGAATAGCAGTAGCAAAAAGGGAAAGAGGGAAGTCGAGGTGGATGGGCATAACGGCGCTCGTCGAGACGATCGAGGGTGGGGTGATTTCGTGTTCGTTGGTGAGTTCACTCTCACTGTTTTTATCTTTAAATTCTACTGTGTGTTTCATTGCTTGTGTTTTTTTTTAGCTTGCATGTTCTGCCTCTTCATTGATATGCATTAATTCTTATGTATATGAGGGTTTTGATCTGTTGGTTCACATAATCGATTCACAAAAAAAAATGTTGCCATACAAAGGAAGTTACAGTAAAAGTTGGTGTAATGAAGCATATATATATATATATATATATATATATATATATATATATATAAAGTCATTGAATTACTGAAAAGTGTGATTAAAGTTATGGGTGATCTATTTGCAGTCAAGGGTTGTAGTCAGGCTTGGAGTTAGTTCAAATTATAGAACTTACCTAAAATAAAAGTTGCCTAATATAATACTTTCCAGGTTATCGCTTTGCTTATACTACTTGTATCATTGATACATATAAATATCAGTGTAACTGTACCAAAGATGTGTAATAAGAATTCTCAGATTGAATCAATGGAGTCTGCACACTTTGTAAATCTTCTTCTTCTTCTTCTTATCTAATTTCAATTTTTATAACTGTTTGGAAATAAGAAACATAGTAGTATTTCCTCATTCTTTAAAAACAGTGAGTAAATCCTCACACAGCTACTCTCTAAATCCAAGTGTTTTATTATGATAAATTCATGCTATATTTTCTGTGATTGAATGAGTAGTTTCTAATTTAAATCTTAGATGATTAGAATTCTAAGTTTATACGTATGTTGTCATGGATGACAGCCTGAGGTCATGATGTTTGTTTTGGTGTAGAATGTGCATCATAATGGCACATGTGTTCGCTTGTTTTGTGCCTGTGCTTCAGTCTGACTTTACTGATACATATCCTCACTGAGTCATTGTTGAGTTACAGATTAAAAAAAAAACTAATATGCTCTAGCTTTGAGTAAATTATATATGAATGAATGGGTATAACGTATTTTATTAATCTAAAAAAAAATTATAATCCTTAAACCGCTGTGTCTGCAAATATTGTTATAGGATTAGGTTGTGTATAAGAAGGAAGAAGAAATACATATGTACTTACGTTTTGAAGTTATGCATGTTATAATTTGGAGGTCAGGTTGAAAATTCTTAGCAAAGTACAGATATTTTGTGGGTTGTTGAGTGTAGTACATGTCTCACCTTTCCCAAATCCTTAAAGGAAGAGCTCTATCCATGCTTCTTATGTGTTCTGTAGTCTAGCCTCTAGTTAGGCAGGTAACTTAATTAATGCTGTACATGCTTGGGAGGGTAGTTTCTTGATATTACTTGAATCTACTTCTATCAGTGACCAAGTTTTGCACATAGACATACAAGTTTCGAAATTTTTGCCTGTGTGTTTTATTTCCAAGCATTGTTGCATGACCTTCAATTGGGTGAATATATTTGACATCATTTTATGCTTTAATTATATAACTAACTTTATAAAGCAAAAGTATATTAGCTGAAACATAAGTTGTACAATATTGCTTAATCTGTACATACTTCTCATCTTGCATCTATTTAAATTTGGATAAAGGAAATTGAACAGGGAAAGAATGGGCCCAAAAAAACATATAAAATGGAAGTTTTTCTAAGTTAAATTTATGTTCTCAAATTTTCATAGGTAAATATCAAGTGGGTTTCAAAATCTAGAATTTAGGTCTTAAGTTTTAATTGTTTGATTTAGTATATGTTAAGAGTAGTTGTTTAAAATTAATTATAACAGATATAATTATGAAATTAATTCCTAAATGATTCTCAAATAAAGAATAATGATGCAATTAAGTATTTAGTTCAAATAAGAATTTATCTTTGTTCAATTAAGGTTATGATTAATTAAAGATAATTAATTAGTGAAATTAATTAAAAGTTAATCACTTAATGAAATAAAAAAGGGTTGATTGATTAATATGAATAATCAATGGATAATTACTTAATAAGTGTAATTATGGATAATTAATAGAAAACTAAAGGATGATTAATTAACTGAATGATTTGTAATTAATTTATGATTGGTTAAGCAGGATTAAGTGATAAATTCTTAAGTTATTAATTTAATTGAAGATTAATTAAATTAATTGTAATATGGATTAATAATTCATGTTTCTGAATGATTGTTTGAGTAGAATATATGGATTGATTGGTATCTTTTGAATGATAATTTGTGATATTCTGTGGGGTGATATTGGATATATCTGTAATAAATAGGTTTCCCTTGTTGGTTGTTTCGATGTTCTTCTGATGTGGTTTCTCGGTTTTGTATTCCTTTCCTTTTTCTCGGTTACCTGTCAGGCTTGTTTACAGCTTTTGGTTGAGTTTATATATGAAAAGATGTATTTCTGTTAAAAAAAAAAGATTATATGACAAAAAAAAATGTAGTAAATAGGTGATATTTATCTGTGATGAATGAATTCGAAGTATTGAATTGAATTGATTAAACCTTTAACAACTTGACCTTTAAATGGTGTTTGGATCTCGAAGAGACCATGATCAGGTATTAGTAAATACCCAAAACCACTTCAATTAGTAATCTACAGTAATTCTTATAGTTTGGTTAGAAGCAAACGAGCTGGGATAAAATAGATTAAGTAACACGGACATTTAAACTGGATAACGATTCTTGAATATTGTTTTGAGATAAATAATTGACTCAAATGAGATTAGAACTCGTACTGGAGTACGAGTTACCCCGGGTTTTCTTTTATGGTTTGAACTTGGTATTTCAAATTTTACGAGTTTACTCACGCTGGTTTCCAGCCTGACGCGAGTGTTACTTTGACGTAATGCTTGGGTCAGACCGAGTATTACAGATTTTTCAGGTGAGGACATTCTGGAGCTAAGGAGGCGAGCTGGAGAGCAGGAGCGTATGGAGAGCTTCTGATGTTAATATATTATAGTATCTGAAACAGATAGATTTATCTGTTCTGTGATTGTAAATCAGTTGTAACTCTGATATAATAAAGTGTAATTTGACAAGTACAGTTTCCTTTGTGTAACTATTATTTATGTGATATTATATTTTATCCGCTGCGTATGTGAGACTTTAGATTTGATTTTCTGTTCTTCTTCTTCTATCTTTTCTTCTTTTTCTAACTATCTGCAATTTCGGGATCGAAATTTCCGGGATGTTACAGGGGAGTCTATAACGACCGTGATTTTTGAATTACTGTCGTAATAAGTATTTTAAAAATCTGTAACGACCGTGATTTTATTACCGTCGAAATAAAAATTTAAAATGGAAATTTTAATTTGAAATTCGTAGAAAATGTAAATTACGATTCACAAGAATTTAGTTCAGCTTGCATGTGTGGCATATTGTTGGGAAAGTCCAGGTTATATTTTCCCAAACATTATTGGCTCGCGTACAAGTGTAAGCACAACTCATTTTCACGTATACGGGGTTGCTATTTAAGAATGTGCCTTGTTGATATGAAGCATCTGATGTAACAAATGGCAACCATTTATATACCTCATGTTTTGTAACAAACGAATGTTGTTCCAACTGTAGTTGGAGCAACCACATGTGTTGTAGATCATGTACATAAAACAAGACTCAGAATGAATACATGCTTTAATTCCCAGTATGCATAAGTCGGTACTGTTGCAGTTACACCATGCTACTCTATAAGATTATGAAATACTATTTTAACCAAAGTGAATTTAGCTTTGGAATTCCTGCTTTCGAAATTTGAATTACTTGCTGCATATACCACATATCCACAACTAAAAGCACAAATGATAAAATTGGAACAAAATTAACAAACTTGTGCCACTTGATGAGGTATCACAGGTTTGTTACCAAGGCAATTTAATGTTCGTACTGGTATTTCTTTATGCTGCCTGTTTGTTCATTAGCGTGCATAAGAAGATATCCACCTGCGTGTAAAATAATTGCATGCATTTGAAGTTTCGAAATTATAATGTGTGTATAAATGCTTTTAAGAAATTTAATTGGCCGAGTCATTGTTCATGCGTGCATGCGTACAAAATAAGATGTGCATGCATGCGTGAAATGTTATGGCCAGATTCTCATATTTCCCAACTTTATTCGTGCGTGTAAAAAGTATAGAACAAATATTATAAAGCAAGTGGGAATGTTACTTTGCTGGGAATAAAGTGTGAAGCCAATGTAAACATTAATTTATTTGCTGTCATAAAGTTTGAAATTACTTTGCTCCCATCGTCACACTTTGCAGCACGTCCTTTATTGTCACTGAAGCACGTTTTCAATTTAATGCCAATGTACTACAAAGCATCACCAACACACTTCCTTTTTAACTTGTTTATACATTTTGAAAACTAAACCAAAGAGAAGTATAAGCTGCAACATTGTTATGCTCATTCTTTCCAATAGCACAGCAAAGGAAGTAATGGCCAAACAAATTATTGCTTTCTTCTCAATCGCTAGTATTTTGAACCCAAATCCAAGGTGAGCGTCAAGCTCACACTTCTAATTTAATCGTTTGAACTTGGTTGTACTGCCTTGAGTTCTAGTTGCTTTATTGTGTTTGGATGTGGTGTTGTCGCCATTCACTGCTAGAAATATTGCATTCACTTGCATCCACAGTGTCACTGCCTATTAGGCATGAGGTCTGTGGTTTCAGTATCACTTTTTGCTACAGTGTTCAGTGTACATTGAGGTTTAATTGTTGCACTTGAAAATGCAGACTTCGTATGGAAGTTGTTTAACACTTCCTGTTGAAATCCGGCCACATGCATGGCCTTCTTTAAGTGCTCTGGTCATTATAAAATTTGCCTATTCATCATTTCCACTTATATGTTTTTAGTTCATTTGTGTACTCAAATTATAATCCAAGTTATTTTAAATGTTACATGCGCGCATAATGTAAAAATTACGGACATCATTTGCATTCTTAAAAATTTTAGTGGGGATACATTGATTGCATGAATGCAAATCTTTTACCTGCGTTTATTATTTTGAGAATGCTAGTTAATTTTATATAGTGATGTGTCCAGATACCATCATCTACTTACGTGTAAACCAAGTGTATGTGAATTGAACTAAGGTCCTTGCAAACCAAGTGCATGCGTGTCCAGTCCAAGTCCAGGCACAGTAATATTATTCATTCATGCGTGATTCAAGTATTATATACATGCAAACTTGTCATATACAAGTATAAGTCCAGTCAAATTTTCGCATGCATATTAAAGTGAACTGGTCCATATTTATTAAACATCTTCTTTTCACCATTAATTCACATTCCATTTATCTCTGTTATTTCGTGCGTGTGAAAAATATAGGTGTGAAGATTTTATTTGTGTTAATGTTAATAGTGCACTGTATTGAACAAATCTAATAATACACGTATAGCAAGATGCAAGTGCAAGTCCAAATTTGCTTTTGACAGGTTTTATATTTTGTCAACATTGCATTTGGGTAACGTAGGCGTGCATGTCATACATGAGATCTCTCTCTTTTCCTCCTCCTCCGTTGTTGTTGTTGAGAGAGATATCTCTCTCTTTTCCTCCTCCTCCGTTGTTGTTGTTGAGAGAGAGCAATATTTCATAATTGCAGTGGTACAGTCCACTATTTAATTTACGTTGAACCCGTGTTTCAATTTGAAAAGTATTCTATTGCCGTTATTTTAATAACGGAATTTTTGCGCCGGTATTATAGTTTTGAAGCGTGTTATTTTGATGGTATTTTTTTGACGAATAAAAATTACTGTTGTTTCGACTCCAATAACCGTCAATTTTAAAGTGAATTTTCAAGCGGTTATCCCGCAATGCTGGCTTGGTATCCATTTTTACGGCGTTTTGTGAAGCGCAATTTCTTTGTCGAAATTGCTATAGATGTAGCTGTTTTAATCACATGTTTTCAAAATCGTTTTAAAATAAAATTGTTGCCAAATTTTTTGCAATTTACGCTTTCAAAAGAATGAGAAATCGATTTAAACATTTCAGAAAAATTAAGAACTATGAACCCTTAATTTTACTGATTCGGTTACTTTCGGACTTGTCCGTTTGAGTACGTAAAATGTTATTTATATAAAATACACAATTTTGCACTTTCAAGGAAACAATGAAGAGATTTAAACGATTTAGCAAATGTGCGGAGTATGGAACCACACTTTTACTATTTCTGTTATCGTTAATTGAAATATTTGCTGTTTAATGATTTTGATGATTTTATTTGGCTTTCGAGCCACTATGCTGGACCTACGGGTCATATGATGGACCTTCGGGTCAAATACCAGTACTAGACCTTCGGGTCATATGTTGGACCTTCGGGTCATTTATTGGGCGCCAAAAATTATGATGACAGTACTTGGTAGCCTTCGACCATATGTTGATGCACGTGCGGCGTAGCTAAAACTCGCCATCTGTTGAGATCGATCCATCTTTTATGTTGATTTTCTACTTATCTGATTTTGATTTCTAGATTTTGTGACTGCTGATTTGTCTAGTGATCTTATATTGATTTCTAGATTCTGTGTATTGCTGTTTTGAATTCAATTGTGAATTTGGAAGTTGATTTTGATGATGTTTAATGGGATTTCTTTCTTTAAACTATGCTGATTACGATGTTGTATAGTCTCATCCGAGATTATAATTTTGAGTATAGTCTCATCCGAGATTATAAATTTGTGTATTGTTGTTTTGAATTCAATTGGGAATTCAAAAGCTGATTTTGATGGAGTTTAAATTGTGATTTCTTTATTTGAATCATGTTGATTATCTATGTTGTATAGTCTCATTCAAGATTATAATTATTTGTGTAAGTGTTATTTATCAAACACTTATTTCTGAAATTTAATTAGATTTATCCGTTTATTATTTTCTTTTAAATAGTACTCGGGTAAGACCGAGTCATTTCAGGGTAATCGCTTTCTTTGATTCAGTTGTTGCTTCATCTTTTAGGATTTCACTCCATCTTCTATCTAATATTCGAGGAGTATTTTTGGTTTATTAGTTCTCATCTCATGTATGTTACATGTATATGTGTATTTGGTTCATGTGAACTATCGATTGTTATAGCATGTATTCCAAACTTGTCTTCCGCTATATATCTGATATCTCTGTTCTGATGTGATTATACTCATCTGTGTTGTTATTATGAATTGTTCTGGATTTCTCTTAAGCCACCGTAGTTTCGTTTTAGATTTGGATTGAATATATATCTTTGGGAGCAATTTACGCAATTCCTATCGATATAATCAATACTCGTCTAAGGCATAACTTACGGATGGTCGCTTCTAACAAGCCTTATTCTTCGCAGTAGCAGACGTTATTCCTTATAATAATCTTTGTTATTGTGAGCATAGAGGTGGGGCGTTACACTCTTTCTATTCTTAATCTACTTTGATTCTAACACTTTTGTGCATTCAAGTTCATACAAAATCATTCATTTACTTCCATATTCTTCACATACACACACATACAAATGTCAAAAGGAGAAGATTATAGGAAGATTGTACTATCAAGAGACAAATTCGTGTTATCAAGAACACACTGTGTCAAATACTCTTTGTATAAGTTGAAGTCCTGTTCTGCTGTTTAGGCGAGTGAAGTCCTCTTCGGCTGTTGAGGCATCGAAATCTTGTTCTGTTATTCAGGGTTGTAAACCTGTTCCTTCGGGTTAAGTGAGGATTGTTGTTAGTAAAATTCGAGAAAGGGGTCTGGGACTGGAACGGGAAGTTTGAAACAGTATAAAAATCTCTAGTGTGCTTGTTTTTTATTTTATTTACTTTACTCTATTATCTGTCTTCAGTTTTATACTTTCGCACTGCTTGTTTTACACCGTTCCGTATTATACGATCCATACAAACTTTCATTTGGTATCAGAGCTAGTTTCATATAACCATTACACAGTTATTTGATATCTTGCCAATATGGAAAACAATACCAGCACTACCACTAGCACAGTCACTAACTCCAGTTTTATTGAGGGTCTATCCACTGCACAACCACCTATATTCATTGGTTTGAACTATAATTATTGGGCTACATGAATGTGTATTTATATGCAATCCAATAGTTTTGAATCATGGAACATAACACAATTTGAATATGAAATTCCCACTACTGAATTTTCCACATGGACTACTGCACAAAGAACAGATGCTACTACTAATGCCAAAGCTATGGATATGTTATTTTGTGCTTTAGATAGAATTGAGTTTAACAGTGTTAGCATGTGCACAACTGCTTATGAAACATGGAGAAAACTTAAAGTTACTTACGAAGGAACTAACAAGGTTAAACAAAGCAAAATATCCATGCTCAAGAGTCAATTTCAAAACTTTACGATGAAGCAAGATGAATCTATAAATGATATGTACTCTAGATTTCAAGATATATATCACTCATTACTAGGACTTGGAGAAAAGTATTCTGACTTCGATATTGTTTCAAAAATCCTTAACTCTTTAACGGATGAATGGAAAAGAAAGGTCTTGGCAATTGAAGAAGCTAATGATCTCTCTACCTTGAAACCAGAAGAATTAATAGGAAATATAATGCCCTATGAAGTAAATTTGCAAGCCAAGAGAGTACATGCTTAGGATAAAAAGAATACGGCATTTTATGCAGAAAAAGAAGGATCAGACTCAGATGAAGAAGACTTAGCATTCATTGCTAAAAACTTCAAAAAATTCTTAAAATTCAAAAAGGGAAACCAGAATAATGGAAAAAGAAACAAGCCATTAACCTCCGTACTTGAATGCTTCAACTGTCACAAAAAGGTCATATGCAAAAATACTACCCAGATCAGAGGAAAAGAAATTACAACAAAAAGGATAAAAATAAAGAAGCATTTTCAGTAACATAGGATGACTCAGGTTCTTCTTCCTCAGAAAATAGCAGCAGTGATAGTGAAAATGAACAAGCCAATGTTTGCTTCATGGCCACAGAAAATGTGGTTAGTAATTTTACATTTGATGACATGATTGAAATTAATTCAGAACTTCTTGATACCTTAAAAAGTATCAAAAGAAAACATAAAAAGGCTCTAGAAAGTGTAACAGCCCGCAAATCCGTACCCCTTGAGTCAACACTATTCTACATTGATTAACTCAAGCGGAACAGAAATACGAACCATTAGGGATTAAAGAAGAAGAGATAGAAGAAGAAGAAACTAAACAATATCAGAATCTCACAGTCGCAGCGGAATAAACTATAATAGTAAATATAGATTTTTTACACAAAATGGAAACTATATCTGTTTATACAACATACCATCAGAGTATGTCAAACAATTAACAATATTTAGCAATCAAAAAATCCCATACAATCATACAGCGGATATATATATAAATACGGGTAATACGTCTCGGACTCCAGCTTCTCTCCTTCTCCATAGAATCCTGTCCTACACAAATAATACTCGGTCTGACCCGAGCATTATAATGAAATAACACCCGAGTCAGTCTGGAATACCAGCTGATAATAATGCACCCAAATTGATTATTAAAGTTTCAAAAATCCTTTTGAAAACAAAAGCATCTCGTAAGACCACGCCACAAATAAACATGTCGGGTTTTTACCTTACGATAGCTAAAACACTTTTTATAGAAATCCTCTGATATTATAAAGGGTCTATATACAAATACTTATAAAATAGCCGAAATTGTTACATCTATTAAATTCCAGCTACTAGCCACAGAGTGGGTAATACAAACGAAACTCCTATAAGGCATGTGGGGAGAATGGATTTCCAACAATGACTAGGCACTGGGGTACCATCTATCACAGTACGGGGCCTAGATCACCGTACCGAGGACCACGCCCGATCCCCTGCAACACAAGGCGGGACCCATCCCTTACAGGACAATTCCGAATAAGATCACCCCACCGTTGGGATCAGCAACCGCACCAATAAGCCGAATAAAAAGGGACATCTAGACAGGGATGACCTTACTCTCAAGTGGGGGCTACCCACGAAGCCTTGCTGCATATCCCCTGATTTTCAGTCATTCCCGGTTGATGAGGCTTGAGGCTAAGTGTTACCTTTAAAACGTTTCACTTAGAATGCCCATTGCCCTCCTGACGATGTTCCGAAAGCATTCGTCCATACAAGTCCGTCCCGGGTTCGAACGGAACTGAAGGCACTACTCCTACCACATCCATTTTGGAAATATCCTCAGGATTAGTAGCGACTAGCCCTTACACTTCACTGCTCCATCTTTGACTTCGAACACGTTTTTCGAACGAAACGTACAAACCAGATCGAAGTGGTTTTCGAGATAAATCTCGATCCCGGTCTCTTCGAAACGATCAACGCATTTGTCCAATATTGATAGTCGGTGATTTAACTATCAATTTATATTCACAAACATCCATTACACAATAAATAATTTTTCACATTATATATTTGCCTCAAATATCTTTCAAGGTATATTTCCAAATTTCAAAACTCGTTTAAAAACAGTTTCCCAAAGTTCTTCCTTTACAAGGTAAATCCTTTACCATTTATTCCCATTGGAAATAACCAATTTCAAAACAATTTAGAATTAAAACAATTAAAACACTTTATTCTAAAATATATTTTAAAATATGGAAATTTACTGCTAATTATTACTCAAAAATAAAATTCCAAATATGTAAAGTTAAACCATTTATTAGGTTATAAATTCTGATTGTAAATCAGGGTTTGGTTTAAACTAAACTTATAAGTAGATTTTAAAAGGTTAGTACTAATTTCAATAACTTAGGTCAAAACTAGCCATTTAAACAAATCCATTTGTAAAATAATTACTAAGGTATTCATAAAAATTTACTATTACTAATTTATTAATAGTTACTTTAAAATAATAATTTTCAAAACACTCTTTATACAATTTTGAACTTTAAACTTTCTTTTATTAAAATCTGTTTAAAACTCGAACTCGGATTTCCAGGGAAACTTACTCCCATTCAAAAGACCCAGAAAATCCTTCTTATAAATTCTGTCGATTTATCTCAATTCAGATTTATGTTTAATAACATAAATTTCCTTTTCAGTTTTAAAAATAACTTCCTTCGAAGCCCGACATATTTTTCCCATTCCCGGAAATCCACATCAAAGTATAGGATTAATTTTTGTTTTTAATAAACTGTTATAAGTTATTTAATGAAAAATCATACTTAAGGAATTTCTTAAACAAACATCTACCTAAATTTCAATAGTTTAACATAGTATTTCAAAATATACTTTTATGTACATTTAACTGCTAATTAATATTTGGAAAGTTTTGTTGAAAACATATTTCAAATCTCCAGGAAAAACATCATCAAATAACCCCATCGTTATTCAACACAATTGATAAAACCTATACTTTCACATTTATCAACTGATAAATTTCCCACTTCATTTATAATTCAAATTTACAAATTTCATTCTTTATCCAAACCAAATCCAAATTTTATTCCTTTAAATCCTTTATTTAACAATTTATTTTATTTTCTTAAAAACCCAATTAAATCCATTTATATTTAGAATTTTGGGTTTATACTTATGCAACAATATATAAGTTCAATTTAATCTCAGATTAACATATAAACATATCGCATCAAAAATTATAAAAATATTTACTACATCGTGAGGAATCCAGTTGGATCCCTCCAACCTGTTCTCCCTGCATCACAGATATTTGCACATCACGTATATAAATATCAATCCAGACTGATAACAACAATTATATTCAACCAATCACATAGATATTTAAATATTTACTATTTAAATTAGCTAGCATCCAGATGTGAGTGAGAATAACTCACCTTGAGTTTTCGATGAACGTTTGAAAATTTTAAATTAAACCGAACCACATTCAATTTAACCTAAAATTTCACTAGTTCCAATTGTCTCCAAACTTGCGCTGCAGCGTAGAGCGCGTCGCTAAGATTCCGGCGCTACCAAAATCGTCGAAATCTGATTATATATGCAAAAGATATGGTGGTTTAAAGTTTTGAATATAAATTAAACAAATTTTTCTTTAAATTTTATATTACTACTACCATCTGCCGTTCATCACGAAACCAAGAAATTACGGCCGCTACTACTCTCCTTCTCCATGCTCGCGTCTAGCATCATCTCAAACCCATAGCCGCCGACTAGGGTTTCAAACCGCCTCCTCTTCATCGAGATTTAGCTCGATCGGCGACCACCGCAACGACGACCTCCACGATCTCCACCGTCGCACCAAATTTCGCGAAACTCAGTCGCTATCTTGGCCCAATAGACGAGCGCGACCGGCCAACGAACGCGGCCCCCTCCAAGCTTCTACACCTCATCGAACTGCATCTCTACCGTTGGATATCTTCGTCTCAACGAGCTCTCCGATTTCCCAGTTGGAGATTTTCAAAAATAATGAGAGGATAAGTGGGAATCAAGGGAAGAAGTAGGAAGAGTTTCGGCCATAGAAATGTAAAACTGCGGCGGCTCACGATTTGCTAGGGTTAGAGAATAAATGTAATATACATATTGTTGTTTTAATATTATTTTATTAATAAAATTCTCTAACTCCAATTCTCACGCACCAACAGGCGTTCCTAGGGTTTTTCCACGTTCCAGACACAATGGAACAGGTTTCGTAGGCTAATTCGGTCATATGTGCGAGTTATGGAATTTAACGATCAATTTAAAATTAAATCGATTAAAACGATTTCTATGCGTTTCGAGCAGCCACGGTCAAACGACAACTCCGATTTCTACGAAAATTGAAATCCGATAATAACTAACTGTTACGAATCAAATGGAACAGGTTTCATCGAATTCCGAGACTGTGCCCCGGAAGGCTATTTTAACTCGTCTATCAAATCGAGCGATTTTCAAAATTGTCGAAACCGCTTAAAAATTTTACCTTTAAAATTTTATTAATTCTATTATAACTCGTATAAAATTTATATTCACATTTAAAATCATTCTGGTTTAGTTTAAATCAAAATCTGATTATTTGCAATATTATATTATTAAATTAATATAAAATTCCAAATTCAATCTATCGACTACTAATTCCATCCAATGGTCCAATATTACAATTCAAATCCAATTAGACTCAAAATAAACATTAGAATCAAATTTTATATCTATTTACACTCAGAATTACAAATTATTCCAATTCTAATATTAAATTATTATTATTCAAATTCCAATTTAATTCTCGTATTTGAAATTTGACTAATTTTATTAACTTAACCAAATTCTTTTATTTCAAAATTCAAATTATACCACATATCCAACATTTAAAATGAATTAAATGTTCAAATCTAGCGACCCAAAATTCCTAGTCGTTACATTCCTCCCCCCTTATAAAAATTTCGTCCCCGAAATTTGCTTAGGTAGAAGAATGTTCCAAAACCCAATAGCAAAACCTACCCAGTGAAAATCTCAAATTCACTTTGCCCAGATCCTTTAGTTTCAAATCGAAACTACTAATTCAATCCTATTCCAAAATCCTTTATTTTCAATTGTCATTTGAAATCGACTTGCCGTTAATGAAACAAATGCTCCTACACTCATTAACTTAACCCAAACTTCTTTAGTTAAAAGCTTATATACACTTCCCAAAATCCTTTAGTCCATATCCAAACTCATTTGCTTTATTCGTACTCAAAAGCTTTTTTTTTTCAACATTATTTCAAAAATAACTTCACAAGTTCATTAAATTTTTCCAAAATCCTAAAAAAAATTCTAACTCCCAAAATTCCCGAATTTTTTTGGAAGAGTCTCCCTTGTACGGAGGAGCTTTTATCGCGATACAAATATATATATATATATATATATATATATATATATATATATATATATATATATATATATATATCGACCCACACAGTCGGAAACCAAAATATATCACAATATTTATATCATTTCCCAATTATATTTGCGTAGGCGTACCTTTTTAGCAAATTTTTAAAGCGAGCGGCTAATATATAATGCATATACGCGCTCCAACTTTATCGATCGCCTTCCGTACCTGTACTTACTCAACAAACTCATCATTTTTTAAAGATATGAACATTTTAACAACATTTCCGATATAAACGTAAGCCAACGTATCCATTTACATCCCAAACAACACTTTGCATACTTCTAAGTAAATCATATGTTAAAGCATATACACAGTTCCTTTTCTAATGCCAAACTCCAAGTTATTTCACACAAAGGATTTTATATACAAGTTTTGCTATGTTCCATTCATATTCTATCCCATTTTCGAATTGATTTCCCAGTCAATTTCCTTTTTAATTTGATACATTTGCACTTCTATTATGATTCACTTACATTTATACTCAAATCCATTTATCAAGATTTTAGCCCATTCTACTTTCATCCAAGCTAACTTCATTTTATTTCACTTGAATGATTTACATTCAAGTTTACTATATATCATTCATATTTATTACAACCAATTCATTTCTATTTCAATATGATTAACATATGCCTTACATTTCTTTATTTTAGCTTACATTCCCAATTTGATTAACAATCAAATTTTATCTTAAACTGGAAACATTTGCATTTCTTTTATGATCTATTTTCATTCATATGCAAAATCACTTAATAATATTTCAATCCATTCCAATTAATTCAAAACCAATTCCATTTGCTTCTTTTAATTCATTAACTTAAGTTTAACGGCTAATTTCTATGCAGTTTGTGGTTATTCAAACAAATAACCAATTCTTAAGCTTATGACCATTAACATCAATTCCAACTTAGATTCATATTAATTTTATTCAATTTTGCATGGTTCACAAACCAAGCATTCTTATTCCATTGCAATTTTTAACTCAATTTCTTATTTTCATTTCAAGATCATCATTTAAGTTTAAATTAATAACATCCCATTCTATATTATTTACAGCCCAAACATTCTTGCTTTATCACAATTATTGAATTAAATCTCAAATCTTATATTTCCAATTCATTATCCATATAGGTTTATATTAATATCATTCAATTTTGGTTTATATACAACTCATACATTCTTATTTCATCTCAATAATTAGTTTAAAAAAAAATTCACTTGCATTTCAATTTTTAGTATCTAAACAAATTTCATTTAAAATTACTTAATAAAGTTTATCCACAATTAATTTTGTCTTTCAATTTGCATAAGTTCTTTCATAATATTTTCATTATCTTCTTATAAATCAAATTTTATTTTCATTTGATTCTCATACAAATCAATTCCAATCCATTTACAAATTTTAATGCACTTTGTTTATTTAATTGCAATGCTCATTCACCAATTTATTTTCGAATTTATTTTATTAATAACAGGGCCCCTTCATATTTTTTCACCCACTGGAATTTATTTACAATTCAAGCCATCACTATTATAATCTAATTCCATTATTCATTCGCACTTCCAATATTTATTACCACAAATTTAAATCCCATGCCACAATTGGATTTTTATTTACTTTCCAAATTTTTACCAAACTATCAAAATTCTATTCATACCAATACAAATTCCATTTAATTTAGCTTACACTAAATTCACCTTCAAACTTCTCTTTATTTGCTTTAGCTTACGCTAAATTCATTCTCAAACAATTCCTTTGAATTTAGTTGAGTTAAAACTTTATTCACACAATATCATTCTTACTTTTCTAAATTAAATTTCCTTTCAATTTAATTCTTTTCCAATTCTAATTCAAGTTCGACCAAATTTAGTTAGCCATCTTGAATTTATACCATTTCCTTTACTATCTTAAATAAGAATTTAATAATATTCAGAATTAATTGTAACACAACTGAATTTTGGTTTTAATTCAATCCAATTTTAATTTTTCATATACAAGTTCAAAGCTTATTTACTAACTTAAGTTCATTCACCCTTTTTCAATTTACATTACATCTGAGATTAAGTTTGAATTCACCATACCATTCAACTATTTCCCAATTGTGGTCATAATTCTATTTTCTATTTATAAGTTCACCCAATTAGTTACTTCAAAGTTTATATTGCTCATTTTAATTCATTTACATCTTATAATCACAGTTCCAAATTCTATATATGTATATCTGAATTCTAAAGGATATAAATTTTCTTTCACCATAATCCTTTGCAAATTTTAAATCCACAATTTTCAGATCACAAGTATAACACTTAATAGCTTATGAGCACAATTTATTGTACAATGACCCATGATTACCAAGTTATTCTACATTTCAATTTAATCCAAATCAATTTAATACTAAGTTCAATTTATTTAACTTATCCCAAGCTAAATTCAAATTTTCTATCCACCTCAATATACTTTATTCACTTTTAATAACTAAAGTTAAAATTTTAATTCCAAGATTAAAAATTTCATTTCCTTTTTATTAATATCAACTTCATTTAGTAAGTTCAATGGTTGATTCAATTTAACACTACACATTATTCAAGTAGAATTTTCCAGAATTCAATTGCCCAGTTTTATTTCAAAACCACTTTGAAATAATAATCTACTCATACTTTCCCGGTATATCAAATCAAGCTCCTAGATTTCTAAAACAATCAGTTTTCACCAAAGCAGATTCCCTTTTGAAACTTCTAAAATTACTTGTATCACAAACAAGTCCAACAAATATCATAATCACTCACATGGTAGCAATCCATCACTTTAGAAACTCGAAAATGAATTCAAATGATGTGGCCAGCATCATCAAGATTATTTCCCAGCGACTGAAGTGAGTTCAGTGTTTCCCTACCTTCCCAATTTAATTTCAAAACAGTTTCCATTCAAAACATATTACCCAAAACAATACTCCATCATTGCCTTCAAACACCTTAGCAACATTTCAAACTTTTCTAGGATTTTAAATTTTCAAACTTTTATTTTCATTACATTTAAAATCCTTTCCAAAACTTCCGGGTTTTAAATTCTGGTTTAGTTTAAATTTAGTTATTCTTCTTTTGTATAATTTATACTCATGGAATTTATATGGTTATATCCATCTCAAATTTTAGATTAAATTTTAGATTCTTATTTGATTATAGTATCAATAACCAACCATCCAAAAATATAAATAATAATTTTAGAAAAATTATTTCTTTTATATCAAAATATAATTTTGGATAAAATTATTTCATTTACCTTCTTTAAAAACAATACTATGTCGGTTCATCTTGTTTAAGAGTTTAGAAACCCCTATCGATACGGTTGTACTTCCCGCACCGACCAGAATTCATAAACACCCAACCGATAAGTCAAAACAGTGTAAAAACAATTTTATATTCACTAACAAGTATGCTCTCATATCTATTATCACACTCAACTCATTATAGAGTACTATTTACTCTGTTTAATGAGTAATTTCCCCACCAAAGCCTAGGTTGTCGCCAACCTAAGCTCTGATACCAAGTGTAACAGCCCGCAAATCCGTACCCCTTGAGTCAACACTATTCTACATCGATTAACTCAAGCGGAACAGAAATACGAACCATTACGGATTAAAGAAGATTAGATAGAAGAAGAAGAAACTAAACAATATCAAAATTTCACAGTCGCAGCGGAATAAACTATAATAGTAAATATAGATTTTTACACAAAATGGAAACTATATCTGTTTATACAACATATCATCAGAGTATCTCAAATAATTAGCAATATTTAGCAATCAGACAATCCCATACAATCATAGCAGCGGATATATATATATAAATACGCGTAATACGTCTCGGACTCCAGCTCCTCTCCTGCTCCATAGAATCCTGTCCTGCACAAATAATACTCGGTCCGACCCAAGCATTATAATGAAATAACACCCGAGTCAGTCTGGAATACCAGCTGATAAAAATGCACCCAAATTGATTATTAAAGTTTCAAAAATCCTTTTGAAAACAAAAGCATCTCGTAAGACCACGCCACAAATAAACATGTCGGGTTTTTACCTTACGATAGCTAAAACAATTTTTATAGAAATCCTTCGATATTATAATAGGGTCTATATACAAATACTTATAACATAGCCGAAATTGTTACATCTATTGAATTTCATCTACTAGCCACAAAGTGGGTAATACAAACAAAACTCGTACAAGGCACGCAGGGAGAATGGATTTCCAACAATGACAAGGCACTGGGGTACCACCTATCACAGTACGGGGCCTAGATCACCGTACCGAGGACCACACCTGATCCGCTGCAACACAAGGCCGGACCCATCCCTTACTGGACAGTTTCGAATAAGATCACCCCACGGTTGGGATCATAAACCGTACCACTAAGCCAAATAAAAAGGGACGTCTAGACAAGGATGAATTACTCTCAAGTGGGGGCTACCCACGAAGCCTTGCTGCATATCCCTTGATTTTCAGTCATTCCCGGTTGATGAGGCTTGAGGCTAAGCCTTACCTTTAGAACGTTTCACTTAGAATGCCCATCTCCCTCCTGACGATGTTCCAAAAGCATTCGTCCATACAAGTCCGTCCCGGATTCGAACGGAACCGAAGGCA
The DNA here is from genome assembly GCA_030765085.1 of Allium cepa. Lineage (NCBI taxonomy): Eukaryota > Viridiplantae > Streptophyta > Magnoliopsida > Asparagales > Amaryllidaceae > Allium > Allium cepa. The sequence goes on from CM060943.1 coordinate 193,839,579, forward strand.
CTACTCCTACTACATCCATTTTGGAAATATCCTCAGGATTAGTAGCGACTAGCCCTTGTACTTCACTGCTCCATCTTTGACTTCAAACATGTTTTTCGAACGAAACGTACAAACCGGATCGAAGTGGTTTTCGAGATAAATCTCGATCCCGGTCTCTTCGAAACGATCAACGCATTTGTCCAATATTGATTGTCGGTGATTTAACTATCAATTTATATTCACAAACATCCATCACACAAAAAATAATTTTCCACATTATTTACTTGCCTCAAATATCTTTCAAGATATATTTCCAAATTTCAAAACTCGTTTGAAAACAATTTCCCAAAGTTCTTCCTTTACAAGGTAAATCCTTTACCATTTATTCCCATTGGAAATAACCAAGTTCAAAACAATTTAGAATTAAAACAATTAAAACACTTTATTCTGAAATATATTTTAAAATATGGAAATTTACTACTAATTATTACTCAAAAATAAAATTCCAAATATGTAAATTAAACCATTTATTAGGATATAAATTCAGATTGTAAATAAGGGTTTAGTTTAAACTAAATTTATAAGTAGAGTTTAGAAGGTTAATACTAATTTCAATAACTTAGGTCAAAACTAGCCCTTTAAACAAATCCATTTGTAAAATAATTACTAAGGTATTCATAAACATTTACTATTACTAATTTATTAATAGTTACTTTAAAATAATAATTTTCAAAACACTCTTTATACAAGTTTGAACTTTAAACTTTCTTTTATTAAAATCTGTTTAAAACTCGAACTCGGTTTTCCAGGGAAACTTACTCCCATTCAAAAGACCCAAAAAATCCTTCTTATAAATTCTGTCGATTTATCTCGGTTCAGATTTATGTTTAATAACACAAATATCCTTTTCATGTTTAAAAATAACTTCCTTCGAAGCCCAACATATTTTTTCCATTCCCGGAAATCCACTTCAAAGTATAGGTTTATTTTTTTTTAAATAAACCGTTATAAGTTATTTAATGAAAAATTATACTTAAGGAATTTCTTAAACAAACATCTACCTAAATTTCAATATTTTAACATAGTATTTCAAAATATACTTTTATATACATTTAACTGCTAATTAATATTTGGAAAGTTTTATTGAAAACATATTTTAAATCTCCAGGAAAAACATCATCAAATAACCCCATCGTTATTCAACACAATTGACAAAACCTATACTTTCACATTTGTCAACTGATAAATTTCCCACTTCATTTATAATTCCAATTTACAAATTTCATTCTTTATCCAAACCAAATCCAAATTTTATTCCTTTAAATCCTTTATTTAACAATTTATTTTATTTTCTTAAAAACCCAATTAAATCCATTTTATAATTAGAATTTTGGGTTTATACTTATGCAACAATATATCAGCTCAATTTAATCTCAGATTCATCAATCACAACATATAAACAAATCGCATCATCAATTATAAAAATATTTACTACATCGTGAGGAATCCAGTTGGATCCCTCCAACCTGTTCTCCCTGCATCATGGATATTAGCACATCACGTATATAAATATCAATCCAGAATGATAACAACAATTATATTCAACCAATCACACAGATATTTAAATATTTACTATTTAAATTAGCTAGCATCCAGATGTGAGTGAGAATAACTCACCTTGAGTTTCCGATGAACGTTTGAAAATTTTAAATTAAACCGAACCACATTCGATTTAACCTAAAATTTCACTAGTTCCAATTGTCTCCAAACTTACGCTGCAGCGTAGAGCGCATCGCTACGATTCCAGCGCTACCAAAATCGTCAAAATCTGATTATATATGCAAAAGATATGGTGGTTTAAAGTTTTGAATATAAATTAAACAAATTTTTCTTTAAATTTTATATTACTACTACCATCTGCCGTTCATCACGAAACTAAGAAATCACGGCCGCTCCTACTCTCCTTCTCCACGCTCACGTCCAGCATCATCTCAAACCCATAGCCGCCGACTAGGGTTTCAAACCGCCTCCTCTTCATCGAGATTTAGCTCGATCGGCAACCACAGCAAACGACCTCCACGATCTCCACCGTCGCACCAAATTTCACGGAACTAGGTCGCTATCTCAGCCCAATAGACGAGCGCGACCAGCCAACGAACGCGGCCCCCTCCAAGCTTCTACATCCCATCAAACTGCATCTCTACCGTTGGATATCTTCGTCTCAACGAGCTCTCCGATTTCACAGTTGGAGATTTTCAAAAATAATGAGAGGATAAGTGGGAATCAGGGGAAGAAATAGGAAGAGTTTCAGCCATAGAAATCTAAAACTGCGGCGGCTCGCGATTTGCTAGGGTTAGAGAATAAATGTAAAATATATATTATTGTTTTAATATTATTTTATTAATAAAATTCTCTATGTAACATCATACTTCAAACGAACTCCAATTCTCACGCACCAACAGGCGTTCCTAGGGTTTTTTCGCGTTTCGGACACAATAGAACAGGTTTCGTAGGCTAATTCGGTCATACGTGCGAGTTACGGAATTTAACGATCAATTTAAAATTAAAACGATTTCTATGCGTTTTGAGCTGCCACGGTCAAATGACAACTCCGATTGCTACGAAAATTAAAATCTGATAATAATTAACTATTACGGATCAAATGGAACTGGTTTCGTCGAATTCCAAGACTGTACCCCGGAAGGCTATTTTAACTCGTCTATCAAATCGAGCGATTTTCAAAATTGTCGAAACCGCTTAAAAATTTTACCTTTAAAATTTTATTAATTCTATTATAACTCGTATAAAATTTATATTCACATTTGAAATCATTCTGGTTTCGTTTAAATCATGATCTGATTATTTGCAATATTATATTATTAAATTAATATAAAATTCCAAATTCAATCTATCGACTATTAATTCCATCCAATGGTCCAATATTACAATTCAAATCCAATTAGACTCAAAATAAACTTTAGAATCAAATTTTATATCTATTTACACTCAGAATTACAAATTATTCCAATTCTAATATTAAATTATTATTATTCAAATTCCAATTTAATTCTCGTATTTGAAATTTGACTAATTTTATTAACTTAACCAAAGTCTTTTATTTCAAAATTCAAATTATACCACATATTCAACATGTAAAATGAATTAAATGTTCAAATATAGCGACCCAAAATTCCGGGTCGTTACAGAAAATCAGAGAAAAGTAGAATTCGAAAGAGGTATGCTTAATGATGAAAATAAAATATTAGAAGAAGAACTTGAAAAACTTCAAGATACCTTCTTTAATGATAACTCTCAACTTACTTTATTGAGTCAAGAAATTTAAACTCAAAAAGAAAAGAATGATTCTCTTGTCTCTGAAAATCATGAGCTGAAAATTAAGATCAAAATGATAGAATTAGATAATACTTGCCTCAAAACCAAGTTAGATAATATTACTAGAAATGTTTCTAACTTTAATAAGGGTCGAGAAACTCTATCCAAAATTATTGAAAATTTTCAATCCACTTCTAGTAAAAAGGGACTAGGATACTCTAAGAAATCAAAGGCTCCATCTAAAAAGGAAATTAGGAGAAATATTTCTAATCCTACTACTCGTCCAAAAAGGAATACTAACTCAAAAACCATAAAAATATGGGTTCCTAAAACAAACAATAGTTTGATTAGGAATAAATATATAAATAACTTTTTGGAAACTGTTCATAAAAATAAAAATTATACTTTTAAAGGGAATACTGAACCCACTTGGGTTTGGTTTCCTAAGACCTAATTCTCAGGACCCTATCACAAAGTGGGTACCAATGTCATTAGTTTTTCTCACAGGACTCACTTAAAAAGAGAGGAAAATGGATACTCGAGAGCGGTTGCTCAAAACATATGACTAGAGACAAAAATATGCTTTCAAATATTACTTACTCAAATGGAGGCTCTGTCACTTTTGGAGACAATTTCAAAGGATATATTATCAGAAAAGGCGACGTCAGTAATGTCGATACATCTAATTTTCCTCTTATTTCCAATGTTTTACTTGTAAAAAATTTAAAATACAATCTTTTTAGTATCAGCCAGTTATGTGACAAAGGGTTCAAAATCTCTTTTTCTAAAGATAAGTACAACATTTTTGATAAAAATAAAAATCTTATATTTGAAGGAAATAGAGATAGAAATATCTATATTCTGAATATGAAAATCAATCACAATTTAGATATGTGTTTAATAGCTAATGAAAATGATCCTTGGCTATGGCACAAAAGGTTCTGTTATATCAACTTCAAAATTTAAACAAGCTTTCTAAAAATGATTTAGTCAGAGGTTTACCAAAAATGAACTTCAAAGTCAATCATATTTGTGATGCATGTCAATTAGGAAAATTAACCAAATCGTCTTTTAAATCTAAGAAAGTTATTTCTACATTACAACCACTTGAATTACTACACATGGATCTATTTGGGCCAACCCAAGTTCAATCCTTAAACCACAATAGATATGTATTTGTAATAGTAGATGACTTTTCTAGATATACTTAGACCATTTTTATGAAAAATAAAAGTGATACGTTTGAGCATTTTAAAGTTTTTGTCAAACGAATCCAAAATTTAAAAGGTTTAAAAATAAAGAACATAAGAAGTGATCATGGAGGAGAATTTGAAAACGAAGTTTTTGACCATTTTTGTAAAAAGAAAGGAATTTTTCATAATTTTTCGTTCCCTAGGATTGCACAACAAAACGGAGTAGTAGAACGTATAAACAGAACTTTACAAGAATGTGCAAGAACTTTGTTAAATGGAAGCATTCAAAAATATTTTTGGGCAGAAGCTGTTGCAACTGTTTGTTATGTTTTAAATCGTGTGTCTATTCGACCTCTCACGAAAAACACCTCTTATGAACTTTTTACTGGAAGAAAACCAAAGATATCTTATTTTAAAGTTTTTGGTTCAAAATGTTTTATATTAAATACCAAAGATCAGCTTGGAAAATTCGATGCGAAATTCGACGAAGGAATCTTTCTAGGACATTCAGATCGTAGCAAAGCTTATCGGATATTTAATAAAAAAATCAAATACTATTGAAGAAACTTTACATGTATCTTTCAATGAAAATTTTCAAAAAAAACCAAGTATAAAAGATGATGAATATTTTAATGAAGATTTTCTGGATAACATCACAAATACGGAAACTAAAAATCTTGAAAATGATGAAAACATTATTCATAATAATAATAATGAATTAAGATCTCCACCAAAAATATTTCGGGATCATCCCGTTCAAAATATTATCGGAGAAATTAATTCAAACGTACAAACTAGAAGTCAAGTAAATCAAATTGGCCACGTAGCATTCCTTTCAAATATCGAACCAAAGATTCCTAAAGAAGCTTCCACAGACGACTACTGGATTATTGCAATGCAAGAAGAGCTAAACCAGTTTGAACGCAATAAAGTTTGGGAATTAGTTCCTAGACCAAGTAATCAAACTGTTATTGGAACGAAATGGGTCTACGAGCACAAAGCAGATGAACATGGCAACATTACTAGAAATAAAGCAAGGTTAGTTGCACAAGGATATAATCAAGAAGAAAAGAATTGACTACGAAGAAACATTTTCTCCAGTCACAGGACTAGAAGCAATACGGATCTTAATGGCCTATGCATTTTCACAATTTCAGACTTTATCAAATGGACGTTAAAAGTGCTATTCTGAATGGTTATATAAAAGAAAATGTGTATGTTGAACAACCTCCCTTATTTATTCACAAGAAATTTCTTGATCATATTTATAAACTTAAGAACGCTCTATACGGTTTAAAATAAGCACCACGTGCTTGGTATGATCGACTAAAGAGCTATCTAATTTCTTCGGGATTTCAAATTGGGAAAGTTGATCAAACACTTTTCATTAAACATTCGAAAAGGGATATTTTAATAGTTCAAATTTATGTTGATGATATCATTTTTGGTTTTACCAATGACAAGTTATGTCAGGACTTCTTCGAAATAATGACCAAGGAATTTGAAATGTCTCACATGGGAGAACTAACATATTTTCTTAGTTTACAAATTAAACAACTTCAAAATGGCATCTTCATTAATCAAGAAAAATATTGTGATAATTTAATCAAACGATTCAGAATGGAAAACACTTCTGCCAAACCGACTCCAATAAGTACCACTACACATCTTGAAAAAGATGAAAGTGGAAAAAGTGTTGACCAAAAATTATACCGAAGTATGATTGGATCATTACTATATTTAACGGCAAGTCGACCTGACATAATTATGAGTGTATGTTTGTGTGCTAGATTTCAGGCCAACCCAAAGGAATCATATTTAAGATCTGTGAAATGTATATTACGTTGTCTTATTAACACCAAGGATTTTGGTCTATTCTATCCATAAGAACGTTCATTCGAGCTAGTTTCATATAGTGATGCTGATTTCGGTGGATCTCGAACAGATCGAAAAAGCACAAGTGGTACATGCCATTTTATTGGAAAATCACTAGTATCTTGGTTTAGTAAGAAAAAAACCATGTTTCTCCCTCTACATGCGAAGCAGAATATATTTCTGCTGCTTTGGCTTGTGCTCAAGTAATCTATATGCAACAGACACTTTGACATTTCAATATAAACTTAACAAATTCAACTATATATTGTGACAATTCTAGTGCTATTAACTTGTCTAAAAATCCAGTCAATCATTCACGAACAAAACATATTGATATTCGTTATCATTTTCTTCGTGATAATGTTGAAAAAGGAACAATAAATTTGGATTTTGTTTCTTCTGAAAATCAGTTGGCTGATATTTTTACAAAACCTCTTTTAGAAAATGTTTTTATCAAACTTAGACGAGAGCTTGGTATCGTCTCGCTTAAAAATTTATGAAATCTTTCTATGGGCTATTGTTGTCTCTGGTTAAGTTACCACATCAATACTCCTATCTCTTAACATCCAAAACAAACTCTTTCAATTAGAACCTCTTATTTTCTTTGTTTTAATCTGTGTATATTACTGTTTCAAACATCTCAGCCACCACTTATTAGCTTACATTCTATTTTTAAACCTTTCAATATCCTTTATAAACTCATTCAGTTCTTTTTTTAACAAAAGCTTTATTACTATGGATTTCAACTTTCTTATTCTCCTTTTCACCATGGCTTCAAACAACAGCAACTCTGATAACTCACCTTCATCATATTCTACATCTTCCTTAGAAATACTGCATATTCCAACGCTAGGTGAACCGGCTAGACCTAATCCTTCATATGAACCATCTGGTTATACTCCATAAATTAAGAAATCTCGACGATTTCTTTTATTCGGTTCTCCATCAACTAAAGAAAAAATAGCCGAGATTCATCAGTACCAGAAAGAACAATTGGATTTGCAACGTGGAATGTATTACGAAAAGAAAGTTAATGCCTAATGACATAGTTTCATCGAACAAGTGGCATTAAAATTCTGTGGTACATCTCCAAAGAAAGATGTAGTTCAATCTTCAACTTTGAATCCATGAGAGCCTATTCCACGGCATCCTTCGGTTTCTCCAAACTCTTAGGAATGTCAAACCTATTGGTCTCCATTACAACCATACACGGAGATAACCAAGATTGAAACGGAAGATTGCAAGACTCCAAGTGATTTGAACTAATGCTTTCATTTTTTTTTTTGAATGATCATAATTATATTTATATATCATTCAAGTAATCCATTTCAAACGTTTGAATATTGTCTTACAAGTAAATCTTTCTTTAGATTCAGACGTCTGAATATCCCATATCAGACGTTTGAATATAGGCCAAAATGAACTAAAAACCTTCTAACTCGATTTTTTCATTTCAGACGTCTTAAATGAGTATTTCAGATGTCTTAAATGAGTATTTCAGAAGTCTGAAATCATCTGGCTATTCAATTTGAATTGTTTTTTGCACTTTTTCCTATGAAACTAACCCTTTTCAACCGTCCCTACCTATTTTTTCTTCATTCTTCAATTTTTTTAGCTTATTCCTTCATTAAAAATCAAAATTTTCTTCCATATATTCACTAATGGCTCAAAAAGAAAAAAGATCAAGGCCATCTACTTCATCATCTACCCCAAACGTCGATCAATAGCTATGGAATGAGCAAGCAAGACAATGTTTTGCACAAATGAGTAGATCTAAATTCTTTTCGGGTGCTTTCATGAAATTTGAAGAATTCGAGGCTTATCGGATTCAACAAATTATAAGATCAAATGGGTTAGAATCTCTTGTCTCTTATGCGGCTAATAATGCCAAAATCAATCATCTTTTGGTTAAGCTATTTTATGCTAATATGAATTTGGACCATCATACTCCTCACAATCGCGACGATTGCATTTGGACATTAGTTTATGGTGTTAAAATTTATCTACCCCTTGCTCAACTTGGTGGTATACTTCAATGTCCATCAAAGGGGACCGTCTTGAATGAAATTGATGTTTCTTTAAAGTTGCATGATAGAGACGATGTCTCACACCAATTTTTCAATGATGAAAAAACTAGGCTTACCTCCATTCAACTCCGCCTACAAGCTCGTATCCTCCATAGAGCTTTGATTTGCTCCGTCATTCCACGGACAGGAAGTTATGAAGTTGTTAACAAAAGAAATTTCCAAGCCCTTTATGCTATCTATTCCGGTCAATCTATCAATTGGGATCAAGTGACTTTGAAAGAGTTCGTGGATGTTGATCATCAAAGGCGCTATAATACCTTTCATTATGGTGCTTATATAATGAAGATTCTCCAAAACTTTAGCATTTCTTTTCCTGATTCCGAATTCACAGCAATCAAAGAGCTTGGATCAAAGACTTTGGGTCTTATGGATTTGCCAAAAAGATCGGGAAGTTTGGCATATATTTCATTTCAAGAATGGGTTGCCAAACGTGATCAAAACCAACCCCAACCTCGTCAACATGATCAACATATTGCTCCACCTTCTGAAGAAGAGGACGATGATGAAGTAGTGATACTTTCTCCTGAAACTAGCTCAAGGAATGCTTTGGTCAATGTCTCCCAAAACCAAGCTAAGCTTAGAACCCGAATGGTCAATCTCGAAAAGAAAAATGAAAAATGATTTAATTCCATTCGTGGCTTTCCCAACAAAATTTGGGAACGTATTGGATGCTCCACCTCATCATCTACCAAAGCTTTCAACCCTGCTCCATTTCAGTGGTCATCAAGCTTGGGGAACAACAATGGTACTGAAGATGAAGATGATGATGAAGTTGGTGATTCCAGCCCTAGGTTTTAAATTCCTTTGGTATTAACTAGTTTGATTTGAACTCTTTCGTAGTTTACTTTTCTATTTATGGCATAAACTCCTATACTATCTACTGGTATCGTATTTTGTTTTGAATACTCTGCTCCGCTTTGTCATATATTCGTACTTTCCGTTTTGCGATGCCAAAGGGGGAGAAGGAGTTGATATAATCTATTTATTCTAACTTGCTTTTTGACTGAGGGTGCTTATAGCAAAGTGAAAATATATTACTCGTATTATATTTATATAGTTGTCATCGTCAAAAAGGGGGAGAATGTTGAAACTTCGTCTATGACTTGTTATACTTACAATATTTTGACTACGACAACTATATACGTTAGTATTATATACTAACTTATTTTTGCAGGAATATTTATAAGATCGGATTCAAATAAGCTTCATACAATACATATGTTTTGTATTGAGTCTTTGTCTAGAGTTAAAATGATGTTAAAATCTCTCCTTTTGGATATATATGACGACACATACACACATTTCTAGAGCATATTTGCATTTTCTGGTCAAAATTAGATGTCTGAATTGACCATTTTAGACGTCTGAATTTGGAATCAAAGATGATTCCATAGACAATATTCAGACGTCTGAATTGGTATCTTCAGCCGTCTGAATCAGGTCAAAAAAGACCTATTTGCTTTCTAATTTGCACGTGAACGACTTCAGAAGTCTGAACTCTAATTTTCAGATGACTGAATTCCTATAACGGGTATATTTCTAAACAGACATTTCTCTTCCATGAAGAGATTAACAAGTATGACCATATATTTTCATGATAAATATCCACGAACAATTGCACCTTTTTATAATCTATATAAACATGTTAGAACCAACAGTTTGATTAATCGAAAATCGATCTAACTCTTTCTATTCTTAATCTACTTTGATTCTAACAATCTTGTGCATTCCAGTTCACACAAAATCATTCATTTACTTCCATATTCTTCACACACACATGTATATCAAAAGGAGAAGATTATAGCAAGGTTGTACTATCAAGAGATAAATCCGTTTTATCTACAACACATTGTGTCAAATACTCTCTATATTAGTTGAAGTCCAGTTCTGCTGTTCAAGCAGTGAACTCCTCTTCGGCTGTTGAGGCATCGAAATCTTGTTTTGTTGCTCAGGTGTTGTAAAACTGTTCCTCCGGGTTAAGTGAGGATTGTCGTTAGTGAAATTCCAGAAAGGAGTCTGGGACTGGACGTAGAATGGGAAGTTCGAACCAGTATAAAAATCTCTGGTGTGCTTGTTTTTTATTTTATTTACTTTACTCTATTATCTATGTAACGATCCCGGATTTTTACTACGTTTAAATTGCTAATTAATTTAATTTTTGAATAAAATTTGTGAAATTAATTGGTAATTGATATAAGATTCTAGTTAAATTATGAATTAATTGAGAATTAACCTGAATATTTGAAAATAAATATGTATATAAAATAATTTTCGAATGATGTTTAATGTTAAATTCTATAATATAAAATATGTGTGTTATTTTATCAAAGTATAAGTAAGTTTTAAAAATGATTTCTTTATAAGTTAAATAAATATAAATATATAGGAATGCAGAATGTAAAAGAAATAAAATATAAATATATATGTATATAGAGAAATAAGACAATAAGTATGTAAGTTAAAATAAATATTTAAGCTAGAATTAGAAGCAAATATATATATATATATATATGATAAATTATAAAATATAAAGTAACACGCAACTAAATTTAAACAACATATTAAAATAGAAATTTGTTTATATTATAAAGTAATAAGACAAAAGAAAAAAAAATATATGTATATTCAAGTATAGTTAGGAAAAATAATAATAATAATAATAATAAAACATGAATGCTAAAGCAAAACATAACAAGTTGTGTACGCATGAAAATAAAGTAAGATGAAATAAATGTCTACAAACAAATCAAACAAAAATTTATAAATATCTATGCATAAACAAATAAAGTGCGAATATGAAACAATAAAACAAAAAATACATTCAAGTATGGAGCTTGCAAAAGAAGAAACAAAAGAGAACAAAGAAAATATCTATGTAGGAAAAACAAGAAGTACATGATATCAGCCACCATATTGACAAAAATCTGCTTAGCCACCAAAAATAAAATCATCAGCCGAAATCTTGTTTAATCAAATAAAGAAAAAATGTCTCTGGTCTGTGGTTGTACAAACAAATAGTAACCCTATACAAAAGAAAATAATTACATTTTGACTCATTTCCTATATATCAAACCTTCAATTCAGTTCGTCCATCAAAACTTAAGTAAATATCACCTAAAACTAAGACAAAAAAATTCGATTTTTAAACAACAATCTAACTCAACTACAACCAGAGACCAAATTGAAGGCTTCAACTAGCAATTTTAAAGTCTGGCTCAAAAAGAAGCAGCTCTGTTTATCTCTTAATTACTGCGAGTAACATTCACTTTTAAAACTTAAATATCTGCATCAGTAGCAAGTTTATATCTGGAAAACATATATGTTGGAATTATTCCTGTGTGAATACGTGGATGTGTGTATACCTATGCAAAATTTGAGATGGCTCTGTTCTTATTTTTCCCAGACCCAAATATGCAAACAAATCTATTTCTCTTGATCTAATAACAGTTAGAATGTACAATATAAACAAATTATGTTTGTTTAAGTGTAAAGTAAGGTTTAAAATTTTAATTAAGTTAAATGAAATGGTATATTGCTCTGGAAACAAGTATTACTGAGCAAAATTCTAACATAGTAAAAATTTAAGTTTCTTAATTTGCAAATTCAGGTATATAACTTGAATTCGTATGCTTTAATATGATTTTTAAGGAAAAACTTATAATTTTTAGATCAAAGAATAAGAGCAGTTCGAAGATGAACTAAAAGTGGATTATGATCGAATTTTGGCAGTCAGAGGCACTAGAAGAGTTGGGGTTTCACGTGGAGGTAGAGCAGCCTACGGCGGTGGTGGGAAAAATCATCGGAAGTGTCCCAGTTCACTATGGTGACGGCGGCGAGGGGATTTAATCTCTAAACCTAGTTTGGCTGTAGTTGAGAAAATTTGGTCGAAGTGGCCTCGTTCGTTCATCGAGTTGCACGTGGCCTTGGAAAGTGACAGCTGGGTGGGTGATGGAGACATGGCCGGTGGCTCGTGTTTCTGGTGGTCGATATTGCGAGCACGAGGCGTTGCTAAGTTTTGGTAGTGTTGCGTTGTTTAGTTCCAGGTTTTGAGTTGAGAGCTCGATTTTGATTCGAGCAACCGTGATGGATTTGGATGGCCGTGATGATGTCAGGTGATGGTCGTCAATATGTTGGAGGTCAGGATGGTGGTCGGAGAGGGCCAGAGCCACGGTGCATGTGCACCGTGCCATTTAAATTTTCCGATGATCTATTATTTTGGTGTAGAGGTTTTGAACTCGGATTTACTCGAGTAGTTTACTCGAAGTAAATTAGGTTTTAACTCGAAGCAAACATGAGTTGCCTCGGGTTAGTTTTAGTTCGTACAGGTTTTTGTAAACCTGTATGCAAATTTAAATTTAAAACAAATTTAAATGAATTTAAATTTGTAAGCTAGATGTAAACAAAGTTTAAATCTAGTATGAAGTTAAGATTCAAATGAAACTTTGAATCTTAAAGTTTTCAAAATGAAATTAGGATTTTAAATCAAGAATTTAAAAATCAAGATTATAAAAGTAAGTTTAAACCAAAGTTTTGAATTAAGTTAAAGCCAAGTTTAATCAAATGTTTAATTATGGATTCAAGTTTCTTGAATTCAAATCTGTGATTTAAATTAGTTTTTAAACCTGAATGTTTTAATCAAGTTTAATCAATAGCATTTTAAAGTTATTTGTTTCAAATAAATATTTGAATTGGATTTGATTAAGTTCTTTTATAAAAAGAATTTTCAATGAAAAATTAAATAATTTGTTTCCACTTGAATTTGCAAGTTAAAATATAATGTATTTTTAAAGCTTAAATTTTAAATAAAAATTTAAGTAATTTGGTTAAAACTTTTCTTATAAAGGTTTATAAGTTGATATTTAAATTTGGTTAATATTTAAGCATATGATCATTTTGAATCTTAAATTCAAAATCAAATTTGAATCTAAATTTAGAAATGTAATGTTTTAAATACACTTAAATATTAATGAAGTCATTAAAAAAGAATTGGATTACCTTAAAGATAATTAAGGTATTAAAATGACTTAAGGAATAAGATAATTAAGGAACGACTTAATTGTTTAATTTATAAATTAATGATTTAGATTTATTTATGATTAGAGATTAATTAAGAAAGTAATTAAAGAATTGTTATTAGTTAATGACGGTCATTATCTAAGATTATTTAGATACTTAATTAATGTGACTGATTTTAACAATTAATTAGATTAATTAATTTATGATAATCACTTATGAAATTGTGTAAGTGTAATTACTTTATGGTAAGTAATTAAAGGGATAATTTCTTAAAATAATTAATTAAGGGGTTAATTGATTATATAATTGGTTTAGAGGTTAATTTAATTAATATGATTAACTAAGAATAATTTATTAACTAAGAATAATTAATTAAAGTGTTTGATAAATTAATTTATATCGAATGATTTGTAATTAATAAATTAGGATTGGATAATTTATTCATAAGTAATTAATTTAATTGGATATAAATTGAATTAATTAGGATTGAACAATTAATTAATCCTGCTTATAAATAATTATTGAATGCTTGACCTTACTTATGAATGATTGTATTGTATGCGATGGATTGTCCTATCTGATCTGTGATATTTTGTTCTGTGGGTTGAGCTGGGTATTTATTCATTTGTTTGTGATACATTTGTATATTATCTGTGAATCTGTGAATGAACGATAAGCGTTATAGTTTATACCGCTTATCAACTATATTCTTTGTTTTGATCTGCGATGATTGATGATGTTGCACTACTGTGTGAAACCCCTAGAACACACCATACACACACATATATGGATTTCACGAGGAAATCGATTAAGTCACAGATTTTTGAAATGATTTTTAAATAGACAATTTGAGTTCAAATGGTTTGGAAATAGAATCGGGTTAAATGTGAAAAGCTTTCGAAATGAAATTTCAAGATAAAATTTATTTTTGAATAACTTGATAAAGTTTTGAAATTTAAATAATTTGATTTAAATTTGAATTCAAAATTTGAAACTGAATTCTATAATTTGAAACTAGGGATTAAAGATGTTATGCAGGTTATATATGTGTTAAACCATTTTAAATGCATTGATTTAGGAATTTGAATTTAAATTCTAAGGCTCTAACTCGTGCAAATATAGTTGGATTCTTCTGAAACGAAAACGATTTGTTTTCAAATAATAAAAGCTTTCATATAAGAAACGAACGTCCAATTTGAGTTAAAAGGGATTTCTAGTCTGAAATGAAAATGGTTTTCCAAGTTATGGAAACGGTTTGAAAAGCTATAAGTTAAATCTTTAATTTAAAGATTTAATGAGTTAATCCTAATCGAAATGGAAATTGTTTTGAAACCCGTAAATGGATCTTTGTGAAACTGTGTGAACTTTGTGGAATAAATCTTTTTATTTAAAATATTTAAAATGGTAATTTGTTTAACCATTTGAGAGAAAAGTTTTGGACTTTTAGAAGTTGTGACTTAACTGAAATCCCATATCTATGTGTTTAAAATATTGCGCTCATTATTTGGTATAGCCGGGAGAGGACATTATGTCGTATAACTCATTCCGAATAGTGATACGTCGTTATGGATTGCATTGAAGACCGGTGGTGAAGACCGGTGGTGAAGACCGGGTATTTGTGACAATGATAGGATAACCTATCGATTGAATCTGCACTGAGTTGCTCCGGTATAGAGTTCTCCCTAAGTGATGGGAAGTCCGATCGGGATTGTGGATACCCGGATTGCAAGGGCTTCTTACAAAGTGCCTTCGGTTCTGTTCGAACCTGGGACAGACCTGTATGGTTGCATGTCTGACACTACACTTTGCGATATAAAACAGATTTCTTTCAAATACATATCTGTTGTGGCGGAGAATTTATTCTCTTAGCTTGACACACTTCTTTGGGACGTACGAGCTCAAAGGTTATGTAGTTGAAGATTATCAGTGACATATTCCCAATATGATAGTGTGGCATGCTGAGTGTTGCTGTGTGTTGATGATCATTTGTGATCAAATCATAGCTTTAGTGTAAAGCGTAGCTATGTGGACGAGACTGCACTAGGACCTCACAACCCGGAAATGGTCGAAACATGAAAGATGCAGCAAGGTTATGAGGGTCGCGCCCTTTAGGGTGTGTCATTCCCTTCTGGTAAAGGGTGGTATCATTGTATGGAGCCCAGATATTTACCTATGCGGTGGGCTTCAATCTCATTTTCTGTGTGGTTGTTGCTTTGTGGTTTAGAGGCGCCTCAGATAAAGGTCCCAAAGGACCGGGGGTGGCATGCTTGTGTAGTAGTTACCTAGTTACAGAGGTAACTCGGCTTTGTGTTGGCAGAGAGCTGGTTAAGTTTTCGAGACGTCCCGCAAGAGTCGTACCCATGGACAGTGGGAAGTTCCTTAACCCAACCATTTGTTGGAAATCCAAACGAAACAATACGCGCCTTGTACGGTTTTAGTTTTATAACCTGCCTCCTCAGGAGGTATCAATAGCAGGCACAATATAATGGTACCTATGCTGGCTAAGATTAATATTATACTTTCGAAATGTTTTCTGCACTATGCACTAATTATAATAATATCCAAAAAAAATCTCGTATCAAGCATATTTGACTATTATAAGGAGAAATATCCTCCAAGTCTGCGTTTGCATTGTGTGTGTGGCAGGAGGCCTTATGGTAGTTTCATTTTCTAAAAAGCATTGCGGATTTCTTTAAAAATCTTTTGTTGATTATTTAAAGACCAAACTGTTTTTGTTACTCATACCAGTCTCATGACTGACTCGGAGTTTATTGTTCCTTTCCTAAACTCTGGGTTCCCATAATTTTTTTTCACAGGGGCAGTTGAGAGTGGGGTTTTTCAGATAGTCAGGTTTAGTAGATTACCTAGAGTTGGTCTAGTTTTGGATATGGATGTGACTTGCTTATCTAGATGCAGCGTGATGTTGGTTCGAGCTAGCTTTGGATTGGAACATTGGATGTGGGGATGCATTCTATTGAAGGTATTCTTTTCTACTACTGGTGTTATCTTTTTCTTTTCCGCTGCTATTGTCTTGTATCATATCTCTGATGTATATTGATATTCATTGTATCATCATTGTATCTGGATATTGTATCAATATTGTATATTGACGTATTTATTTTTTCCGTTGTGTTGTACTTAATGGTGTTATAAGCTCCGGCGAACCAGATTCGACGTTTGGATCTGCGGCATTTGAATATGAGTGTCGTATTCGATGTCGATTTTCGAAGGTCGAGTCAGGGCCGCTAGCTCAGGAGTATAACACATTAAGTAACTCGTTAGAGATAGGGTGAAGTATACCCTAGAATGAGTATCCCTAAGATATCCATTCGAATGCCTTAGTAAATTCTCTTACTATCCACTGATAGTAAGTATGAGTGTGAGAAAAGGACGAGATAGGGGACAGGGGAGTACCACTATAAATGGTCAATACCCAGCGATAGCGGAAACAATCTTTCTCTTCTCAATTTTCTCTGATTCGTCTTCCCAATTTCTTTGATTTGTTTCGCACCAGCTACAAGGAAGAAGTTTCGGTGTGATGGTGGCCCTACGGATTGTTGTAGAAAATCCTTACTTCGTATCTTCATCGGTTTCTTATCAGTCTTCTCGATTGAAACTTTAATGAATTTGAAATTGAAAATTATAAATAAATTGGTTAACGAATATGAGCTAAATTTGAATTGAATCGATAAAACGATATCGGTTAAAACCCAATTTGGAATTCTATTGTAATTTCTTATGTAAACTGAAGTCTGAAGAGGGACAAGTTGGTATATACTTTGAGATATTCCGACTTGAATTTGGAATCCATACCTAGTATTTGAGAAATTGTAGGAGATTGAATCTATCTATCTATTGTTTGGGTCTCGATCTATTCTACGAATGGTTAATTATCCATCGAACTAACCAGTGCCCTGCATATTTCGTAGACTGGTGACCCAAGTATCCTGTGTAGTATTGAACGAGTTTGTTCTCGTATCTATTGGTGATATTCTGATTTGTTAAGCCAAATACAGTATAGATATCCAATTTGATCTGAAAAGATATTTCTCTATCTTTCATCTATCTTTTTTTTCGTGCTTGCAAATTTTGAGGACAAAATTTCTTTAAAGAGGGGAATCTGTAAGAATCCTGGATTTTTACTACGTTTAAATTGCTAATTAATTTAATTTTTGAATAAAATTTGTGAAATTAGTTGGCAATTAATATATGATTCTAGTTAAATTATGAATTAATTGAGAATTAACCTGAATATTTGAAAATAAATATGTATATAAAATAATTTTCGAACGATGTTTAAAGTTAAATTCTATAATATAAAATATGTGTGTTATTTTATCAAAGTATAAGTAAGTTTTAAAAATGATTTCTTTACAAGTTAAATAAATATAAATATATAGGAATGCAGAATGTAAAAGAAATAAAATATAAACATATATGTATATAGAGAAATAAGACAATATGTATGTAAGTTAAAATAAATATTTAAGCTAGAATTAGAAACAAATATATATATGATAAACTATAAAATATGAAGTAACACACAACTAAATTTAAACAACATATTAAAATAGAAATTTGTTTATATTATAAAGTAATAAGACAAAAAAAATTATATAGTATAGTTAGGAATAATAATAAAACATGAATACATAAGCAAAACATAACAAGTTGTGTACGCATGAAAATAAAGTAAGATAAAATAAATATCTACAAACAAAACAAACAAAAATTTATTAATATCTATGCATAAACAAATAAAGTGTGAATTTGAAACAAGAAAACAAAAAAATACATTCAAGTATGAAGCTTGCAAAAGAAGAAACAAAAGGGAACAAAGAAAATATCTATGTAGGAAAAACAAGAAGTACATGATATCGGCCACCATATTGACAAAAATCGGCTTAGCCACCAAAAATAAAATCATCAGCCGAAATCTTGTTTATTCGAATAAAGAAAAATGTCTCTGATCTGAGGTTGTACAAACAAATAGTAACCCTGTAAAAAAGAAAATAATTACCCTTGGACTCATTTCCTATATATCAAACGTTCAATTCAGTTCGTCCATCAAAACTTAAGTAAATATCACCTAAAACTAAGACCAAAAAATTCAATTTTTAAACAACAATCTAATTCAACTACAACTAGAGACCAAATTAAAGGCTTCAGCTAGCAATTTTAAAGTCTGGCTCAAAAAGTAGCAGCTCTGTTCATCTCTTAATTAGTGTAAGTAACATTCACTTTTAAAACTTAAATGTCTGAATCAGTAGCAAGTTTATATCTGGAAAACATATATGTTGGAATTGTTCCTGTGTGAATATGTGGATGTGTGTATACCTGTGCAAAATTTGAGATGGCTCCGTTCTTGTTTTTCCCAGACCCAAATATGCAAACAAATCTATTTCTCTTGATCTAATAACAGTTAGAATGTACAATATAAACAAATTATGTTTGTTTAAGTATAAAGTAATAATTTAATTAAGTTAAGTGAAATGGTATATTGCTCTAGAAACCAGTATAACTGAGCAAAACTCTAACAAAATTTAAGTTTCTTAATTTGCAAATTCAGGTATATAACTTGAATTCGTATGCTTTAATATGATTTTTATGGCAAAACTTATAATTTTTAGATCAAAGAATAAGAGCATTTCAAAGATGAACCAAAAGTGGATTTTGATCGAATTTCGGCGGTCAGAGGCACTAGAAGAGTTGGGGTTTCGCGTGGAGGTGGAGGAGCCTACGGCGAAGGTGGGAAAAATCATCGGAAGTGTCCCAGTTCACTGTGGTGACGGCGGCGAGGGTATTTAATCTCTAAACCTACTTTGGCTGTAGTCGAGAAAATTTGGTCGAAGTGGCCTCGTTCGTGAGTCGAGTTGCACGTGGCCTTGGAAGGTGATAGCTGGGTGTGTAATGGAGTCGTGGCCGGTGGCTCGTGTTTTCTGGTGGTCGGTATTGCGAGCGTGAGGCGTTGCTAGGTTTTGGTCAGTGTTGCATTGTTTAGTTCCAGGTTTTGAATTGAGAGCTCGATTTTGATTCGAGCGACCGTCATGGATTTGGATGGCCATGATGATGTCAGGTGATGGTTATCGATATGTTAGAGGTCAGGATGGTAGTCGGAGAGGGCCAGAGCCACGGTGCATGTGCACTGTGCCATTTAAATTTCCTGATGATCTATTGTTTTGGTGTAGAGGTTTTGAACTCGGATTTACTCGAGTTATTCGAGTAGTTTACTCGAAGTAAATTAGGTTTAACTCGAAGCGAACATGAGTTGCCTCAGGTTAGTTTTTGTTTGTATAGGTTTTTGTAAACCTGTCTGCAAATTTAAATTTAAAACAAATTTAAACGAATTTACTTTGTAAGCTAGATGTAAACAAAGTTTAAATCTAGTATGAAGTTTAGATTCAAATGAAACTTTGAATCTTAAAGTTTTCAAAATGAAATTGGGATTTTAAATCAAGAATTTAAAAATCAAGATTTTAAAAGTAAGTTTAAACCAAAGTTTTGAATTAAGTTTAAAGCCAAGTTTAATCAAATGTTTAGATATGGATTCATGTTTCTTGAATTCAAATCCGTGATTTAAATTAGTTTTTAAACCTGAATGTTTTAATCAAGTTTAAATCAATAGCATTTTAAAGTTATTTGTTTCAAATAAATATTTGAATTGGATTTGATTAAGTTCTTTTACAAAAAGAATTTTTAATGAAAAGTTAAATAATTTGTTTCCACTTGAATTTGCAAGTTAAAATATAATGTATTTTTAAAGCTTAAATTTTAAATAAAAATTTAAGTAATTTAGTTAAAACTTTTCTTATAAAGGTTTATAAGTTTATATTTAAATTTGGTTAATATTTAAGCATATGATCATTTTGAATCTTAAATTCAAAATCAAATTTGAATCTAAATTTAGAAATGTAATTTTTTAAATACACTTAAATACTAATGAAGTCATTACTAATGAAATGGATTACCTTAAAGATAATTAAGGTATTAAAATGACTTAATGAATAAGGTAATTAAGGAATGACTTAATTGTTTAATTTATAAATTAATGATTTAGATTTATTTATGATTGGAGATTAATTAAGAAAGTAATTAAAGAATTGTTATTAGTTAATGACGGTCATTAACTAAGATTATTTGTGATTGATTTTAACAATTAATTAGATAAATTAATTTATGATAATCATTTATGAAATTGTGTAAGTGTAATTACTTTATGGTAAGTAGTTAAAGGGTTAATTTCTTAAAATAATTAATTAAGGGGTTAATTAATTATATAATTGGTTTAGAGGTTAATTTAAATTAATATGATTAATTAAGAATAATTTATTAACTAAGAATAATTAATTAAAGTGTTTGATAAATTAATTTATATCGAATGATATGTAATTAATAAATCAGGATTGGATAATTTATTCATAAGTAATTAATTTAATTGGAAATAAATTGAATTAATTAGGATTAAACAATTCATTAATCCTGCTTATAAATGATTATTGATTGCTTGACCTTACTTATGAATGATTGTATTGTATGTGATGCCTTGAATTGATTGTCCTATCTGATGTGTGATATTTTGTTCTGTGGGTTGAGCTGGGTATTTTATTCATTTATTTGTGATACATTTGTATATTGTCTGTGAATCTGTGAATGAACGATAACCGTTATAGTTTATACCGCTTATCAACTATATTCTGTGTTTTGATCTGTGATGATTGATGATGTTGCATTATAGTGCGAAACCCCTAGACCACACTATACACACACAAATATGGATTTCACGAAGAAATCGATTAAGTCACAGATTTTTGAAATGATTTTTAAATAGACAATTTGAATTCAAATGGTTTGGAAATAGAATCAGGTTAAATGTGAAAAGCTTTTGAAATGAAATTTCAAGATAAAATTTATTTTTGAATAACTTGATAAAGTTTTGAATTTTAAATAATTTGATTTAAATTTGAATTCAAAATTTGAAACTGAATTCTATAATTTGAAACTAGGGATTAAAGATGTTATGCAGGTTATATATGGGTTGAACCATTTTAAATGCATTGATTTGGGAATTTGAATTTAAATTCTAAGGCTCTAACTCATGCAAATATAATTGGATTCTTCTGAAATGAAAACGATTTGTTTTCAAATAATAAATGCTTTCATATAAGAAATGAACATCCAATTTGGGTTAAAAGGGAGTTCAAGTCTGAAATGAAAATGGTGTTCCAAGTTATGGAAACGGTTTGAAATGCTATAAGTTAAATCTTTAATTTAAAGATTTAATGAGTTAATCCTAATCGAAATGGAAATTGTTTTGAAACCCGTAAATGGATCTTTGTGAAACCGTGTGAACTTTATGGAATAAATCTTTTTGTTTAAAAGATTTAAAATGGTAATTTGTTTAACCATTTGAGAGAAAAGTTTTGGACTTTAGAAGTTATAACTTAACTGAAATCCCATATCCATATGTTTTAAATATTGCGCTCATTATTCGGTCTGGCCGGGAGAGGACCTTATATCGTATAACCCATTCCGAATAGTGATACGTTGTTATGGATTACATTAAAGACTGGTGGTGAAGACCGGGTATTTGTGCGAACGATAGGATAACCTATCGATTGACTCTGCACTGAGTTGCTCCGGTATAGAGTTCTCCCTAAGTGATGGGAAGTCCGATCGGGATTGTGGATACCCGGATTGCAAGGGCTTCTTACGAAGTGCCTTCGGTTCTGTTCGAACCCGGGACAGACTTGTATGGTTGCATGTCTGACACTACACTTTGAGATATAAAACAGATTTCTTTCAAATACATATCTGTTGGTGGCCGAGAATTTATTCTCTTAGCTTAACACCCTTCTCTGAGACGTACAAGCTCAGAGGTAATGTAGTTGAAGGTTATCAGTGACATATTCCCAAATTGGTAGTGTGGCATGTTGAGTGTTGCTGTGTGTTGATGATCATTTGTTGATCATTTGTGATCAAATCATAGCTTTAGTGTAAAGCGTAGCTTTGTGGACGAGACTGCATCAGGACCTCACAACCCGGAAATGGTCGAAACAGGAAAGATGCGGCAAGGTTATGAGGGTCGCGCCCTTTAGGGTGTGTCATTCCCTTCTGGTAAAGGGTGGTATCATGGTATGGAGCCCAGATATTTACCTATGTGGTGGGCTTCAATCTCAATTTTTGTGTGATTGTTGCTTTGTGGTTTATAGGCGCCTCGGATAAAGGTCCCAAAGGAACGGGGGGTGGCATGCTCGTGTTGTAGTTACCTAGTTACAGAGGTAACCCGGCCTTTTGTTGGCAGAGAGCTGGTTAAGTTCTCGAGACGTCCCGCCAGAGGCATACCCATGGACAGTGGGAAGTTCCTTAGCCCGACCATTTGTTTGAAATCCAAACGAAACAATACCCCTCTTATACGATTTTAGTTGTATAACCTGCCTCCGCGGGGGTAGCTATAGTACGCATAATATAATGGTACCTATGCTGGCTAAGATTAATATTATACTTTCGAAATGTTTTCTGCACTATGCACTAATAATAATAATATCAAGAAATTTTCTCGTATCGAGCATATTTGACTATCACAAGGAGAAATCTCCTCCAAGTCTGCATTGTGTGTGTGGCGGGAGGCGTTATGGTAGTTTCATTTTCTACAAAGCATTGCAGATTTCTTTAAAAATCTTTTGTTGATTGTTTAAAGACCAAACTATTTTTGTTACTCATATCAGTCCCATGACTGACTCGGAGTTTATTGTTCCTTTCCTAAACTCTGGGTGCCCATAATTTTTTTCCACACGGGCAGTCTAGAGTGGGGTTTTTCAGATAGTCAGGTTTAGTAGATTACCTAGAGTTGGTCCAGTTTTGGATATGGATGGGACTTCGTTCATCCATTGTTGGTCATCTCTGCACTGTTGAACTTTGTTCATCCACTGTATCATTGATTTACACGGCATTGACTACTTTGGCACGTCTACATCCATATATGCGTTCATCTCTGCACTTTTCTTTTTCACTGTAACATTTGTTTCTGTGGTCTTCATATTCAAGTGTGTCTGTTGCACTTGCCAATGTTCCCTGAGCTTGTTTGCAATTTAGAATCTATTTTGACTTCGAACTTGTCTTCTTGGTTTTGCTTCATGATGTACTTGGTAAATGCACTTCCCCATGTGTATATGTTGCTGTCATATATGCACCGTGTTTCATTATGTATCCTATTCATTGTTTCATTTGGTATCTTCACTGTGTTGCATTCATGTTGGTTTAGTTGTGCACTTGCTTGAGTTTCACTGAGTTTGGTCGAGACTTGTTTCTTTGATGTTGTTTATGTCTGCATCTTGTGGTTGCCACTGTGTTGCATTGATTTGCTGTCGTCATATTGTCACTATATCATGTTCGATACAGTTTGCATTTCAGTTGTTTGGTTGAAGCACTTGAACTATACATTCGAGTCTGCACTCATCTTTACCACTGAACTATTTACTGACTTGTAGTCGAGTTGCTTCACTATACTTTGGTTTGAGCTTGTTGTTCTGTGTTTGGTCACTGATGCATGCATGAACTGGTCATTAAAGATTGTGTAGTTTGGTCTTGCATTTGATCTGTACTGTCTGGTTGAAGTTCTGATCATTTGTTTACTTGGTGGCATTTCTTTGTGGTCTGCACTTGCTTTTTCATTGTTGAGTTTGTTGCTGCATTCATGTCTGCTTTGTATCATTTGGTTTCATGATGTATTTGCTGTTGCAGTCTCTTGTGGTTTCAAATTAGTTCCATTTTCATTGACTTTCTGTTGCAAGTGCTTCATGATGATTGCATTATATTGTGATATTGTGATCTTGAGATGTTTCACTCAGGTCTGCATTATCATCACTGCAAAACTGCATGTTATATTTCTTGAATTAATCCGAACTTGGTTTCTGATCTGATGGCATTTTATTCAGATTACTTTTGCTCTTTGATCTGGTCATTGCTTACATTCATGTTGATTTTTGAAATTTCACTTGAGTTGAATCCAGTTTCAAAACTCGGGTTTGACCTTGTGGTCGTGTCGTGATTTTAAAAATATTGCACGTGAGTTGAACCCGGCTTTTCATTTGGGTTTGACCTGTGCTCACCTGACCCTGTACCATTATCAAGTGTATATCGATGTGCACGGCCTTGTGGCATGTACAGTGATACACTGTGCATGTCACATTGTTCGTGTATGATGAATTCAAATGCAAATGATGACGAATAACCCAAATAACAGAGGCAAATAATATTTTCAAAATCCATATTTTATTTTATATTGCAAAAATATCTCTTTTTCAATTTTACTACGTTAGTGAATATTTTTGCAGATTGCTCAGATGCTGGATTCTAACTAGAATGAAGTTGAAGATAAACTACGAGTGTGACTGATATGTAGTGAGGAATTTATGTAAATAGAATTGTGATGTAATTACAATCAAAAATGTACATGTATAGTGAGAGCTTGAATTTGTACTATTCAAACTTGAAATAAATATTTGTTTGAATAAAATTTCTGTTTGAATTCAAATTCTGTGTAATTTATTTTATTCAACAAATATTTATTTAATCTATGAAAAATAAAATAGTACATTAACAAATACATTTAAATGAATATATATATGTTTATTATCATCAAACCAAAATCATATAAGCGCATATTCAATAATCTCCCCCTTTGATGATAACAAACATATATTTAAGATTTTGATTGTGTTAAATGTATTTGATCAATGATATGCTCTAATTTGTAACGACCCAGAATTTTAATTTATTAAAATTTGAATATTTAATTAATTTTAAATATTAAGAAGTGAAATTTATAAGTCGAATAAATTTTTATTTGAATTATTGGATTTAATTGAATAATTAAATCGATAAATTAATATGTTAAATTATGGAAATAATTGAAAATAGGGTTAAATATGATTGAAAATGATTTGTAAAATTTTATTTTATCATATTGAAGTTAGAATGATATTTTAGAACTTTTAAAATCGAATTAAAAGTTTATTTGTGAAAATTGAATATTTTAATATTAAAATCGACTAGTGAAAATAGTCAATTTTTGAACAGTCTCAGAATTGAACGAGACCAGTTCCATTGGATCTGTAATAGTTAGTTATTACCGGATTTCAATTTTCGTGTCAATCGGAGTTACGTTTGATCGTGGCAGCTCGAAACGCATCGAATTATTTTTAATTTTAATTTGGCGAGTTAAAATAGCCATTTTTCAAAAAGTCTCGGATTTCGACGAAACTAGTTTCATCGGGTCCGTAATGTGATATTATTGTAAGGTTTCAAATTTCGTGTCAATTGGATTTACCGTTTGTCCGGTACAAATTAAAACGCCTAGAAAATCGTTTAATCGGTTTAATTTCAAATTGAGCGTTTATAGCCATAACTCGCACAGATGACCGAATTAGCTTCCGAAACCTGTTCCATTGTGTCCGAAACGCGGGGTAAACCCTAGTAACGCTGGTTACGGCGCGTGAATCGGTGTTCGGAATTTCCGGGATGAATAGTGTCGTTCGAAATTCTATAAATAGACACCAACACCCTTCATAAATTAAAAAAAAAATAACAAACCCTAAACCTAAACCTAGCCGCCTCTTTTATAATGGATGGCCAGAAAACACCCACATCCATCCCTCAATCACTCTCAATCTACAAAGAATTAGCCAAAGTGTTCAACACGGAAGTCGAAGAGCATTGCGAGAGCTTTGGATTCATACGGTTGAGATCTGAAACGACGTCGTATGGAGGGAGCAAGGGGGGGCCGACGCCTACAGTTGTGCACGCATTTCGAAGCACGTAGAGGTGGCCGAGCTTGACCATAGTGGGGGCGGAGGTGCACGTGGGTGAGGGCTACAAGGTGATGGTACCTGATCATGCTAGAAACCATCGTGGTGTTCGATTTCCTTAACCCTAATATACGTGAATGGGTTTGATTGCTCGGCCTTGCTTCTAGAGGGAGTCGCGTATGAAGGAGATGGTGAACGCACGGCTATGATGAGGGGGGGATGTGATCCAGTGGCCAATATTTGCTGTAGGTTTAAAATTATTGTAAATTAATTATAGAAAATTCATGTAACTTCAAATATTCGTATCTTTTTCATACGAGGTCGAAAACGCGCGAAACCAGTTGCGTTGGAATCGTATGGACGAGCACTACGCGATGAAATTGGATTGGAGTCATTTGGAGTTAGTGAGAATTTTGGGTAAAATTAAACGCGCGTTTAATTTTATTCGAAATAAATCGCTAAAACGGAATTTAGAAATCAAGGTGAGAATTTCTCACTCAATCGAATCAGTTTCGATTTTATTTTAAATAGTTAGATTTAAAATATTTGAATGCATGTTTGAATGATGATTGTTATCTATTGATTGTTAAAATAGACATTATGCGCCGTTAGTAAGCGGATGTTATTTATTAAAAACATATACCGCAAATATTTCATAAACAGTGAAATTGGTATTATATATAATAGCAATATATATATATATATTGGCATATGTATATATTGCAGTTGTTGATTTCCCGCATTTGTGTAGCGGATGAGACCTTATTACGCCGTCTATTAAGCGGATAATATTTAAATCCCATATACCGCGATAATTCCGTACTGGAGCGGAATTGGTATTGTGCTAATGTTTTTGGATGCAGGAAAACAGGTTGGAGGGATCTAACTGGATTCCTCAACAGTATTTATTTGATTTCAGATATTTTGATATTTGATGGATTATCATATCGATATATGATATCGTTGTTGTCGTGATTGACTATTTGGTGTGTAGCATCATTGGACCAAATTTGGAACTTTAAAACGATTTTTAAAGTGATTTTCGAAAAAAATAAAATATTTTTGGAATTGATTCATTTTAAATAAATAAACGTTATAATTTTTAAAGTTATAAAAATTATGATTTTTGAGAAATATAGTTAAAAACTGATTTTTGAGAATATAATGCTAATGATTTTATAAAATGATTAAATCAGGATTTTTGAATTTATTATAAAAGTTGAAAATATAGGATTTATAAAATTTGATTATTTTATAAATCAAAATGGTGAAATTATAAAGGAGATTAAATATGTTTTAAAGAATAATATAAATTGACTTATATTAAGAGATTTATAAATGGATATTTATAAATTGAAATATTGACATTATAAAACGAGTTTTTTTTTTTGTGTTTGAATGAAGTGGAAATGAATTTTGTAAATGAATGGAATTTATAAAATTATAAATTGTGAAGTTATAAATGAAATTTATAAATAGTAAGATTTGTAAATTTTGTGAAATTATTAAAGAATATATTTGGATGAATAATTGAATCTTATAAGTTATAAGATTTAAAATTATGAAGTTCAAAGAAACGATTTTGTAAAATAATCGTTTTATAAGCATTTAACTTATAATATGAACCTTTGGTTTATAATTGAGTTATAAATCAAATAGGTTAATTAAGGAGATGTATAAAAAGGAAGTTGTTATAAATAAATAGAAATGGAATTTATAAACGTTGTTTTATAAATTCACAAACAACTTATGTTGATAAGTAAATTGTTATAATTTATTTATGGAGTTATATTCACGTTGTAGACAGTGAATAATCCTTTAAAATAAAATGAATAAAAGGATGAAATTGTTAACGTAGTATATTCACGTTTTTGAATAGTGAATATTATGTTAAAGAAAATGTTTAGAATGTAATATTTTAAATAGAATTAAAACAAGCTAACGATGTTTTAAATGTGTTGAGATTCGAAACCATAGATTTCAACATTCATTGTTGAAATAGACGTTTTCGAGAAATGAAAAGGAAATAGTGGACTATAACACTGTTGTTATAGTAAATGATTTCCGAAAGGAAATGTTTTGTATAGTAATGGGATTTATATATCTATCTTAAATTCGAATCCCTATACTAGTGATTTTGGGTTGTCGTAACGATGTTTTACGCAACATTCGTTTTGGCCCAAATAAATATGTTTAAAAGAATGATTTCCTTAAAGAATGAAATATATACTTAATCTCGATTTAAGTATATTGAATATTTTCCAAAGGTTGAAAATAAAAGATTTGTGAATTAATTATTAAATAAGTATGGAAATGTTTTCCAATAAAAAGTGAATACTTTGAGAATTTATCTTTTTGAAGATAAATTGAAATGAATAACTGAAATCGTATATGCATGGATATTGTGAAATATAAATTCATTATGGAATTTATGAATGAAAAGGAGAATTTGTTTAAAAATAAATATTGATTTATTTTTGAAGTGTGAAAATTATATATCTTGTAAAGATATTTTTGAGAAATAAATAATTTGGAAAATTATTTGGAATCTGGTGATGTTGTGCATATCCATTGATAGTTCAATAACCGACTATCAATATTTCCCTTTGAATGGGTAATTGATGTGATTTGTTTGAATTTGAATGCCACACTTATTTTTGAATAAGCGCTCACTATTCGGGTTAACCGGGAAAGGACCATGGGGTCGTATAACCCATTCCGAATATGTGATACGTCGTTATGAATTGCATTTGATGACCGGTGTTGAAGACCGAGTATTTGCGAAAGCGATAGGATGACCTATCGATTGTCTCTGCACTGGGTAGCTCCTGGTATAGAGATTCCCTAAGTGATGGGAAATTCGATCGGGATTGTGAATACCCGGATTGCAAGGGCTTCGTGAGAAGTGCCTTCGGTTTTGTTCGAGCCCGGAACAGACTTGTATGGATTGTATGTCTGACGTTACAAATTGAGATATAAAGCAGATTTCTTTCAAATATATTTCTGTTGGTGGCGGAGAATTTATTCTTTTAGCTTAACACCCTTCTCTGAGACGTACGAGCTCAGAGGTTATGTAGTTGAATGTTATCAGCGATATATTCCCAATTTGGTAATGTGACATGCTGAGTGTTGCTGTAAATGATCATTGTGTTGATTATTTGTGATAGGATCATTTGTCTGATCGTCTATCTTGGTGATCATTTCTATGATCATTTGTTGACCCAAAGCATGGCTTTTGTATAAAGTATGTTTTTGTGGACGTGACTTCGTCGAGCCTCACACCCCGTGAATGGTCAAAACAGGAAAGATGCGGCAAGGTTATGAGGGGTAGCGCCCTTTAGGATGTGTGCATTTCCTTCTGGAAAAGGGTGGTATCATGGTATGGAGCCCAGATACTTACTCATGTTGAAAACACTTTATGATTGTGTGAATTGATTGCGAGCGCTCGGTGAAAGGTCCCAAAGGACCGGGGGATGGCATATTCGGTCAGTTGTTACTCAGTTAGGGGTAACCCGGCCTTGTGTTGGTAGAGATCCGGTTTGGTTCTCGGGGATGTCCATCCAGAGGCATTCTCATGTGGCAATGGGAAGTTCCTTGGCCTGATCATTCGTTGGAAATCCAAAGAAACAATACGTGACTTGTACGGTTTTAGTTGTAGAACCTGCCATTTAATATGGTAGCTATAGTAAGCATACTATAATGGTACCCATGCTGGCTAAGATTTATATTCTACTTTCGAAATCGTTTTATACACTATGCACTAATAATAATATCAAATGTTTCTTTTAATGCGTATCAAGCATCTTTGACTAACATAAGAAGAAATCTTCTCCAAGTCTACGTTTGCATTGTGTGTGTGGCAGGAGGTCTTATGGTAGTCTCATTTTTAAAAGCATTGCGAATTGAATTTAAAAAATATTCCTCTATTTTGATTTTAAAGATAAATAAACTATTTTGAGTTCTCACACCAGTCACATGACTGACTCGGAGTTTATTGTTTTCCTTCCTAAACTCTGGGTGCCCACCAATTTCCACACGGGCAGTCAAGAGTTAGGTTTATCAGGATATTCTGGATATTCTGGAGTTGCTGGAGGCAAGATGGATGGCATGACGTATAATTAGTATATACTATTTCTTTTTCCGCTGTACTGTTTGTTGTTGATGTTGTACACTCTGATGATATGATGTAATGTAATGTATAAAATGTAATAACTAATACAGTTCTTTGTTTAAAGATTATTCATTTATTATTATATGTTGTTCCGCTGCGAATTGTGAGATTTTGATGTTGTTCTGTTGTTTTCTGTTCCGTTCTATTTTCTATCCTATTTTCTATTTCTTTCTATTTTCTCTTTCCTCCCTATCTTTTCTCCATCCTTTTCTCTCTTCTTCTAGTTCTTTTCTTCTTCTTAAACCCTCAGTGTTCGGTTTTTCGTCGTTCGATTGCTCGGCAGTCGATAAAGTGAGTATCGATGTTGAATTTTCGGAAGACGAAGAATCGGGTACTGACAATGAGGTATCGGAGCATATGGTTAAGCGACAACCATGGTTCTGTTGGGTATTACTCATTAGAGATAGAGTCAGCGGTACTCTAGAATGAGTTGAGTGTAAAAATAGCTATGAGAGCGTATTTGTTAGTGAATATATAAAATTGTTTATATTGTGATGATTGGTTTATTGAGTGGCATATGAACTTTCGTCAGCGTGGTCCGCAAGACTATGCCGAAGGGGTTTCTAAACACTTGAATAGAACAATTCGGCACAATATTGATTTTAAAATTGGGTAAATAAAATAATTTTACCTTGAGTATATTTTATATATGAAGAAATAATTTTTCAAAATTATTAAAGTGAAAATAAGTTGATTGTTTAGTTGTTTGAATAATCTAAATAAAAGAATTATTGTATAAGCAAAAGAATTATAAGAATTGAATTATAATTAAAGTGTTTACAATTGTGAAATAAACTTATGTATATGAGAAGTGAAACTATATGAATATATTTGTCAATATGAGTTATAAATAAAAATGAATTTAAATTAAGAAAAACAGATAATGTTTGAAATGAAGTATAACTTAAGAGATGTTGAATGAAGTTGATTTTGGGTATCAAAGTAAAATAATAAAGTTAAGTGATAGATTTGAACTTGAGTTATGTAAATGAAATTCAACTTGAAATGGTTAAATGAATTACCAATTGAATTGAATGTAAATCAATTGAATGTAAATTAAGTTGATATGAAATAATGAATGTAAGTGTAAGTGTTAATTCATTAAAATCTAATGTTATTGAAAGTTGAATAATTGAATGAAAATCAATTAATTAAACCAATTGAAAGCAAAGGAATTTGGTTGTAATTAATATACATTGGTTGTTATATGGTTGTTAGATGATTGTATATAATTCATTAAGTATTAATGAAATAGTGTTAATGAAATTGGAAGCTAAAATAATTGAAATTCAATTGGAAGTTAAGTGAATCTTAAATAGAATTGAATTTGATTTGGAAGTGAACCAACTTG
This sequence comes from Allium cepa, assembly GCA_030765085.1. Taxonomy (NCBI): domain Eukaryota; kingdom Viridiplantae; phylum Streptophyta; class Magnoliopsida; order Asparagales; family Amaryllidaceae; genus Allium; species Allium cepa. The sequence continues at coordinate 193,871,390 of CM060943.1, forward strand.
AATATGAATTAGTGAATATAAACTAATTGAAAATGAATGTTAGTAAGAACATCCACTGTTAATGAATCAAATATGATTAAACTGAAAACCCAATTCATTGAATATTAATGGGAATATGAATGAATATTTATTGGTTATGGATTATAATTGATTGATGTTTGCATTTGTTGTTTTGTTTCATTTGCTATGTTGCTATATGTTGTATATCGATACTATTGTCTATATGCATGATTCTCATGTTGTTTGTTGAGTGATTAGTAGGTGCGGATCGCGTTTGCTTCGCATTTGGAGCTCGCTTTCGCGCTATATTAGCCGTATATGCTCGCTAATAAAATATAAGGTACATATCTCGGATTACATACCGTACTTTTACACTTTTTTCCCTTCGGGATGCCTCATTACTTGATGAGATGTATATTTGTGATATATATACTGTCATTTTTTTTTCGGATCAAGCCGCGCAAAGGAGACTATGGCGAATTTTTCCAAAAATTTAAGGCGTTAGAAAAATTTGAGAAAATTGGAAAATTTTGAAAACTTTAACTTTGATTTTGGAATTGAAAGTTAAACAATAGTAGTTGTTTTTGAAAGGATAACTAAGTATGATTTGAAAACTTAGTAAAGTTATTGTAAAAAGTTTTAACTATGGATTTTGGAAAGTTAATAAATTCTATAACTTTTCTTACTTGATAATTTCGAGGACGAAATTCTTTTAAGGGGGGAAGATTGTAACGACCCAGAATTTTAATTTATTAAAATTTGAATATTTAATTAATTTTAAATATTAAGAAGTGAAATTTATAAGTCGAATAAATTTTTATTTGAATTATTGGATTTAATTGAATAATTAAATCGATAAATTAATATGTTAAATTATGGAAATAATTGAAAATAGGGTTAAATATGATTGAAAATGATTTGTAAAATTTTATTTTATCATATTGAAGTTAGAATGATATTTTAGAACTTTTAAAATCGAATTAGAAGTTTATTTGTGAAAATTGAATATTTTAATATTAAAATCAACTAGTGAAAATAGTCAATTTTTAAACAGTCTCAAAATTGAACGAAACCAGTTCCATTGGATCCGTAATAGTTAGTTATTACCGGATTTCAATTTTCGTGTCAATCGGAGTTACCGTTTGATCGTGGCAGCTCGAAACGCATCGAATTATTTTAAATTTTAATTTGGCGAGTTAAAATAGCCATTTTTCAAAAAGTCTCGGATTTCGACGAAACCAGTTTCATCGGGTCCGTAATGTGATATTATTGTAAGGTTTCAAATTTCGTGTCAATTGGATTTACCGTTTGTCCGGTACAAATTAAAACGCCTAGAAAATCGTTTAATCGGTTTAATTTCAAATTGAGCGTTTATATCCATAACTCGCACAGATGACCGAATTAGCTTCCGAAACCTATTCCATTGTGTCCGGAACGCGGGGTAAACCCTAGTAACGTTGGTTACGGCGCGTGAATCGGTGTTCGGAATTTCCGGGATGAATAGTGTCGTTCGAAATTCTATAAATAGACACCAACACCCTTCATAAATTAAAAAAAAAATAACAAACCCTAAACCTAAACCTAGCCGCCTCTTTTATAATGGATGGCCAGAAAACACCCACATCCATCCCTCAATCACTCTCAATCTACAAAGAATTAGCCAAAGTGTTCAACACGGAAGTCGAAGAGCATTGCGAGAGCTTTGGATTCATACGGTTGAGATCTGAAACGACGTCGTATGGAGGGAGCAAGGGGGGCCGACGCCTACAGTTGTGCACGCATTTCGAAGCACGTAGAGGTGGCCGAGCTTGACCATAGTGGGGGTGGAGGTGCACGTGGGTGAGGGCTACAAGGTGATGGTACCTGATCATGCTAGAAACCATCGTGGTGTTCGATTTCCTTAACCCTAATATATGTGAATGGGTTTGATTGCTCGGCCTTGCTTCTGGAGGGAGTCGCGTATGAAGGAGATGGTGAACGCACGGCTATGATGAGGGGGGGATGTGATCCAGTGGCCAGTATTTGCTGTAGGTTTAAAATTATTGTAAATTAATTATAGAAAATTCATGTAACTTCAAATATTCGTATCTTTTTCATACGAGGTCGAAAACGCGCGAAACCAGTTGCGTTGGAATCGTATGAACGAGCACTACGCGATGAAATTGGATTGGAGTCGTTTGGATTTAGTGAGAATTTTAGGTAAAATTAAACGCGCGTTTAATTTTATTCGAAATAAATCGCTAAAACGGAATTTAGAAATCAAGGTGAGAATTTCTCACTCAATCGAATCAGTTTCGATTTTATTTTAAATAGTTAGATTTAAAATATTTTAATGCATGTTTGAATGATGATTGTTATCTATTGATTGTTAAAATAGACATTATGCGCCGTTAGTAAGCGGATGTTATTTATTAAAAACATATACCGCGAATATTTCATAAACAGTGAAATTGGTATTATATATAATAGCAATATATATATTGGCATATGTATATATTGCAGTTGTTGATTTCCCGCATTTGTGTAGCGGATGAGACCCTATTACGCCGTCTATTAAGCGGATAATATTTAAATCCCATATACCGCGATAATTCCGTACTGGAGCGGAATTGGTATTGTGCTAATGTTTTTGGATGCAGGAAAACAGGTTGGAGGGATCCAACTGGATTCCTCAACATTATTTATTTGATTTCAGATATTTTGATATTTGATGGATTATCATATCGATATATGATATCGTTGTTGTCGTGATTGACTATTTGGTGTGTAGCATCATTGGACCAAATTTGGAACTTTAAAATGATTTTTAAAGTGATTTTCGAAAAAAATAAAATATTTTTGGAATTGATTCATTTTAAATAAATAAACGTTATAATTTTTAAAGTTATAAAAATTATGATTTTTGAGAAATATAGTTAAAAACTGATTTTTGAGAATATGATGCTAATGATTTTATAAAATGATTAAATCAGGATTTTTGAATTTATTATAAAAGTTGAAAATATAGGATTTATAAAATTTGATTATTTTATAAATCAAAATGGTGAAATTATAAAGAAGATTAAATATGTTTTAAAGAATAATATAAATTGACTTATATTAAGAGATTTACAAATGGATATTTATAAATTGAAATATCGACATTATAAAACGAGTTTTTTTTTTGTGTTTGAATGAAGTGGAAATGAATTTTGTAAATGAATGGAATTTATAAAATTATAAATGGTGAAGTTATAAATGAAATTTATAAATAGTAAGTTTATAAATTTTGTGAAATTATTAAAGAATATATTTGGATGAATAATTGAATCTTATAAGTTATAAGATTTAAAATTATGAAGTTCAAAGAAACTATTTTGTAAAATAATCGTTTTATAAGCATTTAACTTATAATATGAACCTTTGGTTTATAATTGAGTTATAAATCAAATAGGTTAATTAAGGAGATGTATAAAAAGGAAGTTGTTATAAATAAATAGAAATGGAATTTATAAACGTTGTTTTATAAATTCACAAACAACTTATGTTGATAAGTAAATTGTTATAATTTATTTATGGAGTTATATTCACGTTGTAGACAGTGAATAATCCTTTAAAATAAAATGAATAAAAGGATGAAATTGTTAACGTAGTATATTCACGTTTTTGAATAGTGAATATTATGTTAAAGAAAATGTTTAGAATGTGATATTTTAAATAGAATTAAAACAAGCTAACGATGTTTTAAATGTATTGAGATTCGAAACCATAGATTTCAACATTCATTGTTGAAATAGACGTTTTCGAGAAATGAAAAGGAAATAGTGGACTATAACACTGTTGTTATAGTAAATGATTTCCGAAAGGAAATGTTTTGTATAGTAATGGGATTTATATATCTATCTTAAATTCGAATCCCTATACTAGTGATTTTGGGTTGTCGTAACGATGTTTTACGCAACATTCGTTTTGGCCCAAATAAATATGTTTAAAAGAATGATTTCCTTAAAGAATGAAATATATACTTAATCTCGATTTAAGTATATTGAATATTTTCCAAAGGTTGAAAATAAAAGATTTGTGAATTACTTATTAAATAAGTATGGAAATGTTTTCCAATAAAAAGTGAATACTTTGAGAATTTATCTTTTTGAAGATAAATTGAAATGAATAACTGAAATCGTATATGCATGGATATTGTGAAATATAAATTCATTATGGAATTTATGAATGAAAAGGAGAATTTGTTTAAAAATAAATATTGATTTATTTTTGAAGTGTGAAAATTATATATCTTGTAAAGATATTTTTGAGAAATAAATAATTTGGAAAATTATTTGGAATCTGGTGATGTTGTGCATATCCATTGATAGTTCAATAACCGACTATCAATATTTCCCTTTGAATGGGTAATTGATGTGATTTGTTTGAATTTGAATGCCACACTTATTTTTGAATAAGCGCTCACTATTCGGGTTAACCGGGAAAGGACCATGGGGTCGTATAACCCATTCCGAATATGTGATACGTCGTTATGAATTGCATTTGATGACCGGTGTTGAAGACCGAGTATTTGCGAAAGCGATAGGATGACCTATCGATTGTCTCTGCACTGGGTAGCTCCTGGTATAGAGATTCCCTAAGTGATGGGAAATTCGATCGGGATTGTGAATACCCGGATTGCAAGGGCTTCGTGAGAAGTGCCTTCGGTTTTGTTCGAGCCCGGAACAGACTTGTATGGATTGTATGTCTGACGTTACAAATTGAGATATAAAGCAGATTTCTTTCAAATATATTTCTGTTGGTGGCGGAGAATTTATTCTTTTAGCTTAACACCCTTCTCTGAGACGTACGAGCTCAGAGGTTATGTAGTTGAATGTTATCAGCGATATATTCCCAATTTGGTAATGTGACATGCTGAGTGTTGCTGTAAATGATCATTGTGTTGATTATTTGTGATAGGATCATTTGTCTGATCGTCTATCTTGGTGATCATTTCTATGATCATTTGTTGACCCAAAGCATGGCTTTTGTATAAAGTATGTTTTTGTGGACGTGACTTCGTCGAGCCTCACACCCCGTGAATGGTCAAAACAGGAAAGATGCGGCAAGGTTATGAGGGGTAGCGCCCTTTAGGATGTGTGCATTTCCTTCTGGAAAAGGGTGGTATCATGGTATGGAGCCCAGATACTTACTCATGTTGAAAACACTTTATGATTGTGTGAATTGATTGCGAGCGCTCGGTGAAAGGTCCCAAAGGACCGGGGGATGGCATATTCGGTCAGTTGTTACTCAGTTAGGGGTAACCCGGCCTTGTGTTGGTAGAGATCCGGTTTGGTTCTCGGGGATGTCCATCCAGAGGCATTCTCATGTGGCAATGGGAAGTTCCTTGGCCTGATCATTCGTTGGAAATCCAAAGAAACAATACGTGACTTGTACGGTTTTAGTTGTAGAACTTGCCATTTAATATGGTAGCTATAGTAAGCATACTATAATGGTACCTATGCTGGCTAAGATTTATATTCTACTTTCGAAATCGTTTTATACACTATGCACTAATAATAATATCAAATGTTTCTTTTAATGCGTATCAAGCATCTTTGACTAACATAAGAAGAAATCTTCTCCAAGTCTGCGTTTGCATTGTGTGTGTGGCAGGAGGTCTTATGGTAGTCTCATTTTTAAAAGCATTGCGAATTGAATTTAAAAAATATTCCTCTATTTTGATTTTAAAGATAAATAAACTGTTTTGAGTTCTCACACCAGTCACATGACTGACTCGGAGTTTATTGTTTTCCTTCCTAAACTCTGGGTGCCCACCAATTTCCACACGGGCAGTCAAGAGTTAGGTTTATCAGGATATTCTGGATATTCTGGAGTTGCTGGAGGCAAGATGGATGACATGGCGTATAATTAGTATATACTATTTATTTTTCCGCTGTACTGTTTGCTGTTGATGTTGTACACTCTGATGATATGATGTAATGTAATGTATAAAATGTAATAACTAATATAGTTCTTTGTTTAAAGATTATTTATTTATTATTATATGTTGTTCCGCTGCGAATTGTGAGATTCTGATGTTGTTCTGTTGTTTTTTGTTCCGTTCTATTTTCTATCCTATTTTCTATTTCTTTCTATTTTCTCTTTCCTCCCTATCTTTTCTCTATCCTTTTCTCTCTTCTTCTAGTTCTTTTCTTCTTCTTAAACCCTCAGTGTTCGGTTTTCTGTCGTTCGATTGCTCGGCAGTCGATAAAGTGAGTATCGATGTTGAATTTTCGGAAGACGAAGAATCGGGTCCTGACATATTTGCTCCCTCTATTTAAATACTTCCTATCTACACGATGCTCCCCCTACATATATGCATACAAATAGAAATATACAAATGAGCCTAGATGCAAATGGAAAATTATTTGACCTTTGCTTGATTTTATTTGATAAAATCTTAACTTTTCTCTCCCCCTTTTGTTATCAGCAAAAGAATAATAGTGTTAGAGAAAATATAGATAAAGTGATCAATATTAATCCAACATTAAAACTCAATTTGAATATAAATATTAAACTTCAATAAAAATCAAACAAAAATCATAACTACCCTTGTTAGGCGCATATTCCACTTTTAGAATGATGGAAATGATGTTCTCATATAAAATCATATAGTCGTATCTACTTGTGGTACATTTATATCAGGAATTTAAATATCTACTAATCATGCATAACCGTTAGGATTTTTAAATGAGATTAGTAGTATTCCAATTTAATTTTTAAAAATGAATTCAAGTATCTTCTAACCACGCATGCCCGTGAGGACTTTTAAATGGGATTAGAATCAACTTGTCTATTTAATCAATCAAATTTGATATGCCTTCCATACATGCATAACCATGAGGACTTTTAAATGAGCATGGAAGCACATAATCAAAAATCCAAGTAATCCACCCATGCATAACCGTGAGGACTTTTAAATGAGAGTGAATACTTTGGTATTTATTTATTTTTACAAAAAAAATGTGAAATGAAAAACAAATGATCCCTGATTATAGTATCACATATCAACAAAATATATTTAAGATTTGATAAACAATGGTCGATAGAAATATGATAGATATAGAAATGTTTTTTTTGGTCATGGAGTCTTTACCCAACAAAAAGTTTTATAACTCTTGTTTGAATTCCTAAAGAAAATTTCCAAATATACTATCTTGAGTAATGTATGTTAAATATCAACGCTTATCACCTTTTCAATCGCTATTTATCTTTTTAATAATTAGTAGGGAGTCGGATTAGTCAAAATTTGTCATTTAAAATCAAACAAAAATGACTAATCTGAAAATATGGTCAAAAAATGATTTTCTTGAAGGGGTTAAATGAGAAAAAAAATCTGCTATTTGAAAATTATTTGTAATGAAAAATATGCAGATTTTTTCTTTGAAAAACGATGCAGTTACTAAATGTCTCACCATAAATCATGTTCAATTAGTAAGTTTTTCTGCCAACTAGATTACCAGTATGATCTGCATCTGAATTTCTCTTTCGCTTCAAAAACATCACTAATTAAATTTGATAAACCAGACCACGAAGTGTGCATAAAAACTCAAACCCAATTTTTAACAGCATTCTTGAACTTGAATTGAAGTCGTGTAGATAATCAGAAACTGTGAATATAGAGTTAGCCGTATTATAACCCAATGTATTATCATCCAACAAAACACTATGTTTTATCCAAACGTATATGTATGTAGTAATTCAAAGAATAGTGTTCTTGGCATAAATATAATTGGCCAACTATGTCAGAATAAAAAAACATCATCTCTTTATCATCACATTATTATTGGCTGATTTAATTCAAAATACGGTGCAGATTATCACATTTAATATATCGACCAAATATATATACCTTCACCTGTTTTACCTTTACGATAATTTTTCGTGGTTGCCCATTGTGATTCTGTCACCTTTGTACTAGGCTAAGGAACTTTTTCTTTGTTGCCTGTTGTGTTTCTGGAACAGCCAAAATCCAGAGAACACTGTTGTTGTTCCTTAGCCTGCCACCATACCTACACGATGAAAGATTTTTGAGACCTATTTGTTTTTATAGGTCCATGATTGTTAGTGGCAGAAGCATTGTAAATAAACAATCCCTTTGGAACCCAAACTTCTTTAGTCCTTTTATTCTTGCTCCAATAGACATGAAATTTGTTTACAGAATTCTTAGGAACCCAAACTTGTACAAATTTTGTGTTCTTGTTCCTATGACTACAATTTTCAACACGATGTCCAATTATTTCACATCTAGCAATGACACTCTTACTTTTTGCATCATCACCAACTTGTGGTTTCCCAAAGCCTAGTCCTTTTCTGTTGTTAGCAAAAATTTGATTTCCCAATAACATGTTGAATGATTTTTCTCCTCTTGAAAAGTTATTCAGAGATTTCTCAAGATTTTGGACTTTGGCTTTTAGTGTTGTGTTTTCAGTTACAAGTGAGGTGCATCTATTTATAAAATCCTTTTTCCTAGTGTCAATGGTTTCCTTAAGACTCAAGTTTTCTTTTTCAAGATTCTCAAAGCTATTCTTAAGTCTTGATAATTCTGAATCTAAAATTTTATATTTTTTACAGTCTAGGTTTTGAATATTTTCAAGTTCAGTTTCTAACCTAAAATTTTCACGAGCAAGTTCTCCCCTATCAGATTTCAGTTTCTCAATTTTAGCTTCAAGAGTATCAACTACTTTAGTAAGATCACAACACATAAAAACAAGTTCTTTATAAGAATAGTGACCTACCTCACTAGATTCCTCTGAATTTGCTTTTGAATCTGTTTTTGCCATAAGACACAAGTTAGCCTCCTCTGAGCTATTATTCGAAACTTCCTCTCCTTCTTCATCATCCTAAGTCGCTGCAAAGGCCTTCTTCTTCTTTTTCTTTCCTTTGTTGTTTTTGAGAAGTGGGCATTGTTGTTTGAAGTGGCCAGGCTTGTTGCAGTTAAAGCACGTCAATTCATTATCGGAATTGTCAGAATCTTTTGTCCTATTACCATTTGTTTTCTTCTTGCGTGGCTTGAATCTTGACCATTTTCTAAGATTATTGACAGTCATTGCAAGCTCTTCAATTGGATCTTCTTCTTCTTCATCGCTCTCTTCTTTGCTCTTTAAGGCAATCGTCTTCTTCTTTGATTCGGAGTTGTTGTGTTCCTCCTTTACTTTTAGCTCAAGCTTATATGTCATCAAGTTGCCGATCAACTCCTCCATGCTTAGTTTACTCAGATCTTTCGATTCTTGTATTGCCGTGACTTTTGCCTCAAAGCTCATCGGTAAGACTCGTAGCACCTTCCTCACAAGCTCTACCTCAGCGAATACCTTCCCAAGCGCTCTAGCATTGCACACCAAAGTTGAAAAGCGTCCAAACATGTCCTTTATGCTCTCGCCTTTGTCCATCACAAAGTTCTCGTATTCATTGCTGAATAGAGCAAGACGAGACTCCTTGACTTGAGAAGTTCCTTCATGTGTCACCTCCAAGGTATGCCAAATTTCCTGTGCAGTTTTACAATGAGAAATTCTATTAAATTCAGTTTTATCAAGAGCACAGATTAAAGCATTCATGGCTTTACCATTTGTAGTTTTTAATCTCTTATCGTTAGCATCCCACCTATCCTTAGGTTTAGGAATCTCAGTATCACCAACAGTTATAGTGGGAGATTTATAGCCAGTTTCAATAATGTCCCAAACATCATAATCAACAGAACTAAGATAAATACCCATCCTAACTTTCCAATAAGCATAATCATTCCCATTGAACATGGGTGGCCTAACAATAGATTGCCCCTCAGAAAAAGCATTGTTTGGTGAATTCATGACTCTAGAGTTAAAGAAAAAATACCTCGCTCTGATAACACTTGTAGGATCTGGATTAAACCTAGAGGGGGGTGAATAGGGTTATAGCAAATTTTCTCGAGTTAAACGCAAAAACAAACTGCAGACAAATAAATATGCTGAAAAGTAAATCACACACAAAATTTACCCAGCTTCGGCAACCCCTGCCTACTGCTGCATTCCCAGATTTCTATTAGAATTAAACAGTCTCCCGCTTACAAACACTCTAACATACTCGCACACCCTGCTACCGCTATAGAGTTTTGCAAACTCGCACAACCTGCTGACTGAACTAATTCTAACTAGACAATTTGACACTACCTAAACCCTAGGTGGTGATTTACCAAGGTTTGATAACCTTAAAAGAGAAATTAAATTTAAAACAAACTTAAAAACGATTTCAAACTAAAAACCCTAATTAAAAAATAAACTAGAGCAAATAAACTAAAGCCTCTCTATAATAAAAAAAAGCCGACCCAATTCATTTCTTCTCCCCGTTCCCTTTTCTTTTGCTATTGTAAAATGGCGGCCTTGCTCTGAAATTAGGGCTTGAGTCTTTAATCCAAATTAGGGCTTTTTTGATGCACGCCTATATTGATCGACTCTCTGGTTTGAGTGTTGGCTTGCTCGCTACTTCTCTAATGATCGATTCTCTGGATTGCGTTGCTGGCGCTCGTTCGCAGCTGCTCCTCTGTTGATTGAGTTAGATAGATTATGGTATGTATTGTCTTTCGTTGCTGGTTTAATGATTGCTTGAACTTGATGCCGATGATGAATTTTTGGGTGAATATTTATATGGATTCTGAGACCTTATAATTCGTTCGTATCAATTCAATACTTTCCTAATTTTCGCTTTCCTGATATAGTTTCGACTTGATGCGCACGGCTTTGATTTTGAAACGTTCCATTTTTCTTGAGTCAAATGGCAAAAACTTTCCTGTTTTGATTTGTGACTTTTTCAAAGATACGTATTTGATTTTTGACTTGGTCATCTCTGCACTATTGAACTTCGTTCATCCACTGTATCATTGATTTACACGGCATTGACTACTTTGGCACGTCTGCATCCATATATGCGTTCATCTCTGCACTTTTCTTTTTCACTGTAACATTTGTTTCTGTGGTCTTCATATTCAAGTATGTCTGTTGCACTTGCCAATGTTCCCTGAGCTTGTTTGCAATTTAGAATCTGTTTTGACTTCGAACTTGTCTTCTTGGTTTTGCTTCATGATGTACTTGGTAAATGCACTTCCCCATGTGTACATGTTGCTGTCATATATGCACTGTGTTTCATTATGTATCCTATTCATTATTTCATTTGGTATCTTCACTGTGTTGCATTCATGTTGTTTAGTTGTGCACTTGCTTGAGTTTCACCGAGTTTGGTCGAGACTTGTTTCTTTGATGTTGTTTACGTCTGCATCTTGTGGTTGCCACTGTGTTGCATTGAGTTGCTGTCTTCATATTGTCACTATATCATGTTCGATACAGTTTGCATTTCAGTTGTTTGGTTGAAGCACTTGAACTATACATTCGAGTCTGCACTCATCTTTACCACTGAACTATTTACTGACTTGTAGTCGAGTTGCTTCACTATACTTTGGTTTGAGCTTGTTGTTCTGTGTTTGGTCACTGATGCATGCATGAACTGGTCATTAAAGATTGTGTAGTTTGGTCTTGCATTTTGATCTGTACTTTCTGGTTGAAGTTCTGATCATTTTTTTACTTTGTGGCATTTCTTTGTGGTCTGCACTTGCTTTTTCATTGTTGAGTTTGTTGCTGCATTCATGTCTGCTTTGTATCATTTGGTTTCATGATGTATTTGCTGTTGCAGTCTCTTGTGGTTTCAAATTAGTTCCATTTTCATTGACTTTCTGTTGCAAGTGCTTCATGATGATTGCATTATATTGTGATATTGTGATCTTGAGATGTTTCACTCAGGTCTGCATTATCATCACTGCAAAACTGCATGTTATATTTCTTGAATTAATCTGAACTTGGTTTCTGATCTGATGGCATTTGATTCAGATTACTTTTGCTCTTTGATCTGGTCATTGCTTGCATTCATGTTGATTTTTGAAATTTCACTTGAGTTAAATCAAGTTTCAAAACTCGGGTTTGACCTTGTGCTCGTGTCATGATTTTAAATATATTGCACGTGAGTTGAACCCGGCTTTTCATTTGGGTTTGACCTGTGCTCACCTGTCCCTGTAGCATTATCAAGTGTATATCGATGTGCACGGCCTTGTGGCATGTACAGTAATACACTGTGCATGTCACATTGTTCGTGTATGATGAATACAAATACAAATGATGAGGAACAACCCAAATAACTGAGGCAAATAATATTTTCAAAATCCATATTTTATTTTATATTGCAAAAAATATCTCTTTTTCAATTTTACTGCGTTAGTGAATATTTTTGCAGATTGCTCAGATGCTGGATTCTAACTGGAATGAAGTTGAAGATAAACTACGAGTGTGAGTGATATGTAGTGAGGAATTTATGTAAATAGAATTGTGATGTAATTACAATCAAAATTGTACATGTATAGTGAGAGCTTGAATTTGTACTATTCAAAATTGTAACAAATATTTGTTTGAATAAAATTTCTGTTTGAATTCAAATTATGTGTAATTTATTTTATTCAACAAATATTTACTTAATCTATGAAAAATAAAATAGTACATTAACAAATACATTTAAATGAATATATATATATATATATATATGTTTATTATCATCAAACAAAAATCATATAAGCGCATATTCAACAGGTGCTTCTTTTTCATTTTTAGCCCTTAACTAATATTTACAATTTATACCTTGAAACTTCTATCCTCCATATCTTTCACCTATGAATGCCGATTCATGTGCAGTTTCTTCCATTGAACTCATGGTTAAATTCCAGACTACTTAGCACTATGTTTGCTAAGTTTAGAAATTGTTAGATAAAGCATGTTGGTAGAATTATTTAATTTAATTAACTGAATTTCTAATTATTAAGTTGTAACCATCGATGAAAAAATATATTTATCCATATATGTTATGTTCTATGGATGATTGTTTAGCTACTATGGCATTCCGTATGTAGTGTGCATTAATCTAGATAGTTAGTGTTAATTGTCTTATTTTGGATGCTTAATTAAAATAAATTCTTTTGATTTGGATTAGAAATAATTAATTGGAATAAATTGGATAATAATGAGAAAATAAATGATAAATAAGATGATTTGTAGATTTTGGATGATTTCTATCAATAACGATGATTTAACAAACTTTACAAAAATTTAGAGTGGAATTAATCAAGGTTACTACTTTTAAACTTTTGGAGAAATTTACGAATAGTAACTAAAATTATATTGATATTTAATATTTGTGAATTTTATCATTTATAAAATAGAACAAGACTTTAAATAATAATAATATCAATTTAAAAGGAGATTTGATAAATATTACCATTTTAAGTGAAATTTTTGGGGTATTTAAAGAAATAGAAATGTAATAAAGGACTTAAAGAGTCTTAAAAAGAATCATTATTGTTTTTAGATGGATAAATAAGGTGACTTTATAAGAAAGAATAGTAAAATGATTTTTTACTTAAGAGGATATCGAATGCAAATATATTATTTGGATGGTTATTGAACATATGATTAATTATCTACTATTAATTTTCACAAATACTTGATTGTTTGATGATAATATTGCATAGGATGTGGATGTGATATTTTACTATTTTCACTACTAGTTGATGGGCAGTTAATAATGGTTGCTTGATGATGGATGTCGGTGTCGATTGGACTAATACACATTTGACGATGTATGTTTACATGAATGATGACGTATGTAAGTATATTTGTATGTTGTCATTTTCTTAATTGATGGATTGGGATTATCACTGAATATTCCTGATGTTTGATGGTTGTGTACTATTATAATTGTAGTTGCCTTATATGATGATTTTTTAGATGAATGAGTAAAATATTTTTTTTTTCCATTATGTTTGCATTGGTTGTGATGGTTGCAATGCTTGCATTAGTTGCATTGATTACATTGTTTGTTATGGTTGCAAAGGGTGCTTGAATGCTATGGTTGCAATATACTAAGAAGTATTTGGATGCAGGAAATAGAACAACGTGAGCGTAATACCCCAAAATGGGCATGTAAGTAGTCTTTTCTTATGCAATAGTCATGGAGCCTATGGCCATATTGTATAGGGTCCGGCGTAGTCCAAACATAAATGAAACATTTTTCCTTTTTATTATATATATCTGTATAGTTGTGAAGTTGCCAGCAGAAGAAAAAGAGGAAATTAAAAGGAGGGTGTGGGCTATACCCTACGTAACAACCTTATTGTTAATTACCTAATTAATTAAATTTAATTATGGTTAATAAATTCTAACGTGTGATTTTTGAAATTTAACTATGTAATTAAACTGGGTTTTTGAATGATTGATTTAATTTAATTAGAAGAAAGGAGTTTTCAATACAAAGAGATGATTTAATTTAAATTAACTATTGTTAAATTGGCTATTAAGACTTTGATAATGAAATAAATTACTAATCTGAAAGTTAAATTGAGTTGGTATAAATTGATTTATTTTAATTATCAAATGAAATGAGATATTTTTTGAAATTTTTTATAATTTTGAAGTGTTAATAGAATGTGGATTTTTTTAGTTGTGAAACCAATTAGAAGGTATGATAGATACAAAGGATTAAATTGTAAAAATTTAACTCTAGAATTAAAAAAAGTGAATTTTGGGATTTTGGGTTGTAATAGTTTATTCTTAAATCATAGTTAACAAGGTTTAAATCCTTAAAGAATATTTTAGAAAAATAAAAAGTTTATTTATGGATTATGTAAGCCATTGAAGAAGGCTCTGTTACTTCAGTTAGATGTATCCTTTGAGTCTTTAGTTCATTGAGTACGTTATTTCGAGGAGGCGGAGAAGGATAGTGGTGAGGAGGAAACTTCTAAGAAGTAGAAGCAGGGGTTAAACCAGAAAATGAAGCAGCCAATTGAGCAAGGAAATTCCAAGACAAAATGTAAGAAAATAAAGCAGAATAAGTCCAATTTCGTAACTCTACCTAACAGTTAGGTAACATGTCACAACTGTGGAATCAAAGGCCACTATTCAAATGAATGTCGTAAGCCTTGAGTTTCTTCTCCATGGATGTGTATTTTATTTTTGTACGAAGGAAGGGCACTAAATGGAAGATTGCGCAACTAGGGAAAGGAATGACGAAAAGGGAAAGGCCATTGGAGCTTCTTGTAGACAAACTTAGCAAGGTATAATCCATTTGATTTTAAGACGTACTCTTTATTTTGCTAGGTTGTATTGGAATAGTTTTAGGAATAATTTAAATACCTTATATAAGCTTTTTCATTTTATGATAATGATTTAGGATAAATGGTTGTTTGGTTTTGATTGATTGAATGTTAGGGAATGATCGCTTAGTTGTCTTTACTTTTATTGGATTCATTAATGCTATTAACGATAAAATAAATATAAGTAGGGAAAAATGTGATTATTTATTGTGTTAAATTGTTTGGAAAATGTTAAGGATTTTGATCGATATATGGGGCGCCATATTCTTGACAGGAGTTCCTAAACATCGAATAGAGAAATTTTGACATGAAATTCCAAAAAATAATTATTTTGGGAAAAATATAATTTGAATTTAAAAATAAACTAAAATAATACTTTAGATATAAAGTAATTTTGTGGAGCATAGGGACTTGGAAAGGCATTGTTGATAGTATATGCAATCAACATTGTAAGTAATGGAGTGAATCACCATAATTGGTGGCTTAATATTATTTATATAGTGAGACAAATTCAACTCATAATTGAATAACGGAATAATTGGATAGATTGTTTTATTTATTCTTAAGTGTTTGATAAGCATAAGATAAATATTTTGGATTCTTTTTAAATAAAAATAGGATAACTGGAAAATTTAAATGAAAATGAACGATACTTGGATTTAAATATACTAATTTTTTCACTTTGTATGCAACTGAAGTAAAAATATAAAGTTGCATAGAAATATTTTATTATGTAATCCTTTTCATCAGAGAAGTTGCGGTAACACAATTTCCTTAAGGGAGAGTCTATAACACCCATGTTGTTAATTACCTAACTAATTATATTGATTGTGGTTAATAAATTTTAACTTGTGAATGATTGGTTTAATTTACTTAAAAGAAAGGAGTTAGCGTTTCTAAGAGATGATTTCAATTTAAATTTAGGTATTGTTAAATTGATTATTAAGATTTTGATAATGAAATAAATTATTGATTTGAAAGTTAGATTGAGTTGGTTTAAATTGATTTATTTTAATTATCAAATGCAATGAGATATTTTTAGAAATCGTTTACGAAATTTTCAAGTGATAAGAGAATGTGGATTTTTTTAGTTATGAAACCAACTAGAAAGTATGATTGATAATGTAACGATCCTGAATTTTTAATTAAGTTTAGATTGTTAATTAATTTAATTTTTGAATAAACATTTGTGAATAATTGGTAATTGACATAAAATAGTTGCTAAATTATGAATTAATTGAGATTAATTTGGATATTTGAGATAAATATGTATATAAATATAGAATTTGTCTTTGGAATTTTGATATGATTAACTTTGATGTTAGATAATTAAACTTTAAAAAGAATTGAAATAAAAATGCATAGTCAAGCATTAAAATAAATAAGAACAGGCAATAAATATCTTAAATAAATTATATGGCTATGTAAAATGAACCTATTAAGTAATTCTAGAATTCTATAAACTGTGAAAATAAATGTTTAAGTTAAAATAGAAGTAAACATACAAGGTAAGATAAAACCCAAACAATATATACTTACAAAATTTACCAAAAATAAATATAAGGTATAAACTATTTAAATAAATAAGAAGAATTATATGGTTTTGTAAAATAAAGTTAAACACATTGATAAAATTCTAACAACATATTAATAATAGGACTTCACTTATATTCCTAAGTATGTAGGCAAGAAAAAAAATATATAAAATAAAAATCTGGGAACACAAGAAGCAAGAGGGCAGACATAAGTAAACAAACCAGGATTTGTATATGTATGTAGCCTGTAAGTAATTATGCAAGAACAAAGTAAAAAGAAAAAAAAAATCAAGTTGCACATAAAAGAAAAAAAATGTAAGATACGTATACGTACAAACAAGAAAAAAATATAAGCATAAGACAGCAAATGATATATATATATATATATATATATATATATATATATATATATATATATATATATAGGTAAGTATAGGCTTGAGATAGAAGACATAAAGTACCAAAGCATTTAATGACACTATCTTTAGCCATTGAAATTAGATTATCAGCCTCCATTTGTTATAGGAATCTCAGCATAATTAAACAATGTAAAGAAAAAAAATCTCTGGCATTTGTACAAAGGCAATATAATCACTTGTACAAAATAATATTAACCCGCAACTTCATTTTCTATATATGTCAATCTTTATTTAGTCTCGTCCATTCTAAACTATGCACAACTGAAGTAAACATTCTCTAAAACTTTAACAAAGATTCAATTTAAGACAACATAATCAAGTCAAACCAGAGAATCAAGTGAAGGCTTCAGCAAGCAAAGTTTCAAAAGCCTGTTTCAAATTTAAGGCTCTGTTCTTCCTTCTCAAAAACAAATGTGAGTAACTTCATATTTAATAACTCAAGTTTTAATCTAGTTGCATGATTTAAAATCTAAAATTTTGTTTGGGTGAATATATATATATATATATATATATATATATATATATATCTGCGAATAAGCCTGTAAATATTTACAGGATCCTCAAAATATGAATTGAAACTGGAAGTGCTTGAATATGCTTATCTCTGATACTCTGGAGACAAAATCTTGCTTTCAAAAATCATTTCTACCCAATCTACTAGATATTTGGACTTTGAGTTAAAAAAGATATTGTTTGTTTAAACTTGAACTGAATTTTAGAAATATATTCGAATTAAAATAACTTGGTATCATCTCTGGGAAGCTAGATGTTTGAGCACAACTCCAAATTAATCAAAAATTCGAATCTCTTAATCTTCGAATTCATGTATATAAACTTAATCCGTGTATAATAACATGATTTTTTAAGGTTGTATCATAATTTTTAGAGATAGGGATAGGGAGCAGTGAGGGTTTGTTCGATTTTTGCATTTCGTGGCATCACGATCGGTCACGTTGATTGGACAGGTCAGGACCGTGTCTGGAGGTGGAGGAGTCTACGGTGGGTCAGGGAAAAATGGGGGATGGTGATGCAGTTGGTTGTGGTAGCGGCGGCGAGGGGTTTAAGTCGAGTAACCTAGTTTTGAGGCGCCGTGTTTCTTTCGTTCGTTCTCTGCCTACGATGGATCGACTACCACGCGATTTTAAGGGAAGGTAAAGGGGAGGTAAACGAGGCTACGACCAGAATTGGATAGCCTTCGGTGGTCGGAGCGTCGAGCACGGGGTGTTGACAGGTTTGTGGTGTTGAGGCTAGTGTGTTTCCAGGTTTTGATTTTTGCTCGATTTCGAATTCGAGGCTGATGGTGATGGTTGGATGGCCGAAGTGTGTTGCGGTGATGAAGGGTGAAGTGCTGGAGGGTGTGGCTGTAACAACCCTGGTTGGAGAGTACCGTAAATATTAAATTATAATGAAGATTATAATTTAATATTGGAATTAATTGAATTTATTGGAAGAAAATGATGAATTATATTGTTTATTTGGAATAAACAATATAATATGAATAAATTTTGGGAGAACAATATAAAATAAGGTTTATTTCAAATTAAATGATTGAAGCAAATTTAAGATGAAGGAAAGATGAAGTAGACAACTTAATTGTGATCTTTGAGTTGGAAATTATCATTGATGGAATTTAGTAGGAGCATTAAAGGAATATTGGCAATTTATTCCAATATTCTCCTTTTATTGTAAAATAAAAGGGAAAATAAAAGTAGAAAGATTTCATTGTATTAATAGTAATAAACATATGTGTGAGATAAACTTGTTCCTTTATTTCATGAATTTTGAATATAGAGATGCAACTATATTCAATTAACATGTACGATTTGGCGATAATGTAATTTATTGTCAAATTGCATCTTTTCTTTGTTAAATACAAAGAAAATTGTTAAATAATTGTTTAATCATCATATGCATAATGAATTTGAATTTTTGGGCTAATGAATTGTAACAAAATAAATTAATCACTCCATTTCGATGGTTGGAGTGGTTTGGAATAATTAATGGAATTTGGTTTGGGTTGGGGAAATCATATTGGTAATTTTAAAACCAATAATACATTTTATTGTAAAATAAAATGTGGGGAATAAGAAGAAAAAAAAAAATCTTCTTTGAGTATGAAAAAATGATGGACATGAGTAAAATAAAGTTTCTACTTTATTTCATGAATTTGAATGTAGTTAATTGACTACATTTGATTAAATTGATAATTTGTACAATATTGTGCTTGTTTGCCAATATTGTCATTTTATTAATTAAATATATATATAAGAATGAGTTAATAAAATAATTAATCATGATAACTATGATTAAAAATGTGATAAATAATTTAATAATGTCTAAACCTATATTTGTTTTGTTTTGGGTACATAATATCTTTTTATTTAACCAATTGCATTAAATTTGCAATTTATTTTGCAATTATGGGAAAATTGGATAAATTGAGTAATAAATGGAAATTTAATAACAAATTTGTTAAAACTTATGTTTTGATAATTTTATAAAAAACTAGATGACATAACGAATCCAACGCATCCAAAATCATTAAAAACGGATTAAAAATGTAGAAGTTATGAAGATTTAAGCATTGTATAAGTGTAAATAAACTTAAACAAATTTTTGCCTAAGTAAAATTAATATGGGTCATTGGGTTAAGCCCAAACCCAATATCCACTAGAGAAACTTCTAGAGCCAGGAAAGAAGTACATACACTTCTTCCTCCTTCAGCTCATTTGAGAAAAGAAACCCTAGAAGCTCAAAAATTAGAAACAATGGCCGCCATCTCAAACCCTAGCCATAATTAATAAAATTCTTTGCTAAATCAATAGAAATTTGGATCTAATTCAACAAGAAGGTAATCTCCATCCTTCTCTATCTTGAATTTGAGGAGAAATCCATATTTGTTTATTGTAATTCTTGTTTTGTAATTTATCTTCTCTTGCATGCCTATTTTCAACAATCATAGGTCCGGCAAAGGCAAATTCGAGTTGAAAGCTTCCATCTTCAAGCCTAAATCATCATCTTTTTACTGCTAATAGGTAAGCTAAGGCTTATAGCAACTGTAAACGAATAAATTTCAGCAGCAAATAATCTTTTGCTTGAAATATTTGGTTAAATATGTTGAATTTTACCTCTGTTCTATATTGATTGGTGCTGAAAATGCCCTGTCTTGTTTTACTCATATCTGGCTCGTCCGGTATCGGATTGACGCCAATCTTTTTTCAAATTGTAGAGGACTGATTAGGGTTTGTTTATTTTAAATTTCATTGGGTTCTGAGTCCGTTTGGACCTTCTTAGTTGCTGTCAAAAATGAAAATCCGAGAGGGACTAAGCCCAGAATATTCTAGTGGCTGGTTAGTGTTTTCACCGTAACTTTTGTGTTTCTTATCGGAATTTTGATTTCTTGGATGTTCTGAAATCCTTGTGAAATATCCCACAACTTTCATGTTTTCGGTTTTGACTGATTTTGAAGTCTACATAGTGGAAAATTGGCATTTTCATCGCTGGCCTGTGTTGACAGGCAGCGCAAATAATTTCTTTCTTAGTAGTATTTTGATCATAACTTCTTCGTTACTCATCGGAATATCAAAATTTATGAAGTTTTGGAAACCTGAGGCTGTTGGATACAATTTTTGTATTTTTTTTTTTGTAGAATTTCAAAGTTTGCATGGTGGAAAATTGATGTTTTCAATGTTGGCCTGTTATGAACTGCCCCAACATTGATGTACTTGTTCGACTTTGATGATTTCATTTGCATGCTTTTGCAAGAATTTTACTACGAAATTTGATGCTAACATTTGATTCTTTTTTCCAGCAATGGACTAGTAAATTTAGAATGTGACTTGAATTCAAATTGGTTTTAAATACGATTTAAATTTTGAATATCGGTTTTTACCGATTAAATTGCAAATTGATGTTTTTCTGAGTTTTAAAAATCCGAATAAATTGCATAAAATCTTCTAAAATCATGGGTTGAGCAATAAATGTTTTTATACATTTTTAAAGGTTTTTAAACAATTATTCTTTATTTTCTAGGCTTTCAAAAATCATTAAAATTCTTTAAATGATGGGTTTTCACTCATAATCCTTTAGATAAATTTCTATAAATCGATTTAAAATCCCGTTTTCTCTAGTAAAATATATTATAATTAATTTTATTTACTTTAATTACTTTTATGCTTTTTCGGACATATAAGGAAACAAATTAAAAGATTTAGTAAATCCGTGAGGTATGGGACTTGAGTATTTACTTTTTCGGTTAAATTCGGACTTGTACTATCGAAACGACATTGAGAAATCTTTTTGATTTACTCCTTGGGATTTACCACTTTGTGGTCTGGGATAGAGTGTTATATTAGTCTTTTAGACTAATAACTTTAGTCTAATATTTCGTATTCGGAAGCATATACGACATGAGACTATCTTGGGAAAAACACTATTGCCGATGATATGAGGCAATTGTTTTATATGAGATTTTCTGAGATTTATAATTTTATGGAATTTTCCACTTGTCAATGAGATAAGACAGGTTAGATATTATATGCCTTACGCCAATGACATGAGGCAAATCTTTGAGATTTTGATGCATTTGTTAGTGTGGCATCGACTAGCGGCTAGAAAACCGCTGAGTGAGGACGTACGGTATGGGACGTACGTAACCACTTTTCGGGTTACTATCCGAGAGTTTCTGACACATTCTGGGAATTACTAGTGCTATGACCTTTGGGTCATCTGAGAATCTGGGAATCTGAGAATCTGGGAAATTAAGAATCTGGGAAAGTGTGACTTGGTCGCCTTAGAGATTCATGTGGGTACCTAACTATATTACTAGCACTAGTCTGAGAACTTTAGCACGTGCAACATGCTTTAGCATGTAATTATTGGCCAATCTGAGATTTATTTTATGAGTTAAGAAAATTTTGATTTCACCATATTTTGATGTGTTTACTTAGCCTTATAGAGATGAATAAGGCGAAATATGAGTTTTTGAGGACTTTGGTGATTTCAATTTTATGGTTTTATACTTGGGTTTCATTTACTACTTTGAGAAGTTTATTTATTCATGTATCATATTTGGATGTTTTCTTTATATGCATGAATCCCCTAGTATTAACCCAAGTAAGTGTAGAATTATACCATCTTAGAGATAGACAATTCTTGATATCAACCTTAGTCATTCTTATCAATTATTGGTCCCTTGATGTATGTTTCCCCTTATACCTTATCGTATTTCCTCTCTAACGATAAGATTCAGTTGCCTGACCCGTGTGTTTTCACTCGGGTCAGACCGAGTTGTTTCAGGTATAATCTATTGGGCTTAGCTTGAAGTTGATGTTGGATATCAGCTCTTCTTTCTCTTGAGTAGTTTATTTCTTCTGCATACTCTGATGTTTTTACATTTGATTCGATGTATACGGTGTGGTCGTATACCACCTTTATTGTATTCATATTGTATTGTACTGAACGTGTATCAGTGTATATGTATATATATATATGATGTTGGTTACTGTTCTGTGATGTGATTTACATTCAGTTATTGTATTTTGTTCTGATAGATCCGTTTGCCACCTATAGTTTTGGATTAAGCATTTACTGGGTATGTCGATCCACTTGAGTTGAAAAATTATAATGCATTTATCGACGTATTCAATGGATGTTTAAGACAAAATTATAGATGGTCGCCCTTAACCAGCCCTATTCTCCGCTTTAGTAGACAGAATTACTCATTAATTCTCTTTACTAAGGTGGGTCTCGGGGTGGGGCGTTACAGTGGCGATGACCGGAGTTGGCCAACGAGGACGTGCGCGTGCACGAGCCTTAGAGTGATAGCCTGGGTGTTGTTGCCTGGGAAGAACAGAGGAGATTCACGCGTGTTGACTCGAGTAACTCGAGTCGTTTACTCGAAGCAAGAAACAAAGGGTCTCGGGTCAAGTTGTTCCAGGCATTTCAACTTGAACCTGATCCTATTTTCTGAAATTTAAACCAAATTTAAACTTATAAATCAAGGTTTGGAATTGAGTTGTAAACCAAAATATAAAAGTAATTCAAGTTTGAATTGAAATTTAGTTTTGAACATAATTAAAGTTTAAAAAATTCAAATTGGTTTAAATAACCCAAAAGCAATTAAATATTTGAAGAAAATTGAATTTAAAATAGATTTGAAATTTGTAAATGAAAATTTTAAACAAGTTAAAATTAAAAGTTTAAACCTGGAATTAATTCCAAATCAGAATTTAAAATTTTGCAATTTAATTAAGTTTCAGAACTTAAGTGTTCAAAAGATGTTAAATATGCTAAAATTAAAAAGAAAAGTGATTTTTCTTCAAACTCTTTAAAAAAAGGAAATTTGAAACAATGTTTTTAACATGTTGTAAAGAACATATCAAATCATGAACGAGTATATTTAAGTAATGAAGATTAATGATTTCAAATTCATTAACGAATGAGTTCTTAATGGTGAATCGATTTATAATCAATAATGATAAATATAAGTAAATTTCTTTAGAAAGGTAATTAAAGAAATTCAATAGTCAATGAAGTTATTAAATAGGATTTTATTTGAATAATTAATCAATGTGATAAATTTTAACAATAAACAAGATTGATTAAATTAATAATAATCAATCGTGAAATTATTAAGTATAATTGCTTAATGATAGTAATTATGGAATTAATTATTCAGTGTAATTAATTGAGTTAAATTGAATTTGTTCAAGTTAATTACTTAAGTTTAAATTAATCCAAAATAATCATTTGGAAATTTAGAAAATATAATCACTTAGAAAGGTAATTAATAGATAATTACCGGATGTAATTAAATGAATGATAATCAATAATTTGGTTATAAATATTGTTACTAATCAAGGGGTTAATTAAATTTATTAATTAAAGGATTAATTAATAATTGTGATCAATTAAGATAAATTAAATAATTAAAGGTAAATTGGTTCATTAATTAAAATTGATTAGTTAATAATAAAAGACTAACTAATAAATGATGAAAGGGAAATTTATTTCAGATTAACTTATGATAATTAACCCAGATTAATTAGTGATTAATAAATTTACTTGTGAATGCTTGGACTTGATTGAATGATTTAACTATCTGATATTCCTAATCTGTGATGCTTTGTGATATATTCTGATTTATATGTGTAATTTGTAATATAGTTTATTTATCTGGGATGAATGTAATTTGTTATCTGTAATTGATATATCTGTTGTCTGTGATCTGTGAATAAAAGATAAGCGTTATAGTTTATACCGCTTATCAACTATATTTCTGTATTTTGATTTGTGATGATTGAATGTTGTTGCACTATTGTGTTAAACCCCTGGACCACACCATACACAAACAAATGTGGATTTCACGAGGAAATCGGTTAACTCACAGATTTGTATCAAATTTAGAAATTGAATTCTTGAATCCAAAATAGTTTTGAATTTTGAATTAAGAACTTTTGAAATGAATTTCAAAAATAAAAGTTTTTTAAATAACTTGATAAAAACTTGGAATTTGAATAATTTGATTTAAATTTGATTTCAATGTTTGAAATTGAATTCAATGACTTGGAATTTTGATCTAAAACATTATACTAGTCATAAAAGATGCTTATATGGGATCTTAACCATTTATATAATGTGGTTTTGGACAAATTTAAATTCAAGTTCTATACTTGAATGGCTTTAATTTGTAATCAGTTTTTCCAAAAAACGAAAACAATTTTTTCCCAAATCATAAAGCTTTCATATAAGGAATGAATTCCTAATTTGTGTTAAAACGATTTCAAGTTTGAAATGGAAATGTAAATAGTTGGAAGATTATAAATTGACCTTTGTGAAGATGATTGAACTTTGTTTTGAAATCGAAGAGAATTTTGAAGGGTGAATCTTTTATATTATAAAAGATTTAAATTGTAAATTGTTTTGAAAGCTATCAATTAGATCTTCGATTTAAAGATTGGATGAGTTAATCCAATTTTGAAATGGAATCGTTTTGAAAGCTGTGCAAATGAATCTTTGTGAAATCTGGGTGAACTTTGTAAATTGAATCTTTTTATTTAGAAAGATTTGAAATGGTAATTCGCTAAACCATTTAAAGAAAAGTTTTAGGTAATAAGTTGTGACTTAATTGAAATTCCATATCTATATGCTTTTAAATATTGCGCTCATTATTCGGTTTAGCCAGGAGAGGACCTTGTGTCATATAACCCATTCCGAATAATGACACGTCGATATGGATAGCATTTGAAGACCGGTGGTGAAGACCGGGTATTTGTGAGAACGATAGGATAACCTATCGATTGTCTCTACACCGAGTCGCGCCGGTATAGAGATTCCCTAAGTGATGGGAAGTCCGATTTGGATTGTGAATACCTGAATTGTAAGGACTTCTTTTAAAGTGCCTTCGGTTCTGTTCGAACCCGGAACAGACTGGTATGGTTGTATTTCCGACATTACACTTTGAGATATTAAGAAGATTTCTTTCAAATACATATCTATTGGTGGCGGAGAATTTATTCTCTTAGCTTAACACCCTTCTCTGAGACGTACGAGCTCAGAGGTTATGTAGTTGAAGGTTATCAGCGATATATTCCCAGTTTGGTAGTGTGGCATGCTGAGTGCTGCTGTGTGTTGATCATTTGTTGATCCTTTGTGATTAGAGCATGGCTTTTGTATAAAGCGTAGCTTTGTGGACGAGAATGCATCCGGACCTTACAACCCGAAAATGGTTGAAACGGGAAAGATGCGGCAAGGTTATGAGGGTCGCGCCCTTAAGGGTGTGTTATTCCCTTCTGGCAAAGGGGGGTATCATGGTATGGAGCCCAGATATTTAACTATGTGGTAGGCTTCAATCTCATTTTCTGTGTGGTTGTTGCTTTGTGATTTAGAGGCGCCTCGGATAAAGGTCCCAAAGGACCGGGGAGTGGCATGCTCGAGAAGTAGTTACTTAGCTACAGAGGTAACCCGGCCTTGTGTTGGCAGAGATCCGGTTAGGTAATCGGGACGTCCCGCCAGAGGCGTACCCATGGACAGTGGGAAGTTCCTTAGCCCGACCATTTGTTGGAAATCCATTCGTCCAATACGTGCCTTGTACGGTTTTAGTTGTAGAACCTGCCATTTACTTTTGGTGGTCACCACTGTTTTGATGGTAGCTATAGTAGGCATAGTTCGAAATGTCTATGCTGGCTAAGATTTATATTCTACTTTCGAAATGTTTTCTACACTGTGCACTTATAATAATAATATCAGAAATTTTCTTGTATCAAGCATATTTGACTATCATAAGGAGAAATCTCCTCCAAATCTGCTTTTGCATTGTATATGTGGCGGGAGGCCTTATGGTAGTTTCATTTTCTAAAAAAGCATTGCGAATTTACTTTAAATTCTTTTGCTGTCTGTTTTAAAAGATAAACTGTTTTTGTTACTCACACCGGTCCCATGACTGACTCGGAGTTTATTGTTCCTGTCCTAAACTTTGGGTGCCCACAATTTTCCACACGGGCAGTCTAGAGTTGGGTTTTCATATAGTCGGCTTTAATAGATTATCTAGAGTTAGTCCAATCTTTAGATGTGGACGAGACCTGCTTATCTAGGTGTCTCGTGATGCTGGTTCGAGCTAGCTTTGGATTGAAGCATTGGATTTGGGGATGCATTCTATTGAAGATATTGTTCCGCTGTTGATATTATCATTATCTTTCCGCCGCCACTATTTCTTGTATCTCTGATGGTATTTATATTCAGTTGTATCATTCTATTGTATCATCATTGTATCTGGATATTGTATCAGGTATGTATGATATTATTTATTTTCTTCCGCTGTGTTTGTACTTAGTGGTGTTATAAGCTTCGACGAACCAGATTCGACGTTTGGATCTGCGGCGTTGGAATATGAGTATCGTATTCGGTGCCGATTTTTGAAGGCCGAGTCAGGATCGTTATAAGTGATATCAGAGCTGAGGGTTGAAACTTTAGCTTAGGAGTATAACACGTTAAGTAGCTCATTAGAGATAGGGCGAAGTACACCCAAGAATGAGTATCTCTAAGATATTCGTCCGTACGCCTCAGTAAATTCTCTTACTATTCACTGATAGTAAGTATGAGTGCAAGAAGAGGATGAGATAGGGGACAGGGGAATACGACTATAAATGATCAATACTTTGTAACAACAAGGAAATAATCTTTTATCTATCAATTTCTTTTGTTCAACATCTCTTTTCAATTCTTCGATGCTTCATGGTAGATCTAGGAAGATGATTTGATATATTTGCATGGGACATAAACTCTAAATAGGTCAGAATTGTTTGTTTGGATGAATTGGTTGTTCTGGTTGTTATGGTTAATAGGTATACTTCAGTTCTAAACTAAAAGTTTTGAAATTGTATCCATATATCCGCCTATTTTTGGGTCTAAATATGTTCTACGAATGGTTAGTTATCCTTTCGGACTAACCAGTGCCTTGCATATTTCGTAGATTTTTGATGACCCAAGTATCCTGTATAGTATTGAATGAGTTTGTTCTCATATTATTGATGGTCTAATTTGGTGAGCCAAATGCAGAATAGATATCCAGTTTGACCTGGAAACTGTGTCTCTATCTTTGTGTATCTATCTTTGTTGTTTTCGTGCCTGCAAATTTCAGGGACGAAATTTCTTTAAGGGGGGAATCTGTAACGATCTTGAATTTTTAATTAAGTTTAGATTGTTAATTAATTTAATTTTTGAATAAACATTTGTGAATAATTAGTAATTGACATAAAATAGTTGCTAAATTATGAATTAATTGAGATTAATTTGGATATTTGAGATAAATATGTATATAAATATAGAATTTGTATTTGGATTTTTGATATGATTAACTTTGATGTTAGATAATTAAACTTTAAAAGGAATTGAAATAAAAATGGATAGTTAAGCTTTAAAAGAAATAAGAACAGGCAATAAATATCTTAAATAAATTATATGGCTATGTAAAATGAACCTATTAAGTAATTCTAGAATTCTATAAACTGTGAAAATAAATGTTTAAGTTAAAATAGAAGTAAACATACAAGGTAAGATAAAACCAAAACAATATGTACTTACAAAATTCATCAAAAATAAATATAAGGTATAAACTATTTAAATAAATAAGAAGAATTATATGGTTTTGTAAAATAAAGTTAAACACATAGATAAAATTCTAACAACATATTAACAATAGGACTTCACTTATATTCCTAAGTATGTAGGCAAGAAAAAAAAATAGATAAAATAAAAATCTGGGAACACAAGAAGAAAGAGGATAGTCATAAGTAAACAAACCACGATTTGTATATGTATGTAGCCTGTAAGTAATTATGCAAGAACAAAGTAAAAAGAAAAAAATCAAGTTGTACATAAAAGAAAAAAATATAAGATACATATACGTACAAACAAGAAAAAAAATAAGCATAAGACAGCCAATGATATACATATATAGGTAAGTATATGATTGAGGTAGAAGACATAAAGTACCAAGGCATTTAATGCCACTATCTTTAGCCACCGAAATAAGACTATCAGCCTCCATTTGTTATAGGAATCTCAGCATAATTAAATAGTGTAAAGAAAAAATATCTCTGGCATTTGTACAAAGGCAATATAATCACCTGTACAAAATAATATTAACCTGCAACTTCATTTTCTATATATGTCAATCTTCATTTAGTCTCGTCCATTCTAAACTATGCACAACTGAAGTAAACATTCTCCAAAACTTCAACAAAGATTCAATTTAAGAGAACATAATCAAGTCAAACCAGAGAATCAAGTGAAGGCTTCAGCAAGCAAAGTTTCAAAAGCCTGTTTCAAATTTAAGGCTCTGTTCTTCCTTCTCAAAAACAAATCTAAGTAACTTCATATTAAATAACTCAAGTTTTAAACTAGTTGCATGATTTAAAATCTGAAATTTTGATTGGGTGAATATATATATATATATATATATATATATATATATATATATATCTGTGAATAAGCCTGTACATATATACAGGATCCTCAAAATATGAATTGAAACTGGAAGTGCTTGAATATGCTTACTCTCTGATACTCTGGAGACAAATCTTGCTTTCAAAAATCATTTCTACCCAATCTACTAGATATTTGGACTTTCAGTTAAAACATATATTGTTTGTTTAACCTTGAACTGAATTTTAGAAATATATTCAAATTAAAATAACTTGGTATCATCTCTGGTAAGCCAGATGTTTGAGCACAACTCCAAATTAATCAAAAATTCGAATCTCTTAATCTTCGAATTCAGGTATATAAGCTGAATCCGTGTACAATAACATGATTTTTAAAGGTTGTATCATAATTTTTAGAGATAGGGATAGGGAGCAGTGAGGGTTTGTTCGATTTTTGCATTTCGTGGTGTCACGGTCGGTCACGTTGATTGGAGAGGTTGGGACCTTGTCTAGAGGTGGAGGAGTCTACGGTAGGTCAGGGAAAAATGGGGGATGGTGGTGCAGTTGGTTGTGGTAGCGGCGGCGAGGGGTTTAAGTCTGGTAACCTAGTTTTGAGGCGCCGTGTTTTTTTCGTTCGTTCTCAGCCTACGATGGATCGAGTGCCATGCGGTTTTAAGGGTAGGTAGACGAGGCTACGCCAGAATTGGGTAGCCTCGGTGATCGGAGGGTCGAGCACGGGGTGTTGACAGGTTTGTGGTGTTGAGGCTAGTGTGTTTCCAGGTTTTCAATTTTGCTCGATTTCGAATTCGAGGCTGATGGTGATGGTTTGATGGCCGAAGTGTGTTGCGGTGATGAAGGGTGAAGTGCTGGAGGGTGTGGCGATGACCGGAGCTAGCCAACGATGACATGCACGTGCACGAGCCTTAGAGTGATAGCCTGGGTGTTGTTGCCTAGGAAGAACAGAGGAGATTCACGCGTGTTGACTCGAGTAACTCGAGTCGTTTACTCGAAGCAAGAAACAAAGGGTCACGGGTCAAGTTGTTCCAGGCTTTTTAACTTGAACCTGATCCTATTTTCTAAAATTTAAAACCAAATGTAAACTTATAAATCAAGGTTTGGAATTGAGTTGTAAACCAAAATATAAATATAATTCAAGTTTGATTTGAAATTTAGTTTTGAACATAAATAAAGTTTAAAAAATTCAAATTGGTTTAAATAACCCAAAAGCAACTAAATGTTTGAAGAAAATTGAATTTAAAATAGATTTGAAATTTGTAAATGAAAATTTTAAACAAGTTAAAATTAAAAGTTTAAACTTGGAATTAATTCCAAATCAGAATTTAAAATTTTGCAATTTAATTAAGTTTCAGAACTTAAGTGTTCAAAAGAAGTTAAATATGCTAAAATTAAAAAGAAAAGTGACTTTTCTTTAAACTCTTTAAAAAAAAGGAAATTTGAAACAATGTTTTTAACATGTTGTAAAGAACATATTAAATCATGAATGAGTAACTTTAAGTAATGAAGATTAATGATTTCAAATTCATTAACGAATGAGTTCTTAATGGTGAATCGATTTATAATCAATAATGATAAATATAAGTAAATTTCTTTAGAAAGGTAATTAAAGAAATTCAATAGTCAATGAAGTCATTAAATAGGATTTTATTCGAATAATTAATCAATGTGATAAATTTTAACAATAAACAAGATTGATTAAATTAATAATAATCAATCGTGAAATTATTAAGTATAATTGCTTAATGACAGTAATTATGGAATTAATCATTCAGTGTAATTAATTGAGTTAAATTGAATTTGTTCAAGTTAATTACTTAAGTTTAAATTAATCCAAAATAATCATTTGAAAATTTGGAAAATATAATCACTTAGAAAGGTAATTAATAGATAATTACCGGATGTAATTAAAAGAATGATAATCAATAATTTGGGTATGCATATTGTTATTAATCAAGGGGTTAATTAAATTTATTAATTAAAGGATTAATTAATAATTGTGATCAATTAAGATAAATTAAATAATTAAAGGTAAATTGGTTCATTAAATAAAATTGATTAGTTAATAATAAAAGAATAACTAATAAATGATGAAAGGGAAATTTATTTCAGATTAACTTATGATAATAAACCCAGAATAATTAGTGATTAATAAATTTACTTGTGAATGTTTGGACTTGACTGAATGATTTAACTATCTGATATTCCTAATCTGTGATGCTTTGTGATATATTCTAATTTATATGTGTAATTTGTAATATAGTTTATTTTTCTGGGATGAATGTAATTTATTATCTGTAATTGATATATCTATTGTCTGTGATCTATGAATAAAAGATAAGCGTTATAGTTTATACTGCTTATCAACTATATTTCTGTATTTTGATTTGTGATGACTGAATGTTGTTGCACTATTATGTTAAACCCCTGGACCACGCCAAACACACACAAATGTGGATTTCACGAGGAAATCGGTTAAGTCACAGATTTGTATCAAATATAGAAATTGAATTCTTGAATCCAAAATAGTTTTGAATTTTGAATTAACTACTTTTGAAATGAATTTCAAAAATAAAAGTTATTTTAAATAACTTGATAAAAACTTGGAATTTGAATAATTTGATTTAAATTTTAATTCAATGTTTGAAATTGAATTTAATGACTTGGAATTTTGGTCTAAAACATTATACAAGTCATAAAAGATGCTTATATGGGATCTTAACCATTTAAATAGTGTGGTTTTGGAAATGTAAATTTGAATTCAAGTTCTATACTTGAATGGCTTTAATTTGTAATCAGTTTTTCCAAAAAACGAAAACTATTTGTTTCCAAATAATAAAGCTTTCATATAAAGAATGAATTTCTAATTTGTGTTAAAACGATTTCAAGTTTGAAATGGAAATGTAAATAGTTGGAAGATTATAAATTGACCTTTGTGAAGATGATTGAACTTTGTTTTGAAATCGAAGAGAATTTTGAAGGGTGAATCTTTTATATTATAAAAGATTTAAATTGTAAATTATTTTGAAAGCTATCAATTAAATCTTTGATTTAAAGATTGGATGAGTTAATCCAATTTTGAAATGGAATCGTTTTGAAAGCTATGTAAATGAATCTTTGTTAAATCTGGGTGAACTTTGTGAATTGAATCTTTTTATTTAAATAGATTTGACATGGTAATTCGTTAAACCATTTAAAGAAAAGTTTTAGGTAATAAGTTGCGACTTAATTGAAATCCTATATCTATATGTTTTTAAATATTGCGCTCATTATTCGGTTTAGCCGGGAGAGGAACTTGTGTCATATAACCCATTCCGAATAATGACATGTCGATATGGATAACATTTGAAGACCGGTGGTGAAGACCGTGTATTTGTGAGAACGATAGGATAACCTATCGATTGTCTCTGCACCGAGTCGCGCCGGTATAGAGATTCCCTAAGTGATGGGAAGTTCGATTGGGATTGTGAATACCTGGATTGCAAGGACTTCTTTTGAAGTGCCTTCGGTTCTGTTCGAACCCGGAACAGACTTGTATGGTTTTATGTCTGACACTACACTTTGAGATATTAAGCAGATTTCTTTCAAATACATATCTATTGGTGGCGGAGAATTTATTCTCTTAGCTTAACACCCTTCTTTGAGACGTACGAGCTCAGAAGTTATGTAGTTGAAGGTTATCAGTGATATATTCCCAGTTTGGTAGTGTGGCAAGCTGAGTGCTACTGTGTGTTGATCATTTGTTGATCATTTGTGATTAGAGCATGGCTTTTGCATAAAGCGTAGCTTTGTGGACGAGACTGCATCAGGACCTCACAACCCAAAAACGGTCGAAACAGGAAAGATGCGGCAAGGTTATGAGGGTTGCGCCCTTTAGGGTGTGTCATTCCCTTTTGGTAAAGGGGGGTATCATGGTATGGAGCCCAGATATTTGCCTATGTGGTGGGCTTCAATCTCATTTTCTGTGTGCTAGTTGCTTTGTGATTTAGAGGCGCCTCGGATAAAGGTCCCAAAGGACTGGGAAGTGGCATGCTCGAGAAGTAGTTACCTAGTTACAGAGATAACCCGGCCTTGTGTTGGCAGAGATCCGATTAGGTTCTCGGGACGTCCCGCTTGAGGCTTACCCACGGACAGTGGGAAGTTCCTTAGCCCGACCATTTGTTGGGAATCCATTCATCCAATACATTCCTCGTACGGTTTTAGTTGAAGAACCTGCCATTTACTTATGGTGGTCACCACTGTTTAGATGGTAGCTATAGTAGGCATAGTTCGAAATGTCTATGCTGGCAAAGATTTATATTCTACTTTCGAAATGTTTTCTACACTGTCCACTTATAATAATAATATTAGAAATTTTTTCATATCAAGCATATTTGACTATCATAAGGAGAAATCTCCTCCAAGTCTGCGTTTGCATTGTGCGTGGCGGAAGGCCTTATGGTAGTTTCATTTTCTAAAAAAGCATTGCGAATTTATTTTAAATTCTTTTGTTGTCTGTTTTAAAAGATAAACTGTTTTTGTTACTCACACCAGTCTCATGACTGACTTGGAGTTTATTGTTTCTATCCTAAACTCTGGGTGCCCACAATTTTCCACACGGACAGTCTAGGGTTGGGTTTTCATATAGTCGGGTTTAATTGATTATCTGGAGTTAGTCCAATCTTTGGATGTGGACGAGACCTGCTTATCTTGGTGTCTCGTGATGTTGGTTCGAGCTAGCTTTGGATTGAAGCATTGGATTTGGGATGCATTCTATTGAAGATTTTGTTCCGATGTTGGTATTATCATTATCTTTCCATC
This sequence comes from Allium cepa, assembly GCA_030765085.1. Classification (NCBI taxonomy): domain Eukaryota; kingdom Viridiplantae; phylum Streptophyta; class Magnoliopsida; order Asparagales; family Amaryllidaceae; genus Allium; species Allium cepa. The sequence continues at coordinate 193,905,264 of CM060943.1, forward strand.
GCTGCTATTTCTTGTATCTCTGACGGTATTTATATTCAGTTGTATCATTATATTGTATCATCATTGTATTTGGATATTGTATCACGTATGTATGATATTATTTATTTTCTTCCGCTGTGTTTGTACTTAGTGGTGTTATAAGCTCCGGCGAACCAGATTCGACGTTTGGATCTGCGGCATTGGAATATGAGTATCGTATTCGGTGCCTATTTTTGAAGGCCGAGTCAAGATCGTTATAGATAATAAAGGATTAAAATTGCAAAAATTTAACTCTTCAATAAAAAAAATTGCATTTTGGGATTTTGGGTTGTAATAGTTTATTCTCAAATCATAGTTTACATGGCTTAAACCCTTAAAAGAGTAAAGAAAAGCTTCTAGAAAAAATAAGAGAAAAGTAATTAGTCTAGTTGGGTTGAGCCCAATAAAAAAGAAAGGGTTTTAATTCTCTTCTTCCTTTCATACGTTTATACTATAAAACCCAGTAAGAAAAAGAAAGAAAACTTTAAGTTTTCACCTCGAAACTTAGTAAAAACCTCATAAACTAGTTAGAGAAAATCCTTAGAAATTCTATAAAATTCAAGGTTGCCACTTCATCTCTTAATGCATCTTTATGAACCTTTAATTTCAGATTTTGAGTAGGGTTGTAACCTACTGTATATTTCTTGTAAATTCTATTTTAGGGGTTTGCAGTTTAGAGAAAGACGTTATAATAATTTTGTTGTTAGCTACGAAGAAAAGGAAATGAGGTGAGCTAAACGTGGTAAGCATTTGATTTTTCAATTGAATGGTTATGAAGTAAAATGACGACCTTGTGTCTCTGTGGTTGCAAACTTATAATCCATTCTCTATTTGAATTTTTTACTGTAAATTAACAGGTATCCTTGATTATATGCGTCCCTATTGTTCGATATGTTAGCTGCTACTTTTGTATGCTCCTCGCTGCCTTGAAAACTTGCTCACATGATGCCTATAGCATTGAGTTGAGTGTGTCCCTGCCCTTACCTTGAAATTGGCACACATTTTCTTATTAGCTTTGGTTCCTTGCAAGTTAAAGGAATAAAACGTCTGTGATACCTACTTTAATTTTTCTATGCTTTGAAAAATGATCGCATAAGCTACCATACTTTTTTTTCAATTTTTGTTCTTGCTTGCTACTAAATTTTTTTGAGTTGCCTTGACTTTGCAACATGCCTTTTTACTTGTCCTATGCCTTAAAATGTGGGCAAGCATTTCTTTGTTTTAGAAAGCATTTTTCTTTAAAAAAAAATTATATCATGTTGCCTTAAAAGGCATGGTCATGCACTGTTATATATATACAATTTTTTTGTACATATATGCTACTTTGACTTATTAACCCATATGTCCTATTGCCTTGAAGAATGGTCCCTGTCTATTACTAGATTTGCGAATTTCCATTGCCTTTGTCCATCTTTGCTAAATTTTTGTACGTCCCTGCCTGTTACTAAATGCATGTACATAAATTTGTAAGTGTGAATTTTCCTCTATTCAACTTTTATTTGTCCTATTGCTTGTACATGTTTTAGTTGCTTAGGTTGACTTCGTATACATTTCTTTGTTTATTTTTTGTCCTTTACTTTGAAGTATGGCTGCTTATTGGGGTATATTTAGAATATATGATTAGATATTATGATATATTTAGATTATATGATTAAGATATGATGATATATTTAGAATACATGATTAGATGTTATGAGTGACATGTAATAGGGGATATATCATCGGAAGATTTCCTACTGTTTTCGCAATGTATGATTAGATGTTATGAGTGGTATGTAATAGGGGATATACCTTAAGAAGATATCCTGCTTTTTCCGCAATTCTAGAGTTACCATAAGATAGAATTTTGGGTATGTATTATAAATATGGATGTTGGTGATTAATAAGAATTCAAGCTGAGTTTTACCAATTCTTCATGGTATCGGAGCTAAAGAACGATTTTTTTCTTCAAGAATAATTTGCCATGGCTGGTGGTGAAGATCAATTGTCCACAAGTGAGAATTGGAAAGCTATTTCAGGTGTAAATTCCCGAAAATCGATTAAATGGTAAGTTTGATAATACTTCATGGATTATCGATATCGGAGCAACCCATCATGTTACAGGGCAACGTTCATGGTTGTTTAACACAGAAAATCTTAAGTGTTCTGTTGGTTTGCCGAATGGTGAAAAAGTGATTGCTACTTTGGTGGGATCCGTATGGCTGTCGGACAAAATTACCCTCACTGGAGTACTTTATGTTCCAAATTTGAGTTGCAATTTAATTTATGTTTCTCAACTTAATGATGATGTACGAACTATTGTCCAATATGATTCTCATGTTTGTACTATACGGGACCAAACGAAGGAGCTGACTGGAACGGGAGTTAGAAGAGATGGACTATACTACTTTAGCAAACCGTAATTTGTGTCAACAGTTGAAGCAACATCAAATTTGGAGTTGTGGCATCGTCGGCTCGGGTATCCTTCCAAGAAAGTAGTTAAGTTAATTTCTCACGTCAAAAATAATAAAGATAGTTTAGATAAAGGATGTGAAGTATGTATGCGTGTTAAATATCCTAGAGACAAGTTTCCTTTAAGTGACAATAAAGCTTCTAGAATTTTTTAAAAAATACATTGTGATTTGTGGGGTCCATATCGACACGTTTCGCCGTGTGGGGCCCGTAATTTTTTGACAATAGTTGATGATTTTTTTAGAGCAGTTTGGATTTATTTGTTGGTTTAAAAATTCAAGGTGTTTCAAATGTTTATATTCCTTGTTGCTATGGTCGATAGGCAATTTTCTCAAACAATTAAGGTCGTTCAAAGTGATAATGGAACTAAGTTTAATTGTTTGATTGATTATTTTAATGCGACTGGAATTTTGTTTCAAACTTCGTGTGTGGGTACTCCACAACAAAATGGGAGAGTTGAAAGAAAACATAAACATATTTTGAATGTGGGTAGGGCATTACACTTTCAAGCAAACTTGCCTATTTATTTTTGGGGTGAATGTGTTCTTGCTGCCGCTTATTTAATTAATCGTACACCCTCTTCCATGTTACAAAATAAAACACCTTTTGAGGTACTTTTTAGTAAACCACCCTCTTTTGGTGCTATTCGAACCTTTGGATGGTTGTGCTTTGCTCATAATCAAAAGACGAAGGGAGATAAATTTGCAAGTCGGAGTGGAAAGTGTTTTTTTTGGGTTACCCGTTCGTTAAGAAGTGGTGTAAATTATTTGATCTTTACACAAAGGAATTTTTCGTGTCTAGACATGTGAAATTTGTAGAGGAGGTGTTCCCGTTTGGGTGTTCGAAAGACGCAAATATAATATCTAGTGAGAATAATGATCATGATATTCATCAAGATTTTGTTGAAATAATTTATGAAGATGAGGATGTTGATCTTTTGATTAATGATAATGGGTATAATGCTCAAAATCACATGGGCGAAGTTCAAATTGACGCACAGACCATTATTCCAGAACCAGCGACCGCTTGGTCGTACAACGACCCACTATGCATATTGATGACCAGTCTTTAGATGGGTCTACCGGGTCTGCGCATGGTTCTGCTTTGGATCAGTCTACTAGTCCGTAGGAAATGGGTCGTGGTCTTCGAGAAAAGTTCACAAATGTTCTGTATCGAGATTTTATGACACATATGGTTTATGATAATGGTCCATCTTCTGATTCTCCTTCTTCCAATTACTCCTCAGGTACTCCTTATCCTCTAGCACATTACATAAATTTTGACAATTTTTCTGTAAATTATCGGAGAATTCTTGGAGCTATAATTAAGGGTAAGGACCCTAAGTCATTTAAAGAAGCCATGAAATCAGATGAGTGGCGCCGTTCCATGAAGGATGAGATACGGGCTCTAGAAGAGAACGGCGCATGGACCTTAGAGCATCTTCTTCTGGGAAAACGTGCTCTTGGTAGTCAATGGGTGTACAAAACCAAATATTTGTCAAATGGAGATGTGGAGCGCCTCAAATCCAGATTAGTAGTGTTGGGTAATCACCAACAAAAAGGAATTGACTATAACAAAACTTTTGCTCTTGTTGCCTAGATGACTATAGTTCGTGCTTTTCTAGCCATAGCAGCATCCAAGAATTGGAAATTACATCAAATGGATGTTCATAATGCATTCCTACATGGTGATCTTGATGAGGAGGTATACATGAAATTACCTCCTGGGTTTGAGAGTTCGGATCCAACTTTGGTGTGTCGGTTGCGTAAGTCATTGTATGGCTTAAAGCAAGCTCCAAGATGTCGGTTTGCAAAATTAGTGTCGGCTTTGAAAGGGTATGGCTTTCTTCAGTCTTGTTCAGATTATTCTCTTTTTACATTTATTAAAGGTGATGTCCAGATTAATGTCTTAGTTTATGTTGATGATCTTGTTGTTTTTGGGAAGAATTCCGCTGCGCTTACCATATTCAAAGCTTATCTTAGCGATTGTTTTAAAATAAAAGATCTTGGAAATCTCAAATATTTTTTGGGGATTGAGGTCGCCCATAGTTCATCAGGCTTGTTTTTACGTCAGCGCAAATATAATTTAGATGTTATTTCTGAAGCAGGCTTATTGGGGGCAAAATCAATTGGGTTTCCTATAGAACAAAATCATAAGCTAGGTCTTGCAACTGGAGAGTTTCCAGCAGATCCTGAATCATACCAACGACTTGTGGGTCGTTTGATTTACCTTGCAGTTACTCGACCGGACCTGGCTTATTCAGTTCATATTTTGTCTTAATTTATGCAAGCACCTCGAATTGAACATTGGGAAGCGGCTCTCCGGGTTGTGCGTTATTTGAAAGGGACTCCGGGTCAAGGTATTTGGCTCCGTGCTGATAGTGAGTTGACCTTGGAAGGATAGTGTGATTCGGATTGGACGGCTTGTCCTCTTACTCATCGCTCATTGACGGGTTGGATTATGTTTCTTGGTCAATCTACTATTTCTTGACAGACAAAGAAACAACATATGGGTATCTTGGCCTTCCACGGAAGTCGAATATAGGTCTATGGCTGCAATTACCTGCGAATTAAAGTGGCTAAAAGGGTTGTTATTGAGTTTGGTTGTGCATCATCATAAAGCTATTAAATTATTTTTTGATAGTGAATCGGCATTACATATAGCAAAAAATCCTGTTTTTCATGAGCCGACGAAACACATTGAGGTTGATTGTCACTTTGTTCATAATGCGATCAATGAAGGTTTGATATCTCCTACTCAATTCTCGACATCGTCACAGTTGGTGGACATATATACAAAGGCTCTCGGCAAGGCTCAATTTGATTTTCGTCTCTCCAAGTTGGGCATTTTTGAATCTCATGCTCCAACTTGAGGGGGGGTATTGAGATATATTTAGAAGGGGCATTTCACTAGAAGGACAAACTTTGCAGCCCAATTAGTTTCTAGGACACACATCCATAGAAATTAATTCCAAGGCCAAAGTTAGCAGAATAATTACTTTTAAGGACAAAGTCAGCAGTCCAGTTACTTTCAAGGACATAATTTCATATGTTTTATGGCCTTAGAAACTAATTATTTTGCGTTTTGTCCTTAAAAGTAATTATTTTAGTTGTGTGTCCTACAAACTAATTGCACTTGCTAAAGAGGCCCTTGTGGCTAGTTTCCACTATTTAGAATATATGATTAGATATTATGATATATTTAGAATATATGATTAAGATATTACGATATATTTAGAATATATGATTAGATGTTATGAGTGGTATGTAATAGGGGATATATCTTCAGAAGATTTCCTGCTATTTCCGCAATATATAATTAGACGTTATGAGTGGTATGCAATAGGGGATATATCATCAGAAGATTTTCTGTTGTTTCCACAATTCTAGAGTTACCATAGGATAGAGTCTTAGGTATGTATTATAAATATGAATGTTGGTGATTAATAAGAATTCAAGCCGAGTTTTACCAATTCTACACTGCTCTTTCAATGCTTGCTTTGATTTTCATTCTTGTCCTATTGCCTATGAAACATATTTTTTATTTTATAACATTTCTATAAAACTATGTTACAATAAGAAAATTACGGAATCCTCCTTAAGGATTTTATGATAAGGATGAACAATAAAATAAATATAAATAGGAAAAATTTGTGATAATATATTGCGTTGACTTGTCCGGAAAATGTTTAAGGATTTTAATCGGTATATGGGATGCCGTATTCTTGATAGGAGTTCCTAGAAGTCAATTGGGACATTTGGGAAAAATGGAAGAGATTTTGATTTTAAAATAAATTTAAACAATATTTAAACTATAAAATAATTGTGTGAAGCGGTGGAACTTGGTAAGACATTGTTGATAACATGTATGATCAACTTTGTAAGTAACGAAGCGAATCACCATAATTAGTGGCTTAATATTATCCATATTGTGAGATAAATTTAACTCATAATTTAATAGCAGAATAATTGGATAGAGTATTTTATTTATCCTTAAGTGTTCGATAAGCATAAGATAAAACTTTTGGATTCATTTTAAATAAAAATGGGATAATTAGAAAAATTAAATGAAAATGAGGGATACTTTGATTTAGAGTATACTAAAAACGTTTAATTTTGAATTCAATTGAAAGTAAAAATATAAAACTGCATAGAATTTTTTTATTATGTAATCCTTTTCATTAGGGAAATTGCGGGGACGCAATTTTCTTAATGGGGAGTCCGTAACAACTATGTTGTAAATTACTTTTTTAATTAAATTTTATTATGGTTAATAAATTCTAACTTGTGATTTTTGAAATTTAACTATGTAATTAAATTTGGTTTCTGAATGATTGGTTTGATTTAATTAAAAGAAAGGAGTTAGAATTTCTAAAAGTTGATTTCAATTTAAGTTAAGGTAATGTAAAATTAACTATTAAGATTTTGTTAATGAAATAAATTATTAATTTGAAATTTAAATTGTGTTGGTTTAAATTGATTTATTTTAATTATCGAATGCAATAAGATATATTTAAAAATCATTTAGAAATTTTCAAGCGATAAGAGGATGTGGAGCTATTTAGTTGTGAAAACAATTAGAAAGTATGATAGATAATAAAGGATTAAAGTTGTAAAACTTAAACTCTAAAATAAAAAAGTGCATTTTGGGAATTTGGGTTGCAATGCTTTATTCTTAAATCATAGTTAACAAGGTTAACTCCTCAAAAGAATAAAGAAAAGCTTTTAGAAAAAAATAAAGGAAGAGTAATTAGTCTAGTTGGGTTAAACCAATTTACAAAGAAGGGTTTTAATTCTCCTCTTCTTTCTGTACGTTCATACTATAAAACTCAGTAAGCTAAAGAAAGAAAACTTTAAGTTTTCACCTCCAAACTTAGTAAAAACTTTATAAACTAGTTGGAGAAAATCCTTAGATATTTTGTAAAATTCAAGGTTGCCTCTTCCTCTCTTATTCCATCTTTATGTACCTTCAATTTTAGAATTTGAGTAGGGTTATAACCTATCGTATGTTGCTCGTAAATTCTATTTTTGGGGTTTGCTGATGAAAAAAGAAACTATAATAATTTGTTGTTAGCTAAGAAGAAAAGGAAATAAGGTGAGTAAAACCTCAGAAATCTATCCCTAAGTTTCTTATGGCAAGTATTTAATTTTTACGTTGAATGATTGTTTATTAAAATGATGTTCTTGTGTCTCTGTGGTTGAAAACAAATGATCCATTCTCTACTGGAATTGTTTACTATAAATTAACCAATATGCGACATTTCCTACAATTCTTTCGCTTATTATTATAATTTGTTAAATAGAGTTTGAGTGGAATTTACTAGCTTTTAGTAAATACTGGTGTTTCACTTTCTTGTATGGGATAGTTAGTTAGATTATATTGATCACTAAAGTGAAAGTAAGCTACACTTAGCGTTGTATTATCTTAGGGTGTTCAGATTTCAGGCCGATAGATCCTTAAGTGACACACTTCTGGATTTTATTTTCCATGATCCTTGGGATAGGTTGATATTTTGTTTTTTCACGATCCTTTTGATCGGTTGAGAATTTTTTTTCACAATCCTTGAGATAGATAGGGATTTTATTTCCCATGATCCTTGTGATCGGTCGTGATTTTGTTCTATGTTTCATGATTTAAATATTTCAATATCTTGAGATGGATTTTGAGTTAAACTATTTCCATGACATGTTTATATCTAAGACATCTATATTTATATCATAATGTCATATATCCTTATGTTATATCTAGTTGATGCCTTTTTGGATATTTAGAGATAGTTTGACCCGTTTATTTTATAATATTCGAGTCAGGCCGAGATTTTTCAGGTCTCAGGACATAGAGGCTTTTCGGTAGGTGTGTTAGCATGATGATAGACTATTTAGATTTTTTTTAGTTTATCTTCTATAGGATTATGGGATGCATATTTTGACGTAGCGACTTATTTTGGATGTATATTATGTGGGTCTAGTATATTTTATAGACTCACGGTATGTATTGTATATGATGTATATTATTTCACTGTGATCTATGATTATTATTTCATATGATATACCATTCTGGTTTTGAGAAACCAACATATATATTACTTTAGACTGAGGCTATACACATCAAAATTTTATTTTAGATATTTGTAAAAAAAATAGTACATATGACGTGTCAGTGTTAGTTCAAAGGTATATTCGTATTTGGTCGCCCCTAACAAGCCGTATTCTCAGTATTATTATTAGACACGTTATTTGTAATGTTCTTTAATAATATGGGTATAACGGTAGGGTCGTTACACCTGGGTAGCTGATTTGGTGTTCCATTATACCATTATTATATTGTTCATAAGTTAATCATAATTGTATTATTGAAATGTAAAATCAATGTGATAATTTTGCAAAATAATTATACCACTGAGTTGTTGTTCATTTATATAAATGTTTGTTTCCGCTATGAGGTTTTCCCTTTTTATTCATTGTTTTAGAATTTTTAATTTTTATATAATCATGGTCCACAACTTTTAATATTTGAAATTATTTGACATATTTTGGTGTTGTTTAAAAATTATTTTAGATTTATAATATATTGGATTGTCATCCTTGGTATTAGAGCTAAGGTTTAGTGACTCCATGAGCCTTTGGTAAGTTTAAAATAATTAGGGTAGTTTATTCATATAGGGTTAAAATATAAAAAGAGAGTGTTTGATGGAAAATTGTGAGTTCGAGTTTGTTTGTTTAACCACTGTTACCCATTGCATGGAAAATTAATGACTAGGAGTCGGGTAGGATGAACACTTATAGGAAGGGTTAAATGTTGGTTATAACTTGAGTGGCACACTCATCGTTAAATTAATTGAAATCTGACCTTAATAAGATGGTTTCATTTTTAAGTGAATAAAATTTATTTGGAAAATTTATGATGTATGGATTTCTAATTTTTAAAGATATTTTATTAAAATGCGTTGCGAAACAAAATATTTCTACGAAGATATTTTTATAAGAAAAAGTAAGTATTGCAAAAATATTTTATTTTGAAGTGTTTTAGCAGAAAGATGATTAATTAGATATTGGATGTTATATTCAGCCATTAAAGGAACATTTTAACGTGGGAAAATTGTTTGTATTAAAAAAAAACATCTTTTGGAAAGTATTTTGGTGTTTGGTTTAGGAATATTTGTAAATTGTTATCCGGCATTCCAGCCGGGCTATTTCGAACTGATTACACCAATTAGATTCGATTTCCATCAAGGCCAATGACTCTAGAGTGATGATTGTGGGACCCAAAAGTCAAGTACAAATGATCATATAAGTCAGGATTGAATGGATTTAATGAAGGTACAATGTAGAGTGCTCAAATTATGGAATATGGCTTAATGAATGGAAGGGATCGGCATAGATTGGCTCATTGAGGGGGATCGACATACATCGAATACAAGAGCATTCTTGCAAAAAACAATCCATATTCAAGGTTCACAAACCCAGTCCCTACGAAGTTTGAGGAGCAAGATATATGGATCTTAGGGAACCTACCCTAGGGATCGTACATCAAAGGAACCATGTTGGAAGGATCAGCATGTATCCCTTGGAATAGATCGACAGAGAGTAGTGCATATGTAATGTTGGATCAAAGATCAAACAATAACTCGGGTTGCAGTGATCCCAATGACCTGCAAAATAGGAGGTTAAACATATTTTTACATGGTGAAGCCACTGTAGGGATCGCTTCACCAAATTCAACCAAAGAAGGAATCGATACCGATCCCTTCACATTGAGAATTGGGCCTAGATCCCTCTAATGGGCCAACGTGGATTAGTAGGTCCTTTAGCCAAAATTTCAAAGTGATACATGGTCATCTTCACCTATAAATACTGGCTTCATGGGTCATTCTAAGGATCTTTACACTGATTATTACTCTAGACTCTATTGTAATCAAGTATTTGCTGTTTTCTACTGCTGTAATCAGATTTATAAGTGATTAGAAAAGGATAATCTTCAAAGTGGACATAGGCATACAACATCGAACCATTGTAAATTTCTATGTCTCTAATTATAGATAATTCTCTGTTACTTATTAATTCATATACTCGGTTTAATTTTGCTTTTCTTTTCTTATTCCTCTACAAGAAACTATTCTAGGGTGTTTTTGACTAATTTAGTTGCAAACATTTTGGTACTTTCATTGAGAAACTTGATTCTTAGTTCATTTGGATACCTTTGTAGCTACTGGATTGGATAAATCCCCCAGAAGAGTTTTGCAATTATCTTTAAGAAGTTGCTTATACTACTCAGATTTATAAAAATCTAAGAAAAGCTATTAATAATGGTGAAACATACTAGATCTTCTTCTTGGAGCATGAAAGGAAATGAGAATATTAACATCCAACAAGGAGTCCCAAGCAATAAACCGACAAATGTGAATGCTGAATTGGTTAAAGTTCAGAATCCCACTTAATCAATTACAAGAGTTGAATTTCATTATTTAATGAGAGAGCTGATAGAGAGCCGTCGACAACTAAATCAACACAGTCTGACTAATATCAACTTGATGAACCAACTCAATCAGTAGCAGCGAGGGAAAGCTAGGAGAGACCACACTCCTTACTCGGTATTGGAAAGTTATTGTTCATCAAACGAATACCACAAGCATAAGTGCCATGGGATAGAAGAATATCATGCATAAACTTCGTAGCATCAACTCACAGACCATCGTTGTCTTCCAGGACCGATCGGTGCAGATCCCTTTATAGGGATCAGTACCAATCCCTCCTCCAAAGGAGAAATCCTCTCATACGCCTCTTGAATCGTGGGAAAGCTGCTTCTATTGGTTTAGATGATGGATTCGATTGAATGTTAACCAAGTACTTCCTCGGAATGATGATGAAATGAATGTACAAGATGCATATCGGTAAGATGGTGAACCAAGAAGGTGTGAAACGGCCTGCAGACATCGACTAGACCATTCATGTGAGGTGGAGTACGACCACCGCTTGGTACCAACCATCCAAACGTTGGACTTATCGACAATGGTCAGATAGTTGGTGAGAGAGAGCCAAGACTTGACTAATGATGACTGGGGAATCTTGAGAAGCCCTGATAAAGTTCCATATATAGAGTATCCAAGGAGATTCAACATGCCATCAATACCTGCCTACAAGAGAAAAATCAACCGCAGGCAGCATACCATGAGATACAAATGGCTAATGGACTCTTCGGGAGAAGATGATGCAACCAAGTGTAGATGCTTTCCCATAACTCTCTCTAGAGTAGCAACGATGTGGTTTATAAGAATACCCCACGATCGATTTTCAGATTTGATGATTTGGAAACAAAGTTTATAGTGCAGATTCGGATGCACGCAACTCATCCCAAGTATGTGATGTTCCTGTCCAGCGTGCTTCAGGCACAAGAAGAATTTTTAAAGGATTATTTAGAAAGGTTCCATACAATTGTTAAAGAAATTAGTAATCCAAACGACCATGCAATACTCATGACCGTGACGATAGGGATTGATCCAGAGTCTGATTTTAAAAATTCGTTAGCCAATAAGCCACTCGCAATGTTGGAATGCTTTTATGAGAAAGCATCTCGGTATTTAAGAAAGGAGGAAGTCAGATTCTCCAGAAAGAAGAGTGTTGTGGGGCCAAGCGAAGAAGGAGTACAAAGTAACATTGCAGTAAAGCGGTCCGATGATAGCTTAGGAAAAGTTCAAGTGAATTCAAAAACAAGCCAAATCAGCAAAAGAAAGGCAAAGATAGAGGCCGAGAGCGAAATAGGGATTCTGTAAAAGCAAAGCCTAGGATTCTGATGTTCGACATTTACACACCGTTGAATATGTCCTTAGAGAATACCTATTTGGCTACTTGCAGTACCATGCAATACAGGAAGCCACCTCCAAAAGAATTGACTGACAAGTAGAAACAAACTGGAAAATATTGTTGGTTTCATGAGTGCTATGGGCACAACACAAATGAATGTGGGCATCTCTAGGATGTTATAGAAAAAATGATTTGGGAAAGGAAACTACATCAGTTTGTGAAAGCCCCACAGGATGGCGGGCAGGGGACATCTGACCCCAACTGTAGCACCCCTTCAAAATAGGAATAATAGCCCCACATCGCAGAAAAACACTATGAAGTGGGTGCTTATATATCAAAGCCTTCACTTCATAACAAAGTTGAGGCCTTTTGAGGAAAAAAACCTCACACCTTGGCTTGGCCCATGAGGTAGAGGTGACTAAGTTGGGGATAATATCTATGTTAAGTGAGGTGCGAGTTGTTACAATGGTATCAGAGCCATACCCAACCAGAATTGTGGTCTGTACGTATTACAGCCACGACGCCAGGGTGGCACTGTGTTCATGAGCCAACGAGGGCGTTGGGCTCTAAAGGGGGGAGATTGTAACACCCCTTCAAAATGGGAACAATAGTCCCACATGATAGAAAGACACTATGAAGTGGGTGCTTATATACCAAAGCCTTCACCTCATAACAACGTCGAGGCCTTTTGAGGAACAAAACCCCACACCTTGGCTTGGCCCATGAGGCGGAGGTGACTAAGTTGGGGATAATACCTGCGTTAAATGAGGTGCGGGCTGTTACAACCCAACCGAGTACAGGCACTGCGTAAGGCTCAGGAGCCTACGCGGCTGGTGTAATATTGTTAATTAATACAATATTCGAAGGTCTGCATCCGGTTGATAAAAGTTGACATGAGATGGAACACTACGCTAGCGCGATTAGCCATATGGATTTGGATGTTGTTCGAATATGGAAGATGGAGCTTCAGCAAAATAGCAACGTACAATGACAGATGATATCGTGTTTAGAAACAAAGATGCAGACAAGGCGGAGACTTCGACGATCGACGCAATGATCATTTCGGCCATGATCGGTCCCGCTTTGGTGAGAAGGATATTGATTGATTATGGAAATTCAGTAAATATAATTTTCAAAAAAAGCTTATAACTAGATGAAAATGGAAGCTAAGATTTAAAGCCGTCTAAAGCCCGCATACAAGGCTTTAATGGTGTTGCAACTGAAGCTTTAAAGGCTTGCAAATCCGTAGCCCTTTGAGTCGATAATATTTCACATCAGCTCAACTCAAATTGGACGGAAATATGAATCTTTAAGGTAAGAAGAAAAGATAGAAGAAGAAACAGAAAACATCATCACGGAATCTCACAATCGTAGTGGAACAAAATATAATGTATAATAACAGAATTTTATACAATAGAATCTTTTACAGTTTATATACTTACAATCATCAGAGTACAGCAATCAATACATCAATCTGGGCAGTTATAATAACCTGCCTCACACAGCGGAATAAAACCAGTACGTGATATACGTCAGAAATCCTCCAGCTTGTCTCCTGAGCTCCATAGCATCCTCACCTGAATCTGTAATACCCGGTCTGATCCGAGCATTATAATAAAATAACACCCGAGTCAGTGTGGAAAACCATCATGAGAAAACACACTTAATTTCAATTATTAACCTTTTCAAAATCCTTTGAAAACAAAGGTATCTCGTAAGACCACGTCACAAATAAACATGAAGGTTTTTATCTTACGATAACCAAAACATTTTATAGAAAATCCAGTGATATGTCTAAATACAAATACTTACACAAATAGCTGAAATTGTTACATTCATTAAATTCCAACATACTAGGTTCCATAAACAAAACAGTAAGCTCGTATTGAAAATTGGATTCCAACGAATGACTGGGCCACTGGGGTACCGTCCGTCACTGTACACCTCTTGAACTATGTACTGAGAACCCCGCCGGGAACCCCTGCTACACAAGATCGGCCTACCCCTGACCTGGATAGACCGAATATGTTATCACCCCTGGTGCTCCCACCCTTACCATTGTAACATCCCAAAATTTTCAATTAAAATAAACAATATATTTTAAACTCTTGGAATTTATTTGAAAATAAATTGAAAAAATCTTAAACAAATAAAATAAGTGAAAATTTGATATGAATAAAATTCTAATTTTATTTTGAGTTTAAATTATTGAGATCGTAAATGTTTTAAAAAGTCATTTTAATTTAAAATCTTATATATATGTATATTACATATATGAGTAAAATTGAATACACGTTGAAATTAAATTTAAATTTATTCAAGGTGAGTGTAAGTATAGAAATGGGCATGAAAGTTTATATTTCAAGTTTAAAATTTAAGTTTGAATTTAAATTTAAAATAAATGTTTTAAGAATGAGTAGCATTTAAAATCATCGAGGGATAAAATGTACAATGGTCAAAACAACTTTTCTTTCAACATTGTACATGTATGTATAGAAAAGAATAAAGATATAGAATTATTTTTAAAATGTATAAGATATAAATATAAAATTTATAAAATTCATTTGCTATGTAAAAATCAAAAAGGCTGAATATACATCCACATGGAAGGTGGAGTAGAATGATAACAAAAATCTAAAGCTTAAGATTTTCTTCTTACAAATGGCACAAACCATCATTGCTTAAATAAATTAATCAATTAAAACATTTCAGAAAACTCTTCACCTTCCCAATTCAAATTTTTAAATCTCCTAATCTCTAAAGTTCAGTAACCAAAAGAGATTTTGCAATCTTTACTTCAACATTCAAAAAAGAAAAAAAAATCAGAAAAAAGGGAAAACTGTCAAGTTTTTCTTCAATTCAATTCAAAAGTAAATCTAAAGTATTTTCAAACTATAGTGATACATTCATCTCTCAGGTAAGTTTTGTTTTAAACTTTATAGTTTATAAAATTATGATTTTTAAAACCAAGTTTTAACACAAGCAAGTTTAAACTGCAGATTTGCTTTAAAACAAGGTTTCAGGTTTCAAGGCAGTGCAGTTTTTTTTTCTAGGGAGAATACTAAAGACAAATAACCTTTTTAATTTGAATTTGAAGTAGAAATCTACAATGAAGCAAGAATTAAACAATAACATTCAATTACTGGTAGGAAAAAAATCAAGATCGAAGATTTAAATTACTTCTGGTTTTTCTAGTTGCAGAAAATAAAAAGCTCTCTGTTCTATTAAAAATCAACGGTAAGTAAATTAAAATTGTGGTCACTAATTAATTTAATTCGTAAATACAACCAAGAGTAATCATAGATCTGTAACCATCATTTGCAGATCTAAGTTTAAAAAAAATTAAAGTAGAAAAAAGAAGGGAAGTTGCAGGCCTTCATTTTCATCTCTATTTTAATAAAAAACTGCCAGGAAACTCTCTGGAAACATTTGAGTAAACCCCTCTTTTCTTTTAATTAATTGTTGTTGTATGGATGCTTGAATGATTAGGAAAGTTTAGTCTTTGGTTTGCTTGCAAAAGTCTTGAATATATGATTGAATTGTGGCCTGTGCATGTTGATTTTTGCAAGAATGCAACCCCTGTTTTTAGTTTCAGGAAAACAAGAAACAAAACCTGTCAAATCCCTCTTTTCCCTCTATCTCTATTTGATCTGTGTGTTAAACTATGGTTGGTCATGCCTTATGTTTCAGTTAACAAGTTGGAATTTTGTGTTTAAACTTGCATCGTGTTCCAGTAACAACTCAAAGCAAGTTTTTTGTAATTTTCTTTTACTGGAAACAGAAATATTTTTTTAAGTATCAGGTTCAACAAAGTAAACCATTTCAAAATCCCAATCTTCTCTCCTTCATTTCTTCTAAAAGTAAATTGAAAACAAGTTGGAGTTTTTGTTTAAACTTATACTATGTTTTTCAGTAATGAACCAAGCAAGTTTTGAAATTTCCTTTTTATTGGAAACTATGAAAACACAGTTTCACCTAAGTTATGTGTTATATGTTGAACCACATCAAAAAAAAGTCTAATCTGTCTTCCTCTTTACTTCTGAAAAGAAATGTAAACAAGTTAAAATTATGGTATAAACCTGTATTTTACTTCGGTATTGAATTTAAAACAAATGACATATATAGTTTTTCCTGGAAACTATGCAATGCAGTACCATTCAACTTTTCAAGAAATTCGAACTTCATACGTTTTAATTTCAATAATACCATATGAATCCCCTCTAAAAATGATGATTTTTGAAGCTCGAATCAAAAAAATTCATTGGATTTTCACTGAGAGTTAGGGGTTGATCAGAAAAATTCAATTTCGTCAATGTCTGGTGATATATGAAATTATAGCTTTGGAGTTCGTTGTGGTAGCAAGATAGAAGGTGCGAGATCATCAGAAAAATATGAGTATAAATTTTAAATCCTTAAATTTGTGATTAGAGATCGAACGAGGGTTTAAGAACCCATTGTTGTTCGCGACCGAAATGATGGTGCTGCACCATTCATAGGTGATCGGACTTCTCGTCAATGGTGCTAAACGCGGCGTAACACGATGACGAAGCTAGGGACATTGGTGACCGATAATGGTCAGGGGAGGCGGTGCGAGGCAGTTTCTGGTGACGTGCCTGATGGGTTGGTTTGCTCGTGCTGTCTCGATCCTTGCTTTCAAAATAAAATCATGTTCTGGGTGTTTGCATCGTCTTGGGGGATGGTAGGCGACTCGTTGGTGGCCGTAGCTCCGATTAACGGCGGCGAAGTTGGCTGTGCACGTGCACGTGGAGGGGTTGTGTGTCAGGTTGTTAAATTGGGGAAGAGGGGTGGCAGCTCGAAGCAGTACGCGGGGATTTGGGGATGGAAACTCGAAGTCGAGCTCGAGTTGTTTAGCGTGGTATCGGGTTGATGTTAAAACTTAACCAAACTTTATGAAAAAATTGTCACTCGGGTCAATTTTGGCCTAAACTCGAAGCCGGGGGATGTTGGCTCGGGGTAAAACTCGAAGCAGTCTCGGGTAGTCAATAAAACAGCAAGAGAACCCAGTTTTAACTAAATTTTGGAACTCAAGTTAAATGATTTTTCTAAACCCACGCTTTAGAAATAAATGAGAGTTGTTAATGGAATATGAAGTAAATGATATTGAGTCCATTATTTAAAATTTATAAAGTTCAAATATATTTCAAATTGTATATTTTCCTTTAAACAAAAAGTTGCTTTAAAACCCAACTTAATAAAACGTTTAAAAGTAAGTCAAATATTAAGTGTTAACTGTAAAACTAAATTTATTTAAAATGGTGAAATAGTATTAACAATTGATGTTTTATAATGATCTTATAAATGATGGTTAATTAATGAATAGTCAATCAATAAAAGTAATTAAACTTAATTAGTTAACAACTAAGAATTAAAATAACAAATCAAATAATAATTAATTAATTAAGCCAATTTAATTAATTCACAATTAAGTAAAAATTAAACATTGGTTTAAAATAATTATATGGTCAATTCACTTTAATCCCATCACCTTAATCAAAGATGAATGACCATCATCAAATATTCTGTACTGGATTGATATTTCTGTTGTGATATTGTGATTGCTTTGTGATGAACTGTGATTTGTGATTTATTCCGATATGTGTGTGAAACTCCTTTTGCCTGTAAAACGGCATTTAAACTTCGATGCGACAGGGAGTCGGATTTCAGTTTGTTATCCGAAACCCACATCGAACCTCGACTGTGAATCCTTGTGATTGATACACCCACATGTTTTTAAATTGAGCGTTCACTATTCGGATTAGCCGGGTGAGGACCTTTGTGTCATATAACCCATTCCGAATAGTGATTCAACAAAATGGGTAGAATTTGAAGACGGTGGTGAAGACCAGGTGTCTTCGAAAACGATAGGATAACCCATCGATTGTCTCTGTACCGAGTTGCTCCGGTATAGGGATTCCCTAAGTGATGGGAAGTCCGATCGGGATTGCGGAAACCCGGATTTGCAAGGGCTTCTTCCTTTATTGGACGAAGTGCCTTCGGTTCTGTTCGAACACGGAACAGATTTGTATGGTCGTGTGTCTAACACTACACTTTGAGATATAAAGCCGATTTCTTTTAAATACATATCTGTTGGTGGCGGAGAATTTATTCTCTTGGCTTAACACCCTTCTCTGAGACGTACAAGCTCAGAGGTTATGTTGTTGAAGGTTATCAGCGATATACTCCCAATTTAATAGTGTGGCATGGTAAGTGCTGCTGTATATTGATGATCAATTGTGATCAAAGCATGGCTTTCGTGTAAAGCGTAGCTTTGTGGACGAGACCTCATCGGACCTCACACCTCGGAAATGGTCGAAATAGGAAAGATGCGGCAAGGCTATGAGGGTCGCGCCATTTAGGGTATGTCATTTCCTTCTGGAAAAAGGTGGTGTCGTGGTACGGTCGATAGGTGTATGCACGAAAGTTTGTGCACTCGCCATGCTCTGTACTCCCCTCACATAAGCCCGAAAGGCAGTGCATGGGTGGTATATCTGGCCTCAGTTTACCAGAGCTAGTGTGTAATTTTTCTTGCAAATAATGAGAGAGCAAGCAATTGAAATCCTAGCACTATTTTTACTTAGTTGATTTGATTTTTTATTGAAAAGAAATGAAAATACCACTTTGATAAACTTTGATAATCAACTAAGAATCCTTTTCATAATTACGCTTTGTTATCAACCGAAATAACGAGTTAAACTATAGTATATTTATGATAGCTTCATCTTTATTGGAAACTTTGACGAGTGAATGACTTAAATTTCAAGATAATGATCGAAACCTATATTAAACTTATTTGTGGTGATTTTAAAGTAAGTCGTTCATTTGTAAATATTTTCAAGAACTCGCATTCATCTCTTTGTAAATAAATCTTGCATTTTGTAAATATTTTCATCTTGCATTTGGATTTTGTGGATAGTATCCGCTGAAAGCCCTCACGAGACAACACTCGTCCTACTGGGGACACCCAGAGGTTTAACGGCTTGTTGCATACGCTCAATGCAATCGTGCTCCCTACGAAAACGGATTTATCTTAGTTTTCTTTATTCGAGGACGAATAAAAAGATAAATGTGGGGGTATTTGATGTGCACGTAAATATGCATATTTTTACCACCATATTCAATCTATTTAAATTAAATAAATGATCATATTGGGTATTTTAACATGTTTTAACCAAAATCCATAGTAATTTTAAATTGTCACGTATCCATCTTCATATAGGGGCAAAAAGGTCATTTGTGTGCATATATTTCTTTGAGAAAAATTAATTGGAAATTTATATATATTTTTGTAGGAATTAATCTCAAATATGTGTGGTTCCATGAAGACACATACATGCGTAACACGAATATAAAGGAATGAAGATGGAAATAATTCAAAGTGAAGATCATGGAGGACCCCGCCTACCCACCACCTTAATGTACAAACTAAAGGCTAATGCACATGCTTAGGGAATTAATGGCTTCATGTACACCTAAATGATAATTAGTAGAAGCTAATGATGTGACGCCCCACCTCTATACCCACGCTAGCCAAGAACACTACGGAGTAATGCTGTCAACTACCACGGAGAATAAGGCCGTTGAGGAGCGACCATCCATGTAATTGCTTTGTGCGAGCACCGATATGCCAGATAAAATATAACATGCATTTCATCTCAAGAGGAAATCCGACATACCGACGCAAACTCAAAGCTACTACACAATGGCTATATATAATCTTCGGAAACAAATACAGAAATAAACATAACATAAATCAGTCACAGATAATTCATATTACAAAGGCGGA
Source organism: Allium cepa (assembly GCA_030765085.1). Classification (NCBI taxonomy): domain Eukaryota; kingdom Viridiplantae; phylum Streptophyta; class Magnoliopsida; order Asparagales; family Amaryllidaceae; genus Allium; species Allium cepa. The sequence goes on from CM060943.1 coordinate 193,925,337, forward strand.
AGAAGATATGAATATATAACTAACACATGAAAGTGTATATCAGAGTAGTGGTCAAAAAGACCCACAATAATACAAAAGAATAGCAACACGTGCTATACAAAAGAATACAACTGTGAGCCTATATCTCAAGTGTATACAACAAAAACTGCTAATCTAAATAGTTAGCCAAAAGTCAGAGTAATGAATCCCTGGGAAGAAGTCAAGTAGAAGCACCTATAACATCTCGGTCTGACCCGAGTATTATTTATAAGAAAATAATAAACGGACCAGTCTAGCTATAAATATCAGATGACATGATATAGAATAAGAGATATGGCATAAACATATAATAACCATACGGGCATACTACAATAAGTATATAATTGAAACTCAACATGAGATTAATCAATATCACAAAAATCTTCACAAAGATCCAAAAAGGGTTTCATATCCAAAACTTGTATTCACAACAAGTCAATGACACACGAATTCACCAATGCACAAAAATTGATAAATCATATCAATGAAAATCACTAAAATTGGTGAAGCATAAATTTCAGAACCCAACACACGAAATCCAGAAATCATAAAAAGGGGGGAGGCCTATCACACACGAACGGGAGCATGAAAACTCACCAACATATGTATCACACGAACGAGACGCTATCTCATGGTAGCTAGCCATTAATTTTTGACACACGAACGGCCCGAAGACCATGGGGCGCTACCCCACATGTGTGAGTCGAAATCACACTGAAATGGGGTCTAGTCTAAATCGCAGACCATGAGACATCGCACAATTGCTAGTCTAAATCACAAAAATGATCGTCATGATCATCAAAAAGTGTCAATTACACCAAGCTAGTAAATATATGGGCTTAGCTTCATGTCCCATAACCACTAGCTTAACTTAGATATTTATGAACAAATTGTAGATTTCCATTAGAAAATTGTCACAAGAGATTCAATCGAACAAGTCCAAGAGTTAACCGACGAAGTAAACGCAAGTGTTTCATACTACTCGTTTTACTAGGTCGTTTAATTAGATTTCTCATACGAGTGAGGTAAAGGCTTGTATATACTAATAGATTGGAAAACGGTTTAAGAAACGAGCTTTGTAATAAAATAGTGTTGAAACCGGTTTGATGAAAGAATTTTGATATTTACTACTAGTATTGAAAACCGTTACGTTTTGAAGTGACAAATCACAAAAAAGATTGTAGAAACAATCAATCACTAAGATTCACATTCGAAGACGTGAATGAAATCCAAAGAAATCGATACCGAATCCATCAAAATGGATATTCCAAAAATTCCCGAAGAAAAGAAGTCATCAAAGTCAATAACAAATGATAACAACAAATAGGGAAATAACACGAATTGATTAAATTTGGAAACCACGCAAAATAGGCGAAATAGGCAAAACAGCAACAGGTCGGTCGGCCGGCTACAGAGCTCGGTCAACCGGACCCTATTCTAGAAAAATTCTCGGGAAGCAGGTCGGTCGACTGAGCTCTGTAGTTGGTCGACCGGACCTGTGACAGAGAAGTGCTATGCAATTTTAGTAGCAGGTCGGTTGACCGGCCCAGTGGTTCGGTCGGCCGAACCTGATTGTTCTGCAAATTGAAACCTATTCCAAATGAGGTGCAAACTCCTTCAATTTGCAATCGGACAAGCACGGACGCTGGGGGATTACGCCCATTGGCTACCCAGTCGTATTGGCTCCTCGATGCATCACCAAAAACATGTTCCAACATTAAAGTTATGATTTTTAAAGATTTGAACTCTAAACACTAAAAATTGGAATATTCACCAAATCAATCCAAACCAAAAGCAAATGCACATGAATAATTGTTATGAATTCATACCCAACGTTCAAAGATAGTTATAAACTAAGATGTGAGATAAAAATCTCACCTTTGAACCCAAACAAAAGAAGAAGAAGCTTGAAAGCAAAGGAGAATCAACCACTCTTAAAATCCAACTCAAGAAGCTTGATTCTAAGCTTTTAAAAGAAGAACATTCTCAAAGTTAGGTTTAGGAATTTTTGAAATTGATAAGAGAGTGAGTTGGAGAAGAAGAAGAGAAGGCTTACCAATGAGTTCTTCTATTAGTTTGGAGCTAGAGTTTGATTTGCAAAAGAAAACTAGGGTTTGGAGTTTTAATTTCCCATTCCACTCACCATTGTTGCTAAAGCTTGAGTATTAGGAAATGAGGAATGAAGTAATGCAGAGTTGGAGTGGAGTTAGGACTGAATACATAAGTGGGGTTATTGGGCTCAGCCCAAACCAAAGCCCTAAGTAAAAAGTGACAAAATTCCTCTAACTCCAAACATATCAAAGTTTACACTTAAAAAGATCGCAAACGACGTTTTGAACTCAATGGAAGTGGTCCCGAGTCCTAATTCGACCATATGCAAAAAGTAGCTTTTCGGACTAAATTTCGAGTATCGTTAAAATATTTAAATGAAATATTTAAATATAAAATCGATAAATATGCGGGTTGTTACAGACTCCCCTCGTTAAAGAAATTGCGTCCTCGCAATATTTAAGAAGAAGATATATAGTAACAACCATAAAATCATATTAACACAAAAGAATTTTTGAAGCAAGAAGTTCACCTTAAAAAGCATGAGAAAGTAAGTCAGGATGCGTTCGCTCGATGAATTCTCTAGTTTCCCAAGAGCAATCCTTAGGATTTGAGGACCATTGAACTTTCACAAGCGGAACATCTTTATTTCGAAGGCGCTTAACCTCCGGAGCAATAATACGAATAGGATGTTGCTCATAAGTTAGATTAGGCGAAACTTCAATCTCTTCCACAACACCGGGCTCAAGAATAGAATCGGAATCTCGAAGACATTTCCGTAATTGAGAAACGTGAAACACGTCATGCATCGCAGAAAATTGAGCCGGTAATTCAAGGCGATAAGCCATAGAACCAATACGTTCAGTGATAGGAAATGGCCCAATATATCGAGCTGCTAACTTTCCCGACCGACTGAAACGTACAACACCTTTCATAGGTGACACACGAATGAACACAAGATCTCCCATAGAAAATTCTAATTTCCTTCTTCGGTTATCGACATAGGATCTTTTCCTACTTTGAGCTTCTTTCATCCTATGACGAATAAGATCAATCTTTTCTGTGGAATCACGAATAAAATCTGGACCTAAAACCAGCTTCTCACCGGCCTCAAGCCAACAAGAAGGAGATCGGCATGGCCTTCCATAGAGTGCCTCAAAAGGTGCCATACCAATACTAGATTGGAAGCTATTATTATAGGAAAATTCAACAAGTCAAATATGATCTTCCCAACTTCCACCAAAATCAAGAACACATGCACGAAGAAGATCTTCAAGAGTTTGGTTCGCACGCTCGGTTTGTCCATCGGACTGAGGGTGATAAGCGGTGCAAAAATTAAGCTTCGTTCCCAAAGCCTTTTGAAGACTCTTCCAAAATCCACTAGTAAACAATGGATCACGATCACTAACAATAGAAGTAGGAACTCCATGCAATTCAACAATTTCTTTAATAAAAAGTTTGGCCAAAAGAGGTACGGTCCGATTGGACCGAATGGGAATAAAATGGACGGATTTAGTAAGCCTATCAACTATAACCCATAAGCTATCATGACCCGAACGAGAACGGGGAAGGCCGTCTATAAAATCCATGGAAATTTGATCCCACTTCCAAATTGGAATTTCTAAAGGTTGCAATAACCCACCGGGCCTTTGATGTTCCGCCTTAATGAGTTGGCAAGTCATGCAACACTTAACAAAGTTAGCAATATCAGATTTCATTCCCTCCCAATAATAAAGCCGCTTCATATCCGCGTACATTTTACTACTACCGGGATGAATGGTAAATTTAGAATGATGAGAATCTTCTAAAATATCTTTACGAAGATCACTAATATTTGGCATGATAAGTCTACCAAATTTCTGAATGCCGCCACGAGAATAAATATCAAAGTCTTTCAAACCTTCAATATTAATTTTATCCTTAATATTTTGGCCAAGAAGAGCCAAGTCGGGATCTAGCCTTTGAGCTTCAAGAATGAGGTCTAAAAGAGAAGGATGAGCCTCAAGGCTACATAAAACAAATGATGAGCATAAATCGGATTCGCGCCCTCGAATCTCACAAGTGGATAAGATCTCAAGATCGTTCCATTCAGATATCATCATAGAAACAACTGCTTATTGCTTACGGCTAAGAGCATCGGCGACACGATTACCCTTACCGGGGGTATAACGAATATCAAGATCATAAGGGGTAAGGAACTCGAGCCAACGTTGTTGACGCAAATTAAGTTCCTTTTGAGAAAATAAATATTTCAATGGCTTATGATCCGTGTAAATAATAAATTTCTCTCCCAATAGATAATGACGCCAAATTCGAAGGGCGAAAACAATAGCCGCGAGCTCTAAATCATGAGTGACATATCTAGTGTAACAATCCTGTATTTTGTAATTATTTTATTGTATATTTAAATTATTTTTAATGTAAGATTTTGATTTAAAAACTTATTTTACTTATTTGAAATGATTAAATTTATTATTTAAATATAATGTTGATCTTTAGATGAGTTATAATTCCAAACTTGTGTAAGTTGAATATTTGCCTGAAATGCTGATTTTGGTCAAAATAGTCAAACTGTGACTTTCAACTTAAAATTTTAAAAGTTTAAAAATTTAATTTTTTTCTTTTATTATGAGAGTACATAAAATTCTAAGAACACCACTTTTCGTTTCGTTGAAATCGGATGTAAATTGTGAAAGTTATACCCTTTACAATATTGTGCGTATATAGGGTTATTTAACAATGACTATTTTAAATTGTATAAATTACTTCTTCTTGGTTTTATTTTATGTTAATATGTGATAATATGTTATATTATGTATATTTTGACTTTTAAGTATTTTTAAAATGATAATATAATTTTTCTAAAGTTTATTTGAATTTATTTCAATTTATAAAGCCTAGTTGGTATTTACTGCATTTTTCTTTATTTAACTTTCTATTTAATAAAAATTAAATTATTATTTTACCTTGAAAATGTTTTAAAACCATTTTTAATTCAAATTTTGTGTTAAAATATTTTTTTGTGAAGTAATAAATTTTCCAAAGTCATTGGAGATTTTCTTGTAATTTTTATGTCAGGGTTGCTATTTTTAAGCAATTTCTTATTTCCTTTTTCTATTTTACTTAAAATAAATTATTTATTTTATTTTATTCTTACTTAGTTTCGGTTTTAAATAACATTTCTGAGTTTATTTTGTTTTTATAAAATTAAAAAGAAAAGGAAATGCAAAAGGTTTAGAAAATTAAGAGATCTTAAAAGCCTGAAAGGTAAAGACGTTTTATCCGTTTCTTTTTGCAATTAATACATCAATTTATCTTAGCCATTCCTTTCCTCATCCTTTGCAGCCGACTCCCTCATATTATTCATGAATTTTCATGCTTCAAAACTCTAAAAGTCATGGCCTCCATCTTGAGAAAAAAATCTGGTAATGGCTACATCTTTTTTTCTACATTTTTCTTCTCATTTTCTATGTATTTTGCCTAGTTTTCTATGCTTTCTCGATTGGCCTCTACCACCCACCATCACCACCATACTCTCCACCATCCCCTACCACTCTTCCTTGGCATCATCTCCAGCCATCATTTCAGATCCATCCATGGCCACACCTCCCTTGGTGACAAAACTCCACAAAATTGCAAATAATGTCCAAAACAATGCACTAGCCACCACTATTACTTCACCACCTTCATACTTCACCATGGCCACCACCTCTAGCCACGAACACCACCTCCACCTTGCTACCACCACTATACTTCATCTTAACCTCTGTCCATATCTGAAATTGACATGGCCAAGACTCCATGAACCAAAACTCCACAAAAACAATGCATAAAGCCTTGAAACATTCATGATAGCCACCCTATCACTTCATATCTTCATCCACCACCTTGGCCACCACCATAGGCCGCCACCACCACCTTTTCCAGACCTCCCCACGCCCCTTCATCTACTGTCCAAACCTGTACAAGTATGGCCAAGCCCCACTTGACCCAAGGCCGAGCCTTGTTGTGCTTAAAAACTTCATATATGTTGCCTTGATCAATTGTATGGTTCATGTCATAACCCTACCACTCCATACTCCTTCTAGCCGTGAGTTATGGTGCCAAACCTGAGCTATATCATCATCATGCCTGAACCCAAGAACCTCCTAGGCAAAGCATTTGAATGGTTAAAGCAAGGTCAAGTAATCTATTCCTTTGTTGCTTCGTATTTTCATTGTTTCAACATTGTTTTGCGTTGAATATTTATGTGTGTATTGTCTTGTTTTGGTTATTGTTTACAAGACAAATATCAAGGCTCTCCATTCATTCAAATCAAAAGTCATGCTATATCTTGCTTGTCGTGCTTTTGGAATCGCACTTGTGTTAGTTGTTTTGGTCTTCAGCTTGAAAAAGTGAGTCTTTCTCACTCTGACATTTATACTTATGAAAAGTGAATTGATGACAAGTGTTTAGTAATAAAAAATGTTTATGCAAGTTAACGATGATCATATGATATGTTATGCCATGTTATTACCATATTTTTACCATGTTAAAACTGTTAATTTTCACCTGACATCTGATATATGACTGTATATTGTGATATTGACCTTGTTTATATTATTTCTGTATATGATCACACTGCAAGTTCCCTGTTAGAAAAATTGTTATGGGCTGAAATGATAGGCCTGAATGGTTTTAAATTTTTCATTTTGACTTGGGATTGCGGGTTTGAAATGATAAAACCCGGATTTTCTTTGTAAATTATGGGTTGAAATGATATATTACCCATATCACTTTACCTAGCGTAGAAAATTATATACAGGCCCGTAGTTAAAATATGTTTTTCTAAAATTTTAAAATATTTTAGAAATTTAATTATTATAATATTTTGATTTTAAATTTAATAAAAAAAAGGATTTTTGTAAATTATTATTGATTTTTTTAATAATTGTAAGTGAAATGAATTAATGAAAAAGTTAGAAATTTTGAACGTAAGTTATTTTGGAAATTTTGATTTAATTATAATTGGAAATTTAACTGAATATGAAATTATGATAAATTTATGATAATTTGAATTTAAATGAATTTAAGGTGATTTTTATATCATATTAATGATTTTAATAAAGTTGAAATGTGAAATGAATGAATATTGTAAGTTGAAATTTTGAAATATAACTAAAACTGGAAATTTATGAAATTGACGTAAAAGTGAACTTTTAGTTAAGTAAATAAAAATAAAACAAAGTTATATTTGAGAATTTGAACTTAAGTGTTAAGTTGAAATTTAATGTAATGGATTTTAAAAATTCAACATTGCATTTTAATAAGTGAATTATTATTAAATCTTGATTTTTGAATGGAAATTTAACTTTATAAAATCATGAACTTGAGGAAAATTAAATGATGTTTATAAATGCGAAAATGTATGATTTTATAAGTTAAAAATGTTTTTAATAAAAATATAATTTGTTGAGAAATTTTATTGAATATTTGAAGTTAATTGAATGCATTTTTGAAATGCTATTAATTAAATGTAAATGATATTACAACATTTGTAAACGCTGTAGTTGATGATAATGAACTAAAAAGCTAAATTGAATTAAAAGCTATTATAGCAATCTTTGTAAGTGCTATAATTTTTGAATTTAACTAAGTTATTAAAAATTTAAGTAAACCTAGTATAACATTTTAAAATGCTGTCTTTTGTTAAATTGAACTGTTTTGAATGTAACTTTCCGTATAAGTTTTCTAAATAATGCGAAAAGTGAATTTTCACGGTTTTGATAAACTTAAGTGAATAAATAAACTTTGGAAGTTGAAATTTTTGGAAATTTAATAATTTAATTATTAAACATAATAACTTCATTGAAATGATAAAAAAGAATTTTTGGAATATAAACTGTTTTGAAATATGAATTGAAATGGTATTTTAGATTGAATAAAATGAATAATGATTTGAAATGAATGAAGTTTGAAAAGATACGATATTTTGATATATTAAAATGATTTGAAACGAAGTTTTGAAAGGATATGATATTTTGATATATTAAAATGATTTGAAACGTAGTTTTGAAAGATATGATATTTTTGATATTAAATGATTTGAAAACGGAGTTTGAAAGATAGGACATTTTGATATTAACATGATTTAAAAAGAAGTTCTGAAAGATATGATATTTTGGAACTGAAACTTTGAAAGGTTATGATATTTTGATATATTAAAATGATTTGAAAGGTAGTGTTGAAAGAGTATGAAAATTTAATATATTGAAATGGTTAGAAATGACTTGATATTTATTTTGATAAATATTTGAATTGAAAGATATTTTACGATGATATATTGAAATGGTTTTGGAAATGATTTAATCTTTATTTTGATAAAGATTTGGATTGAAAAGGATATTTTATTTTGAAGTATAAAATATTGTTTTAAAGTTATAACTACGGGTTATAATAACGATTGGTTGTTAAAGAGACCGGGATCGGATATTGTCTTATAGCCGGCCAATACCGAAAACCACTTTAACAACTGTGTACGCGGTGGAGATTCCAGAATGAAGTAGGATGGTGGCGACGTTCTTGAGGTATATTACGTGGACCCAACTCCCGTGAGTTGGCATATATGACTAAAACAGGAGCTATACCGGGCTACACAAAGGGTCGCATCCTTTCATCGAGCATGCTCCATCGGAAACCATTCTATTACTGTTGTGATTCGATTCGGTGGCGCCACTTTGATTTGGGGGTATTGTTCGAGGTGGGCGGAAGCTGCTGGCTTGCCGTCACCACCGGTCCGGGAGTGCAAATGGTGTATCCACCGTGGCATTGCCTCGCGTGCCGTGTCATATCCTTATATCGAGCCCACTACGATTTTGGTTTTAAAGATCCGACCGCGTTAAGGTTCACCATCCCCTTAACGCTATTTTCTATATGATTATACTTTACTGATTAGACACTACCGTATATAGCGTATATTACTACATAGTAAATAGTTTAACGGATCCTTAGAGGATGGGCGGTCCCAAGCATCCTTTAAGTTACTGATGCATTTTGTTACTGTTCACTTGAGTTGATTTACAGTTTATAAGTATTTATGTCCTGACTCGAGGGTTTTGTGTTTTGCTTTACGCTCGGGTCAGATTGATTGAGTTAGCATTCAAGATTCACCTTCGGCGTTGGAGCTTTCCTTGAAGATCCAGCCATCTATTTTGTTTCAGTATCCAGTGGTTCAGTGATGTATCTGATTTGTACCTGATGTATCCTGTTACTCTTCTGTTGTATCTTATTTAACTCTGATGTATCTTATATTTTATATAGTAGCTTCATGAACTACTATCTCTTTTTCTTCCGCTGCATTTTTATATACTCTGTGTCTGTGATCTGTGATTTTTATTTACTGTATATTCTGAGATTTGCCAAATTTTTATTTACAACGCGGTATTTTGAGCAATCCAATTCCGGCATGAGTGTCTACCTATACACTAATAATGGATGCGAATGGTTGAAAATACAGAGTCGTTATATCTAGTCTCAGCATGATTCAATTGCCTAGAAGCATAAGCAATAACACGTTCTCTTTGCATAAGAACAGCACCCAAACCAACGCGACTAGCATCGGTATAAACAACGATATCTTGATTCCCCTCGGGAATACCAAGAATAGGAGCATCAGAAAGAAGTTCCTTTAGTTTCTGAAAAGAAGATTCACATTTGCCCGACCAAATGTATTCAACACCTTTCTTCGTTAAGCTAGTGAGAGGCACGACAATCTTAGAAAAGTCCTTGATAAAACGACGGTAATAACCCGCCAATCCAAGGAAGCTATGGATTTCCGTCACACTCTCCGGTTTCTTCCAATCTTGAATCGCTTCAATCTTTGAAGGATCCATGGAAATTCTGGATTCGGAAATAATATGATCGAGAAACTTCACACGAGATCGCCAAAAATGGCATTTAGAAAATTTTGCCTTTAATTGATTACTCGTAAGAGTTTCCAATACAATCTGAAGATGTTTCTCATGTTCCTCCTCGGTTTTTGAATATACAAGAATATCATCGATGAATATGAGTACAAACCGATCGAGGAAATCTTTGAAAACTCGATTCATGAAGTCAACGAAATAAGCTGGAGCATTCGTTAACCCAAATGGCATAACAAGCCATTCATAAGATCCATATCGAGTACGGAATGATGTCAAAGGAATGCTATCCTCTGCGATACGAACCTGATGAAAACCGGTAGCCAAGTCCAATTGTGAAAAGACCTTAGCACCACTAAGCTGATCGAATAGATCATCAATCCGAGGTAAAGGATATTTATTTTTGATAGTAAGATCATTAAGCTTGCGGTAGTCAACGCAAAGTCTAAGTGTACCATCAGATTTCTTCACGAAAATAACCGAAGCTCCCCAAGATGAGGAACTAGAGCGAATAAATTGCTTCGTCTCCAATTCGGATAATTGTATGCGCATCTCCTCATTTTCTTTATTGGACATGCGATAAGGAGGACGAGTAATAGGTTGAGCTCCAGGGATAAGATTAATTCTGAACTCAATTGCTCGCTTAGGCGGTAATCCTAAAACGGGCTCAAATATGTCGGAAAATTCACGAACAACGTGAATAAGAGAAATGATGTCCTCCTCATCATCGTTATCATCATCACGAGGATTTAAAGAATATAGAGATGCAACCAACCTGGAATCCGAATCTTTAAGGTCAATAGAAATCTGCTTAACAGATTGAGGATGTCGAAGATGAATAGTCCGCTCAGGACATAGGATTTGAGCTTCATAGCGATTAAGCCAATCCATTCCCAAAATCATTCCAAAGCCTAAGTAGCGCATAACATGCAAATCGGCTTGGAAAGAAAAATCACACAAAATAATCTCGACATCTTTACACAATAAACTGATTGTTGCGGATCCACCAACCGGATTCGCAGTTCTCAAAGAAGTCATTAAACACAAAACATCCAAAGAAAAAGTATCAACAAGTTCATTTGATATAAAAGAATGGGACGCACCTGTATCAAAAAGAACTCGAATAGGTTGATCACGAAATATAATAATACCATCAAGGATAGAATGAGATATACCTTGACCACGAGATGTGTTGCCAGGGGCTTGAGCAACATTAAGCTTTCCCTCCTTCCAATTTTGAAGTTTGGGACAAGAAGATAAATAATGATCCGGGCTTTTGCAATAGCGACAAGTACGAGGCTTTGAACACTTGTTCGCAAAATGGTCTCTGAAACCACAGTTAAAGCATTTCCCTTCAGTAGAGGAAAAAGTCTTCGCAGCAGGAGTTGCTTGCTTACCCTTTTTGTTCGGATACGGACCTTTGAATTTGTTTGGCCTCTTCTTGTTGTTGAAGTTTTGTTTGGAACCCACCACTTCAACATCACTTTCCCTATCCGCCTCTTCAAGACGAAGAGCGATATCAATGAGTTGGTCGAAAGGAACTTCTAACTTTAGAAGTAATGGCTTCATGAGATTTTTGTTTAAGCCATAGACAAATCTTTGGTTCTTCTTTAATGAGGTGTTTATGTATTCAACCCCATATTTGGAAAGTGACTCGAAGGATGCAACATAATCAGTAACGGAGGCTTCACCCTGAACAAGGTCTATGAAACGCCGAGCCAATGTCACTTTCTCTGCTTCTGGCACGAATTTTAATTCGAAGCGTTCCTGGAATTGCTCCCAGTTTAGATCCGCTTCATTAATCTCAGAAATAAGAAGTTCGTACCAGTCCAATGCTCTTTCTTGGAGCATACTAGAAGCCACCTGAACTCGGTGAAGATCAATGAGGTTCATGCGAGAAAAGATTCGAGCGCATGTCCTTAACCAAGCCTGGACTTCAATAATAGTTTCAGAACCTTTAAATGGCTTCCCACCCAGGTTGGTGTAATCATTGCACAAACGTGCAAACCCAGATTTAGGGTGAGTAGGTTCCGGATTAGAACCAGCTGCTTGAGCATTCGTGACAAGGTCAAGAAGTTGCTAGGTAGTCATAAAAACTCCATCTTGGGGAGTAGCACTAGATTGACCGGCACTGGGACGACCTGGTCAAACCATTTCCCTTCCTTTAGAAAGAACGAAAGAAGAAGAAAAAGGTTATTCACCAAATGAATATCAAGCAATCTTGATAGATAAAACAAGGAATCATAAAAGAAAATAGGATGAATCGGTATGAAGATTCGAATTAAATCCTAAAGCACGACTCCTAAGAAAGACTTAGGACGATGATCCTTGTTATAATATTCCATATTGTTCCGAAGTTTGGCTCCGATACCAAGCTGTGACGCCCCACCTCTATACCCACGCTAGCCAAGAACACTACGGAGTAATGCTGTCAACTAACACGGAGAATAAGGCTGTTGAGGAGCGAACATCCGTGCAATTGCTTTGTGCGAGCACCGATATGCCAGATAAAATATAACATGCATTTCATCTCAAGAGGAAATCCGACATACCGATGCAAACTCAAAGCTACTACACAATGGCTATATATAATCTTCGGAAACAAATATAGAAATAAACATAACATAAATCAATCACAGATAATTCATATCACAAAGGCGGAAGAAGATATGAATATATAACTAACACATGGAAGTGTATATCAGAGTAGTGGTCAAAAAGACCCACAATAATACAAAAGAATAGCAACACGTGCTATACAAAAGAATACAACTGTGAGCCTATATCTCAAGCGTATACAACAAAAACTGCTAATCTAAATAGTTAGCCAAAAGTCAGAGTAATGAATCCCTGGGGAGAAGTCAAGCAGAAGCACCTGTAACATCTCGGTCTGACCCGAGTATTATTTATAAGAAAACAATAAACGGATCAGTCTAGCTATAAATATCAGATGACATGATATAGAATAAGAGATATGGCATAAACATATGATAACCATATGGGCATACTACAATAAGTATGTAATTGAAACTCAACATGAGATTAATCAATATAACAAAAATCTTCACAAAGATCCAAAAAGGGTTTCATACTCAAAACTTGTATTCACAACAAGTCAATGACACACGAATTCACCAATGCACAAAAATTGATAAATCATATCAATGAAAATCACTAAAATAGGTGAAGCATAAATTCCAGAATTCAACACACGAAATCCAGAAATTATAAAAAGGGGGGAGACCTATCACACGAACGGGAGCATGAAAACTCACCAACATATGTATCACACGAACGAGACGCTATCTCATGGTAGCTACCCATTAATTTTTGACACACGAACGGCCCGAAGACCATGGGGTGCTACCCCACATGTGTGAGTCGAAATCACACTGAAACGGGGTCTAGTCTAAATCGCAGACCAAGAGACATCACACAATTGCTAGTCTAAATCACAAAAATGATCGTTATGATCATCAAAAAGTGTCAATTACACCAAGCTATTAAATATATGAGCTTAGCTTCATGTCCCATAACCACTAGCTTAACTTAGATATTTACGAACAAATTGTAGATTTCCACTAGAAAATTGTCACAAGAGATTCAATCGAACAAGTCCAATAATTAACCGACGAAGTAAACGCAAGCGTTTCATACCACTCGTTTTACTAGGTCATTTAATTAGATTTCTCATACGAGTGAGGTAAAGGCTTGTATATACTAATAGATTGGAAAACGGTTTAAGAAACGAGCTTTGTAATAAAGTAGTGTTGAAACCGGTTTGATGAATGAATTTTGATATTTACTACTAGTATTGAAAACCTTTATGTTTTGAAATGACAAATCACAAAAAAGATTGTAGGAACAATCAATCACTAAAATTCACATTCGAAGACGTGAATGAAATCCAAAGAAATCGATACCGAATCCATCAAAATGGATATTCCAAAAATTCTTGAAGAAAAGAAGTCATCAAAGTCAATAAAAAATGATAACAACAAATAGGGAAATAACACGAATCGATTAAATTTGGAAACCACGCAAAATAGGCGAAATAGGCAAAACAGCAACAGGTCGGTCGGCCGACTACAGAGCTCGGTCTACTGGGCCTTGTTATAGAAAAATTCTCATGAAGCAGGTCGGTCGACTGATCTCTGTAGTTGGTCGACCGGACCAGTGACAGAGAAGTGCTATGCACTTTTAGTAGCAGGTCGGTCGACCGGCCCAGTGGTTCGGTCGGCCGAACCTGATTGTTCTGCAAATTGAAACCTATTTCAAATGAGGTGCAAACTCATTCAATTTGCAATCGGACAAGCACAGATGCTAGGGGATTACGCCCATCGGCTACCCGGTCCTATTGGCTCCTCGATGCATCACCAAAAACATGTTCCAACATCAAAGTTATGATTTTTAAAGATTTGAACTCTAAACACTAAAAATTGGAATATTCACCAAATAAATCCAAACCAAAAGCAAATGCACATGAATAATTGTTAGGAATTCATACCCAACGTTCAAAGATAGTTATAAACTAAGATGTGAGATAAAAATATCACCTTTGAACCCAAACAAATGAATAAGAAGCTTGAAAGCAAAGGAGAATCAACCACTCTTCAAATCCAACTCAAGAAGCTTGATTCTGAGCTTTTAAAAGAAGAACATTCTCAAAGTTAGGTTTAGGAATTTCTGAAATTGATAAGAGAATGAGTTGGAGAAGAAGAAGAGAAGGCTTACCAATGGGTTCTTCTATTAGTTTGGAGCTAGAGTTTGATTTGCAAAAGAAAACTAGGGTTTGGAGTTTTAATTTCCCGTTCCACTCACCATTGTTGCTAAAGCTTGAGTATTAGAAAATGAGGAATGAAGTAATGAAGAGTTGGAGTGGAGTTGGGACTGAATACATAAGTGGGGTTATTGGGCTCAGCCCAAACCAAAGCCCTAAGTAAAAAGTGGCAAAATTCCTCTAACTCCAAACATATCAAAGTTTACACTTAAAAAGATCGCAAACAGCGTTTTGAACTCAATGGAAGTGGTCCCGAGTCCTAATTCGACCGTATTCAAAAAGTAGCTTTTCGGACTAAATTCCGAGTATCGATAAAATATTTAAATATAAAATCGATAAATATGCGGGTTGTTACAAATGATTACTTGGCCTCCACACTTCCTTAATGGTATTTTGGTCATTCCCCAAATTATGAATTAGGGTTTCATGCTTGCATAAATAACCCCTTATGTTTCATGTAACCCTCCTCCTCTTCCTCTCTTAGTCTCTTTTTAGTTAGTTTTAGGCTCAAAATAAAACCAAGCTCTCTTCTTTCTTTTCATGGCTACTTGGCTATTTCTCTTTATGTAATTTTTTTATGCAACTTCAATACATGTTCTTTTTCTTTTCATGCTTATTTACTTTCATGTTGTAGTTTAGATTTATCTTTCATGCAAGTAGAATAGTTTTTCTTTCTATTGCTTTCTTTTTCTTTTTCTTTCATGTTGCAAGCTACATTTGTTGTTTTAATGACAAATATAAGAGGCTAAACCCCTTCAATTTAGGGGTAATGAAGCTCTTTAATTACGTAGCTTCAACTATTTGTTGATTCACGCTCTCTTTTTGTGTTTAATGATGATGATAGAAATGGTTTACTAGTTGTTTTTGCTTTGATTTTGATAGCCTACATTGTTGACACCAAATAGACTATGCTTAAACAATCACTAACTCTAATTGCCTCTTCATTAAAATATGATTATGGCAAAAGAAAGTAATTTGAAATTAAAATTTGATGGTCTATATTTCTAATCCATAGTTAATAGGCTATACTTAAAATAGACTTCATTTTCTTTGTCAAGTTTCATGAAAGTTAGTAATTGCTTTAAGGGATGTGTTATAGTTTGATGGCTTATTTGGCTAATAAATAGCACAAATATGCCATACTTATGATAAGCACATCAATTAGAACACTAATGACCATAAAAGAGAGATCATGATTTCATATGTATTGAACTACATGATCTAGAGAGTGGATTTATTTCCTAAATTGTCACTTAACTCTTATATTTGCTTCTCTCTTCTTTTAGTTAGTTCTCTAATTCTCTAGCATAACTTTCGCTCGACTTTGGTTTAATTTGATTGAATAGAATTTTAAAATCATTAATTCCCTATGGGTCGACCCGTATTCGCCACGTGCTACATTCGTACACCATGCGCTTGCGGTTATTTTTAAATTTAAATTCGTTCGACCGTTTTCTAAACCGATAGAATTTCGTCGACGAACAAGTTTTTGGCGCCATTGCCTGGGAATTGCTTTGATTTTAACTTTTTATTCTTCGAATTATTTTTGTTTGATGTTTGTGTGTTTTTATTTTGAAAAAAATTATTGCATTGTATTTAAATTTTCATTTACATTTGCATTCTTTCTATTTTCATTTACTTTTACAAAACAGTGCACTTTCCTTCTCTGTCTATTGTTCACTGCATATCAGTGCACTTCACTGCTCTGTGCACTCCCACATTCTTCATCTCCAACTTCCTGCACAATCCACTACCTCAATCATCACCGTCATTGATTCCCACACCCACCAGTCTATTGAATAGCATTTCTCCACTTCATTCCCACCCTACAAATATTCCACACTCCTGTCACCAGTGTTCAAATCAACTGCTATCACATTCTCCCAATTCTACAAACTATTGCTCCACTGCCTTCCTACAGACTTCACAATCTCTGCTCCATCCTACAATTGCAACAACTCCATTGAAGCCAGAACCATCATCCTCTTTGAAAACCTCCTTAAGCAATCTCTGATCATTCTCTCCACTCTCACATTCACTTCATTACAAGTCTGCAGTCATCAAACCGCCATAACAACCCAGCCTTAGCACCTGAAATATCACTTCTTGAGTACACTGCCTCGACAACAAACTGCAGTTACACATACAAGCCTGCAACCTTGCAAACCCACTTCCGACCATCTCCATAAACTTACACATACCGCTGTTCCATAAACTTGCCACTGCCAGACCCCAATCTCTTCCATACTACATCCATACGCAATTGCCATCCACTACTATAAATACTCAGTCATCTTCAAATCACTGTCCACCGTGCACATATTTGTTGCAACTGAAATTCATCATCCCCGATCACCAGTGCTACCATACACACTATGAACCTCATTTGCAACTGATACCACAGTTCCATCACCCCCTTCTCTGCCATAAACAGCACATACCACCTTCACGAAACAACTTAACAACTGCACTACAACCATTCCTCCAAACAAATCAACATACCATACTTGCCTGCTCGCCATCATCATCATCACATAAACCTTCCATTGTCTTGCCACAAACTGCCTCTAATTCCACTTCACTAACACCCTGCATAACCTCCTCTGCATATCACTCCGCATCGACCTGCCAGTATGCAACCATTGCAAGCGACACTTCTCAGTTACAAGGCCTACAACCTTCATTTCCTTCCCCTGCATATTCCTACATCAGCGACCACTTCATCTCTGCTACAACTCATTCACGTCACTTGCACCAAGCTTCACCACAACATTACATCATCCTTCTTCACATCACTTCCCTGTACAACAGCTACCACCCACACTCCAACCACCATTCACTGCCCAGTCACCAGAGTCACCAAGCTACAACAAAACACTCATATACAAACACTCATATACAACAATTACTCCTCTGAGCCATCTAACCGATCCTCCCCTCCTTTCTGTGACCAATTCTGTCACAAACCACAAACCCACCATACATTCATATAACTCAATTCAATTTAACTACAAACCGCAAATGACCATTCCTGCTCCACTATCTCCACTGCAGAACCACTGAAGAACCGCCAATCAAACAGAAAATCCTCAAGCGCGCACCTCCTACAACTCACAATCGAACGATCAAAACGACACTATCATCGCGCCTCAATTCGAACGCCAAACCACACCGCAGCTTTACTACCATTAGTAAATCGCGACTGCCATAGCCAAGCACTGAATCAATCATTTCGATTTCAACATTTAAAACTGTAGTATTTGATTTTTTCGCCTGAAGGATTGCGTTCGAACTTATTTTTCGTGAAAGAAAAAAATTGTGTGTTCGAGATTTTGATATGAGACGTATTAACTTGGGTTGAGAATATTTGATTTGGGCCAGGGTTAAGTGTTTAAATTAGTGAACTGCTAGTTTGACAGCTGTTGGTGTTAATTTTTAGTTTCTAGTTTGTTTCCTTTTTAGTATAATTCGTTTAGTTTTCTTTATATCAAAAAAGAGTGAGTTGCTTCCAATTGGTTCTAGTTTTTCATGTTTTTCGTTCATTTTAGGACTTCTTTGATAATAAAAAAACATTATAAAACCTTTTCAAAAACCCAAAAAAAAATAGAGCCAAATAACTTTGTTTTTTTTTGTTTTGCTTCTTTTGATTTCATTTGTATTGACTTTTCCTGTGTTTTAGTTTGTCTTTGATATTAAAAAAAGAAAAAACTGTGTGTATATCTTGTTTTATTTTCAGGTTGCAAAAGCAGAAAAGGAAAGGAGCTGCTTGCTAAAAAATAATTGCTTAGCTTTACTTACGAAAAAAAATAAACTGCTTGGTTGCTATATATTGTTTTTATTTGCCTTTTATTGTTGTTTGCTTGCATTTTATTAAAAAAAATCAAAAACAAAAACAAAAATTCATTTGTAGTTGTGTTGTTAATACACGTTTAATTTCTGCTTTGCATTTCATTCTAGATTTTGATTAATATTAACAGTTAGACATCGATAATACTTACTTGTATATTAACAATTTTTCTTCTTCGAACAATTTAATTTCGTGGTGTCTAGGCTATGGCAGAGTAATAACCATTTATAAATAATACGGTGATTCGTAAATATTATAGTGGTTATTCCTCTGAAGGTAATTAAACCTTCGGTTGCATTGCTATGGTGATTCGTGGTGCACCGATAAATCCTGTCTGTTACCTGGCTGAGAACTATCTTGTTGATTTAAGACAATTTGTGATTATACAATTTTGGGTTAACTTAGAATAAATAATTAGTAATTAGACCCTTGCATTCATTTAGTTGCATTAGTTCATGCATATTTAAAAAAAAGAAATAAAAATTCAAAATCCAAAACTAAAAAAAAAAAATTGTAAATATTTCTTAACTTAGTTTTTATTTCTTTTCCTTTGAAAATTCTCAAATTAAAAATCCAAAAAAAAATTTCAAAAACAAAAAAAAAACAAAAAAAACAAAACACAAAACAAAAGTCAATTTTTCATAATTCCTCTTTGTAAATTTTTTTTCTTTATAAAAAAAACCAAATATTAAAAAAATCTTGAAAATGTCCGAGTTTCCTTTTTCTTACTCAATTGAATTTAGTTGTGAAAATCAATATAATCCATATGAGTTCACTCCAAATTTGTATGGATATTTTAACAACAACTTTTGTTTAGACAATTCGAAATTTGAACCAAATTTTTTTCAAAATAGTGGTCAACCCTCAACTCTGGAAAATAGCATTGCATCGTTACTTGAACTCTCTACACAACAAAATCAAGAGATAAATGAGTTGTGCAACTCATATTTGTGCAATAGTTCAAGTCAAAATAATCAAAATTTGAATTCACTTCAAAATTCAAATGATTTCGAGTATAACCCATGCCAATTCAATTTCGAGCTTCAAAATGAATTTCAATATCAAAACGAAAATGTGATCCAATTTTCAAATAATTTTGGCAATGGGAATAGTTTCAATAATGATACGATTTAAAACCTTGGTTATCAACAAATTCAAAATGAAAGTTTTCAAATTAATAATCATGAATTTGATTTTGTTGACCAAATGGAAAAAGATAACGGGGATTTATTACTTGAAAAATACAGAAATTTCGTGAAAATCATAATCAAATCTCAACTTGCGAAGAATCAAATAATAATCTACTGTTTATCGAAATTGACAATTCTTGTTCTCAACAAGTCCAAATCGAAAATTCTCAAGTTAATAATTACAAATTTGACTTTGTTGAGCAAATGAATGAAATTTACGATGATCACATGTGACGCCCCACCTCTATACCCACGCTAGCCAAGAACACTACGGTGTAATGCTGTCGACTAGCACGGAGAATAAGGCTGTTGAGGAGCGACCATCCGTGTAATTTCTTTGCGCGAGCACCGATATGTCAGATAATATAACATGCATTCTATTTTAAAGAGGAAATCCGACATACCAACGCAAACTCAAAGCTACTACACGGTGGCTATATAAATCCTTCGAAAACAAATACAGAAATAAACATAACATAAATCAGTCACAGATAATTCATATCACAAAGGCGGAAATAGATATGAATATAACACATGAAAGTGTACATCAGAGTAGTGGTCAAGAAGATCCACAATATCAAAAAGAAAAGATACAAGTGCTAGACAAAAGAATAAGTATACATCATAGAGTCTGTATCTCAAATGTATACAACAAGAACTACTAAACTAAAGTTGTTAACCAAAAGATCAGGTGTAGACGGATAAGGAGTCAAGCAGAAGCACCTGTAACATCTCGGTCTGACCCGAGTATTATTTAATAAGAAAATAATAAACGGATCAGTCTAGCTATAAATATCAGATGAAGTGATATATAATAAGAGATATGACACAAACATATAATAATCACAATGCCAAGCTGTGATAAATAAGTATTGAAAAATCAACAAGAGATTAATCAATATCACAATAATCTACTCAAGATAAAAAGGAATGTCATACTCCTAATTTCATTCACCAAGCCACAATAAATGACATATATATCAATGCCCATCGTAAAAGTTGGTGAAACACAAATTCCAGAAATCAACACACGAAATCCAAAAATCACAATAAAAAGGAACAACGACGTCGTACAGCGGGACATCCGATGAACCAAATCACAATAAAAAGGATGGCCAATCCCACAGACTGGACATCGACATACCTAGAAAGACACGCCCCATGTACAGTCGAACATCGACACACCTAGAAAGATATGCCCCATGCTCTAGCATTGACGCACCTAGAAAGATACGCCCCATGCATAAATAAACATCGATGCACCTAGAAAGATACACCCCATGCATAAATAAACATCGATGCACCTAGAAAGATACACCCCATGTAATGTCTAACACCGATGCACCTAGAAAGATACACCCCATGCTAAGTCGAACATCGACGCACCTAGAAAGATACGCCCCATGCATAGACGAACATCGACGCACCTAGAAAGATACGCCCCATGTCCCGACCTATTGAGCCGATTGCTCCACGAAGTAAATAAACATCGATGCACCTAGAAAGGTACACCCCATGCATAAATAAACATTGACGCACCTAAAAAGGTACGACCCATGTATAAACAAACATCGATGCACCTAGAAAGGTACATCCCATGCATAATAAAACATTGACGCACCTAAAAAGGTACGACCCATGTGAGAAGTGAGACGAAGCTCAATAAAATAAGGAACAGTCCTCCACATAAACAAAGAGACATCGCACATTGCTAGTCTAAACCACAAAGATGATCGTCATGATCAACGAGAAGTGTCAATTACAATAAGCTAGTAAATATATAAGCTTAGCTTCATGTCCCATAACCACTAGCTTAACTTAAATATTTACGAACAAATTGTAGATCTCCACTAGAAAATGTCACAAGTGGTTCAATCGAACAAGTCCAAAAATTAACCAACGAAGTAAACGCAAGCGTTTCATACCACTTGTTTTACAAAGTCGTTTAATTAGATTTCTCATATGAGTGAGGTAAAGGTTTATATATACTAATAGATTGGAAATCGGTTTAAGAAAACGAGCTTTGTAATAAAATAGTGTTGAAATCATTTGAAGAAAGAGTTTTGATATTTACTACTAGTATAGAAAACCTTTATATTTTTAAAGTGACAAATCACAAAGAAGATTGTAGGAACAATCAATCACAAAGATTCACATTCGAAAATGTGGATAAAATCCAAAGAAATCGATATAAAATCCACCAAAGTGGATATATCTAAAATTCCCAAAGAAAAGGTCATCAAAGTCGATAATAAATGACAACAACAAAAGGGAGACAACATGAATCGATTAAAGTTGGATATTCAAACGGATTAGCAAAATAGGCTAATCTGACAAAAATCATAAGGTCGGTCGACCGGACTCCCTGAGTCGGTCGACCGAACCAAAGGCTGGAAACCTCTCGGGACAGCAGGTCGGTCGGCCGAACCCCTGTAGTCGGTCGACCGGACCCTAAAACAGAAAGTGCTTATGCACTTAGAAGCAGGTCGGTCGACCGGACCAGGGGGTCGGTCGACCGGACCAGGGTTTCGGTCGGCCGAACCTGTATACTTGCACTTCCTACCCTATTTCAATGGAGGTGCAAATCCCGACCAATTTGCAATCGCACGAGCAACGGCGCTAAGGGTTTATGTCAATCGACTACCCGGCCCTATAAGCTCCTCGATGCATCACCAAAAACACGTTCAAACATCAAAGTTAGGATTTTTAATGAATTGAACTCAAAACACTAAAAATTGGAATATTCACAAAAGCAATCCAAATCAAGGTCAAATGCACATGAATAAGTGTTAGGAATTCATACCTAAAAATAGAAGAGAATTATAAGCATAGATGTGAGATTAAAAATCTCACCTTTGAACCCAAACGAATGAAGAAGATGCTATGAAGCAATGGCAAGAACAATCACTCTTCAATTCCAACTCAACAAGCTTGAATCTAAGCTAAAAAGAGAAGAATTCCCTAAATTAGGTTTAGGAAATTTCTGAAATCAAAGAGAGAATGAGTTGGAGAAGAAGAAGAGGAAGCTTACCAATGGGTTCTCTTTGAATTTGGAGCAAGAACTTGAGCTAGCAAGAGGAGCTAGGGCTTGGAGTTTTAATTTCCACTTCCACTCTCCATTAACATAAAAGCTTGAGTATTAGGCAAATAGAAAAGAAGTGAATGAAGAGGAGAGGGTTGGAACTGAGTTAAGTGGGGTTAATGGGCTCAGCCCAAACCAAAGCCCTAAGTAAAAAGTAGCAAAAATCTACTTTCTCCAAACATATCGAAGCTTATACTCAAAGAGGTCGCCAACGTCATTTTGAACTCAATGGGGGTGGTCTCGAGTCCCAATTCGACCGTATGCAAAAAGTAGCTTTTCGGACTAAAATCCGACTAACGATAAAATATTTAAATAAAATATTTAAATATAAAATCGATAAATATGTGGGTTGTTACAGACTCCCCTCCTTAAAGAAATTTCATCGTCGCAATAATTAAGAAGGAAATATAAGAAGTAACAACCATAGAAGCATATTAACACAAAAGGAAATTTGAATCAAGAAGTTCACCATAAAGAGCACGAAGGAATAAATCCGAAAGTTTTCGTTCGATGGATTCTCAAGATTTCACAAGAGAAATCCTTAGGATTTGAGAACCATTGAACTTTTATCAAAAAGAATATCTTTATATCGAAGGCGCTCAACCTCCGAAGCAATGATGCGAATAGAATGTTGCTCATAAGTCAAATCTGGTGAAACTTCAATTTCATCAATAACACCGGGCTCAAGAATAAAATAGGAAGCCTAAAAGCATTTCCATAGTTAAAAGACGCAGAAAACGTCAAGAATAGCAGAAAATTGAGCCAGTGCAACGGCGTAGTACAGAAACAGTATGCCCGAGAAACTTCAAACTTGAATAATTTGGAACACCGACGTAGTACAAAAACGGTACATCCAATGAACCGCTAAACCGGAACAATGATGTAGTATAATAATGGTACATCCATTGATCCAGATAAGAGGGAACATCGATGTAGTATAATAACAGTACATCCGATGAACCGAACACCATAAAAGAACATCAGACGCGAGTCCATAAAAAGAAATGAGATGAAACTCAATAAAACGAAGTACATCAAAACATTCGATGAACTTGGCAAAGAGATAATTCCATTCAGACAACATCAAAGAATCAACCACTTGTTGCTTACGACAAAGCGCATTGGCAACACGATTTCCCTTACCGGGTGTATAAAGAATATCAAGATCATAAGGAGCAAGGAACTCGAGCCAACGTTGTTGACGCAAATTAAGTTCCTTTTGAGAAAATAATTATTCCAAAGATTTATGATCGGGGTAGAGAACAAATTTCTCGTCCAAATATGATGATGCCAAAATCAAAAAGTAAAAACAATAGCCGAGGGAACCAGATCATGAGTGGCATATCTAGTCTCGATAAGCTATAATAATTTAGAAGCACAAGTGATAGCATGTTCTCTTTTGCAAGAGAATGACATCCAAACCAATACGACT
This sequence comes from Allium cepa, assembly GCA_030765085.1. NCBI lineage: Eukaryota > Viridiplantae > Streptophyta > Magnoliopsida > Asparagales > Amaryllidaceae > Allium > Allium cepa. The sequence continues at coordinate 193,949,636 of CM060943.1, forward strand.
AGTATCAGTACAAATAGCAAAGTCTTGGTTCCCCTTCAGGAATCACAAGAATAAAAGTATCGAAAAGAAAGAATTTCTTTTAAATAATCTTCTTTCCTGAAAAGTTAAAACTTTAAAAATTACATTTTTATTTTTATGTAATAATCTTTCTACAAAATTTTACATTTTTCAAGTTAATATACTGTGTCTGATTGTCTCATCAAAGCGTTTAGGAAATTCCTATCGATAACGTTGATCAAGCGCATCGACCAAAATTCTTAAAGGACTCAACGGGCAATACAATCACAAAATCATCTTTTATAGGATAAATAAATCTCTTAAAAAGTTTTAAGAATATTCTTTGTTCGTTTCAAGAACAAAATCCAGTTTTACTTATAAATAAATCTTATGAAAAAGATTTGCAAAATTTTAAATTACTATTTTCATCCAAAATCAGTAAATACAAGAATAGTCTCATCGAAATATTCATAGAATATTCGATTTATAAAATGGATGAAATAAGCTGGACAATTTGAATGACAAAATAAGTCATTCATAAGAATCATAACGAGTGCGGAATGCGGTAAGTGGAATGCTAATTTCCGCAACTCGTAGCAAACGAAAACCGGTGGTAAAGTCAAACTGAAAAGACCTCAACACCACACAAAAGATTTCTTAGGTGATAATCCTAAGACAAACTCAAAAATACCGGAAAATTTCTCAAACTAGACGAATGAGAGAAATAACACTTTCCTTATAAGTGGGCTTAAGGAATAAAATGATACCATCAAATTGGAATCAAAATCACAAAGAAAAAACAGAAATCTGCTTAACAGATAGAAAATGTCGAAGATGAAGAGTCCACTCAGAAAATAGGATATAGGCTTCATATTAAGCCGATCCTTTCAAAAAATCAATTCCGAAGCCTAAGTGAAAATATCGGCTCGGAAAGAAAAGTCTCATAAAATAATTTCGACATCAATAAAAAGCAAATTGAGTGTTGCGGACCTACCATCCGGATTCACAATCCTCAAAGAAGTCATCAAGCCCAAAATATTCAAAGAAAAAGAATCGACAAGTTCTTTTGATATAAAATAGTGAGATGGAACCCATATCAAAAAGAATTCAAATAAGAAGATCACGAAATAAAACAATGCCATCAATGATTGAGTGAAAAGTACCTTGACCAAGAGAAGAGTTGCTAGGGGCTTGCACAATATTTAGCTTTCTCATGTCCTTGTTCAAAAGTTTGGGACACGCAGATAAAAGATGACCCGGTTTCTTGCAATAACGACAAGAATGGGGTTTTGGACACATATTTGCATAGCGTTCCATAGAATTACAATTGTAGCATCCTCCACGATTAGGGATTGGAGTCTTTGCTACAAAAGTAGTTTGCTTCACTCTCTTACTGGGATTAAGGCTCTTGAACTTAATATGCCTCTTCTTGGAAGTCCCAATATCACAAACACTTCCTTTACCAACCTCTCCATGAAGGAGAGTAACATCCACAAGCTGATCGAAAGAAACTTCAAGTTTCAAAGGTAGAACCATTTCGGGGTTCTTACTCAAAGCATAGATAAACTCTTGATTCTTTACAAGATCCAAAAGTTGTTGAGCAGACATGAATACTCCATCTAGGGGAGTAGCACTAGATTGACCGGTGCTGGGACGGCCAGGTCTAACCATTTCTCTTCTTTAAGAAAGAAATAAAGAAGAAGAAAAAGTTATTCTCAAGATAAATATCAAGCAATTCTTGATAGATAAAACAAGGAATCATAAAGAAAATAGGATAGAACGGTACGAAGACCCGAATAAAATCCTAAAGCACAACTCCTAAGAAAGACTTAGGACATGATCCTTGCTATATTATTCTATATTGTTCCGAAGTTTGGCTCTGATACCAAGCTGTGACGCCCCACCTCTATACCCACGCTAGCCAAGAACACTACGGTGTAATGCTGTCGACTAGCACGGAGAATAAGGCTGTTGAGGAGCGACCATCCGTGTAATTTCTTTGCGCGAGCACCGATATGTCAGATAATATAACATGCATTCTATTTTAAAGAGGAAATCCGACATACCGACGCAAACTCAAAGCTACTACACGGTGGCTATATAAATCCTTCGGAAACAGATATAGAAATAAACATAACATAAATCAGTCACAGATAATTCATATCACAAAGGCGGAAATAGATATGAATATAACACATGAAAGTGTACATCAGAGTAGTGGTCAAGAAGATCCACAATATCAAAAAGAAAAGATACAAGTGCTAGACAAAAGAATAAGTATACATCATAGAGTCTGTATCTCAAATGTATACAACAAGAACTACTAAACTAAAGTAGTTAACCAAAAGATCAGGTGTAGACGGATAAGGAGTCAAGCAGAAGCACCTGTAACATCTCGGTCTGACCCGAGTATTATTTAATAAGAAAATAATAAACGGATCAGTCTAGCTATAAATATCAGATGAAGTGATATATAATAAGAGATATGACACAAACATAAAATAATCACAATGCCAAGCTGTGATAAATAAGTAATTGAAAAATCAACAAGAGATTAATCAATATCACAATAATCTACTCAAGATAAAAAGGAATGTCATACTCCTAATTTCATTCACCAAGCCACAATAAATGACATATATATCAGTGCCCATCGTAAAAGTTGGTGAAACACAAATTCCAGAAATCAACACATGAAATCCAGAAATCACAACAAAAAGGAACAACGACGTTGTACAGCGGGACATCCGATGAACCAAATCACAATAAAAAGGATGGCCAATCCCACAGACTGGACATCGACGTACCTAGAAAGACACGCCCCATGTACAGTCGAACATCGACACACCTAGAAAGATATGCCCCATGCTCTAGCATTGATGCACCTAGAAAGATACGCCCCATGCATAAATAAACATCGATGCACCTAGAAAGATACACCCCATGCATAAATAAACATCGATGCACCTAGAAAGATACACCCCATGTAATGTCTAACACCGATGCACCTAGAAAGATACACCCCATGCTAAGTCGAACATCGACGCACCTAGAAAGATACGCCCCATGCATAGACGAACATCGACGCACCTAGAAAGATATGCCCCATGTCCCGACCTATTGAGCCGATTGCTCCACGAAGTAAATAAACATCGATGCACCTAGAAAGGTACACCCCATGCATAAATAAACATTGACGCACCTAAAAAGGTACGACCCATGTATAAACAAACATCGATGCACCTAGAAAGGTACACCCCATGCATAATAAAACATTGACGCACCTAAAAAGGTACGACCCATGTGAGAAGTGAGATGAAGCTCAATAAAATAAGGAACAGTCCTCCACATAAACAAAGAGACATCGCACATTGCTAGTCTAAACCACAAAGATGATCGTCATGATCAACGAGAAGTGTCAATTACAATAAGCTAGTAAATATATGAGCTTAGCTTCATGTCCCATAACCACTATCTTAACATAAATATTTACGAACAAATTGTAGATCTCCACTAGAAAATGTCACAAGTGGTTCAATCGAACAAGTCCAAAAATTAACCAACGAAGTAAATGCAAGCGTTTCATACCACTTGTTTTACTAAGTCGTTTAATTAGATTTCTCATACGAGTGAGGTAAAGGTTTATATATACTAATAGATTGGAAATCGGTTTAAGAAAACGAGCTTTGTAATAAAATAGTGTTGAAATCATTTGAAGAAAGAGTTTTGATATTTACTACTAGTATAGAAAACCTTTATATTTTTAAAGTGACAAATCACAAAGAAGATTGTAGGAACATTCAATCACAAAGATTCACATTCGAAAATGTGGATAAAATCCTAAGAAATCGATATAAAATCCATCAAAGTGGATATATCTAAAATTCCCAAAGAAAAGGTCATCAAAGTCGATAATAAATGACAACAACAAAAGGGAGACAACACGAATCGATTAAAGTTGGATATTCAAACGGATTAGCAAAATAGGCTAATCTGGCAAAAATCATCAGGTCGGTCGACCGGACTCCCTGAGTCGGTTGACCGAACCAAAGGCTGGAAACCTCTCGGGACAGCAGGTCGGTCGGCTGAACCCCTGTAGTCGGTCGACCGGACCCTAAAACAGAAAGTGCTTATGCACTTAGAAGCAGGTCGGTCGACCGGACCAGGGGGTCGGTCGGCCGAACCTGTATACTTGCACTTCCTACCCTATTTCAATGGAGGAGCAAATCCCGACCAATTTGCAATCGCATAAGCAACGGCGCTAAGGGTTTATGTCAATCGACTACCCGGCCCTATAAGTTCCTCGATGCACCACCAAAAACACGTTCAAACATCAAAGTTAGGATTTTTAATGAATTGAACTCAAAACACTAAAAATTGGAATATTCACAAAAGCAATACAAATCAAGGTCAAATGCACATGAATAAGTGTTAGGAATTCATACCTGACAATAGAAGAGAATTATAAGCATAGATGTGAGATTAAAAATCTCACCTTTGAACCCAAACGAATGAAGAAGATGCTATGAAGCAATGGCAAGAACAAGCACTCTTCAATTCCAACTCAACAAGTTTGAATCGAAGCTAAAAAGAGAAACATTCCCTAAATTAGGTTTAGGAAATTTCTGAAATCAAAGAGAGAATGAGTTGGAGAAGAAGAAGAGGAAGCTTACCAATGGGTTCTCTTTGAATTTGGAGCAAGAACTTGAGCTAGCAAGAGGAGCTAGGGCTTGGAGTTTTAATTTCCACTTCCACTCTCCATTAACATAAAAGCTTGAGTATTAGGAAAATAGAAAAGAAGTGAATGAAGAGGAGAGGGTTGGAACTGAGTTAAGTGGGGTTAATGGGCTCAGCCCAAACCAAAGCCCTAAGTAAAAAGTAGCAAAAATCAACTTTCTCCAAACATATCGAAGCTTATACTCAAAAAGGTCGCAAACGTCATTTTGAACTCAATGGGGGTGGTCTCAAGTCCCAATTCGACCGTATGCAAAAAGTAGATTTTCGGACTAAAATCCGACTAACGATAAAATATTTAAATAAAATATTTAAATATAAAATCGATAAATATGCGGGTTGTTACATCACGCGAATTTGTTGATTAAAACATTGGAAAAAATTTGTGAGAAACAAAAACAAATTTCAATGAGTGACGAGTCAAACGATAATCCATCTTTTATCCAAATCGATGATTTTCAAATAACAATTTTTGAAATTGATAATGACGATCTTAATCAAGTTGTTGAAAATACGGTAATTAAGTTGGATTTCAATTCTTTTGACGGTGTGGAACCAAATTGAAAATTCAATCTTCCTTTTCTCGATTTCGAAAATTTGAATGCAACAACTTTGGATTTTGAACTTGGGACACGCAATGAAGTTGTTGATAATCCAACAAAGGAAGACGAATTTAACGAACATGGTTTCTTTCGACTTTTTAAAGATGAGTCGTTGGATTCCAAAGGGGATGATTTACATCGCAATTTTGAAATCAATAATTTTGAAGATTTTTTCAATGACAAACTTGACTTTCAATTTGGTGAAAATAAACTTGTAACGACCCGTGTAAATTTGGTGTTTAAATGAATTAAATTAATAAGATTATAATTTAAATTTAGAAAGGAATAAAAATCTTATTTATTTATATGAAAAAAATGTTGAAATTTGATGTATCAAGGGTAATCAAAATTTACAGATTAAATTATATATTGCAATTAATAGTAATAGTGGAAATTGTTGCATTTGATATAAAGTTTGAATAAGTAAATTAAGGCAAGTACTGAAATTTATCAATGGAATAAAATATTGATTTATGGAAATTGAATGTAAACGGAAGTAATAAAGTAATACAGGACAATAAACAACGTAATTAGTACAATCCCTTTTATTTGTAAACTATTGAAAGGTTTTAATTAATTGAAATATGAAAATTTGGAAATAGATTCAAAATTTATGTTAGATAAATGACTTGCAATAATTAAAGTTAGTAATTAATGGGTTAAAGGGAATACCAATTTATTTATAAAGTGAATATAAGTGAATGTAACAAAATAAATAGGAAACGCTAATTATTCATAAGTGATGGTTGAGGTAAAAGGAATAATTAATTGATTTAGAATCTTAATTTGTATGTGTGCATATATTTATAATGGAATATAAAGGGCAAAATAATCATACACAAGTAACAATTTATAAACTTTAATGAACATTTCCATTTAATAAATTTATTAGGAAATCAAACTCATTAAAGGGGTAAGAAATTATAATGTGTTGATGACATAAACGTTACTAAATTTTATCGTAGTAACGGAAGTGCAAACGGAATGCAACCGTAGAAATTTAAGCTAAGAACTGAATGTAAGGAAACAAAGGCAAATAGAAATCAATCAATGAATGTATATAGGTTGTTAAGTTAATAATAAATAGAAATTGGACAACATCAATATAATATAATGGATTGCAATTTGTGGCTTGGAAATAAAGGGTGGGTAGAAATTGATTTGTTATATTAATTGAATGAAATTCCAATTTGTTGGAATAAGGTAAAAGGTGTACTTGGTAATAAATGTAAAAGAACTTAAATATTGAATTTATTTAATATATAATAAGTGATGTTTGAATAAAAACCAATACGATGTAAACAACAAACTTATAAATGTGGGATTTAGAGTTTTTGACAACAATTATTATGAGCTATATGTATATTCAGTCCATTCAATTTAATTGGTAAATCATTGAAATAAATGTTACGTTTAAATAAATTTAGGTAATAATGGGGAATAACGTAAATAAATTCTTCATTAAATGATGGTTAGTGTATATAAAGAACGGAGGTAAAACTTTATAAATTGATTTGAATCTGAAATTTAATGAAAGGAGTAATTGGAATTAAATATTTGAAGTTATGCAAATTTTAATCTAGATCAAAGGGTATGCATTTATGTAATAGTGTATGAATCTATTGTTAAGTTTATTTATAAAATGGCAGTTGGGTAAATGAAAGGGTGCAAAAGTAAGCTTGTCAGTATATTAAAAGTAATATATGATAATAGGTTTAATCGAAATAAATGGAAATTTAACATCTAAATATTACGTTAATAGGGATTTAAGTGTAACTGAAGAATATAGGATAATAAATTTGGAATCTAATATTAAATCCATCTATTTGAAATATAGGAATGGAATAACTATTGATTTCTTTGATTTAATATAAATCATTAGAAAGTTAATTTATGATTTGTAAATTTAATGAAATTAAGGATTTATATTGAAATTTAAAATTCACCTTCTTTAATTTGACATCTAAACTTGTTGGAATTTTGTAAATGATTAAGAATTTTTAAAAGTGATAAAATGGAAAAAAATTAGAATCTAAATATAAAATTTGATTTTATTTATTTATTTTGAATTTATTTAATTACTATAAAAAATAGCCATTTTGGCCACTGACTCGGATTTCGACGAAACAAGTTTCATCGGATCCGTAACGGTAAATTATTGTAGGATTTCAAGTTTCGTATCGATCGGACTTGTCGTTTGATCGTACGGACTTGAAACGCCTTGAAATCGATTAATTGAAATCAATTTGAAAATATTGTTTTCAGCATAACCTCTTCATACGATGGAATTTGGACGTGAAACTTTTTCCATCGCGTTCAGAATATTTTAAAATACCTATTGTGACATATGGGTTTACCCAATTTCGTTTCGGGGTCAGAACGGGCTTTTTGGGCCATAGTTTGTTCCGCACGTTCATTTATCCGGTCCATTTACTCTATTTTAACCCTACGTATATATAGTCGATTATAAGCCCTAGCCTCCATCTATTGCCATTTGGTTGTACGTTCATTTTCATCAACCCTTCCTCTTCCTCAATGGATGCAAATTTCAGATCCAATTCTATTCAAAAATCAAATAAAAATTTAAGTCCTCAGAAAAATTCCAAAAATAATATATGTTGAAGCTCTCGACGAGCGTAATTCAATGGTGTAATTCGTTTTTCAGTTGGAGTTATCGTTTGCTCAGAATTTTGCCGTTTATTCTCGGCCTTTCATCTCGTCGTAATCAACTGTGACGGATCATCAATTGCTTTCTGGGTTTGGTAGAGATTGACGCGTGCTTCGCATCCATGGGGTCCATTCAGAGAGTTAACGGTTGGATCGGGTAATTTAATTCGATTAGGGCTTAGCATATATAGGCGGCGGCTGTTCTTTGTTCTGGGCGGTAGTCGCGTGGTGGTCGCGCACGGAGGTCGAGGTGATGGGGAGAAGGAGGCGGCTCGTCTGGGTGCCGCGCGTGGCCAAGGCGGCGGAGGTGTGTCGAGATTTGTGGCGACGTTTTAGGGTTTTGTACGAAGGGTAGCCTGGAGCGTTCGTTTCTGGAAAAGGAGATGTGCAGGAGTGCTAATTATGTGATGACGTGGCAATAGGTTAGGTTATTTTCTTTGCTTTAATTTAATTTAATTTTCCACTCGTTTAACTCGAATAAATTTTGCATATATGATCTGATTCACACGCGATTTTTTTATATTAGGATCGTAATAAAATTCCGGATGCTTTGACGCTGGTTTGAACGAATTCTAAGACCGTCAAAATTTTGGGTTTAAATCAGATTAAAATTCGATTTAAATCCCAATGGTGGGTGTTTTAACCCACTCACAACTTCTAAAACTTCTTATGTTTGTTAAATTGATTTTAGACATGAGTAGAAATTTATTTATGACTGTTTGACATGTTTTATTCATTATCTCTGTTAAATCGCATTTATTTAATTTAACTGTTAATTAATTTTATTTATTGCATATAATTTGACAGTTGGAATTTATTTATTTGCATATTAACTGCCAGTCATAGTTATGTTAAAATTTTATTTCATATTAACTGCCAGTTAAATTTACATTTATTTTTGCATATAAACTGCTAGTTTAACAGTTGTTAAATTTATTATTGAATATAAACTGTTAGTTAATACATGTTATTTATTACCTGTATAATTTATATGCTCTATATCGATGATTGTTTAAATTGGATAATGATTGCAAATAATGGTTGATGATTGATATTTGGATGAATGGATGCTATATTTATATTGTATAAACTGCAAGTCATCATGCCATTTTCATTTCATTCGGGATTGCGGTTTGAAATGATATACAACCGCATTTTTATTATAAATTGCGGATTGAAATGATAAACATCCGTATCACTTGACCATAGGGTAGAAAATTTTATACAGACACCGCGGTATATATATATAAAAATATTTTGAAATGATTTTCTATCGTTTTGTAAAGTTATATATATATGGTTTATGGGATATTGATTTAGTTATTGTAAAGGTTATTATATATATAGTAATTTCCGGTTTTTAAGCTTTGTATAAATTTGATTTGAAGTTTAGAATAAAGTTTGATTTTAAGATCAAATACGATTAAGCATTTATTTAAAATTTAATTTTTGGAGTTTCTTTGAATTCAATGAGAATAAGGTTGGAAGATGAATATTAAGTTAAATTGGAATTAAATAAAAAGTTAGAATTTTTAAAGGATATGATTTTATAACTTGATTTTTGTGCAGAGTGATCTAAATGAATATCAGGTTGATTTAAATGTATATATCAAGTTTAATAAATTGAAAGATTTTCCAATTATGTGAAGTTGAAGGTTTTACTTAAATTATATTGAATTCATTAAGTAAACATTTCAAGTCTTAATAATAAGTAATTGAATTTGATATATATATGGTTTTGTCAAATGAGTTTTTTTTTGAAATGGTGAAATATTTAAAGCTTTGAAACATAAGAATTAAGAATGGTATTTGGAAGTTTAAATCGATATTTGGAATTGATTTGTGAAATGTAAAGAAGCTATTTTTTTTTTATAAAAGAAATTTAATATTTAACCATTTGAGAGATGGAAATTTGTTTCAAAGTTATGATTTTCAAGGTAGTATAATTTGGAAATATTATATTCCAGAGTTTTGATTTCTAAATATTTTACTTTGAAAACCCTATGAGTTTGGAAAGAATATATATTGGAAAATAAAATGACATTATATTGGTTTGGGCCTAAATGATATCGTATTGATTTGGAGTTTTAAAAATATAAACGATATCGTATTTATATGGGTTTAAAATGGATATTTTATTCTGGTTTTAAAGTATAATTATTTTAAATGACCGCGGTGTTATAATAACGTTTGGTTGTTGAAGAGACCGGGATCGGAAGTTGTCATACTCTCTGCCAACTCCGAAAACCACTTTAACAACCGTGTGCGCGGTGGAGATTCCAGAATGAAGTAGGTTGGTGGAGGCGTTTCCTGCAAGGTAAATACGTGGACCCGACTCCCGTGAGTTGGCATAAGGTGGCTAAAACAGGAGCGATTCTCGGGCCAATGAGGTCATTCCTCTGATCGGACACTCCTCTTCGATATTATACTTTGACTTTGAATTGATTCAGTGGCCACTTTTACTTTGATTTTTGGGGGAGTTTGTTTCTAGGTGGGCGGTAGCTGCGGCTACGCGTTTCCATCAGCTCGGATAGCAATTGGTATATTTTCCTTGGCATTGCCTAGTTGTGCCGTGTCACCTACCATACCGAGCCTTTACTACGAGTTTCTATTTGTGTCGTACCTATGGAGTGTCTTCTCGTAGTCTCCCGATCAGCAGATATGCAGGCACTGTATAGACTATTGGCATTATTTGTGTTAAGGGCTATATGGGTAACCCCTTAACGCTATTTAAAAGTAAGTTTATTTTATAAATAGACACTATTATAATTGCACAATATACTACATAGTAAATAGTTTAACGGATCCTTAGGAGATGTAAATCCCGAGCATCTCTTGAGTTACTGTAACAACCCGCATATTTATCGAGTTTGTATTTAAATATTTTATTTAAATATTAACTCGTTAATCGGATTTTGGTCCGAAAAGCTACTTTTTGCAAACGGTCAAATTAGGACTCGAGACCACTTCCATTGAGTTCGAAATGTCGTTTACAACTTTTTAAGTATAAACATCGATAGGTTTGGAGTTAGTGAAATTTCACTAACTTTTCCCGCTTTGGACTTTGGGTTAGTTTAGCCTATTAAGCCCAAGTTCCAACCCTCTTCTCCTCACTCTTCATAAATTTCCTAACTAATCAAGCTTTGGCATTAATGGTGGAGGGAATGGGAAATTAAAACTCCAAGCACAAATTCAATTGCAAATCCAACATTCAACTCCAAATTCAAGTAGAAGATATTGGATTCAAGCTTTGGATTGCTTCTCCTTGCTTTCAAGTTTCATCTTCATAAACTTTAGTGCAAAGGTGAGATTTTTATCTCACAAATCTAGTCTATATCAATATTGGACTGTTGGGAATGAATCCCTATCGTGTTTGCATGTATATTTGCATTTGGTTTGGATTGGGTTGGCGAAAAACTCCGATTTTTAGCGTTTTGGTGGATTTTCTGCTCCTAGGTCGTTCTGGCCTTATTAGCTCGTATCGGAGTTAGGTCGTAGGTCGCATGGGCCTTAGGTCGTAGGTCGCATGTGAGTTAACCCCTAGGTCGTTCTGGCCACTTTTCGTGTGTTTGGGTTTAGGTCGTTGGACCTTTAGGTCGTTGACCCCCTTGAGTCGTTAACTAGTTAAGTCGCTCGCTACTTGACTCCATTAGGTCGCTCGTCACTGGATGCAGTTAGGTCGCTCGACTCCCTTACCCACTAGGTCGCGTACTTAGTTAGGTCGCGTGACCCCATAACTGTTAGGTCGTTAGACCGTTAACCCTATAGGTCGCTTGGCCTATTTGTTTAGGTCGTAGGTCGTTGGACCTTATCTCGATAGGTCGTTCCCACTTTTGGACGTGTGCACTCTAGGTCGCTAGACCGCCTCTCTTTAGGTCGCGTGACCCAATACAGTTAGGTCGTTTGACCTTATGTTCTTTTAGGTCGCGTCTCCTTTAGGTCGCGCCTCTTTTAGGTCGCGTCTCCTTTAGGCCACGCCTCTTTTAGGTCGTTCGAATGCTAGGTCGCTCGGCCCTTATTCCCTTAGGTCACTCGGTCTCGTTTATGACCATAGGTCGCTCACCCCCTCTTCCTTAAGTCGCGAGTCATCGTTAGGTCGCGAACACCTTTAGGTCGCTCGACCCTATCCCTTTAGGTCGTTAGACCTCATTTTGTCTTCACTAGGTCGTACCGTTTTGGTCAGGGCGCTGCCCCCTGGACCCCCGCAACCTGACCGGGCAGGTCGAACCCCGTAAGCGGTGGCGTTGCCCCCGCACCCCCACCTTAGGGGGTTGCCACCCCCCCTGGACCCCCCTCCGTAGGGGATCTTAACTGAAAAACATTGAGCTGATTTCCTTGGATTTTATTCGCATCTCCGTATGCGATCTTTGTGACTGATTGTTTCTACACTTGCTTATGTGTTTTGTCACTTTATAATATAAAGGTTTCAATACTAGTAGTAAATATCAAAACTCTTTTAACAAACAATTTCAACTCTATTTTTAATAACAAAGCTCTTTTCTTAAACCGTTTTCCAATCTATTAGTATATACAAGCCTTTACCTCACTCGGATGAGAAATCTAATTAAACGACTTAGTAAAACAAGTGGTATGAAACGCTTGCGTTCACTTCGTCGGTTAATTCTTGGACTTGTTCGATTGAACCTCTTGTGACAATTTTATTAGTGAAGATTTACAGTTTGTTCGTAAATATTTAAGTTAAGCAAGTGGTTATGGGACATGAAGCTAAACTTCTATATTTACTAGCTTAGTGTAATTGACACTTCTCGTTGATCTTGATGATCGCTTTATGAATTAGACTAGCAATTGCGCGATGTCTCTTTCATTGCAAGGTTAGACTAGACACCACTTGTGTGATTCCATTCACACATACCTTTCTTCTTTTTGGTTAGTCTTGACCTCAATCTGTGTGATTCCATTCACACATGCGGGGTAGCTCCCCTTGGTCTTCGGAACGTCATGTGATAGGCCTCTTTCCCTTTTTATGATTTCTGGATTTCTCGTGTTGATTTCTGGAATTTATGTCATTGACTTGTTATGAGTACAAGTTTAGGGTATGATGCCCTCTTCGAATCTTTGAGAAGATTCTTGTGATATTGATTATCTCTTATTGATTGATCTTCTGTTGATCATTATTTACATACTTATAGTGGTATGTCGTTATGGATGTTTATGTTTATGCCATATCTTTTATGTTATATCATGTCATCTGATATTTATAGCTAGACTGATCCGTTTATTATTTTCTTAAATAATACTCGGGTCAGACCGAGATGTTACAGGTGCTTCTGCTTGACTTCTTCCCAGGGATTCATCACTCTGACTTTTGGCTAACTGTTTAGATTAGCAGTTTTTGTTGTATACACTTGAGATATAGACTCATAGTTGTATTCTTTTGTATAGCACGTGTTGCTATTCTTTTGTATTATCGTGGATCTTACTGACCACTACTCTGATGTACACTTTCATGTGTTAGTTATATATTCATATCTTCTTCCGCCTTTGTGATATGGATATCTGTGACTGATTTGTGATATGATTATTTCTATGTTTGTTTCCGAAGATTATTTATAGCCACCGTGTGATAAGCAATTACATGGATGGTCGCTTCTCAACAGCCTTATTCTCCGTGCAAGTTGACAGCACTACTCCGGAGTGTTCTTGGCTAGCGTGGGTATAGAGGTGGGGCGTCACAGCTACCGCACTCATATTTATTTCTGTTAATTTAACTCACATAAGATCTTTTAGTTCTGACTCGAGTGTTTGTCTTTTCAATTCGCTCTGTTGAGTCACAGGTTCTATGAAGGTTTTGATTTCCGACAAAGAAATAAAGGCGATCGACAAAACAAGGTCATTATGGCTATAAAGAGGCACAAAAGAGCTACATATGATACTCTAGATTATAGGTTGATTATTTGATGTTGTAATAGTAATAAACTTGTTAAAATCTATCCTCAAATACACATGCATCTCAAGGGAATCAATATATACAACTGAATTGCAGTTGCACATTCAGTATGCAACTTTACAGGGACCGGTCGACCGGTCATAATATAAGCGGTCGACCGTTCCAGTATAAGTTGCACACTGAAACATGCACACATGCACATAACGACTATATATTTGAATTCCTGTCTACTGGTCATTTTTTGACCTATCGAACGTTTTTAAACAGAGAGCAACTTTTCCAAAAGACACTTCTTTCTCCAAAGGTTGCATCTCTTACCTTTCATCAAAGATCATATCTCTTAATGGCAACTGCTCACAAAGAGTTACAACCATTCTTCTCTATATAAACTCATCTAAATCATTGATTAAAAAAACATGATTGTATATGCTTTTTACTCTAATCTCTGATCTTACTTTCTACATACTCCTACATTCTAAAAGCTCTCAATTATTTTAATTGCTTATTGAATCATTGAAACTATTTCATATCTTTTGATTCAATAAGTAATATACTTTCCTTAATCTTCACAAAACATCATTCGCATATTTTAAGGATAAGATTGTAGGAAATTTGTACTACAAGTGACAAAACTATGTTATCAAGAACACATACCGTCAACAAACAATTATATTCATCGTTGTTGAAGTCCTCTGTGTTGGAAGAGGCAAGTGTTGAAGTCCTCGGTGTTGTAAGAGGCAAGTGTTGAAGTCCTCAGTGTATTAGAGGCGTGAAATCCCGTTCGTTTGCTCGGGTATTGTAAACCTGTTCCTCCGGGTGAAGCGAGGTAGTTAATAGTGAAAATCCAGATAGAAGTCTGGGACTGGACGTAGGACGGTGCTCCGAACCAGTATAAAAATCTCTGGTGTGATTTTTCTATTTTTATTTACTTTACTACTATCATCTATTTTCTGCATTTATATTATAGTCCATATTACACGATCCGTGTGTACTATACTAGCACGTGCATGATCACACACTTTTCATTTGGTATCAGAGCCAGGTTATCACATAACCGTGACACGGTTATTTGATATATTCTTGTAATATGGCAAATAACGCAAGTACTAGCACTCAGAACACCACGTACATGGAAGGTCAATCTACACAAAGACCACCATTTTTCAATGGTCTTAACTATAGTTATTGGGCAACACGTATGTCATTCTTTATGCAATCAAATAGCTATGATGCTTGGAATGCCACTCAAAGAGAAATAGTGAATCCAACAACTGATTATTCAGAATGGACTGCGGCTGAGAAAATGGCAGTAGCCGTAAATGAAAGAGCAATAAATATGTTGTTCTGTGCATTAGACCAAAATGAATATAACCGTGTTAGTATCTACACTACTGCATATCAAATTTGGCAAACGCTAAAAACTACTCATGAAGGTACTAACAAGGTTAAATAAGCCAAAATAGCCATGCTGAAAAGTCAATTTCAAATTTTCAAAATGAAACCAAATGAGACAATCAATGATATGTATTCGCGGTTTCAAACTATCCACCATGCACTTATTGGCTTAGGACAAAAATATTCTGATTTTGATGTTGTTTCAACTATCCTACATTCTCTGACTAGTGAATGGGAAGGAAAAGTATTAGCAATTGAGGAAGCTAATGACCTTTCCGTCATGAAGCCAAATGAATTGATAGGAAATTTAATGTCCTATGAAGCGAATTTGCAGGCTAGAAAAGAACAGAAAGAAGAAAAGAAAATTGTAGCATTTCATGTTGAGAAAGATGAAAATGAATCAGATTCTGAAGACGAAGATTTGGCATTCATTGCGAAAGGATTCAAAAAATTCCTAAAATATCGAAAAGCCAGTCGTTACAATAAAAGGAAACCTGGATCAAATAAACCATCTTCATCTGCTATAGAATGTTTCAACTGCCACAAAAAGGGACACATGCAAAAGGATTGTCCAGAACAAAAGAAGAAGTCAGAAAATGACAAATTCAAATATAAGAAGGACAAATCAAAGAAACGAGCCTTCTCAGTAACATGGGATGATTCAGAGTCATCTTCATCAGAAAGTTAAAGTGATTTGGAGAATGAACAAGCTAATGTTTGTTTTATGGCAACAGAAGATGAGGTACAAATTCCTACATTTGATGAATTACTTGATATTAATGCTGAATTGATAATCAAATATAAAGACATAAAACGTCAATTGAAAGTAGTCAAAGCAGATTTAAGTAGAGCAGAGTTTGAACGAGATATGTTAAAAGATGAGAAGAAAATATTAGAAGAGGAACTTGAAAAAATTCAAGAATCATCATCTAATGTTGACTCTCAACTATCGCTTTTGAGTCAAGAAATAGAAGCTCAAAAAGAGAAAAATAACGCTCTCACTACTGAAAATCCTGAGCTTAAGGCAAAAGTCAAAATTCTAGATCTAGAAAAAGCTAGTTTACAAACAAAGTTTGATGACATTACTCAAAATGTTTCTAACTTTGACAAAGGTCGAGAAAATTTGACAAAAATCATTGAAAACTCACAATCTGCATCAAATAAACAAGGTCTGGGATATAAGAAACAAGAAATCAAGGGTAATGAAAGAAAGAAGAGAGTACAAAAGATTGAAGTTAAGAAAAATCTTAGTTTATTATGTTCCAAATCAAAGCCAGTTGTGAAATTCCAAAAGAAAAATACAAAGACTATCAAAATATGGGTTCCTAAAACAAATAACAATTTGATTAGGCACAAATACATTCAGCAATTCATGAATACTGTGCATCTTAATAATAATTATATATATAAAGGGGATACCGGACCCATATGGGTTTGGTCTCCTAAGACCTAACTCTTAGGACCCTATAAAAAGTGGGTACCATGGACTTAATTCTATTTTTTGCAGGTCTCACTTAAGAAAAGAGGAAAGTGGATATTGGACAGTGGTTGCTCGAAGCACATGACGGGAGACAAGAGCTTATTAACAAATATTACATACTCAGATGGTGGCTCCGTCACTTTTGGAGACAATTCAAAAGGCTATATCATCGGCAAAGGCGATGTGAGCAATTGCGGTACATCTAACTTACCTCTTATTACAAATGTCATGCTAGTTAAAAATTTAAAACACAATTTACTTAGTATTAGTCAGTTATGTGACAAAGGTTTTACAATCTCCTTTTCGAATAATAAGTGTAGTATCTTAGATAAAGACCACAATTTAGTTTTCGAAGGTTATAGAGACAGAAATATATATATTCTGAATATGAATATTAATCATAATTCAGATATGTGTCTTGTGGCTAATGATAATGATCCATGGCTATGGCACAAACGCTTCTGTCATATAAACTTCAGAACTATTAACAAGCTAGCCAAAAACAATCTAGTTAGAGGTCTACCCAAGATTAGTTATAAAAACGATAATTTTTGTGATGCCTGTCAGATAGGAAAATTGACCAGATCATCATTCAAGTCAAAAAGGGTCACATCAACATTACAATCACTTGAACTACTACATATGGATTTATTCGGACCAACACAGGTTCAGTCAATAAACCATAATAGATATGTATTTGTAATAGTTGATGACTATTCTCGTTATACATGGACTATTTTTCTGAGAAACAAGAGTGACACTTTTGACCATTTCAAATCTTTCGTCAAAAGAATTCAAAAATCAAAAGGGCTAAAAGTTAAAAACATAAGAAATGATCATGGTGGTGAATTTGAAAATAACAAATTTGAACATTTTTGTACAAAAAAAAGGTATTAACCATAATTTTTCATTTCCTAGAACTCCACAACAAAACGGAGTTGTAGATCGGAAAAATCGAACATTACAAGAATGTGCAAGAACGTTATTAAATGGATCCACTTTACCAAAACATTTCTGGGCAGAAGCCGTCGCTACTGCGTGTTATGTTTTGAATCGTGTGTCCATTCGACCACTCACCAAAAACACGTCTTATGAATTATTTAACGAAAGGAAGCCAAATATATCCTACTTCAAAGTATTTGGTTCAAAATGTTTTATTTTAAATACAAAAGACCATCTCGGAAAGTTTGATCCGAAAGCTGATGAAGGTATATTTGTCGGTTATTCGGAAAGAAGCAAAGCGTATCGTATTTTCAATAAACAAACCAAAACTATTGAAGAATCTCTTCATGTTTCTTTCGATGAATTCTTTAAACCTTCTCAAACAGAACCAGATAATGACGAAGCTATATTTACTGACACTCCTCTCATCATAAATTATGATTCTGACTCTGAAAATCTTATTGACAATATTTCCCAACAACAACCAGTTGGTGAGATACGTTCCCCTCCAAGATTATTGAGACACCATCCGGTTCAAAATGTAATTAGCGAGGTTAACTCACAAGTAATAACTAGGAATCAATTACATCAAATGGGTCATGTTGCGTTTCTATCAAATATCGAACCTAAGAATCCAAAAGAAGCAGCTACAGACGATTACTGGATCATTGCCATGCAGGAAGAACTAAATCAGTTCGAGCGCAATGACGTTTGGGAACTTGTTCCAAGGCCAACTGATCAGTCAGTTATTGGTACTAAATGGGTTTATAAAAATAAGGCCGACGAACAAGGAAATATCACCAAAAACAAAGCAAGATTAGTAGCACAAGGATATAATCAGGAAGAAGGTATCGATTATGAAGAAACTTTTGCACCAGTTGCTCGAATAGAAGCTATTAGAATTCTATTATCTTTTGCTTGTCACTATAATTTCAAACTTTATCAGATGGATGTCAAAAGTGCTTTTCTCAATGGATTTATCAAAGAGAATGTCTATGTCGAACAACCTCCTTTGTTCGTACATGAAAAATATCCTGACCATGTGTTCAAACTTAAGAAAGCTCTGTATGGTTTAAAACAGGCACCTCGTGCTTGGTATGAACGATTACATAGCTATCTTATTAACTCAGGATTTCAAATAGGCAAAGTCGATCAAACTTTGTTTATTAAACATTCTCAAAAGGATATTCTAGTTATCCAAATATATGTAGACGACATCATCTTTGGTTCAACAAACGATAAACTCTGCAAAGAATTTGCAAGTATTATGACCAAAGAGTTCGAAATGTCTCATATGGGAGAACTATCATATTTTCTTGGACTTCAAATCAAGCAACTTCCGAATGGTATCTTTATCAATCAAGAAAAATATTGCAGAAATCTTATCAAACGCTTCGGATTAGAAAATACATCTGGTAAACCAACTCCTATGAGTACAACTACACATCTTGAAAAAGATGAAAATGGTAAGAGTGTTGACCAGAAATTATATCGAAGCATGATTGGTTCTCTTCTTTATCTTACAGCTAGTCGTCCAGATATAATGATGAGTGTATGTCTATGTGCACGCTTTCAAGCAGATCCAAAAGAATCACATCTACGAGCAGTGAAACGTATAATTCGTTATCTTAATAATACCAAAGAATTCGGTCTTTTTTATCCAAAAGAATGTCCATTTGAATTAGTATCATATAGTGATGTTGATTTTGGCGGATCACGAACGGATAGAAAAAGTACAAGTGGTACGTGCCATTTTATTGGAAAATCACTTGTCTCTTGGTTTAGTAAGAAACAGAATTGTGTTTCACTATCAACATGTGAAGCCGAATATATATCAGCGGCTCTTGCTTGTACTCAAGTGCAATACATGCAACAAACTCTTCAAGATTTTGATATTCATTTATCAAATTCAATTATATACTGTGATAGCACAAGTGCTATAAATCTCTCTAAGAATCCGGTGAATCATTCTAGAACCAAACACATTGATATCCGTCATCATTTCCTTCGAGATAATATTGAAAAAGAAAATATATGTCTTGAATATATTCAAACTGACAATCAATTAGCAGACATCTTTACTAAGCCTCTGCTCGAATCTAGCTTTATGAGATTACGAAGGGAGCTTGGTTTAATCTCAAGAAATAATCTCAACTAATAAATACTAACGATCATCCTTTCTTTTAATGACAGTCTTTTCCTTTCCTATTTTATAACTTCAGTTTTTTTTTTAATAAAAAAAAAGGGAGACCTATTTTTAGAGTTAACATAAGCCTCTGCTTGTTTTCATGGTCAAAATTTTCTATTCACTCACATCCATAGGTTTATACATAAGAAACTTGTATATGAGCTTGTCAAAATTTCTTATTTTATTCATCTTTTCTTATCTGACCATAAGATTCTATACAAAATTCTCTATGGCTCACATTTGTGATAAATGTGCTCAAGAATCACACATTTCCATTACGAGTTCTGAGTCGGAGGAATATTTTTCTCCCAAAACACCAAAACAAAAACCAAGTTATCATCATCAATGCTCTTGTATTCCTGGTAATACACCAACCTCAAAACGAGTGAAGAGGACGCTGTTTTGTTCTCCTCGTACCAAAGCACAGATCGACGAGATTCACCGCTATCAGAAACATCAAATAGATCTTCATAGACAACTCCATTATGGGCAAAGCCAACTTTATCATGAGCAACAACGGACATCGGCACGTTTATCCGTTTTAGAGAAGGTGGCATCATTCTTCTGTAGTTCTAACAAGCATGACGTGCATGAACCAATGCCGTCTAGGCCATCAACATGTAAAAGTCCTAACTCTTGGGATCGGAATTATGAGATGAATGAAGGTGCTCAGAAAAACTGGAGTCCATGGGCAAAACGTATTGAAGAAAACAAAGATAATTCTAATGACGAACCTTCATCTTAGATTCTTTTGTCTACTATGGTTTAGTACTTTAAAAACATCAATCGACACTTGTACTAAATAGTATCGTTATTTTTACTTTTCATTTGACATTATGGTCTGTATTATACTCTGGTATGTTTTGAATGTGTTAAGTTTTATTTTGCTATGCACATTATGGTGATTACACTCCTATATTATTCCAGTATCTGTTACTCCTTTTTGTCGATGACAAAGGGGGAGAAAGGGCTAACAATTGTTTGCAGGAATATACATATATATATAAAATTCAAAGAGGGAGATCACATACTCAAGGGGAGATTCATATTTTCAGATATATATTGTCATCAATCAAAAAGGGGGAGACTGTTGAGTCACAGGTTCTATGAAGGTTTTGATTTCTGACAAAGAAATAAAGGCGGTCGACAAAACAAGCTCATTATGGCTATAAAGAGGCACAAAAGAGCTACATATGATACTCTAGATTATAGGTTGATTATTTGATGTTGTAATAGTAATAAACTTGTTAAAATCTATCCTCAAATACTCATGCATCTCAAGGGAATCAATATATACAACTGAATTGCAGTTGCACATTCAATATGCAACTTTACAGGGACCGGTCGACCGGTCATAATATAAGCGGTCGACCGTTCCAGTATAAGTTGCACACTGAAACATGCACACATGCACATAACGACTATATATTTGAATTCCTGTCTACTGGTCATTTTTTGACCTGTCGACCGTTTTTAAACAGAGAGCAACTTTTCCAAAAGACACTTCTTTCTCCAAAGGTTGCATCTCTTACCTTTCATCAAATGTCGTATCTCTTAATGGCAACTGCTCACAAAGAGTTACAACCATTCTTCTCTATATAAACTCATCTAAATCATTGATTAAAAAAACATGATTGTATATGCTTTTTACTCTAATCTCTGATCTTACTTTCTACATACTCCTGCATTCTAAAAGCTCTCAATTATTTTAATTGCTTATTGAATCATTGAAACTATTTCATATCTTTTGATTCAATAAGTAATATACTTTCCTTAATCTTCACAAAACATCATTCGCATATTTTGAGGATAAGATTATAGGAAATTTGTACTACAAGTGACAAAACTGTGTTGACAAGAACACATACCGTCAACAAACAATTATATTCATCGTTGTGAAGTCCTCTGTCTTGTAAGAGGCAAGTGTTGAAGTCCTCGGTGTTGTAAGAGGCAAGTGTTGAAGTCCTCAATGTATTAGAGGCATGAAATCCCGTTCGTTTGCTCGGGTATTGTAAACCTGTTCCTCCGGGTGAAGCGAGGTAGTTAATAGTGAAAATCCAGATAGAAGTCTGGGACTGGACGTAGGACAGTGCTCCGAACCAGTATAAAAATCTCTGGTGTGATTTTTCTATTTTTATTTACTTTGCTACTATCATCTATTTTCTGCATTTATATTATAGTCCATATTACACGATCCGTGTGTACTATACTAGCACGTGCATGATCACACACTTTTCACGCTCGGGTCAGTCCAAGCGTTTCAGGATTTGAAGATTTAACTCTGGAGGATGAAGACGAAGATTTGTATTACTATTATCTAGTATATTATTCGACTACACCATTTAATTCCGCTGCATTGATATTATTGGTATGTGAACTCTGATATTTAATTGTATAAAGAAGAATCAAATGTTTTGTAAACAGTTTTATAAACTGTATATTTTATTATTATATTTTATCCTTCCGCTGTGAGATTATATTTTGTTTTATTTCTTCTCTGTTTTTCTAATTTACCCCATAACAATCCACCCTTACGCATGGTTTGAATCGGCACGTGTGTCTGCTTAAATCGTGCAAAAGGGCGGGATGTTACAGTTGTATCAGAGCTTTGGTTTAGCGATAAACCTTAGCTTTGTGGGGTTTGACTCTTTGTTAATAGGGTAGTAATACCCTATGGGAGTCGCTGAGTGTATATATATGAGAGAGTGTATTTGTTAGTGTTATAAAAAGGTTTTAATATTGTGCTAATATATTCTGTTTCGTATTTACAAATTCCGATTGATGCATGGGACGCTATGACATCGATAGGGATTTCTAAACACTTAATAGGACAGACCGACATAATATTTATTTTAATATAGGTAAATGAAATAATTTTTCCTATTATATTTTCTATATATAAAATAAAAAATTTCAAATGATATCTATATTTGGCTGCAATAGATTGATTGTTAGGCAATAAAATGTATAAATAATAATAGAAATAAGATTGAAAAAAAATGAAATTTGAAAATTTAGAACTTAAGTTCCGGGGTTTTGGATTTTTTTTTTCGAATAAATTTTTGAATATAAAAATATTGTTTATAAGTATTTTTTGATATAAATATTCGAAAAAATTGTTTTGTTTTAGAGAAAATAAGTTTTGTACTTTCCTCTTTGTCGCTGGAAAATAATTTCGGTGATGGCGGCCGCATCATCGACTTTCATTTTCGAGTTTCGAAGGGGAAGACCACTGTAGTAGTTCTACTGCAGATTTATTTTGAGAAAAAGGGATTTTATAAATTTTGAATTGTTAGAGGTATATAAGTTATAAGAATATATTTATATATTATTTGAAATTTTACCCGGTATTTAATTCTTAAATTTCCATTACTTAATTGTTTCAATTATTATAGTGAAATAAAAGGGTAGTGATTAATAAAGTGAAATATCTAATTTAGGTGAGAGATTTAATGCAAAGTTATAAAGGAAATTTGAAATTTGTAACATATGAAACAAAGAGTAATATGGTTGAACATTAAACTTAATTAAAGGATGAGATAAAACTTGTATAAGTTCATTTGCATTTTCTTTAACATATATAACTTACCAAATATAAAAAGTTGAAGTGTTTAATAGGAAATGTAATGAAAATTGTACAAGTAAAAGTAGGTAATGAAGTATTCAATGAACTTACTATTATAAATGAGAATTTAATGTTATAACTTAAGTTACAATAGAAATTTTACTATAAGTGAATATAATTAAAGGTAAGTAATTCAAATGGATGAATATCAACTTAAGTAAATAAAATGGAAATGCTAAGAAATTTAATGGGACATGAATACTATTGATAAACAAATGTAAATAAATGAGGGCATGCAATAAATGAATAAATAATTATAATGAAACAAAAAGAACTGGCATGACCTGAGTTAATGGAAAGGAATAATTGTAAGTAATAAGTAAAAACAAATGAAAGAAACATTGAATGAGTAAATGAAATTAAAAGTTGTTAGAAATAAATGTAAATTATAAAAGAAAATTTTGTGTGGTATGAATAAAAAGAGACATTAAACAACAAATGTATGAATGAAATTAATAAGGATAAACAAAATTGGTTGTTCAAAATTGATTGTTGATTGTTTGGGTTTTAGTTGTTGGGTAAGGATACTTTAAATTTGTATGGATGGATGAATAATCTATTTAGATTTATCTAAGGCTGTTGAGTAAATGATGAGCTAGTAGTTTATTCTTCATTCCGTACAATTTAAAGGTTTTGAACCAAGACAACTATTTGTTTGTTGGTTGAATGGATGCTTTGAATTTGTTGTGTATGCTTTTGTTAAAGTTGATGGTTGTTGTATTGATTTATGGTTAGTGATTGAAATCCACTTAAATATTTCACTTTATATAAATTGTAACCCTTTGGATTATATAAGAAAATGCAGTATCTTAGAAATATTTTGAAAATGTTTTTCCAAACTTTAATAATTTAAATATAAAGGATTAAATAGTTATAAATTAGAATATCTTATTTAAAGTAATTAATTTTGTACATTTAATTGTTATAAGTTAAATATTTTGAATAAGATGTATTATTATTTAATTCTTCTTTTCCCTTCTTTCCTTTTCGAGGACGAAATGTTTTGAGTGGGGGAGAGTGTAACGACTCGTGTAAATTCGGTGTTTAAATGAATTAAATTAATAAGATTTTAATTTTAATTTAGAAAGGAATAAAAATCTTATTTATTTATATGAAAGAAAATGTTGAAATTTGATGTATCAAGGGTAATCAAAATTTACAAATTAAATTATATATTGCAATTAATAGTAATAGTTGAAACTGTTGCATTTGATATAAAGTTTGAATAAGTAAATTAAGGCAAGTATTGAAATTTATCAATGGAATAAAATATTGATTTATGGAAATTGAATGTAAACGGAAGTAATAAAGTAATGCAGTACAATAAACAAGGTAATTAGTACAATCCCTTTTATTTGTAAACTATTGAAAGGTGTTAATTAATTGAAATATGAAAATTTGGAAATAGATTCAAAATTTATGTTAGATAAATGAATTGCAATAATTAAAGTTAGTAATTAATGGGTTAAAGGGAATACCAATTTATTTATAAAGTGAATATAAGTGAATGTAACAAAATAAATAGGAAACGCTAATTATTTATAAGTGATGGTTGAGGTAAAAGGAATAATTAATTGGATTTAGAATCTTAATTTGTATGTGTGCATATATTTATAATGGAATATAAAGGGAAAAATATCATATACAAGTAACAATTTATAAACTTTAATGAACATTTCCATTTAATAAATTTATTAGGAAATCAAACTCATTAAAGGGGTAAGAAATTATAATGTGTTGATGATATAAACGTTACTAAATTTTATCGTAGTAACGGAAGTGCAAATGGAATGCAACCGTAGAAATTTAAGCTAAGAACTGAATGTAAGGAAACAAAGGCAAATAGAAATCAATCATTGAATGTATATAGGTTGTTAAGTTAATAATAAATAGAAATTGGACAACATCCATATAATATATATTGGATTGCAATTTGTGGGTTGGAAATAAAGGGTGGGTAGAAATTGATTTGTTATATTAATTGAGTGAAATTCCAATTTGTTGGAATAAGGTAAAAGGTGTACTTGGTAATAAATGTAAAAGAACTTAAATATTGAATTTATTTAATATATAATAAGTGATGTTTGAATAAAAACCAATACGATGTAAACAACAAACTTATAAATGTGGGATTTAGAGTTTTTGACAACAATTATTATGAGCTATATGTATATTCAGTCCATTCAATTTAATTGGTAAATCATTGAAATAAATGTTACGTTTAAATAAATTTAGGTAATAATGGGGAATAACGTAAATAAATTCTTCATTAAATGATGGTTAGTGTATATAAAGAACGTAGGTAAAACTTTATAAATTGATTTGAATCTGAAATTAAATGAAAGGAGTAATTGGAATTAAATGGATTAAATATTTGAAGTTACGTAAATTTTAATTTAGATCAAAGGGTATGCATTTATGTAATAGAGTATGAATCTATTGTTTAGTTTATTTATAAAATCGCAGTTGGGTAAATGAAAGGGTGCAAAAGTAAGCTTGTCAGTATATTAAAAGTAATATATGATAATAGGTTTAATCGAAATAAATGGAAATTTAACATCTAAATATTACGTTAATAGGGATTTAAGTGTAATTGAAGAATATTAGGATAATAAATTTGGAATCTAATATTAAATCCATCTATTTGAAATATAGGAATGGAATAACTATTGATTTCTTTGATTTAATATAAATCATTAGAAAGTTAATTTATGATTTGTAAATTTAATGAAATTAAGGATTTATATTGAAATTTAAAATTTACCTACTTTAATTTGACATCTAAACTTGTTGGAATTTTGTAAATGATTAAGAATTTTTAAAAGTGATAAAATGGAAAAATTTTAGAATCTAAATATAAAATTTGATTTTATTTATTTATTTTGAATTTATTTAATTAATATAAAAAATAGCCATTTTGGCCACTGAATCAGATTTCGACGAAACAAGTTTCATCGGATCCGTACCGGTAAATTATTGTAGGATTTCAAGTTTCGTATTGATCGGACTTGTCGTTTGATCGTACTGACTCGAAACGCCTTGAAATCGATTAATTGAAATCAATTTGAAAATATTGTTTTCAGAATAACTTCTTCATACGTTGGAATTTGAACATGAAACTTTTTCCATCGCGTTCAGAATATTTTAAAATACCTATTATGATATATGGGTTTACCCAATTTCGTTCCGAGGTCAGAACGGGCTTTTTGGGCCATAGTTTGTTCCGCACGTACATTTATCCGGTCCATTTATTCTATTTTAACCCTACGTATATATAGTCGATTATAAACCCTAGCCTCCATCTATTGTCATTTGGTTGTACGTTCATTTTCATCAACCCTTTCTCTTCCTCAATGGATGCAAATTTCAGATCCAGTTCTATTCAAAATCAAATAAAAATTTAAGTCCTCAGAAAAATTCCAAAAAATATATGTTGAAGCTCTCGACGAGCGTAATTCAATGGTGTAATTCGTTTTTCAATTGGATTTATCATTTTCTTAGAATTTTGCCATTTATTCTCGGCCTTTCATCTCGTCGTAATCAACTGCGATGGATCATCAATTGCTTTCTGGGTTTGGTAGAGATTGACGCATGCTTCGCATCCATGGGGTCCATTCGGAGAGTTAACGGTTGGATCGGGTGATTTAATTCGATTAGGGCTTAGCATATATAGGCGACGGCTGTTCTTTGTTTTGGGCGGTAGTCGCGTGGTGGTCGCGCACGGAGGTCGAGGTGATGGGGAGAAGGAGACGGCTCGTCAGGGTGCCGCGCGTGGCTGAGGCGGCGGAGGTGTGTCGAGATTTGTGGCGGCGCTTTAGGGTTTTGTACGAAGGGTAGCCTGGACCGTTCGTTTCTGGAAAGGGAGATGTGCAGGAGTGCTAATTATGTGATGACGTGGCAATAGGTTAGGTTATTTTCTTTGCTTTAATTTAATTTAATTTTCTACTTGTTTAACTCAAATAACTTTTGCATATATGATCTGATTCACGTGCGATTTTTTATATTAGGATCGTAATAAAATTCCGGATGATGTGAAGCTGCTTCGAACGAATTCTGAGACCGTCGAAATTTTGGGTTTAAATCGGATTTAAATTCGATTTAAATCCCAAAGGTGAGTGTTTTAACCCACTCACAACTTCTAAAACTTCTTATGTTTGTTAAATTGATTTTAGATATGGGTAGAAATTTATTTATGACTGTTTGGCATGTTTTATTCATTATCTCTGTTAAATCGCATTTATTTAATTTAACTGTTAATTAATTTTATTTATTGCATATAATTTGACAGTTGGAATTTATTTATTTGCATATTAACTGCCAGTCATAGTTATGTTAAAATTTTATTTCATATTAACTGCCAGTTAAATTTACACTTATTTTTGCATATAAACTGCTAGTTTAACAGTTGTTAAATTTATTATTGAATATAAACTGTTAGTTAATACATGTTATTTATTACCTGTATAATTTATATGCTCTATATCGATGATTGTTTAAATTGGACGATGATTGCAAATAATGGTTGATATTGATATTTGGATGAATGGATGCTATATTTATATTGTATAAACTGCAAGTCATCATGCCATTTTCATTTCATTCGGGATTGCGGTTTGAAATGATATACAACCGCATTTTTATTATAAATTGCGGATTGAAATGATAAACATCCGTATCACTTGACCATAGGATAGAAAATTTTATACAGGCACCGCGGTATATATATAAAAAAATATTTTCAAATGATTTTCTATGGTTTTGTAAATTTATATATATATGGTTTATGGGATATTGATTTGGTTATTGTAAAGGTTATTATATATATAGTAATTTCCGGTTTTTAAGCTTTGTATAAATTTGATTTGAAGTTTAGAATAAAGTTTGATTTTAAGATCAAATACGATTAAGCAATTATTTAAAATTTAATTTCTGGAGTTTCTTTGACTTAAATGAGAATAAGGTTGGAAGATGAATATTAAGTTAAATTGGAATTAAATAAAAAGTTAGAATTTTTAAAGGATATGATTTTATAACTTGATTTTTGTGTAGAGTGATCTAAATGAATATCAGGTTGATTTAAATGACTATATCAAGTTTAATAAATTGAAAGATTTTCCAATTATGTGAAGTTGAAGGTTTTACTTAAATTATATTGAATTCATTAAGTAAACATTTCAAGTCTTAATAATAAGTAATTGAATTTGATATATATGGGTTTGTCAAATGAGTTTGTTTTTGAAATGGTGAAATATTTAAAGCTTTGAAACATAAGAATTAAGAATGGTATTTGGAAGTTTAAATCGATATTTGGAATTGATTTGTGAAATGTAAAGAAGCTATTTTGTTTTATAAAAGGAATTTAATATTTAACCATATGAGAGATGGAAATTTGTTTCAAAGTTATGATTTTCAAGGTAGTATAATTTGGAAATATTATATTCCAGAGTTTTGATTTCTAAATATTTTACTTTGAAAACCCTATGAGTTTGGAAAGAATATATATTGGAAAATAAAATGACATTATATTGGTTTGGGCCTAAATGATATCGTATTGATTTGGGGTTTTAAAAATATAAACGATATCGTATTTATATGGGTTTAAAATGGATATTTTATTCTGGTTTTAAAGTATAATTATTTTAAATGGCCGCGGTGTTATAATAACGTTTGGTTGTTGAAGAGACCGGGATCGGAAGTTGTCATACTCTCTGCCAACTCCGAAAACCACTTTAACAACCGTGTACGCGGTGGAGATTCCAGAATGAAGTAGGTTGGTGGAGGCGTTTCCTGCAAGGTAAATACGTGGACCCGACTCCCGTGAGTTGGCATAAGGTGGCTAAAACAGGAGCGATTCTCGGGCCAATGAGGTCATTCCTCTGATCGGACACTCCTCTTCGATATTATACTTTGACTTTGGATTCATTCAGTGGCCACTTTTACTTTGATTTTTGGGTAAGTTTGTTTCTAGGTGGGCGGTAGCTGCGGCTACGCGTTTCCATCAGCCCGGATAGCAATTGGTATATCTACCCTGGCATTGCCTAGTTGTGCCGTGTCACCTACCATACCGAGCCTTTACTACGAGTTTCTATTTGTGTCGTACCTATGGAGTGTCTTCTTGTAGTCTCCCGATCAGGAGATATGCAGGTACTGTATAGACTATTGGCATTATTTGTGTTAAGGGCTATATGGGTAACCCCTTAACGCTATTTAAAAGTAAGTTTATTTTATAAATAGAAACTATTATAATAGTGCAATATACTACATAGTAAATAGTTTAACGGATCCTTAGGAGATGTAAATCCCGAGCATCTCTGAAGTTACTGCACTCATATTTATTTCTGTTAATTTAACTCACATAAGATCTTTTAGTTCTGACTCGAGTGTTTGTCTTTTCAATTCGCTCGGGTCAGTCCGAGCGTTTCAGGATTTGAAGATTTAACTCTGGAGGACGAAGGCGAAGATTTGTATTACTATTATCTAGTATATTATTCGACTACACCATTTAATTCCGCTGCATTGATATTATTGGTATGTGAACTCTGATATTTAATTGTATAAAGAAGAATCAAATGTTTTGTAAACAGTTTTATAAACTGTATATTTTATTATTATATTTTATCCTTCCGCTGTGAGATTCTATTTTGTTTCATTTCTTCTACGTTTTTTTTATTTACCCCATAACAATCCGCCCTTACGTATGGTTTGAATCGGCATGTGTGTCTGCTTAAATCGTGCGAAAGGGCGGGATGTTACAAAAGTTGAATCTCAATCAATCGTTATATATCTACCCCAAAAAACATCGAAAACAAAACAACTTGTATAATTTTCAATAAAACAACTTCAAATTTTCAAATACACATTTGACTTCGAAATATTTTATGGTTTGGTTTTTCGAGCTTAAATTGTGTCTGGTATACTTGACGAGACAAATGAATCGGTCTTTGGAATACTGTTTCATTTACTTTTTGACGATATACTTTCTGATTCCGTGTAAATACATTTCATTTTCATGTAAATAATAACAAACGTTCCTTTCACTTGGGTTGACTATGGGGACACAGTCAAAAATCAAGTGTGGGGGTGACTCATCTTCTTCTTGATTTTTCGGGTTTAATTTTTCATTTTCTTTCAAAAACTCAAAAAAAATCCAAAAACAAAAGAAGAATTTTTTTTTAGCATTTTTGATTTATTTTTAAAGAAACACTATAATATAAATATATGGTTTTGGTTTATTAAATAGTAATTATTGAAAATTTATTTGTCTTAACAAAAATAAAAATGAAGTTTGATTATAAATAACAATGGTTTAACTAGTATATGGGAAGATTCATACGTGTTAATTATGAAACACATCCTAATTTAAAATCTTTGTTTTAAAAGTGGTGAATTTAAAGTAATAGATATAATATATTTTTTGTCTTCTAAGTTAAATGGTTCTAAGATGATTTTACAAAACTCTCTCTCTCTTAAAAAAATAACAAAACAATAATAACATCCAAAGTATTCACTCTCATTTAAAAGTCCTCACGGTTATGCATGGGTAAATTACTTGGAATCTTTGATTATGTGCTTTCATACTCATTTAAAAGTCCTCACGGTTATGCATGTATGGAACACATGTAAAAAAAAGAATAGACATAATAGAAACCACCTACGATCGATATGTGTATGCACGAAAGTGTGTGCACTCGCCATGTTGTGTACTCCCCTCACATAAGCCCGAAAGGCAGTGCATGGGTGATATATCTGGCATCAGTTTACCTGAGCTAGGTGTGTAATTTTTCTTGCAAATAATGAGAGAGCAAGCAATTGAAATCCTAGCATTATTTTTACTTAGTTGATATGATTTGTTCTTGAAAAGAAATGAAAATACCACTTTGATAAACTTTGATAATCAACTAAGAATCCTTTTCATAATTACGCTTTGTTATCAACCGAAATAACGAGTTAAACTATAGTATATTTAAGATAGCTTCATCTTTATTGAAAATTTTGACGAGTGAATGACTTAAATTTCAAGATAATGATCGAAACCTATATTAAACTTATTTGTGTTGATTTTAAAGTAAGTCCTTCATTTGTAAATATTTTCAAAAACTCGCATTCATCTCTTTGTAAATAAATCTTGCATTTTGTAAATATTTTCATCCTGCATTTGGATTTTGTGGGTAGTATTCGCTGAAAACCCTCACGAGAGAACACTCGTCCTACCGGGGACACCCAGAGGTTTAACGGCTTGTTGCATACTCTCAATGCAATCGTGCTCTCTACGAAAATAGATTTATCATACTTTTCTTTATTCGAGGATGAATAAAAAGATAAATGTGGGGGGTATTTGATGTGCACGTAAATACGCATATTTTTACCATCATATTTAGTCTATTTAAATTAAATAAATGATCATATTGGGTATTTTAACATGTTTTAACCAAAATCCATATTAATTTTAAATTGTCACGTATCCATCTTTATATAGGGGAAAAAAGGTCATTTGTGTGCATATATTTCTTTGAGAAAAATTAATTGGAAATTTATATATATTTTCTAGGAATTAATCTCAAATATGAGTGGTTTCATGAAGACACATGCATGCGCAACATGAATATAAAGGAATGAAGATGGAAATAATTCAAAGTGAAGATCATGGAGGACCCTACCTACCCACCACCTTAATGTACAAATTAAAGGCTAATGCACATGCTTAGGGAATTAATGGCTTCATGTACACTTAAATGATGATTAGTAGAAGCTAATGATTACTTGGCCTCCACACTTTCTCAAGGGTAGTTTGGTCATTCCCCAAATCATGGATTAGGGTTTCATGCTTGCATAAATAACCCCTTATGTTTCATGTAACCCTCCTCCTCTTCCTCTCTTTGTCTCTTTTTAGTTAGTTTTAGGCTCAAAATAAAACCAAGCTCTCTTCTTTCTTTTCATGGCTACTTGGCTATTTCTCTTTATGTAATTTTTTTATGCAACTTCAATGCATGTTCCTTTTCTTTTCATGCTTATTTACTTTCATGTTGTAGTTTAGATTTATCTTTCATGCAAGTAGAATAGTTTTTCTTTTTCTTGCTTTCATTTTCCTTTTCTTTTTCTTTCATATTGCAAGCTACATTTGTTGTTTTAATAACAAATATGAGAGGCTAAACCCTTTCAATTTGGGGGTAATGACGCTCTCTAATTATGTAGCTTCAACTATTTGTTGATTCATGCTCTCTTATTGTACTTAATGATGATGATAGAAATGATTTACTAGTTATTTTTGCTTTGAATTTGATAGCCTATATTGTTGACACCAAATAGGCTATGCTTAAACAATCACTGACACTAGTTGCCTCTTCATCAAAATATGTTTATGGCAAAAGAAAGTGATTTGAAATTAAAATCTGAT
Organism: Allium cepa; assembly: GCA_030765085.1. Taxonomy (NCBI): domain Eukaryota; kingdom Viridiplantae; phylum Streptophyta; class Magnoliopsida; order Asparagales; family Amaryllidaceae; genus Allium; species Allium cepa. The sequence goes on from CM060943.1 coordinate 193,982,568, forward strand.
GGTCTATATTTCTAATCAATAGTTAATAGGCCATACTTAAAATAGATTTCATTTTCATTTTCTTTGTCAAGTTTCATGAAAGTTAGTAAGTGCTTTAAAGGATGTGTTATAGTTTGATGGCTTATGTTGGCTAATAAATAACACAAATATGCCATACTTATGATAAGCACATCAGTTAAAACACTAACGACCATAAAAGAGAGATCATGATTTCATATGTGTTGAGCTACATGATCTAGAGAGTGGATTTATTTCCTAAATTGTCACCTAACTCTTATATTTGCTTCTCTTTTCTTTTAGTTAGTTCTCTAATTCTCTAGCTTAACTTTCACTCGACTTTGGTTTAATCATCAATTCCCTATAAATCGACCTGTATTCGCCACGTGCTACATTCGTACACCATGCGCTTGTAGTTATTTTTAAATTTAAATTCGTTCGAAGGTTTTCTAAACCGATAGAATTTTGTCGACGAACATCTATGCTGGCTAGGATTGATATTATACTTTCGAAATGGCTTTCTACACTATGCATTAGTAATAACATCAATGAATTTTTCCCGTATCAAGCATATTTGACTATCATAAGAAGAAATCTCCTCCAATTCTACGATTGCATTGTGTGTGTGGCGGGAGGTCTTATGGTAGTTTCATTTTCCAATAGTATATCAGATTTTCTTGTATAAATCTGTTTTATTTGAAAGCAACTATCTTTGTTTACTCATACCAGTCCCATGATTGACCCGGAGTTTATTGTTTCCTTTCTAAACTCTGGGTACCCACCATTTCTACACGGGCAGCCTAGTAGCAGGTTTTCCGTATTTTGGCTCTAGCTATATTTTGGAGTATTTTGGTTTGGAGATTATCAGTTTTTGGAGGCTCATACCTTGAAGACATTTTGGAAGCTTTTGGATCTCGAGGTGCTTAGTTTGGGATTCACTATCATTCTCTTTCTTTGAAGACTTTTGGCTTTATCTCTGGTTGTTCTATTATGACATTTTATTTGGAGTCGTGATTTATGTATTATGATACTTTGATGTTGTAAAAGATATTATGATGATGTTGTATCTATGATGTATTGCATGACATTCATTTTATTTCCGCTATTTTATATTCATCTAATGTTGTTATAAGCTCCATCTGACTGGAGTTCGATGTCTGAATCATTGACAGTCGAGTACAAGTGAGGTATTTGATGTCAATTTTCGAACGTTGGATTTCGGGTCGTGAAAGTTGGTATCAGAGCTAAAGGTTAAGTAAGAACTTTAGCTATGGAGTATAATACATTAGATGGCTCATTAGAGATAGGGTGAAGTATAACCTAGAATGAGTATAAGTGAGACTGAAAATCTCAAATTTTCTTAGTCTATTTCCTTTAACTTCTGATATTCCTTAAGATATCTCGTCCGATTATCTAAATCAATTTTTCTTACTAATTACAGATAGTAAGGATGAGCGGACGAAGAGGCAGAGTTGGGGGGCGAAGAAATGCCACAGCACCTAGCCAAGTTCCGTCTACAGCAGAAGCAGCTTTACCTACTCAGCATCAGCCGAATCTGTCTGATTTATATAAGAATTTCTCAAGGCTTGATGGTAAGCCATTCACCGGCAAGGTGATGATTGTTGAGGCCTAAGCATGGATTAGATCATGTGAGAAAATCTTTAAAGGGCTTAAGCTGCAGGATGATCAGATGCATCTCATAGCTACTTGGCAACTTCAAGATGAAGCTTTAGCATGGTGGGAGGCATTCATGATTGATGAGCCTGAAGATGAGTTTACTTGGGGGAGATTCAAGGAAGTATTTGAGAAGCGCTATATGCCATCAGCCGGGATTTCTCGTATGTACCAAGAATTCATGGACTTAAAGCAAGGGAGTTTGTCATTCGAGGAGTATCTCAACAAATTCAATGAATTGTCTCGCTTCGGTCCAGAATTTGTGAATACACCTTTGAAGAAGAATGAGAGGTTCATTCGTGGGATGAATAAAAAGTTCCACGAGAGGATGACTGGCCACGTCAAAGAATCCTTCTCAGATTTGGTTGATATGGGATACCGTTAAGCTACACTCGACATGCAAGAAGCACCGGTGGAGAAAGGAAATTCGAGCAATCAGAATTGGAAGAAGAGGAAATTTGGATGCAAGAAACCATGGCATGGTAAGGAGAAAAAGAAGAGCATCCAGGGAAGTGCAGCAGAGAATGTCACTTGTTATAATTTCTTGGAGAAAGGCCAGTATTCTAGCAGATGTACGAAGCCTAAGAAACAAGTCAGTCAATCCGCTTAAGCAAAGCCCAGAAAATGCTATTATTGTCAGAGAGTGGGACATGAAGTTAAAGACTGCCCAGTTATGAAGCAAGCTCAGATGGCAAAGTGTACTCGGTCAAAGACAAGCTTACATCTTCCAAAGCAGAAAAGGGGAAGGGAGTTCTGAAAGGTAATCTCACCATTTATGATAGCACTGTTAGAGATCTTTTTAACACTGGCGCTACACACAGTTTTATCTCTCAAAAAGCTATTAATGAATTGAATCTTGAACCCTATTTTGTTGATAAGCCTATATGTGTAAAGAATCTAGTTGGAGGTCCCGGGAATATTTGTCTTCGATGTAGAGATGTTCCTATCTCATTTTCTAGCCACCGATTCCCTATTGGTCTCTTTGTTCTTGATTTCAACGAGTTTGAAGTCTTACTCGGAATGGATTGGCTAGCAAAATATGAAGCCAAATTCGATTGCAATAATCGTTTGATTTCAATCAAAACCGAATTTGGAGATTTCATCGAGATTTCTTGTGAGGACCCTAGTCCTAAAAGGGAAGCGTTGATGCATAATTTGGGTTATCCTGAACCCAGCCTGGAGTCCATTCCTATTGTTAGAGATTTTCCAGATGTATTTGAAGAAGTGAAATCTCTACCTCCTCACCGAGAAATAGAATTCAGAATCGACCTTGTACCCAATGCTCGTCCTGTCGTTCATGCAAGTAGCAGGATGGCACCTAGGGAAAGGGTTGAATTAGTTGAGCAAACTAGGGATTTACTAGAGAAAGGGTTGATTCGGCCCAGTGTTTCTGAATGGAGCTCAGCCGTCGTATTTGTTGCTAAATCAGATGGATTTTTGAGGTTGTTTGTGGATTACTACGATCTCAATAAGCATACTCTCAAGAATAAATTTCCACTGCCCAAAATTGATGATTTATTTGATCAGTTGCACGGCGCTTGTTTCTTTTCAAAGATGGATCTAGCCCAAGGATTCCATCAACTACGAATCGCCGAAGACGGTGTTCATTGGCAGCTTTCAGGGGTCCCAGTATGTTCTACGAATGGTTAGTCATGCCTTTCGGGCTAACCAATGCCCCAACTTACTTTGTGGACCTAATGACTCGTGTGTTTTGGGATGTATTGAATAAATTTGTGTACGTATTCATTGATGATATTTTGGTCTATTCCAAGACCGAAGAAGAGCATGCCAAACACCTTAGAATCGTCTTTGAGATATTGAGGAGAAACATTCTATATGCAAAATTTTCCAAATGCCATTTCTGGGTCAAAGAAGTTAAATTTCTTGGCCATATTGTTAATGAAGAAGGGATTTCTGTTGATCCTAACAAAATTTCCGCTATTCTTGATTGGAGGAGACCTACTACCCCAAAGGAAGTACGAAGCATTTTGGGTTTAGCAGGTTATTATCAAAAGTTTGTTCAGGACTTTTCGAAGTTAGCTAGTCCATTGACCAAGCTAAACAATGAAGAATGCAAAGTTCATTTGGACTCCAAAATGTGACGAAGCTTTTGAGAAGTTGAAGAAGAGATTAACCACCGCTCCTGTTCTCGCTATTATCAACGGAAACCAGGGATAATCTGTTTATACCGATGCTTGCGGTGAAGGCTTGGGTGCAGTATTGATGCAGAATGGGAAGGTGATTGCCTACGCAAGTAGACAATTACGTCCTTATGAAAGAAATTATCCAACCCATGATTTGGAGCTTCTAGCTGTTATCTTCGCTTTGAAAATATGGCGACATTATCTTCTGGGTAAGAATATTTTCAGCTTTCTTAACATTCTACGAATTTAATTTAATTTAACTTAACAAATATACTTATTGAACTCTCTTTATTTCTAGGCGAAAATTCGAATTATTCACCGACCACAAATCTTTGAAATATCTCTTCACCCAGAAAGATTTGAATTTGCGACAACAATGTTGGTTGGAATTTCTTGCATCTTATGACTTAGATATTCTATATACGCCCGGAAAAGCCAATGTAGTTGCCGACGACTTGATTCGAAAGCATGCTATTCTTGCTCACCTTGTTATCGCTCCTAATCTTCTTAAGAGGATCACGAGCAAGCAGTATGAAGATGAGTTTATTCAGGGAATTTATAAAAGAATATGCCAAGAGAAGACACTAGTTTTGACATGGATAGTAGGGGAGTTATAAGGTTGAAAGGCAGAATATGTGTTTCAGGCTTCCCTGATCTGAAGTGTGAAGTTCTAGACGAATGCTACAAATCTAAGCTTTGCATCGATCCAGGAGTCAACAAGATGTATAGAGATATCAAAAGAACTATCTGGTGGAAAACGATGAAAAGGGACATATCTATATATGTTAGTCGCTGTGCTACTTGCCAACAAATCAAGAGCGACCAAAAGAAAATGGAGGGTTTAATTCAGCCTTTAGAGGTACCCAAGTGGAAATGGGACCAAGTATCGATGGATTTCATCGACGGTTTGCCTCGTACTCGGAAAGGCAATGAAGCAATTTGGGTCATTATAGACCGTTTGACTAAGACAGCTCACTTCTTTCCAGTGAAATCTTCCCACAAGACAGCTAGTTTAGCCGAATTATGTGTGAAAGAAATTGTCCGTCTCCATGGCATTCCTAGTAGCATAGTGAGTGATCGTGATCCGATCTTCACTAGTAGATTCTGGGAGGCGTTTCAAGACGCATTGGGAGCGAAGAGGAATTTCAACACTGCTTATCACCTAAAATCTGATGGGTAGACTGAGAGGATCAACCGAATCTTGGAGGACCTATTGCGAGCTTGTATACTTGATTTTGGTGGTTCTTGGGAGGACCATTTGCATCAGGTCGAGTTCTTTTATAACAACAGCTATCAGGCCAGTATTGGATGGCTCCTTTTGAGGCTATATATGGTTGTCCGTGTTGGTCACCGGCATGCTGGATTGAGGCAGGTGATAGACTCGTCCTTGGACCGGATATGATTCAAGAAGCCACCAAGAAAGTTGATTCTATTCGGAAGAAATTAAAGACAGCTCAGAGTCGTCAAAAGAGTTACTATGATCGTAGAAGACAGGATTTGGAATTCCAGATTGGGGACTTTGTCTTTCCTAAAGTATCTCATATGCGAGGTGTATTGATATTTGGGAAGACCGGTAAGCTAGCACCACGATAATTGGTCCTTTTCCTATTCTGGAAAGGATCGGTCCTCCAGCCTATCGAGTGCAGTTGCCTAGCTGGTTATCTGGTGTGCATGATGTATTCCACATTTCTAGCCTTCGGAAGTATGTGCACGATCCGGATAGCATTATTGAAGAAGCTGCCCAACAGGATCTCGAAATCACTCCTAATCTAACAGTCAAAAGATAACCGATAAAGATTGTGGATCGTGATGAGAAGCAATTGAGGAGGAAAGTTGTAAAGCTAGTTAAAGTTCAGTGGAGTGGCGATCCAAAGGACTGCACTTGGGAAACTAAAGATAATATGCAGAAATCCTATCCCAATTGCAGAGTGGATATCTTGGCTTAGCCGGTAAGCCATTTCCTTATTCTTTCTGAATTCGTATATTCTTTGTTTGTTTTTCTCTCTCTTTCAATTTCGAGGACGAAATTTTCTTAAGGAGGGGATATCTGTAACATCCCAAAATTTTCAATTAAAATAAACAATATATTTTAAACTCTTGGAATTTAATTTGAAAATAAATTGGGAAAATCTTAAACAAATAAAATAAGTGAAAATTTGATATGAATAAAATTCCAACTTTATTTTGAGTTTAAATTATTGAAATAATAAATGTTTTAAAAAATCATTTTAATTTAAAATCTTATATATATGTATATCACATATATGAGTAAAGTTGAATACACGTTGAAATTTAATTAAAATTTATTCAAGGTGAGTGAGTATAGAAAAGGGCATGAAAATTTATATTTCAAGTTTAAAATTTAAGTTTGAATTTAAATTTAATATAAATGTTTTAAAAATGAGTAGCATTTAAAATCATTGAGGGCTAAAATGTATAATGGTCAAAACAACTTTTCTTTCAACATTTTACATGTACGTATATATACAAAAGAATAAAGATATACATTTATTTTTAAAATGTATAAGATATAAATATAAAATTTATAAAATTCATTTGCTTTGTAAAAGTCAAAAAGGCTAAATATACATCCACATGGAAGGTGGGGTAGAATGATAACAAAAATCTAAAGCTTAAGATTTTCTTCTTACAAATGGCACAAACCATCATTGCATAAATAAATTAATCAAGTAAAAAATTTCAGAAAACTCTTCACCTTCCCAATTCAAATTTCTAAATCTCCTAATCTCTGAAGTTCAGTAACCAAAAGAGATTTTGCAATCTTTACTTCAACATTCACAAAGAAAAAAAAACAGAAAAAAGGGAAAACTGTCAAGTTTTTCTTCAATTCAATTCAAAAGTAAATCTGAAGTGTTTTCAAACTGTAGTCAGGTAAGTTTTGTTTTAAACTTTATAGTTTACAAAATTATGATTTTTAAAACCATGTTTTAACACAAGCAAATTTAAACTATAGATTTTCTTTAAAACAAGGTTTCGGGTTTCAGGGCAATGCAGTTTTTTTTAGGGAGAATTCTAAAGGCAAGTAACCTTTTTAATTTGAATTTGAAGTTGCAATATATAATGAAGCAAGAATTAAACAATAACATTCAATTACTTGCAAGAAAAAAATTCAAGATCCAAGATTTAAATTACTTCTGGTTTTTCTAGTTGCAGAAAATAAAAAGCTCTCTGTTCTATTAAAAATCAACTGTATGTAAATTAAAATTTTGGTTACTGATTAATTTAATGCATAAATACAACCAAGAGTGATCATAGATCCTAACCATCATTTGCAGATCTAAGTTTAAAAAAAATTAAAGTAGAAAAAAGAAGGGAAGTTGTAGGCCTTCATTTTCATCTCTATTTTGATAAAAAAACTGCCAGGAAACTCTCTGGAAACATGTGAGTAAACCCCTCTTTTCTTTTAATCAATTGTTGCTGTATGGATCCTTGAATGACTATGAAAGTTTATTCTTTGGTTTGCTTGCAAAAGTCTTGAATGTATGATAGAATTGTGGCCTGTGCATGTTGATTTTTGCAAGAATGCAATCCCTGTTTTAGTTTCAGGAAAACAAGAAACAAAACCTGTCAAACCCTTCCTTTCCCTCGGTCTCTATTTGATCTATATGTTAAACTATGGTTGGTCATGCCTTATGTTTCAGTTAACAAGTTGGAATTTTGTTTTTAAACTTGCATCATGTTCCAGTAACAACTCAAAGCTAGTTTTTTTGTAATTTTCTTTTACTGGAAACAGAATTATTTATAAGTATCAGGTTCAACAAAGTAAACCATTTCAAAATCCCAATCTTCTCTCCTTCATTTCTTCTGAAAGTAAATTGAAAACAAATTGGAGTTTTTGTTTAAACTTAAACTATGTTTTTCAGTAATGAACCAAGCAAGCTTTGAAATTTCCTTTTTACTGGAAACTATGAAAACACAGTTTCACCTAAGTTCTATGTTACAGGTTAAACCACATAAAAAAAAGTCTAATCTTACTTCCTCTTTACTTCTGAAAAGAAATGTAAACAAGTTAAAATTATGTTTAAACCTGTATTTTACTTCAGTAATGAATTTAAAGAAAATTATATATATAGTTTTTCCTGGAAACTATGCAATGCAGTACCATTCAACATTTCAAGAAATTCGAACTTCATACATTTTGATTTCATTAAAACCATGTGGATCCACTCTAAAAATGATGATTTTTGAAGCTAGAATCAAAAAAATTCATTGGATTTTCACTGGGAATTAGGGGTTGATCAGAAAAATGCAATTTCGTCAATTCTGGTGATCTATGAAATTATAGCTCTTGAGTTCGTTGTGGTAGCAACATGGAAGGTGCGAGATCATCATAAAAATATGAATATGAATTTTAAATCCTTAAATTTGTGATTAGAGATCGAACTAGGGTTTAAGAACCTATTGTTGGTCGCGACCGAAATTATGGTGCTGCACTATCCATAGGTGATCGGACTTCTCGTCAATGGTGCTAAATGCGGCGTAACACGATGACGAAGCTAAGGACCAAAATTGGTGACCAATAATGGTCAGGGGAGGCGGCGCAGGCAGTTTCTGGTGACATGCCTGATGGGTTGGTTTGCTTGTGTTGTCTCGATCCTTGCTTTCGAAATAAAATCATGTTCTGGGTGTTTGCATCGTCTTGGGGGATGGTGGGCGACTCGCTGGTGGCCGCAGCTCCGATCAACGGCGGCGAAGTTGGCTATGCACGTACACGTGGAGGGGTTGTGTGTCAGGTTGTTAAATTGGGGAAGTGGGGTGGCAGCTCAAAGCAGTACGTGGGGATTTAGGTGTGGAAACTCGAAGTCGAGCTCGAGTTGTTTAGCGTGGTATCGGGTTGATGTTAAAACTTAACCAAATTTTATGAAAAAATTGTCACTTGGGTCAATTTTGGCCTAAACTCGAATCAAGGGGATGTTGGCTCGGGGTAAAACTCGAAGCAGTGTCGGGTAGTCAATAAAACAGCAAGGGAACCTAGTTTTGACTAAATTTTGGAACTCAAGTTAAATGATTTTTTCTAAACCCACGCTTTAGAAATAAATGAGAGTTGTTAATGGAATATGAAGTAAATGATATTGAGTCCATTATTTAAAATTTATAAAGTTCAAATATATTTTAAATTGTATATTTTCCTTTAAACAAAAAGTTGCTTTAAAACCCAACTTAGTAAAACGTTTAATAGTAAGTCAAATATCAAGTGTTAACTGTAAAACCAAATTCATTTAAAATGGTGAAATAGTATTAACAATTAACGTTTTGTAATGATCTTATAATCGATAGTTAATTAATGAATAGTCAATCAATAAAAGTAATTAAACTTAATTAGTTAACAACTAAGAATTAAAATAACAAATTAAAGAATAATTTATTAATTAAGCCAATTTAATTAATTCACAATTAAGTAAAAATTAAACATTGGTTTAAAATAATTATATGATTAATTCACTTTAATCCGATCACCTTAATCAAAGATGAATGACCATCATCAAATATTCTGTACTTGATTGACATTTCTGTTGTGGTATTGTGATTGCTTTGTGATGAACTGTGATTTGTGATTTGTTCCTATATGTGTGTGAAACCGCTTTTGCCCGTAAAACGGCATTTAAACTTCGATGCGATAGGGAATCGGATTTCAGTTTGTTATCCGAAACCCACATCGAACCTCGACCGTGAATCCTTGTGATTGATACACCTACATGTTTTTAAATTGAGCGTTCACTATTCGGATTAGCCGGGAGAGGACCTTTGTGTCATATAACCCATTCCGAATACTGATTCGATGAAATGGGTAGCATTTGAAGACGGTGGTGAAGACCGGGTGTCTTCGAAAATGATAGGATAACCTATCGATTGTCTCTACACCGAGTTGCTCCGGTATAGGGATTCCCTAAGTGATGCGAAGTTCGATCGGGATTGTGGATACCCGGATTTGCAAGGGCTTCTTCCTTTATTGGACGAAGTGTCTTCGGTTCTGTTCGAACCCGAAACAGACTTGTATGGTCGTGTGTTTGACACTATACTTTGAGATATAAAGCTGATTTCTTTCAAATACACATCTGTTGGTGGCGGAGAATTTATTCTCTTAGATTAACACCCTTCTTTGAGACGTACGAGCTCAGAGGTTATGTAGTTGAAGGTTATCAACGATATACTCCTAATTTGGTAGTGTGGCATGGTAAGTTCTACTGTATGTTGATGATCATTTGTTGATCATTTATGATCAAAGCATGGCTTTCGTGTAAAGCGTAGCTTTGTGGACGAGACCTCATCAGACCTCACACCCCGGAAAGGGTCGAAACAGGAAAGATGCGGCAAGGTTATGAGGGTCGCGCCCTTTAGGGTATGTCATTTTCTTCTGGAAAAAGGTGGTGTCATGGTATGGGCCCAGATGCTTACCTATGTGGTTGCTTCAATCTCATCTACTGTGTGGTTGTTTCTTTGTGATGGAGGGCCCTCAGATAAAGGTCCCAAAGGACCGGGGAATGGCATAGTCGTGTAGTAGTTACCTAGTTATAGAGGTAACCCAGCCTTGTGTATGTAGAGAACTGGTTAAGTTCTCGGGACGTCCAGCCAGAGGCGTACCCATGTGGCGTAGGAAGTTCCTTAGCCTGACCATTTGTTGGAAATCCAATTCCCAATACGAACCCCATACGGTTTTAGTTGTATTACCTGCCATTTACTTATGGTGGTCACCACCGTTTATATGGTAGCTATAGTAGGCATAGTTTGGAATGTCTATGCTAGCTAGGATTGATATTATACTTTCGAAATGGCTTTCTACATTATGCACTAGTAATAATATCAAAGAATTTTTCCCGTATCAAGCATATTTGACTATCATAAGAAGAAATCTCCTCCAATTCTGCGATTGCATTGTGTGTGTGGCGGGAGGTCTTATGGTAGTTTCATTTTCCAAAAGCATAATGGATTTTCTTGTATAAATCTGTTTTATTTGAAAGCAACTATCTTTTTTTACTCATACCAGTCACATGACTAACCCGGAGTTTATTGTTTCCTTTCTAAACTCTGGGTGCCTACCATTTCTACACGGGCAGCCTAGTAGCAGGTTTTTCGTATTTTGGATCTAGCTATATTTTAGAGTATTTTGGTTTGGAGATTATCGGTTTTTGGAGGCTCATAGCTTAGAGACATTTTGGAAGATTTTGGATCTCGAGGTGCTTAGTTTGGGGTTCACTATCATTCTCTTTCTTTGAAGACTTTTGGCATTATCTCTTGTTGTTCTATTATGACATTTTATTTGGAGTTGTGATTCATGTATTATTATACTTTGATGTTGTAACAGATATTATTATGATGTTGTATCTATGATGTAATGCATGACATTCATTTTATTTCCGCTATTTTATATTCATCTAATGTTGTTATAAGCTCCATCCGACTGGAGTTCGATGTTTGAATCATTGACGGTCGAGTACAAGTGAGGTATTTGATGTCAATTTTGGAACGTTGCATTTCGGGTCGTGACAACCATCGAGCGCTCCTTCCATGCACAATCATATCCATAATATAAAGCTTTCCGAAGACATCTAGAAAGGTGATAACATACCCTAATTGGGTGCGACCCACTTAGCCTTGCTGCATCTCCCCTGTTTTAGTCATTCCCGGTTGATGAGTTTCGAGGCTAAGCATTACCTTTTCAAGAACAATTTTACTTAGAATGCTCATCGTCCTCCAATGATAATGTTCTGATAGCATTCGTCCATATAAGTTGTCCTGGGTCTGGACAAACCGAATCACTATCTTCATCTTCTTTACGGTATTCATTCGTTATGTTCAAACCGGATCGAAGTGGTTTTTGGATAATTAAATCTGATCTCGGTCTCTTCGAGACAATCAACGAAATTGGCCAATATTTTTAGTCGGATATTTAACTAACAATAACATCAATAAGAAGTCACTAAGTCCAATTTTATAAATTTCCATATATTTATTTCAAACATTTTCACCATGATATATATATATATATATATATATATATATATATATATATCCAATCTCTTTAATGTTCTGTATTTGAAAACAATTTCAACACTTGTATTCATAACAGGATATTTTGCCATTCAATACTTAGAAATATTTTCAACTTTCCTTTTTATAACACCTAGATATCATTTCTATTCCGAATCATTTCCAACTAAAAATATTTTCCAAAACCTTCCTTCCAATACTTAGGAAAATATTTATGCGTATATTATCCAAAAATCATTTTAATATTAAACTTGGAATATTATAAGTCTTCAAATTTTTTAATAAATTCTTCTTACGATTTCCAAATTGATTATAGCTTTTTATAATCCCAACCCACCATTTATAACTCCTTTAAATGATTTCAAGTCACCGCATCCAACATTGGAAATCTTCTTAAGTTTTTAACATTCCATTTATAGGATTTTTCTTATAAGCCCCCATTGTGACGCCCCAACTCTATACTCACGCTAGCCAAGGACACTACGGAGTAATGTCGTCAACTAGCATGAAGAATAAGGCTGTTGAGGAGCGACCATCCCTGTAATTGCTTTGTGAGAGCACCGATATGTTAGATAGTGTAACATGTATTTCATTTCAGGAGGAAATCCGACATACCGATACAAACTCAAAACTACTACACAGTGGCTACAATATCTTAGGAAATAAATATAGAAATAAGCATAACACAAATCAGTTACGGAAGTTCATATCTCTAAGGTGGAAACAGATATGAATATAACATATGAAAGTGTGTACATCAGAGTAGTGGTCAAATAAGATCCATAATAACACAAAAGAATAGATACAAGTACTACACAAAAGAATATGTATACATCAAAGAGTCTCTATCTCTAATGTATATCAACAGAAACTACAAATCTAATGTAGTTAAACAAAAGTCAGATGATGGCCCCATATAAAGAGTCAAGCAGAAGCACCTGTAACATCTCGATCTAACCCGAGTATTATTTAATAAGAAAATAATAAACGGATCAATCTAGCTATAAATATAAGATAAAATGGTATAGCATAAGAGATAGGACAAAAGCGTATGATAACCGTAAAGCAATACTGTGATAAGTATGTAATTGACAATCAACCAGAGATTAACCAATATCACAAGAATCTTCTCAAAGATAAAAAAGAATGTCATACTCTTTATTTTTATTCACCAAGTCACAAATATTGGCAAACATCACAATGCCAATTGTAAAAGTTGTTGAAACTCAAATTCACCAATGGCTACAAATATTGATAGAACTTATCAATGTAATCACAAAATTGGTGAAACACAAATTCTAGAAGTCATCAATAGAAATCCAGAAATCACAAAAAGGAGGTGGCCTATCACAAAACGGGAGCATGAAAACTCACCAACACGTGTATCACAAAATGAAACGCTATTCCATGGTTGCAAACCATTAATTTTTTAGCCGAAGCTCCACAAAACGGTCCGAAGACCATGGGTCGCTACCCCACCAATTTTGAGCCGAAGCTCCACAGAAACAGGGTTTAGTCTCCCTAGCAGACAAAGAGACATCCCATATTGCTAGTCTAAATCAAAAAATGATCATTACCGATCATCAAGAAGTGTCAATTACACTAAGCTAGTAAATAGATGAGTTTAGCTTCATGTCCCATAACCACTGGCTTAACTTAAATATTTACGAACAAACTGTACATTTCCACTCGAGAATTGTCACAATAGTTTCAATCGAACAAGTCCAAAAATTAACCGACGAAGTAAACACATGCATTTCATACCACTTGTTTTACCAAGCCGTTTAATTAGATTTATCAGAGGAATGAGGTAAAGGTTTGTATATAATAATAGTTTGGAAAACGGTTGAAGAAACAAGTTTTGTAATAAAATAGTGTCGATATCGTTCTGATGAAAGAGTTTTGATATTTACTACTAGTATAGAAACCTTTGTGTTTTCAAAGTGACAAATCATAGAAATGATTGTAAAAACAATCAATCACCAAAATTCACATTCAAAACCGTGAATCAAATCCATAAAAATCAATACCGAATCCATCCAAATGGATATTCCCAAAACTTCCAAATAAAGGAAGTCATCAAAGTCGATAGATGATAACAATAAGTCAGATCAACCTGAATCGATTAAAATTGGAAACCCAAAAAACTTAGGCAAATTGGGCTGAGATAAGCAGATTCAGACATCTGAAAATAATGATTCAGACGTCTGAAACTGGAAAATAAATGTTTTCCAGAACGTAATTCAGACGTCTTAGTCATTAATTCAGACGTCTGAAAATAGCTAATTTTAGCCTATTTGCTCTCGGGTTGATCATGAGCAATTTCAGGCGTCTGAAATTTATAATTCAGACGTCTGACCTGGGGAATGAAATTTTTCCCAGAACAGTATTCAAACGTCTGAATCATTTGTTTCAGACGTTTGAAACTGAAGATTGGGGTATTTTCTCCCCTAGGCCATTGATGGCCAAATTATATCGGTAGCAATTGGATGAGTGACGATTACGAGGGGTTTACGCCAAACGACCACCCAACTTTAAAGACTCACCAATACACTCCGATCAACATGTCCAACATCCATATAAGGTTTTTCACAGATTTTGTTTTCAAAGCACCAAAAATTGGAATATTCACCAAATCAATCCAAATCAAATGAACACGTAAAGATGTTAGGAATTCATACCTAACAATCAAAGATAACTATAGACTTGGATGTGAGATAAAAATCTCACCTTTTTCACAAAAATAAGGATGGAGAAGCTATAGAGCAAGGCAAGAACAATCACTCTTCAATTCCAACCTAAGAAGCTTGAATCTAAGCTTAAAAGAAAAACATTTCCTAAGTTAGACTTTAGGGATTTCTGAAATTGAAGGTAGAATGAGTTGGAGAAGAAGAAGAGGATGCTTACCAATAGCTTCTCTTTGAATTTGGAGTTAGAACTTGGATTTGCAATGGAACTAGGGCTTAGGAATTCTAGTTATTTTTCTCTTCCCCCATTTTTACGAAAGCTTGGAGTGTTAGGAAATGAAAGTGAATGAAGAGAAGGGAGAGTGGAGCTAGAGTTAATAGTTTAGGCTAACCCAAACCCAAAGCCCAATGTGCAAAGGTCAAATTTTAACTAGCTCCAAACATATCGAAGTTTATACTCAAAAAGGTCGCAAACGACATTTTGAACTCAATGGAAGTAGTCCCGAGTCCTAATTCGATCGTTTGCAAAAAGTAGCATTTCGGACTGTAATCCGACTAATGATGTTATATTTAAATAAAATATTAAATACACAATCGTAAAATATGCGGGTTGTTACACACATCTTTAAAATAAACCTATTTACACATCTCGAGAGAATTTTGTAAATAAATTTTAAATCATTTCAAACTATATATATATGGCATTTTTAAAGAATATTATTTTATTTTTATTTTAAAGTATGTTTTAAGTTGTTATTTAAAATATCAAACATTTTGATAAACCATCAATAACTCATTTAAAATGAAACAAATCAATTTACAAAGCTGATTATAAAAGTTAAAATTTTTATTTCAATAAATATTAAATATTTGAAAATCCATTTTTTTAAAATATTCCAATACTAACTAGTTTAAAATTTCATAGTTTAAATAATAAAGTTTCCCCTTTTAAATGAGCTTAACATCTTAAGAAAAAATATATATTTTAAAATCTCAATGGCATATTTAATTTATAATTTTCGCTCAGTTCAACAATATCGATTCATTGTCGATTTCCTAACCATTCCCATTTCAAAAATAGAATCTACTATTTTTCTCCACCATGTTTCTATATTCTACTATAAATTTATCTTATGAATTCATATTTCCAATTATCATCTGATATCGAATTCCTTTATTTATAAACATCGTTTATCAATTTTATAAACCCTTTGGCTTTATCTTTTCTTTTTTTTAAAACAAATCATATTTATAAAAATCTATTATAAAAATTCAATTCTTATAAATTCCATTTATACTTTTAATCTGTTTTAAATATTGATTTTAACCCCTTTTTATATTTTCAGAATATCATTTATAAATCCTCTTATATAATTCATTTTCAAAAATCTCCATTTATTAATTCGCAATTGTTAAGTATAGCCAAAGTCAAATATATTTTTCTGATTCAATTCCTTTAAAATAACTCCAATTCTAATATATATAATTTTATGTCAAATTCCTTTTTTATTCCACAAATATTAAAAATATGTTTATAGTATTTAAATTATCAAAAATCAAGCCAGTGCTATAATAACATCCAATTCAATCACTATAATAATCTATAATAGATTATTCAACACAAATCATATTAAATTTGAGGAATCCAGTTGTGTAACAACCCGATATTTTCGTCAATTTTCAAATTGAAGTTTTTTAAAAAAAAAAAATTTTTTTTTTACAAATGATTATAAAGTTTGAGGGGCTTTGATTTTTTTTAATAGTGGTTCATTTGTTTTGGTTTCGGTCCAAACTTTGGTTTTCAGTAGTTTGTTGATAAACGTTCGATCTCTGTAGTGTTTACTTGGTTTTCCATAGCGTAGAATTAAGAACAATGCTATCAGAAAGTGTGAATAAATTGCACTTACTATTAAACAAACAAGCTAAACCCTTAACTAAATTATTTATTAAATATAAACCAGCCCAACCAAACTGCCTCTCCCATTTCAGCCCAAACAACTCATTTCAAATTTTCAGCCCAGCCCACAATCTCCCTTTACCTTTTCTTCGACTTAAACCTGACCCCCTTTTAAATTTTTCCCTCATTCGAAAACCCTACACCGAAACAAACGCGAATAAACGAAATTAATGGCGGCCCCCTTTTTATTTTTTTCTTCAATCGTTCGCCCCTCTTCTCAGTTCGTCTCCAAAACTTGGGGCTTCTTCGATCGATCGTCACTTCGACTTTGCTATGGCTGCTAGGGTTTGCGGCCACTTGATTTAGCTCGCCGTTGCTTCGATTCAGGTGAGTAAAGTTATTTACTCACATCTAGTTCAGACTCGGGTTCGTAGAGTTTTAATGCTGTTTTTTTTTGTTTGAATTCTTCAAGTGATTTGCTCGGCCATTAGATTTTTGCTTGAACGATGGGATGATTTTTGATTTGTTCATTTGTTATGTGTTGCTCCATGAATTTGAATTTTGCTCCGTTTATTTCTCATACGACATGTTCATCATTCGTTTCCATCTTGCGTTTGAATTTGACTTCGACTTGTTACCCTCTTGACATTGTTCCAATTTATGCTGGCTTTGACTTGTTCATCATGTCCTTATGATTTCTGATTTTATTCAAAACTTGACTCATGGCTTCACAATTTTTACTGTATATTTGTGTCACTCCACGTATATATATACATATATGGATGCATATATGTGTGTGATGGCTCTGGAATCAATTCTGGTTGTTTATGTATATACACGATGCACTTGAAATTGTTCATGCCTCTGTTTCATGTATTTGTCACTGAATATCGACCATTATGTTGGTGTTTACATTTGCGGTCTTAATTTCATGATCAAATTGCTGTCCTTGTGCATATTATTGTTTTGTATTCCTGAAGCTTGTTGTGTTGTTGTTGTCAGCATTTGAAGTCTGGTACGAGTTTGAATCCACTTGTATGTGTTGCATTGTTTTCATACTTTGAGTTAAGCTGTGTACTTAATTACCCATTCTGGTCTGCATTGTGCTTCGAGTTGAATGACAGTTTCTTTGAGTCATTTCATTTCCAAGTCTAGTTCAATATATTTTCATGTGTGTTCGAGCTTGTGTTGCATAGCTGTTGTACGTTGAAGTCCATTGTCTATCCTCAATTCGGGTTGCTTGTTGACTTATCATGTAAGTGGTTTACCGTTGCATTGTAACATGCGTTCTCTGGCTTCACTCTAAGTCTGATTACATTACTTTGTTGGGCTGCATGCTCCAGTGTTCATGTTAACTCATCTGAACTTGTGATCTACACTGTTCTGGGTTCTGAAACTTTTACTTACATCCATACTTGTCCGGTTGCTTCTGTTATTTGAGTCTTGTTCCATGTTTTTATATTGCATGCAGTCATGTTTGCATAGCTAGTGTGCATGTCTGGTTTTGTGGTGTCATGTGGACATTGATGTTTGATGGGTCTGCACTGGTGTTGCTTGTCTTATTTAATTATTGTTGTCTTGGTTGAGTGTATACATGTCTGGTGCATTTAAAACTTTGAACATGCCTCTGGATGGTATGGTCTGGTACCTTTGTTATGGTAGTCTTGTTATACTTGCGTGTTTGTTTTACATTCACCACTTTGAGTCAGTTGCTTCGAGTTCCACTTGAGTCTGTCCTTATTACAGCCCTTGTGTGTTATTGTAGCATTGACTTTATTGGCTTGTTTTCATGTATGCTCTAGTGGTAGCTGCACTTGTTTACTTTGTATTGCGTATTTAATATGCAGATACTTGGCCATTTTACAATCTGTAGCATTGCATTGACTCATACACCTCTGGTTCATTTTGTTCATGTGCAGATTGTTATGTACATTCTCTTGTGTACATACTGCATATTCACTATGTTGGAGCCTTTTCACTACTGTCACTTACTTATGGCATTTGTTTGGACTGTGAATTTTTATGCATTGGCCTTTGTGCTTTGTTGCTATTTCTGTTTATGCCGTTGTGGCGAGGCAGTGTACGCGTGCGTGCACTGCAGCCACACGGTATTGAGTTTTTGGGTACGTCATCACTATAGTGGCAAGGCAGTGCACGCAAGCGTGAACTGCAGCCACACGGTATGGTTTTGTGATATTCTATTTTGTTTTGATTTATTAATCTTTTGCGTAGTTCATGTGCTGTAGTGGCGAGGCAGTACACGCGTGCGTGTACTGCAGCCCTACTCATCTTAATGTTTTAATTGATATTCCAATGGTCTGAACTGTTTTGTTTATTTCAATTCAATGTTCTGAATTGCATTCTGATTTGGTTTAATTACTGTCGTCTATTCATTATTTGATTATTATTGCTTCTGTGCACTAATAACTGAGTTTGAATTAGACTGACCCGAGTATTATTTTCTTTTGAATTTAATACTCGGGTCAGACCGAGTATTTCAGGTTGTAGATATTCTGCTTTGGGTTGCTGCTAGAGCTATGAAGTTCTTTCATATCTTTTGGAGTAGTCGTCGTTATTTGTAGTAGTCTGTATGATTGTATAGGAAGATATGTATTCATGTATATTATATACGTTAATGTACTTGTATATGTAACTTCCTGAGTCGATTGTTGTAGTTGTATCATATGTACCGTGTCAAATGTATTGTAACTGACATCAGTTATTGTATATACGAGAATTTCTGTTTTATCTGTGTTATTATTTTATATTTAATGTTCTAAACTATTATGAACCATCGTAGTTCGTTTTATACTGGAATTGGGGTATTTCGATGGGAGAAAATAAACCAGAGATGAAAAATGAAAGAATATATATATCACTCCTATCGAGATAACCAATACTAGTGTAAGGCCAACTATTGATGGCCGCTCCTCAACAGCCTTATTCTCCGTGCTAGTTGACAGCACTACACCGTAGTGTTTTTGGCTAGCGTGGGTATAGAGGTGGGGCGTCACAGCTTGGTATCAGAGCCTGGGGTTTAGAACAAATATAAAACATAACTTAGATAGTACATGTGTTACAACTATTCGTCGACGTTTTATCTCTCATATTTGCAAATGATTATCTTTGATCGTTAGGTATGAATTCCTAACGCTTATTCGTATGCATTTGATTTTTGATTCTTGTGTTTTCGGCTTTGATTTGATTTAGCCGATGATTGATTTTGTTCGAATCTCAGCGATTCCGAACTTGATATTTTATGTTTTCCTCGGATTGATTTCCATTCGACTTCGGTCACTTGTTTTTGAGAAATTTCTAAATTCTTGATTTCCAAGACTCTGACTTGGTTTGCCGTTGAGTCCTTTGATGATGATGTTGAATCGTTTTATGCTCTATTATGGCCATTAATTGTTGACTTCGGCATTGACTTGATTTTTATTTTTTGTTGGAGTCATTTATGCATTTATGCTCGTTTTGTTTCATTATTCCATTTGTCAATCGATTCTTCTTGTCCGATTAGTTGTTGTCATCTTTGTCGACTTTGAAAACTTCTATTTTTGGAATTTTTGGATATTCCTACTTTGATCGATTTAGAATCGAATTATTTGGATTTTATTCACATCTTCGAATGTGAATTTTAGTGAATTGATTTGGTTTCCAAATTTAATCGATTTTTGATTATTTCTCGATTTGTTGCTATCATTTATTAGCAACTTTGATGACCATTTCTTCGGAATTTTTGTGAACATACCCTTCGATGAATTCGGTATCGATTTCTTTGGATTCTATTCACGTCTTCGTATGTGAATTCTTGTGATTGATTGTTTCTGCAATCATTTTTGTGATTTGTCACTTTAAAAATATAAATGTTTCAATACTAGTAGTAAATATCAAAACTCTTTTATCAAAATGTTTTCAACTCTATTTTCAATATCAAAATCTTTTCCTAAAACCATTTTCCGATCTATTAGTATATACAAACCCTTATTTTCACTCGTATGAGAAATCTAATTAAACGGCTTAGCAAAACAAGTGGTATGAAACACTTGCGTTTACTTCGTCGGTTAATTTTTGGACTTGTTCGATTGAACCACTTGTGACATTTTTCTAGTGAAGATCTACAATTTGTTCGTAAATATTTAAGTTAAGCTAGTGGTTATGGGACATGAAGCTAAACTTTTATATTCACTAGCTTAGTGTAATTGACACCCCTCGTTGATCATGATGATCGTTCTGATGGTCGGACTAGACACCACTTGTGTGGTTCCATTCACACATACCTTTCTGCTTTTTGGTTAGTCTTGACCTCAATCTGTGTGATTCTATTCACACATGTGGGGTAGCTCCCCATGGTCTTCGGACCGTCATGTGATAGGCCTCTTTCCCTTTTTCTGTGATTTCTAGATTACTTATGTTGATTTCTGGAAATTTTATGCTTCACCTATTTTTGTGCATTGGTGAATTCATAAGTTATTAATTTGTCATGAGTACAAATTTGGGGTATGATACCTCTTTGGATCTTTGAGAAGATTCTTGTGATATTGATTATCTCTAATCGGTTGATCTCCTGTTGATCATTATTTACATACTTATAGTAGTATGTCAGTATGGGTATTTCATATTTATGCCATACCTCTTATCGGTTGATCTCCTGTTGATCATTATTTACATACTTATAGTAGTATGTCATTATGGATATTTTATGTTATGCCATATCTTTTATTCTATGTCATACTCCGTTTGGGTTTTCATACTCCGTTCGAGTTTTCATACTCCGTTCGAGTTTTCATACTTTCATCTTGTGATTTCTGGATTTCTTGTGATGATTTCTAGAATTTGTACTTCACCAATTTTCGTGATTTCTATTGATAAGTTTTATCAATTCTAGTGCATTGGTGAATTCGTGTGTTATTGACTTGTTATGAATACAAGTTTAGGGTATGATATCCCTTTCTATCTTTGAGAAGATTCTTGTGACATTTTTGATGAACGAAAATTCATTGGTATTATATTTTGATGCCAATTATTTCGATGAAATTTTGACGTATGTCGAAGTTGCTACTGACATTGCTATTTTAATCACGTGTTTTAGAAATTTGTTATTCTTCAAAATATTTCAAAATATAAATCAAAATTGTTTTCAAAATTTTTACGATTTGCGCTTTCAAAAGAATGAGGAAGCGAATTAAACGTTTCAGAAAAATCGAGGACTATGACCC
Organism: Allium cepa; assembly: GCA_030765085.1. Taxonomy (NCBI): domain Eukaryota; kingdom Viridiplantae; phylum Streptophyta; class Magnoliopsida; order Asparagales; family Amaryllidaceae; genus Allium; species Allium cepa. The sequence goes on from CM060943.1 coordinate 194,004,196, forward strand.
CTTTCTTTTACTGATTCGCTTAATTCCGGACTTGTCCGTTTGAGAACGTAAAATGTTATTTATTTAAAATACACAATTTTGCACTTTCAAGGAAACGATGAAGTGAATTAAACGATTTAGTAAAACTCGTGGTTATGGGTCATATGCGTTTGCTATTTCGGTTAATTTCGGACTCGTTAATTGAAAATTTGTGATTTTTGATTATCGTTTTGATAATTGGATGTTTATGATTTCTGAGTTATCGTTTTTGATAATCATATATTTATTGTTTCTAATTATCGTTTGTGATAATTAGATATTTTTAGTTTGATTATCATTTGTGATAATTAAACATTTGTGATTTGAGATTTCTGAATTATCTATTGATAATTAGATTTTGTTGATAATTTGTGAATTTCTTTTATGAAATTAAAAGATTTCTTTGGCGTTTATATTGTACTACGCCGGTGTACCGACTCAATTTTCTGCTATTCATGATGTTTTCCACGTCTTCCAATTACGGAAATGCCTTAGGGATTTCCAATTTCTATTCTTGAGCAATCTTATATTCACATCATTGCTTCGGGGGTGTAGCACCTTCGAAATATAGATGTTTCTCTTGTTGAGATTCTCAATGGTTCTCAAATTCTATGGATTTCTCTTAGGAATCCAAAGAATTCATCGAGCAAACATGTTCAGGCTTACTCTTTCATGCTCTATATGGTGAACTTTCTATTTCTAACTTCTTTATTGTATGATGATGTTCTTTATGGTTGTTACCATTTGTCCATTTGTTCCTTAAGATTGCGAGGACGCAATTTCTTTAAGGAGGGTAGTCTGTAACAACCCGATATTTTCGTCAATTTTCAAATTGAAGTTTTTAAAAAAAAAAAAAAATTTTTTTTACAAATGATTATAAAGTTTGAGGGGCTTTGATTTTTTTTAATAGTGGTTCATTTGTTTTGGTTTCGGTCCAAACTTTGGTTTTCAGTAGTTTGTTGATAAACGTTCGATCTCTGTAGTGTTACTTGGTTTTCCATAGCGTAGAATTAAGAACAATGCTATCAGAAAGTGTGAATAAATTGCACTTACTATTAAACAAACAAGCTAAACCCTTAACTAAATTATTTATTAAATATAAACCAGCCCAACCAAACTGCCTCTCCCATTTCAGCCCAAACAACTCATTTCAAATTTTCAGCCCAGCCCACAATCTCCCTTTACCTTTTCTTCGACTTAAACCCGGCCCCCTTTTAAATTTTTCCCTCATTCGAAAACCCTACACCGAAACAAACGCGAATAAACGAAATTAATGGCGGCCCCCTTTTTATTTTTTTCTTCAATCGTTCGCCCCTCTTCTCAGTTCGTCTCCAAAACTTGGGGCTTCTTCGATCGATCGTCACTTCGACTTTGCTATGGCTGCTAGGGTTTGCGGCCACTTGATTTAGCTCGCCGTTGCTTCGATTCAGGTGAGTAAAGTTATTTACTCACATCTAGTTCAGACTCGGGTTCGTAGAGTTTTAATGCTGTTTTTTTTGTTTGAATTCTTCAAGTGATTTGCTCGGCCATTAGATTTTTGCTTGAACGATGGGATGATTTTTGATTTGTTCATTTGTTATGTGTTACTCCATAAATTTGAATTTTGCTCCATTTATTTCTCATACGACATGTTCATCATTCGTTTCCATCTTGCGTTTGAATTTGACTTCGACTTGTTACCCTCTTGACATTGTTCCAATTTATGCTGGCTTTGACTTGTTCATCATGTCCTTATGATTTCTGATTTTATTCAAAACTTGACTCATGGCTTCACAATTTTTACTGTATATTTGTGTCACTCCACGTATATACATACATATATGGATGCATATATGTGTGTGATGGCTCTGGAATCAATTCTGGTTGTTTATGTATATACACGATGCACTTGAAATTGTTCATGCCTCTGTTTCATGTATTTGTCACTGAATATCGACCATTATGTTGGTGTTTACATTTGCGGTCTTAATTTCATGATCAAATTGCTGTCCTTGTGCATATTATTGTTTTGTATTCCTGAAGCTTGTTGTGTTGTTGTTGTCAGCATTTGAAGTCTGGTACGAGTTTGAATCCACTTGTATGTGTTGCATTGTTTTCATACTTTGAGTTAAGCTGTGTACTTAATTACCCATTCTGGTCTGCATTGTGCTTCGAGTTGAATGACAGTTTCTTTGAGTCATTTCATTTCCAAGTCTAGTTCAATATATTTTCATGTGTGTTCGAGCTTGTGTTGCATAGCTGTTGTACGTTGAAGTCCATTGTCTATCCTCAATTCGGGTTGCTTGTTGACTTATCATGTAAGTGGTTTACCGTTGCATTGTAACATGCGTTCTCTGGCTTCACTCTAAGTCTGATTACATTACTTTGTTGGGCTGCATGCTCCAGTGTTCATGTTAACTCATCTGAACTTGTGATCTACACTGTTCTGGGTTCTGAAACTTTTACTTACATCCATACTTGTCCGGTTGCTTCTGTTATTTGAGTCTTGTTCCATGTTTTTATATTGCATGCAGTCATGTTTGCATAGCTAGTGTGCATGTCTGGTTTTGTGGTGTCATGTGGACATTGATGTTTGATGGGTCTGCACTGGTGTTGCTTGTCTTATTTAATTATTGTTGTCTTGGTTGAGTGTATACATGTCTGGTGCATTTAAAACTTTGAACATGCCTCTGGATGGTATGGTCTGGTACCTTTGTTATGGTAGTCTTGTTATACTTGCGTGTTTGTTTTACATTCACCACTTTGAGTCAGTTGCTTCGAGTTCCACTTGAGTCTGTCCTTATTACAGCCCTTGTGTGTTATTGTAGCATTGACTTTATTGGCTTGTTTTCATGTATGCTCTAGTGGTAGCTGCACTTGTTTACTTTGTATTGCGTATTTAATATGCAGATACTTGGCCATTTTACAATCTGTAGCATTGCATTGACTCATACACCTCTGGTTCATTTTGTTCATGTGCAGATTGTTATGTACATTCTCTTGTGTACATACTGCATATTCACTATGTTGGAGCCTTTTCACTACTGTCACTTACTTATGGCATTTGTTTGGACTGTGAATTTTTATGCATTGGCCTTTGTGCTTTGTTGCTATTTCTGTTTATGCCGTTGTGGCGAGGCAGTGTACGCGTGCGTGCACTGCAGCCACACGGTATTGAGTTTTTGGGTACGTCATCACTATAGTGGCAAGGCAGTGCACGCAAGCGTGAACTGCAGCCACACGGTATGGTTTTGTGATATTCTATTTTGTTTTGATTTATTAATCTTTTGCGTAGTTCATGTGCTGTAGTGGCGAGGCAGTACACGCGTGCGTGTACTGCAGCCCTACTCATCTTAATGTTTTAATTGATATTCCAATGGTCTGAACTGTTTTGTTTATTTCAATTCAATGTTCTGAATTGCATTCTGATTTGGTTTAATTACTGTCGTCTATTCATTATTTGATTATTATTGCTTCTGTGCACTAATAACTGAGTTTGAATTAGACTGACCCGAGTATTATTTTCTTTTGAATTTAATACTCGGGTCAGACCGAGTATTTCAGGTTGTAGATATTCTGCTTTGGGTTGCTGCTAGAGCTATGAAGTTCTTTCATATCTTTTGGAGTAGTCGTCGTTATTTGTAGTAGTCTGTATGATTGTATAGGAAGATATGTATTCATGTATATTATATACGTTAATGTACTTGTATATGTAACTTCCTGAGTCGATTGTTGTAGTTGTATCATATGTACCGTGTCAAATGTATTGTAACTGACATCAGTTATTGTATATACGAGAATTTCTGTTTTATCTGTGTTATTATTTTATATTTAATGTTCTAAACTATTATGAACCATCGTAGTTAGTTTTATACTGGAATTGGGGTATTTCGATGGGAGAAAATAAACCAGAGATGAAAAATGAAAGAATATATATATCACTCCTATCGAGATAACCAATACTAGTGTAAGGCCAACTATTGATGGCCGCTCCTCAACAGCCTTATTCTCCGTGCTAGTTGACAGCACTACACCGTAGTGTTCTTGGCTAGCGTGGGTATAGAGGTGGGGCGTCACAAGTTGGATCACTCCAACCTGTTTCCTTGCATCCACAGATGTTGATAAAACATAAAAGTACCAATCCCACTCACAGGGGGATATCGTGGTAAATCGAGTAATCCGCTATTATGCGAGACACATAGGGTCTCATCCACTATAATGTGCATGAATATCACTCTAAATACTAGTGTGTGTGTGTGTGTGTGCCTATATATATTACTATATATATTTAACATTCAACAGATAGAAAATTCTTATAAATTCAACCAAGCATCCAATATTTATTTTAACTATTTAAAATTGAATTGAAAATCCAAATGAGTGAGAATTTTTCTCACCTTGTCTTTTATTTGCAGACCATTCCAATCTCGACTTGTTTTAACATATTTTTGGACCTCGTATATAAAAGAAATATTTATTAATTACTATACGGGATAATTAATTAATTATAAAGTCTAATTTAATAAAATTTTAAACTAAAACCTTCCCCCTAAACCTTAAATGAGATGAACGCATGCGCGCCATCCCCCCACATGCGCTCAACCCCTAGATTGCATCGACTTTCCCCCACATCCAACGACCATCGACTTTGCCTAACCAGCGACCATCGACTTCGCGACTGCTGTCCACAGTTGAATGTGAGAACCATAACCCCACCACCAATCGAACCCGCCGCTTCGCCAAACCAAGCTCGAACTGCCCCTGTTTGCGCACACCATAAGCCAACGCGTGCGCATGCACCATCTCCAAAGATCGATGCCCGTAGTTCCGCCATCGCCTTGTGCCCTCGAGCTCGCCGACAACGTAAATCAAATTCAAACACCACCGGTACTTCGTTTGCCTCCTCCAAGTCTATCACTGGTTTCGCCGTACTCCACATCCCTCGGCACGATCGCGCCCCGACCATGCTTCCACCTCACGCTTTCCCACCTTGTCATCGACGAACCCAATCTCAATTCAAGCTCACGACCATTGCCCTTCGAGTAGAAGATAAGCCGACCCACGCTTTAAAAGATTTGATTTCGATTTCGTCTTTAGAGAAAAGGGAGGAATGGGAATACGTGATTATAAAAGGGGAAGGAGTGGCTTCGTGAGGAAGATCGGGTATTCTTCTGTATTTACGAATTAAAAGATAACAAGGGAGGGGACGCGATTTGATTTTGACTGAAAAAAGTCGCTTACGATTTGGGGTTTACGTGTTGAATGGGTAAAGCAAAATTTTAGGTTGTAGGAAATATGACAGATTTGACTAGCAATGTATGTATGTATGTATGTATGTATGTATGTATATGTATATATACATACATACATATATACATACATACATATATATATATATATATGTATGTATGTATATGTATTAATTTCAATTTTCAAACCGTCTTGATTACATAGCTAAAAATCTCGAACTCCTATTGAGGCGTGCCGCTAGGCATTTATAATGTTATATCCCTATTCCTAACATAATGGAAAAAGTTTGGAGTCCAAATTCGATCATACGGAGAAGATAGCTTTCTGGATCCAATTATTATATTGAATTTCAATATCAATTTCAGCACGTTTATATTCCATACGATCAAAAGATAACTCCAAACACTATGAACTTTGAAATACGATAATAATACTCTATTACAGATCTAATGGAACTGGTTTCGTTGAATTCCGAGACTGTGTCCCAGATGGCTATTTTTAAATGTCAATTTGAACAAACTATTTTTAAAATTGAACATATCACTTTCAAATTCAAATTTAAAACTTTTATTATCTACATTATTAGTAATATAAATTTTACAAGACTTTAAATTATTATTATCAAGCTCAAAACTCAAGACACAATAATTTAAACAATATTCAATTATTAAATACAATAATTAAATTATTCAATAAATCGCTATATTTAAATTCTGTATTTATTTTATAAATAAAAACCCAAATATTCCAAATTCAAAATCAATCTATAATTCAAATTCAATATTTAAAACCATTTAAATATTCAAAATCGAACAACGAAAAATCTGGATCGTTACATTCCTCCCCCTTAAAAGAATTTCGTCTCCGAAATTGCTAAGGCAGGAAAATAATCCAAACCCATTTAGTGAAAACTCGATATTCAATTTTCTAAACTTTTGTTTCTCCCAAAACAATTATTTTATAATTCTAATCCCAAAATCCATTATTTTGATTATAAGATCGAAATCAATTCTTCGTTAACAAAAAAATTTCAAAATTTTGTAACACCCTAAATTTTCAATTTTTTCTGAAAGAGTCTCCTACGGAGAGCCTTTTCCAATATTATAAAAGTGATGAATATATAAACATCATCCCACACGGTCGGAAAACTAAATATATAACAATATTTTAGATTTTCGTAGTATTTAATCCTAAAACGTACCTTATTTAGCGTTTTTAAGCAAGCGGCTTATTTAAGATGCAATTAGCACGATCAAAATCTAGCCAAATGGCCTCCAAGTACCCGTACTTACTCAATTTATACATGTAAGTACAAATATAGGAAATTTTAATAACATTTCATTTATTTAACTAGTGCAAACACATAAGTTTCATAAACTAACATGCTAAGCAATTATTCATTAGCAACCATAATGTACCAATACTAATTTAATTGCTTTCGATCGATTCATATGACATTGTATTCAGTCTGAAATGATTTACACTCACTTTGTATGCATTCAAATTATTTTTAAACTGAACAAACTCACATCCATTCCAAATTATTAAAAATTAATTTATTCACTTGCTATATGTTCACAAGAATTTTATTTACTTCCATTTCGTCAAATGACAATTTACTTCCATGCAAATTTGACGATATTTACTTAATAAAATATCCATTTAGTTTATAACTATTTTAATTTTATTCCAACTCATTTTATTTTTTATTCCATTTCATTTCTAACTCATTCACGATCAATTAAGTTGTACTTTGCTCAAATACATTTTATTTAGCCTCAAAATCATTCCATGTTATTATATTAAATAGCCATCTCATAATTTATTTAAGCCAGGCCTCCATTAAAATATTAACTCAAGTTAATTTATTTATTTATAACTATTACAACTATATGACTTAAGTTTATTTCCTTTTGCAAACAAATTTTATTTCCATTTTGGATTATTTCTAATTCAATCAATTCCATTTCAATTTTAGTTTGATTCTTCTTCAATCAAATTCTATCCCATTCACTAATTAAATTAATTAGTTCATTCACTTCATCCATTTCAATTTTAATTCCGAACTCAATTCATTCTCGAATTTGTTTGAATGATATCCAAAATTTGTTTGAATGATATTCAAAGCTATATTCAATTTAGTTGTACTCAAATTGAGTTTATTTGTAACCTAAAATATTTCTTTTTCAATACAATTTCATTTTATTCGACACATTTCCAAACATATTTTATTCACTTCCAATATAAGTCGAATTTTATTTATTACTCAAATTTCACTTCAAAAATCCATTTTTAATCCATAATCAAACTTTATTCAACCCACTTAATATCCATTCTATATCCAATCAACAAATTAATTAAGTAATTAGTTCATTTCCATTTTATAATTCAATATCTGATTTTTATTTCAAAAATAACTTCAATAAACTTACACGAGTTTGGATTTATTTTATAATTCAAGTTTAGATTTTTATTTCATTTCCAAAATATCAAACTCTTTTTAATTGGCTTAACGATTCCAATTTTTCAATTTTATAAGTCACACAACTTATTTTTCATATTTCCATCAATTCTATACTCGAGTATACTCCTATTTTATTTTTAACTCGAGACCATACATTTATTTATAGCCTAAATATATTTTTATTCAATTAATTTAAATTTTTATAAGCCAATGAAGTTTATTTATTTCAATTCAAATTTTATTTAGTTTAACATAAGTTAAATTTCATCCATACCATTTTCATTTACCCATTAAATTTATTTAACTCGTACGAGTTTTATTCCCATCCCGAACTCACATTTTCCTCTTCCTTACTTATATTTAATTAACTTCATTGCATTTTACTCATTTCATTTTAATTATTCCAATCATTTCTTTTATTGATTTCCTTTAACTTTGCTAAGTAAATTCACCATTTCATTAATTTATTTCGTCAATCTATTCAAATCACAACCAATTAATTTTTTAAAATTTAATTCCTTCAACTTAATTCAAGTAAAATTCCATCTAAGTCTTTTCACTTTTAATTTTAATCTCAAAATTCAATTTCTGTATTTTTCTTTTAAAATCATTCTTAATTTTATAAGTTCATCACTTATTTCCTGACATATTCTGAACACTTTAATAAGGATTAAAAAATTCAAAAACCAGGTATTTATTTCAAGAAATCTCAATATTCTAAATCACACTCTTTAAAAAAATTTAAACCAACCTTGGTTTTTATCCAAAACAAATTCCCTTCGGAATTTCCAAAACAAAATTGGTTCGCCCAACCCATTTGAAAAAATCAAATATGGTAGCAATCTGTCAATTAGAAACTCGTAAATGAATACCACTGATACTGCGCAGTCATCACTCGGATTATTTTCCAATGACTGAAGTGAGTTGGGTGCTATTATCATTTTCCAAAATTCTTTTAAAACATTTTCCTATTCAAAAATATCTATAAAATAATAATACTATTATTTATTTCAAAATACTTTGGACAACACTTTCAATCATCTCCGGGTTTTAACTTTTCAAACTCTGGTTTTAACCAAGTCTTAGTTTTTAATTCAATTGTATAATCCATACTTATACAATTTCCATTTGGTTATATATAACCAACTCCAGATTTTATAATCTTGTTTTGATTATAATATTATCATCCAAACACTCCAAATATATCATAATAATTTTTTTTTAAATTATTTCTTTTATGTAAACATATAATTGGGTGAATTATTTCATTTATCCACTTCAAAACCGTATTGTTTCATTTTATCGCGTTTAAGTGTTTAGAAACTCTTATCGATTTAGTGGTGTCCCACTATTCGACAAGAATTTATATATCACTCAACCAATAAGTTAACACAATATAAAACTGTTTTATATTCACTAACAAATACGCCCTCATATTTATTAATACGCTCAAACTCATTCTAGAGTACCACTGATTCTATTTCTAATGAGTAATCCTCATTAGAGCCAAAGTTCTCGCTTAACCTTCAGCTCTGATACCAAATGTAAAGGCCCGCAAATCTGTATCCCTTTGAGTCGACAATATTTAACATCAGCTCAACTCAAATTGGACAGAAATACGAATCTTCAGGTTAAGATGAAAATATTGAAGAAGAAAACAGAAAACATCATCACAGATTCTCACAATCGCTGCGAAACAAAATATAATATATAATAATTGATTTTTATTCAAAAGAATCTGTTACCGTTTATATACTTACAATCATCAGAGTACAACAATTAATACATTAATCTGGGCAGTTATAATAACCTGTCCTCACACAGCGGAATAAAATAAGTACATGTTATACATCAGTAATCCTCCAGCTCATCTCCTGAGCTCCATAACATCCTACCTGAATATGTAACACTCAGTCTGACTCGGCATTATAGTAAAATAACACCCAAGTCAGTATGAAAACCAGCGTGAGAAAACACACACTCGATTTGAATTATTTACTTTTCAAAATCCTTTGAAAAAAAGCACATCACAAATAAAAATGAAGGGTTTTTACTATACTATAACCAAAATATTTTATAGAAAATCCAGTGATATTATAATAGGGTCTGAATACAAATATTTATTCAAATTGCCGAATTTTTACATTCATTAAATTCCAGCATACTAGGTTCTATAAACAAAACCGTAAGCTCGTATTGGAAAATGGATTCCATTGAATGACAGGGCCACTAGGGTACCGCCCATCATAGAAAACCTCTAGAATAATGTATCGAGGACCACATCGGGATCCCCTACTACACAAGACCGGCCTACCCCTGAACTGGATAAACCAAATTTGTTATCACCCCGGATATTCCCACCCTTACTGTAACAAACAGGATTTTCGTTCTCCGAAAATTCAACATCGATACTCACTTTATCGACTGCCGAGAAATCGAAGGCCGAAAACACGGAATGTTATGGGTTTTAAAAAGAAAAGAAAAGAAAGAAGAGAGAAAAAGAAGAAAGAAAAAGAAAAATAGAGGAAAAAGAAAAAAAACAGAAGAAAATAGGACGGGACAGAAAACAACAGAACAACATCAGAATCTCACAATTCGCAGCGGAACAACATATAATAATAAATGAATAATCTTTAAACAAAGAACTATATCAGTTATTACATTTTATACATTACATCACATCATATCATCACATCAGAGTGTACAACAACATACAACAACAAACAGTGCAGCGGAAAAAGAAATACTATATACTAGTAATACGCCATGCCATCCAGCTTGCCTCTAGCAACTCCAGAATATCCAGAATATCCTGATAAACCTAACTCTTGACTGCCCGTGTGGAAATTGGTGGGCACCCAGAGTTTAGGAAGGAAAACAATAAACTCCAAGTCAGTCATGTGACTGGTGTGAGAACTCAAAACAGTTTATTTAACTTTAAAATCAAAATAAAGGAATATTTTTAATCAATTCGCAATGCTTTTAAAAATGAGACTACCATAAGGCCTCCCGCACACACACACAATGCAAACGCAGAATCGGAGGAGATTTCTCCTTATGATAGTCAAAGATGCTTGATACGCATTTAAAATAACATTTGATATTATTACTAGTGCATAGTGTAGAGAAAATTCATTTCGAAAGTAGAATATAAATCTTAGCCAACATAGACATTTCGAACTATGCCTACTATAGCTACCATCCAAACAGTGGTGACCACCATAAGTGAATAGCAGGTTCTACAACTAATACCGTACAAGTTTCGTATTGGGAATTGGATTTCCAACAAATGATCAGGCCAAGGAACTTCCCATTGCCACTGAGAATGCCTCTGGATGGACATCCCCGAGAACCAAACCGGATCTCTACCAACACAAGGCCGGGTTACTCCTAACTGAGTAACAACTGACCGAATATGCCATCCCCCGGTCCTTTGGGACCTTTATCAACCGAGCGCTCGTAATCAATTCACACAATCATAAAGTGTTTGCAACATGAGTAAGTATCTGGGCTCCATACCATGACACCACCGTTTTCCAGAAGGAAATGGACACATCCTAAAGGGTGCTACCCCTCATAACCTTGCTGCTTCTTTCCTGTTTTGACCATTCACGGGGTGTGAGGCTCGACGAAGTCACGTCCACAAAAACATACTTTATACAAAAGCCATGCTTTGGGTCAACAAATGATCAACACAATGATCACTAAGATAGACGATCAAATAAATGATCCTATCACAATAATCAACACAATGATCATTTCAGCATCACTCAGTATGTCACATTACCAAATTGGGAATATATCGCTGATAACTTCAACTACATAACCTCTGAGCACGTACGTCTCAGAGAAGGGTGTTAAGCTAAAAGAATAAATTCTCCGCCACCAACAGAAATATATTTGAAAGAAATCGGCTTTATATCTCAAATTGTAATGTCAGACATACAATCCATACAAGTCTGTTCCGGGCTCGAACAAAACCGAAGGCACTTCTTACGAAGCCCTTGCAATACGGGTATTCACAATCCCGATCGAATTTCCCATCACTTAAGGAATCTCTATACCAGGAGCTACCCAGTGCAGAGACAATCGATAGGTCATCCTATCGCTTTCACAAATACTCGGTCTTCAACACCGATCTTCAAATGCAATTCATAACGACGTATCACATATTCGGAATGGGTTATACGACCCCATGGTCCTTTCCCGGTTAACCCGAATAGTGAGCGCTTATTCAAAAATAAGTGTGCATTCAAATTCAATCAATTCACACCAAATACCCATTTAAAGGGAAGTATTGATAGTCGGTTATTGAACTATCAATGGATATGCACACATCACCAGATTCCAAATAATTTTCCAAATTATTTATTTTCCAAAATATCTTTACAAGATATAAAATTCCAACACTTCAAAAATAAATCAATATTTATTTTTGACCAATTTCACTTTTCACATATAAATTCCATAATGAATTTATATTTCAAAATATTCGTGCATATTCGATTTCAATAATCCATTTCAATTTATCCTCAAAAAGATAAATTCTAATTATTCACTTCATATTGGAAAACATTTCCATACTTATTTATTCATAAGTAATTCACAAATCTCTTTTATTTCAACCTTTGAAAATATTCAATATACTTAAATCGAATTAAGTATATATTTCATTCTTTAAGGGAAATCATTCTCTTAAACATTTTTATTTGGGCCAAAACGAATGTTACGTAAAACATCGTTACGACAACCCAAAATCACTAGTATAGGGATTCGAAATTAAAATAGATATATAAATCCCAATACTATACAAAACATTTCCTTTCGGAAATCATTTACTATAACAACAGTGTTATAGTCCACCCATTTCCTTTTATTTCTCGAAAACGTCTATTTCAACAATAAATGTTGAAATCTATGGTTTCGAATCTCAACACCTTTAAAACATCGTTAGATCGTTTTAATTATGTTTAAAATATCACATTCTAAAACATTTTCTTTAACATGTTATTCACTATTCAAAAACGTGAATATACTATGTTCACAAATTCCATTATTTCTATTCACTTTAACTTAAAGGATTATTCACTGTCTAAAACGTGAATATAACTCCATTTATAAGTTATAACAATTAACTTATCAAAATAAGTCGTTTGCGGATTTATAAAACAACGTTTATAAATTCCATTTCTATTTATTTATAAAAACTTCTTTTTTTATAAATTCCTTTATTAACCTATTCCCGTTTATAACTAAATTATAAACTAAACGTTCACATTATAAGTTAATTACTTATAAAACGATTATTTTACAAAATCGTTCTTTTTAAAGACTTTTCAATTTATAAACCTTATAACTTATAAGATTTATTTATTTAACCAAATCTATTCTTCAATTAACTTCACAAATTTATAATCTTACTATTTATAAATTTCATTTATAACTTCACAGTTTATAATTCTATAAATTTCATTCATTTATGAAATTCACTTTCACTACATTCAAACACTTATAAAAACTCGTTTTATAATGTCTATATTTCAATTTATAAATATCCATTTATAAATCTCTAAATATAAATCAGTTTATATTATTATTCTAAAACGTCTTTAAATTCCTTTATAATTTCATCATTTCGATTTATAAAATAATCAAATTTTATAAATCCTATATTTAAACTTTTATCATATATTCAAAAATCCAATCTAAATTATTTTATAAAATCATTAGTTCTTATTTCTCAAAAATCGACTTTTAATCGTATTTCTAAAAATCAGCTTTTTAACTATATTTCACAAAAACCATAATTTTTATAACTTTAAAAATTATAACGTTTATTTATTTATAATGGATCAATTCCAAAAATATAGTATACTTTTAAAAATCACTTTAAAAATCATTTTAAAATCCCAAAATCTGGGTCCAATGATGCTACACACCAAATAGTCAATCACGACTAATAACGATATCATATATCGATATGATAATCCATCAAATATCAAAATATCTGAAATAAAATAAATACTGTTGAGGAATCCTGTTGGATCCCTCCAACCTGTTTCCCTGCATCCAAAAACATTAGCACAATACCAATTTCGCTCCAGTACGAAATTATCGCGGTACATGTTCTTATTAAATATTATCCGCTTAATAACGGCGCAATAGGGTCTCATCCGCAAAAAATACGGGAAATCAATCAACTGCAATATATACATATGCCAATATATATATATTGATATTATATATAATACCAATTTCACTGTTTATGAAATATTCGCGGTATATGTTTTTATAAATAACATCCGCTTACTAACGGCGCATAATGTCTATTTTAACAATCAAAAATTTACAGTCATCATTCAAACATGCATTCAAATATTTTAAATCTAACTATTTAAAATAAAATCGAAATCTATTCGATTGAGTGAGAAATTCTCACCTTGGTTTTAAATTCCGTTTCAGCGATTTATTTCGAATAAAATTAAACGCGCGTTTAATTTTACCCGAAATTCTCACTAACTCCAAACGACTCCAAACCAACTCCATCACGTAGTGCTCGTCCATACGATCCCAACGCAACTGAGTTTGCATTTTTTCGACCTCGTATGAAAAAGATATGTATTTATGAAGTTTGTACACGATATATATAACAATTATAACATAAACTTTTATAATTTTAACCTAGTTTAAACCACAGCCGTTCGATCTACTTCAGATCCGTGCGCAACCCCCCCCCCCCCCCCTTCTCCTTCTCTCCTTCACGCAATATGCAGGCCGTTCGAACCCATACATTCAATCTTAGGGTTTAATTAATCTCCAAAATCACACGACGATACCTCGATCAAGAAGCTCCATGCTGTAGCCCCTAACCCCCTCTAGGTTCGGCCTAAATCTCGTGAGGCTCGGCCCTCCCTTGGCTGTGAAATCGGCCTCTAAACGCGTGCATTTCCATTGCGTTTTCCCATTGATCCACTCAACAGAAACTGATCACCACCGTTGATTTGAAAGCTCTTGACGAGATCTACGTTTTGTTAGTTGAAGATTTCTGAAATCATTGAGTGGATTGGGAGAGACTGAGGGATGAAGAAGAATGATTTTCAGCCTTACATTATAATGGTGGCGGCTGCAAATATAATTAGGGTTTAAAATTTTTTTTTTATTTTAAATGAAGGGTAGAGGCTTATTTATAAGGAACGAGCAAGCGTAAACACTATTCATCCCGGGAATTCCGAACTCCGATTTAGACGCCGTAACCAGCGTACCTAGGGTTTATCCCACGTTCCGGACACAATGGAACAGGTTTCGGAAGCTAATTCGGAAGTATGTGCGAGTTATGGCTGAAAACGTTCAATTTGAATTAAACCGATTTAAGTCGATTTCTAGGCGTTTTAATTTGTACCGGACAAACGGTAAATCCAAACGACTTGAAATTTGAAACCTTACAATAATATCACATTACGGATCCGATGAAACTAGTTTCGTCGAAATCCGAGACTTTTTGAAAAATGGCTATTTTGACTCGCCAAATTTAAATTAAAAATAATTCGATGCGTTTCGAGCTGCCACGATCAAACGATAACTCCGATTGACACGAAAATTGAAATCCAGTAATAACTAACTATTACGGATCCAATGGAACTGGTTTCGTTCAATTCTGAGACTGTTCAAAAATGGACTATTTTACAGTCTATTATTAAATATTAAAATATTCAATTTTCACAAATTAACTTTTAATTCGATTTTAAAAGTTCTAAAATATCATTCTAACTTCAATATGATAAAATAAAATTTTCCAAATTATTTTCAATCATATTTAACTCAATTTTCAATTATTTCCATAATTTAACATATTAAATTATCGATTTAATAATTCAATTAAATCCAATAATTCAAATAAAAATTTATTTGACTTAAAAATTCACTTATTAACATTTAAAATTAATTAAATATTCAAATTAAAATTAATAAAAATTCTGGGTCGTTACAATCTTTCCCCCTTAAAAGAATTTCGTCCTCGAAATTACAAGTAAGAAAATTACAGAGTCTATTAATTTTCCAAAATTCATAATTAAACTTCTTATGATAACTTTTACTAAGTTTTCAAATCATACTTAGTTATCTTTTCAAAAACAAATTATATCATTTAACTTTCAATTCCAAATCAAAGTTTAAGTTTTCAAAATTTTCCAATTTTCTCAAATTTTTTCTAACGCCTTAAATTTCCGAAAAAATTCGCCATAGTCTCCTTTGCGCGGCTCGATCCGAAAAAAAAATGACAGTATATATATCACAAATATACATCTCATCAAGTAATGAGGCATCCCGAAGGGAAAAAGTGTAAAAGTACGATATTTAATCCGAGATATGTACCTTATATTTTATTAGCGAGCATATACGGCTAATATAGCGCTAAAGCGAGCTCCAAATGCGAAGCAAACGCAATCCGCACCTACTAAACACTCAACAAACAACATGAGAATCATGCACATATGCAAATAATCTCAATATACAACATATAGCAACATAACTATACATGTCACATAGCAAATGCAACTAAAGCAATATATATTCAACCATCAACCAATTACATTCCATAACCAATAATATTCATTCATATTCTCATTCATATTTAATGAATTGGTTTTCAATTTAAATCACATTTGATTTATTTACATTGGATTTTTTTATCAACATTCATTCTCAATTTAATTAGTTTGCATTCACTAATTAAATCCAATTCACATTCAATTCTATTCAAATTTATTTACTTTCCATTTGAATTCAATTACATAGCTTTTAATTTCACTAATGCTTAATGAATTATAAACAATCAACTACAATCATATAACAACCAATGTATATCAGTTACAACCAAATTCCTTTGCTTATATTCATTCTTATTCAATTTATTCAACTTCCAATAACATTAGATTTTAATGAATTAACACTTTCATTCATTATTCCATATCAATTATTCACATTCAATTGATTAACAGCCAAGCCATTCATTCAATTCAATTACAAAGTTGAATTCTATTACATAACTTAAGTTCATATTCTTTTAATCCAATTGATTATTTACTTCGATACAATATCAACTTAATTCAATATCTCTTAAGTTATATTCCATTTAACTTTAAATTCACTTTTATTCACAACTCATATTTTATATAGTTTCACTTCTTATATATATAAGTTTATTTCACAATTATAAATCACTTTAATTATAATTCAATTCTTATAATTCATTTGCTTATACAATTATTCTTTAATTTAGATTATTCAAACAACCTAACAATCAACTTATACATACTTTAATAATTTCAGAAAAATTATTCCTTTATATATAAAAATATAATCAAGTAAAATTATTTCATTTACCCAATTTAAAACAATACTGTGTCGAATTGTTCTATACAAGTGTTTAGAAACCCCTTCGGCATAGTCTTGCGGACCACGCTGACGAAAGTTCATATACCACTCAATAAACCAATCATCACAATATAAAACAATTTTATATACACTAACAAATTCGCTCTCATAGCTATTATTACACTCAAACTCATTCTAGAGTACTGCTGACTCTATCTCTAATGAATTATACCCAACAGAACCATGGTTGTCGCTTAACCATCAGCTCTGATACCAAATGTAACAAACAGGATTTTCGTTCTCCGAAAATTCAACATCGATACTCACTTTATCGACTGCCGAGAAATCGAAGGCCGAAAACACGGAATGTTATGGGTTTTAAAAAGAAAAGAAAAGAAAGAAGAGAGAAAAAGAAGAAAGAAAAAGAAAAATAGAGGAAAAAGAAAAAAAACAGAAGAAAATAGGACGGGACAGAAAACAACAGAACAACATCAGAATCTCACAATTCGCAGCGGAACAACATATAATAATAAATGAATAATCTTTAAACAAAGAACTATATCAGTTATTACATTTTATACATTACATCACATCATATCATCACATCAGAGTGTACAACAACATACAACAACAAACAGTGCAGCGGAAAAAGAAATACTATATACTAGTAATACGCCATGCCATCCAGCTTGCCTCTAGCAACTCCAGAATATCCAGAATATCCTGATAAACCTAACTCTTGACTGCCCGTGTGGAAATTGGTGGGCACCCAGAGTTTAGGAAGGAAAACAATAAACTCCAAGTCAGTCATGTGACTGGTGTGAGAACTCAAAACAGTTTATTTAACTTTAAAATCAAAATAAAGGAATATTTTTAATCAATTCGCAATGCTTTTAAAAATGAGACTACCATAAGGCCTCCCGCACACACACACAATGCAAACGCAGAATCGGAGGAGATTTCTCCTTATGATAGTCAAAGATGCTTGATACGCATTTAAAATAACATTTGATATTATTACTAGTGCATAGTGTAGAGAAAATTCATTTCGAAAGTAGAATATAAATCTTAGCCAACATAGACATTTCGAACTATGCCTACTATAGCTACCATCCAAACAGTGGTGACCACCATAAGTGAATAGCAGGTTCTACAACTAATACCGTACAAGTTTCGTATTGGGAATTGGATTTCCAACAAATGATCAGGCCAAGGAACTTCCCATTGCCACTGAGAATGCCTCTGGATGGACATCCCCGAGAACCAAACCGGATCTCTACCAACACAAGGCCGGGTTACTCCTAACTGAGTAACAACTGACCGAATATGCCATCCCCCGGTCCTTTGGGACCTTTATCAACCGAGCGCTCGTAATCAATTCACACAATCATAAAGTGTTTGCAACATGAGTAAGTATCTGGGCTCCATACCATGACACCACCGTTTTCCAGAAGGAAATGGACACATCCTAAAGGGTGCTACCCCTCATAACCTTGCTGCTTCTTTCCTGTTTTGACCATTCACGGGGTGTGAGGCTCGACGAAGTCACGTCCACAAAAACATACTTTATACAAAAGCCATGCTTTGGGTCAACAAATGATCAACACAATGATCACTAAGATAGACGATCAAATAAATGATCCTATCACAATAATCAACACAATGATCATTTCAGCATCACTCAGTATGTCACATTACCAAATTGGGAATATATCGCTGATAACTTCAACTACATAACCTCTGAGCACGTACGTCTCAGAGAAGGGTGTTAAGCTAAAAGAATAAATTCTCCGCCACCAACAGAAATATATTTGAAAGAAATCGGCTTTATATCTCAAATTGTAATGTCAGACATACAATCCATACAAGTCTGTTCCGGGCTCGAACAAAACCGAAGGCACTTCTTACGAAGCCCTTGCAATACGGGTATTCACAATCCCGATCGAATTTCCCATCACTTAAGGAATCTCTATACCAGGAGCTACCCAGTGCAGAGACAATCGATAGGTCATCCTATCGCTTTCACAAATACTCGGTCTTCAACACCGATCTTCAAATGCAATTCATAACGACGTATCACATATTCGGAATGGGTTATACGACCCCATGGTCCTTTCCCGGTTAACCCGAATAGTGAGCGCTTATTCAAAAATAAGTGTGCATTCAAATTCAATCAATTCACACCAAATACCCATTTAAAGGGAAGTATTGATAGTCGGTTATTGAACTATCAATGGATATGCACACATCACCAGATTCCAAATAATTTTCCAAATTATTTATTTTCCAAAATATCTTTACAAGATATAAAATTCCAACACTTCAAAAATAAATCAATATTTATTTTTGACCAATTTCACTTTTCACATATAAATTCCATAATGAATTTATATTTCAAAATATTCGTGCATATTCGATTTCAATAATCCATTTCAATTTATCCTCAAAAATATAAATTCTAATTATTCACTTCATATTGGAAAACATTTCCTTACTTATTTATTCATAAGTAATTCACAAATCTCTTTTATTTCAACCTTTGAAAATATTCAATATACTTAAATCGAATTAAGTATATATTTCATTCTTTAAGGGAAATCATTCTCTTAAACATTTTTATTTGGGCCAAAACGAATGTTACGTAAAACATCGTTACGACAACCCAAAATCACTAGTATAGGGATTCGAAATTAAATAGATATATAAATCCCAATACTATACAAAACATTTCCTTTCGGAAATCATTTACTATAACAACAGTGTTATAGTCCACCCATTTCCTTTTATTTCTCGAAAACGTCTATTTCAACAATAAATGTTGAAATCTATGGTTTCGAATCTCAACACCTTTAAAACATCGTTAGATCGTTTTAATTATGTTTAAAATATCACATTCTAAAACATTTTCTTTAACATGTTATTCACTATTCAAAAACGTGAATATACTATGTTCACAAATTCCATTATTTCTATTCACTTTAACTTAAAGGATTATTCACTGTCTAAAACGTGAATATAACTCCATTTATAAGTTATAACAATTAACTTATCAAAATAAGTCGTTTGCGGATTTATAAAACAACGTTTATAAATTCCATTTCTATTTATTTATAAAAACTTCTTTTTTTATAAATTCCTTTATTAACCTATTCCCGTTTATAACTAAATTATAAACTAAACGTTCACATTATAAGTTAATTACTTATAAAACGATTATTTTACAAAATCGTTCTTTTTAAAGACTTTTCAATTTATAAACCTTATAACTTATAAGATTTATTTATTTAACCAAATCTATTCTTCAATTAACTTCACAAATTTATAATCTTACTATTTATAAATTTCATTTATAACTTCACAGTTTATAATTCTATAAATTTCATTCATTTATGAAATTCACTTTCACTACATTCAAACACTTATAAAAACTCGTTTTATAATGTCTATATTTCAATTTATAAATATCCATTTATAAATCTCTAAATATAAATCAGTTTATATTATTATTCTAAAACGTCTTTAAATTCCTTTATAATTTCATCATTTCGATTTATAAAATAATCAAATTTTATAAATCCTATATTTAAACTTTTATCATATATTCAAAAATCCAATCTAAATTATTTTATAAAATCATTAGTTCATATTTCTCAAAAATCGACTTTTAATCGTATTTCTAAAAATCAGCTTTTTAACTATATTTCACAAAAACCATAATTTTTATAACTTTAAAAATTATAACGTTTATTTATTTATAATGGATCAATTCCAAAAATATAGTATACTTTTAAAAATCACTTTAAAAATCATTTTAAAATCCCAAAATCTGGGTCCAATGATGCTACACACCAAATAGTCAATCACGACTAATAACGATATCATATATCGATATGATAATCCATCAAATATCAAAATATCTGAAATAAAATAAATACTGTTGAGGAATCCTGTTGGATCCCTCCAACCTGTTTCCCTGCATCCAAAAACATTAGCACAATACCAATTTCGCTCCAGTACGAAATTATCGCGGTACATGTTCTTATTAAATATTATCCGCTTAATAACGGCGCAATAGGGTCTCATCCGCAAAAAATACGGGAAATCAATCAACTGCAATATATACATATGCCAATATATATATATATTGATATTATATATAATACCAATTTCACTGTTTATGAAATATTCGCGGTATATGTTTTTATAAATAACATCCGCTTACTAACGGCGCATAATGTCTATTTTAACAATCAAAAATTTACAGTCATCATTCAAACATTCATTCAAATATTTTAAATCTAACTATTTAAAATAAAATCGAAATCTATTCGATTGAGTGAGAAATTCTCACCTTGGTTTTAAATTCCGTTTCAGCGATTTATTTCGAATAAAATTAAACGCGCGTTTAATTTTACCCGAAATTCTCACTAACTCCAAACGACTCCAAACCAACTCCATCACGTAGTGCTCGTCCATACGATCCCAACGCAACTGAGTTTGCATTTTTTCGACCTCGTATGAAAAAGATATGTATTTATGAAGTTTGTACACGATATATATAACAATTATAACATAAACTTTTATAATTTTAACCTAGTTTAAACCACAGCCGTTCGATCTACTTCAGATCCGTGCGCAACCCCCCCCCCTTCTCCTTCTCTCCTTCACGCAATATGCAGGCCGTTCGAACCCATACATTCAATCTTAGGGTTTAATTAATCTCCAAAATCACACGACGATACCTCGATCAAGAAGCTCCATGCTGTAGCCCCTAACCCCCTCTAGGTTCGGCCTAAATCTCGTGAGGCTCGGCCCTCCCTTGGCTGTGAAATCGGCCTCTAAACGCGTGCATTTCCATTGCGTTTTCCCATTGATCCACTCAACAGAAACTGATCACCACCGTTGATTTGAAAGCTCTTGACGAGATCTACGTTTTGTTAGTTGAAGATTTCTGAAATCATTGAGTGGATTGGGAGAGATTGAGGGATGAAGAAGAATGATTTTCAGCCTTACATTATAATGGTGGCGGCTGCAAATATAATTAGGGTTTAAATTTTTTTTTTTATTTTAAATGAAGGGTAGAGGCTTATTTATAAGGAACGAGCAAGCGTAAACACTATTCATCCCGGGAATTCCGAACTCCGATTTAGACGCCGTAACCAGCGTACCTAGGGTTTATCCCGCGTTCCGGACACAATGGAACAGGTTTCGGAAGCTAATTCGGAAGTATGTGCGAGTTATGGCTGAAAACGTTCAATTTGAATTAAACCGATTTAAGTCGATTTCTAGGCGTTTTAATTTGTACCGGACAAACGGTAAATCCAAACGACTTGAAATTTGAAACCTTACAATAATATCACATTACGGATCCGATGAAACTGGTTTCGTCGAAATCCGAGACTTTTTGAAAAATGGCTATTTTGACTCGCCAAATTTAAATTAAAAATAATTCGATGCGTTTCGAGCTGCCACGATCAAACGATAACTCCGATTGACACGAAAATTGAAATCCAGTAATAACTAACTATTATGGATCCAATGGAACTGGTTTCGTTCAATTCTGAGACTGTTCAAAAATTGACTATTTTACAGTCTATTATTAAATATTAAAATATTCAATTTTCACAAATTAACTTTTAATTCGATTTTAAAAGTTCTAAAATATCATTCTAACTTCAATATGATAAAATAAAATTTTCCAAATTATTTTCAATCATATTTAACTCAATTTTCAATTATTTCCATAATTTAACATATTAAATTATCGATTTAATAATTCAATTAAATCCAATAATTCAAATAAAAATTTATTTGACTTAAAAATTCACTTATTAACATTTAAAATTAATTAAATATTCAAATTAAAATTAATAAAAATTCTGGGTCGTTACACTTACCATCGAGTGCCCCTTCCACGCACAACCGAATCCATAATATAAAGCTTTCAGAGGACATCTAGAAAGGTGACAACATACCCTAATTGGGTGCGACCCACTTAGCCTTGCTGCATCTCCCATGTCTTAGTCTTTCCCGGTTAATGAGGTTTGAGACTAAGATTTACCTTTTCAAGAACAATTTTACTTAGAATGCTCATCGTCCTCCAATGAAGATGTTCCGATAGCATTTGTCCATACAAGTTGTCCTAGGCCTGGACAAAGCAAATCACCTTCTTCATCGTCTTTACGTATTCTTTCATTATATTCAAATCGGATTGAAGTGGTTTTCGATTAATTAAATCTGATCCCGTCTCTTCAAAACAATCAACGAAATTGTCCAATATTGATAGTCGGTTATTTAACTAACAATAACATCCATAAGCAATCACTAGGCCTAATTTTATAAATTTCCAAATATTTATTTCAAACATCTTCACCAAGATATATATATATATATATATATATATATATATATCCAATCTATTCAGTATTCTATATTTGAAAAAATTTCAACATTTGTATCCATAAAGGATATTTTACCATTCAATACTTTGAAATATTTCCAACTTTCATTTTTATAACACTTAGAAATCATTTCTATTCCATATCATTTCCAACCTAAAATATTTTCCAAAACCTTTCTTCCAATACTTAGTGTTAGAGCCAAAATTGGTCGCTAACGCCCAAATGTAAATGAAAGCACCAACTAACAGTCACAGGTAACAGATAAAATATATGTAGAGAATAATAATATATAGAATAGTCGAAATTAAAATGAAAGTAGTAAGAATACAGATTTTATAGTGTTTCAGCTTACTCCGGCCTACGTCCACTCCAGAAGTTTCCTTTTTATTGATGTTCGAATCAATTACAATTACAAACTGATAGAGTAACCTTTTGCTTTAGAAAATACAAAGTTAGAGTGCGGAGTCCCGAAGATCCCTTTTCTGAACCCCCATGCCGAACGATCCATCATGCCGAACGACCCGCCATGCCGAACGATCCATCATGCCGAACGATCCATCCATGCCGAACGATCCATTATGCCGAACGATCCATCATGCCGAACGATCTGTCATGCCGAACGACTCGTCATGTCAAACGACCCATCATTTCGAACGACCTGTCATACCGAACGACACATTATGCCGAACCGTACTTTCAGAACCAAAACACCTCACCAATGTCGAGCGGCATGATCTTATCATAACGCCAAACGACTTCTGACTTTCCAGACCGAACCAAATTTCCTAGACCCAAATTATAGTCGATCCATCTTTATCCGATCCAATTTCCATTTTCCAAGCGCGTTGCGTCATCCATCCATCCAGTCGACTAACTCCATCGAACACCAATCTCGACGACCGAGCAGTTGATAATGTTAAATCCGCTTGTCCATGGCCTTGCTAAAAGGTGGGTTAACACTTGCCCCCCAAAATATGTCTTGCTGTTGGAATGTATGTTTTGAATAGCCTCAAATTCAACATCCTGTGATATCCCGGAATTTTTGGCAATATCAATTTAATAATGTGTGATAAAATTAAATTGATTTGACAAATATTGTTAATAATAAATTTGAATTGATTTAATGATCTTCTTTAATGAATATTTAAATGCGTGATTTTACTTTTTAAAAGCTAATTAAATTGTTTTGTATTTATAATATATATATATATATATATATATATATATATATATATATATATCTGTATATATTGTAAATAGATAATCTTTGTTTTAAGTTTAATAAAATAAAGGCATGATTTATAATTCTAATATTTTTGGTAAATTGGAAATTTGATTTAATTTAATATTGAATAAATAATCATATGACTTTAAAATACTCAAGATAAAAAAAAAGATTTAATTTAATTGTTTAAAATTGATTATAGCTTAATTTAAATTTAAACAAAAATTGTTTTGTTTTATAGCTTGAAAAAATAAGTGATTTATATTATAAAAGAATAGTTCTTTTATAAATTATTTTAATCTAATAATAATTTATATTTAAACTATATCAATATGTAATATCTTTGAAAATGGGATTTTAATATAAATAGAAGTTGTTATTTTAATATATGTATATTTTTGAAAGAAGCTATGATTTGTAAATTTAAAATCAAGTCTTTCAAAAATGTTAAAATAATATAATACTTTATAAATCTTAACATAAGTAGTTAATTGTTTAAGTTTAAAATAAAAGTAACCCATAAGTAAAATAAATATATAAGTTAAAATTTATAACAATGACTGAAACAACTTCATATAAAAAATAAATAATGCAAATCAGGCTTTGTTTGTAATATGCCTGTAAAATAAATGTAAAGGTAAGAACAAAGTGCAAAGGAAAGAAAATGTATATGTATATAGGTATAAAAGCAAGCTAGGCAAGTAAATTTTATATGATGTAAAGTTTAATATGCAGGCAAGTAAAGGCAAGGGAAAAATTTATAAACAAAGTAAAATAATAAAACAAAAATCTTTGTACAAACCAGACAAATAAAACAAAGTGATTGATATGAAACAAAAATGTGTACTTAAGCTGTAGGCAAGGAAATCTATAAACAAATAAGAAAAGTATAAAATAAAAGAACAAACATCTTTGTACAAATCAGGCAAGAATCTTATATTGAAGGATTAGATTAGATATGCTGCCTAGTGAAATATCAACATGTACAAATAAGTAAAGTAAGATGTAGGCAAGAAAGAAATGCAAAGCTAAGTAAAAAAAAATATCTATACATAAGAATGAGTAGTAGGAAACATAAAGTACCCAAATAATAAATGCTTTCATTTTTAGCAGCAAACTTGTCCATACGAATTGGATCTAGAATCATTTCAGCCCCCAAAAATAAAATCTGGCCTGATAAAACAAAACACAAATAGTAGTATGTGCAATTACTAACCCAGATGCCACCTTCCCCTGAAACTTCTTTATATACATCTTATTTTTTTTAGTTCGTTCACTAAACATATGAACCTGAAACAAAGAATAATAGTAAACACTTCCATTTATACAAACTTAAATAATGTTTGCAATTCAACAAAGACAAGAAGATTTGGGGATCATAAGCAAGGCCATTCTCAGTTTTAAAATTCAAAGCTTTTCAAAATAAAAGGCTCTGCTTATTTCTGAAATACAAGTGAGTAACACCTTTAAAATTACTTAAGTTTTTAATATGTTGCATGCTAATATTTGAGTGCTTAGTATATTTGTGTGAATATTATATATTCTTTTCTCTGGCCATTTGTGAGATGGAACTACTGCATATTGTATTCTCTTTGAGTAACCTCACTTTTTAATGGTTAAGTATATATATCTGTTGCACATTCATCTTTGAAGAAGTATGTGATATATATATATATATATATATATATATATGTATATGTGTGTGTGTGTATATATATATAAATTCAATTCTGTTGAGTATATATGGTTGCATGATATGTAATGCATATGTATTATCAGAGTACTCTCTGTATTTAACTTCCAGGCCTTGTTTTGTAAAGAAATTCAAAATCTTTTTATTTAATCTCTGTTTAAACTTAAGATTTAAATGAAAATGGTTTGTTTAACTGCAAAATTAAGTTTAGAATTTTACTCAAGTCAAAATAATATTAATAAGACTCTGGAATCAAAATTTAACTGATCAAGTCTAAAATAAGAGGATATTTAAATATCCTAATTTATTATTCCAGAGTTAGGATTTGATACACCATGCAAAAATTTGAATTTTGAAACAAAAATCAAGGTTTTTAGTGAAGGGGTTAAAGTGCAGTTCTAGGTTCATCAGAGGAAGGAAATTTGAGTATTTCTGATGATCTATGAGACCGGAAGGATCGGGGCTCTGCTGGGAGATGGAGTAGTGAACGAAGTATCTAGGAAAAATGGTAGGAGAGGTGGATGATCATTGTGTTGATGATGGTAGAAGTTTTCAGTTTTTAACCCTAGTTTAACCGGGTTTGGTTGTTCGATCCACTGCGGGTACTATGATTGATCGAGCGTTTCGTGTTTTTGGGAGATGGTGGTTGGGTTGTAGAGGAAGGCAAGGCCGAAGTTTCAGGACCCCTGATGGTCGGAGGAGCAGCGGCGAGCCGTTGACAGGTTGTGAGGTGGAAATGCTCTGGTGTTTCCAGGTTGTAAGGGTGGTTCCAGGTTGAGTTTGATGCTCGAATTCGTGTTCAGGGATGCGTGGAAGTCTTGGTGATCGAAACTGGACGAGGTGGTGATAGATTACATGTGGCGGTCGTCAAAGATGGTCGGAGTTAGGTGGGGGATCGGTGCATGTGCACTGTGCACATTTGTGTTGAAGTCTGTTGTTTTTTTTCTTCTGGGGTTGAGCAGAGAGGAACTCGAGTTTACTCGAGTAGTTCGTGCGTCTTACTCGAAGCGGTTAGGATTTTGACTCGAAGCGCTAGCAGGGGGTCTCGAGTCTGTGTTGTTCAGGTATTAGTAAACCTGATTTGTTTCAGGTTTTAGTTCAAATTTTAAAACAAGTTTAAAATTAAATAGTTTTAATAAAAAGATAATTTGTTCCCAAACAAATGTTTAAATTTAATTGTGATAAAACCTTCTATTTAAAGATTTTAAATGAAGGTTAAGTAAATTGTTTTGATTTGAAATTTGCAAGTTAAAATGCAATGTAATTCAGAAAGCTGAATTTTTATCAAAATAATTAAGTAGTTTAAATTAAAGGTTTTTCTTATATAGGTAATAAATGTTTTCTTACATTTCTTTTAAAAGTTATAAATTAATATTTAAATTTGGCTAAATGTTAAATGGAAAATTATTTGGGATCCTAAATTCAAAATAGAAATTGAATTTAAAATGTAATGTTCTAATACACTTTAATATTAAGGGAGTCATTAATAGAGAAATAAATTATCTTAGGAATAATTTAGATACTAAAATGGTTTAATGAATAAGTTAATTTAAGAACGGCTTATGTATTTAATTTATAAATTAATAATTTAGATTAATTTATGATAGAGATTAATTAAGAAGTAAATGAAGAAATGTTACTAGTTAATGAAGATAATTAACTAAGAATTAATTATTTAATTAATATATGTGATTAATTTTGATAATTAATCAGATTAATTAGATAATATATTATAAATTGTTAAATGTAATTACTTGATAAAAGTAATTAAGAGATTATTTACTTATTGTAATTAATTTTGATAAAATGATTAATTTAAGTTAATTAATTTAGGTTAATTAATTTAAGAAAATCATTTGGTGAACTGATAAGCGTAATTACTTAGTGTATTCAATGGAGCATAATTACTTAAGGAAGTAATTAATGTTAATTACTGAATGTAATTAGTGAAAGATGATGTGTTAATGAAGTAATTTGGATAATTACTTTTGTAATTAATCAAAGGATTAATTAATGGAGATAATTAATTAATTATGGAATAATTAATTTGTTAATAAGTAATTAAGGGTAGTTAATTACTGGGTTGTTATTAATCAAGGTGATTAATAATTGTGTTTAATTAAAGATTATTTATTTAGTGTAATTAATTTAAATAAAGTAACATAATTAGAGATCATTAATTAATATAATTAATAATGTAATTAGAAATTGTTTAATAAAGGAATAATCAATAATGTGGTGATTAATTTATGTAGTTAATTAGGATAAATGTAATTAATCATATGTAATTAATAAATGAAGTAATTAAATGTTGATTACTATAAATGATTTAGGATAATTAATTTGGGAAATTAAATAAAGACTAATTACTTATTGTAATTAGAAGGTGATTAATCAAGTGTGTTTAATCAAGATGAATATCTAGAGAATAATTAATTAATTTGATTTATAATTAATTTAATGATTCTATAAGAAGGATTTATAGATGAAGTAATTAAGTTAATTTACTTTAAATTAATTAGAGATAGAAGTAGTTAATTTAATTCATTTTAAATTAATTACAAATGATATAATTATAAATCATTGCTTATGGATGAATGATATTAATATTTCATTGATTGATTCTGATCTCAGATATGATATGAGTAATATCTATGTGATATGGATGCTTGGTTTAAGTATGATAATATTTAATTATTTATTTTGATGATAATATGAATTATCTGTTTATGATGATGTGATTATCTATTGTGATATTGTGAATTATCTATCTGTGTGTATATTGATGATATTGAATTAAACTGTTAAGACTAAATAGACAACTTGGCCTTAAAAGACACGTTTTGGATTTCGATGAGACCGGGATCGGTTTTCCAAATTTGGAACATCCGAAAACCACATCGTTTCCAATTTAACGATAGGTCATGAATCTGAAGTGAAGATGAAGATTCAGAGTGCAAGGGCTATTGTCGTTAACTCTATGGGTGATTCCAAAATGAGTGTAACGAGATAATGCCTTCGGTTTCGTCCGAACCCGGAACGAACTTGTATGGATTGAATGCTTTCAGAACATCGTCAGGTGGGCGATGAGCATTCTAAGAAATGTATTCTCTAAATGTAATCGTAGCCTCAAGCCTCATCAACCAGGAATGGCTAAAACAGGGGAGGTGCAGCAAAGGTGGGTCATGCCCAAGCAGGACAAGATATTCCCCTGTCTAGATGTCCCTTTATTTCGGCTTAGTGGGCAGTAGCGACGGCTATCTGCGGGGTTGTCTTGTTCGGGACTGTTCAGTAATGAATGGTTCCGGCCTTGTGTTGAAGGGGGTCGGGAGTGATCCTCGGTACGTTGATCTAGACCACGTACTGTGACGGGCGGTACCCAAGTAGCCCTGCCATTGTATGGAATCCAAAATCCAATAAGTGCCAACGGTTTTGATTGTATTACCCACTTTTTTGGCTAGTAGATGGAATTTAATCATGTAACAATTTCGGCTATTTTCTATTTACTTGAAAACCCTAGACCTATTATAATATCACAGAATTTCCTATCAAATGTTTTGGTTAGCGTAAGGTAAAAACTTACCCATGTTTATGTGTGGGAAGTTTTACGTGATACGTTTTATTTCAAAAGGATTTTTAAAATTAAGCAACTTTACCGTGTTACTCACACCAGACCCATGTCTGACCCGGAGTTTATTTTTTTGTTTTTCATAAACTCTTGGGTACCCAAATTTTTACGTGTAGTCAAGGGATTCAGGTTATCTTTGATGAATTCTGGAGGAACAATGGAGCAGGAGGCTTCAGCGTAGTAGATATACTTATAGTTCCGCTGTGTTGTTATCTCTGTGTTGATTTGTGTATTGAGTTGTATAACTAGACAGGTGTTTATAACTGTCTAGTATGTGATGTATTATCTGTATAACTCTGATTGATGTTGTATATTATATAAATACTTATGTGATTATTATAATTTTATTCGTTCCGCTGTGAGATTCTGATGTTGTTGTTCTTTCTTCTCTATTTTTCTATTTTCTCACCCCTTTCTTTCTTCCAGACAATGCGTCTTCCTGAGCGTAGGAAGTCGGGTCGTTACAGTGGTATCAGAGCGCTAGGTTGAGTGAATACCTAGGCTCTTGAGTGATTTCTTTCCTGAGAGAGCGTATTTGTAATTTTAATATATATATATATATATATATATATATATATATATATATATATATATATTCCTACCTATTGTTGGGTTACCTGTTCAGGTTTTCCAATATAAGTTATAAAGGTAGATAGGGTAGTGGTGTGTGTAACACAACTACCAATGGTTGGAGTTTGAATGTTTGAGGTTGGAAGTGTATTTGTCGAGACTGTAGACCTAATACCGTCTCGAGTGAGCTTTGGGTGGTGTAAGGATTTCATTAATCTCTGAAGGAAATCTGTTAAAGTTCGGAGATCACTTTTGAAGCATAAGTTTGGATGAGCTAGAGTTTGGATCTGTCGGTTGGATAGAAGAAATTCATGATATCTTGATACATCAAGGTGTAGTAACTATATGAGAGACACAGTGAATATGTATGTCTCCGAAGATGTTTCTTTGGAACAAGTTAAGGAAGAGTGTTTGTTTCGGTTGTGGCTGTGTTCAGCTGGATGTTTCTGTTTGCTCTGAGGTCCGAGTTTCTCGAAGAGCTTTGGATTAGGAAGTCTTCTGGCTTAGCAGTTTTTCTTGAGGTAACTTCAGAAGCAGAAGAGTAGATCCATTTCTTCGATAGATTGGCCACATAAGCGTAAGTTGTTCTGTTTGGTAAGAAGAGAGCAGTAATTTGGAATTAGGTTGGATCAATCACAAAAGTGACTTGCGATAGTTTGAGTATTCTCTTGTGTTTCAGAGAATTTTTCTGGATGTCTTTAGGAAGTTGGAATTTGGTCATCATCTGAAGATTGAGTTTGGTGTCGACTG
This sequence comes from Allium cepa, assembly GCA_030765085.1. Lineage (NCBI taxonomy): Eukaryota > Viridiplantae > Streptophyta > Magnoliopsida > Asparagales > Amaryllidaceae > Allium > Allium cepa. The sequence goes on from CM060943.1 coordinate 194,035,546, forward strand.
GATTTCCAGGTGTGGTACCGATGGTTCAGCTTAGTAATAGGATGATTTTTGAGTTTGGGGGAAACAGCTTGGATTTTTGAGGAACTTCTGAGTTTTATTTCTGGATATGTGAACTTTATTTTTGGAATGTATTGTCCAATCTGTGTTCTACTTCAGCATTTACATCTGTTCAATCCGAGTTGCGCAGTGGAAGCATGATGGCAGCTGTTTAGTTTGGAAGAAATTGGATGTTGCAATATTTGGATTGGAGAGTTCTACAGAAAAATTTTCAAGATCTCGAGGCCAGTTTGGAGTGCACCTGTTTTATCTCTTCCGGATGAGAGAAGTGAGATCAGCCTTCTGATTTTGGAATAGAGTTTGTGTTTTGAGTTTTGGTTGAATATTGGGAAGATCATTTTGTTGAATTGTCTTTGGTTCAGTTTGTTTCTAAGGACATCAACAAGAGTTGAGATGATCAGGAAAGATGCACAAGATCGTTCGTAGAGTTTTGTGGATAAGAGACGGAGGAATTTGGATTTCGAAGTCGGAGATTCGATTTTGGATAAGTGTTTGGTTTTCAGGATTTAATTGTCAGTTTGGATAACTGGGATTCATTGTGTTTCCCGTATCTCTGAGGGAGTACATGTAAGATCTGTCTCTGGTTATAGAATTAGCAGTTCAGGAAGTTTTAGTTGTTGAGTCAGACTTCTTTGTAGTCTCATATCCTGTCTTGTTTTGTGGATCTAGATGAGTGGAAGCTCTATAGCTTAGTACTATTGGTTGTTGGGATTCTGTAGAGTGAGTATTCCAGTATTTATACCTGGGAAACTCGAGAAAATTCTATCTAGAATTCTGTCTAGATAGTTAAATTTGTTTGATTGGATGAATTGGTTGCTATGGTTGTTAGCATATGATTGATATATGCTTGTGTTTTAAAATTAAATCTTAAATTGGATTATTAAATTACCTTTGTTTTAAATTTCGGGGACGAAATTCTTTTAAGGAGGAAGGAATGTGATATCGCGAAATTTTTGGCAATATCAATTTAATAATCTGTGATAAAATTAAATTGATTTGAAAAATATTGTTAATAATAAATTTGAATTGATTTAATAATCTACTTTAGTGAATATTTAAATGTGTGATTTTACCTTTTAAAAGCTAATTAAATTGTTTTCTATTTATAATATATATATATATATGTATATGTATGTATGTATATATTGTAAATAGATAATCTTTGTTTTAAGTTTAATAAAATAAAGGCATGATTTCTAATTCAAATATTTTTGGTAAATTGGAAATTTGATTTAATTTAATATTGAATAAATAATCATATGACTTTAAAATACTCAAGATAAAAAAAAGATTTAATTTAATTATTTAAAATTGATTATAGCTTAAGTTTAAATTTGAACAAAAATTGTTTTGTTTTATAGCTTGATAAAAATAAGCGATTTGTATTATAAAAGAATAGTTCTTTTATAAATTATTTTAATTTAATAATAAGTTATATTTAAACTATATCAATATTGTAATATCTTTGCAAATGGGTTTTTAATATAAATAGAAGTTGTTATTTTAATATATGTATATTTTTGAAAGAAGCTATGATTTGTAAATTTAAAATAAAGTCTTTCAAAAATGTTAAAATAAAACAATATTTTATAAATCTTAACATAAGTATTTAATTATTTAAGTTTAAAATAAAAGTAAGCCACAAGTAAAATAAATATATAAGTTAAAATTTATAACAATGACTGAAACAACTTCATATAAAAAATAAATAATGCAAATCAGGCTTTGTTTGTAATATGCCTGTAAAATAAATGTAAAGGTAAGAACAAAGTGTAAAGGAAAGAAAATGTATATGTACATAGGTATAAAAGCAAGCTAGGCAAGTAAATTTTATATGATGTAAAGTTTAATATGCAGGCAAGTAAAGGCAAGGGAAAAATTTATAAACAAAGTAAAATAATAAAACAAAAATCTTTGTACAAACCAGACAAATAAAACAAAGTGATTGATATGAAACAAAAATGTGTACTTAAGCTGTAGGCAAGGAAAAATCTATAAACAAATAAGAAAAGTATAAAATAAAAGAACAAACATCTTTGTACAAATCAGGCAAGAATATTATATTGAAGGATTAGATTAGATATGCTGCCTAGTGAAATATCAACATGTACAAATAAGTAAAGTAAGATGTAGGCAAGAAAGAAATGCAAAGCTAAGTAAAAAAATATATCTATACATAAGAATGAGTAGTAGGAAACATAAAGTACCCAAATAATAAATGCTTTCATTTCTAGCAGCAAACTTGTCCATACGAATTGGATCTAGAATCATTTCATCCCCCAAAAATAAAATCTGGCCTGATAAAACAAAACACAAATAGTAGTATCTGCAATTGCTAACCCAGATGCAACCTTCCTCTGAAACTTCTTTATATACATCTTTTTTTTTTTAGTTTGTTCACTAAACATATGAACCTGAAACAAAGAATAATAGCAAACAATTCCGTTTATACAAACTTAAATAATGTTTGCAATTCAACAAAGACAAGAAGATTTGGGGATCATAAGCAAGGCCATTCTCAGTTTTAAAATTCAAAGCTTTTCAAAACAAAAGGCTCTGCTTATTTCTGAAATACAGGTGAGTAACACCTTTAAAATTACTTAAGTTTTTAATATTTTGCATGCTAATATTTGAATGCTTAATATATTTGTGTGAATATTATATATTCTTTTCTCTGGCCATTTGTGAGATGGAACTACTGCATATTGTATTCTCTTTGAGTAACCTCACTTTTTAATGGTTAAGTATATATATCTGTTGCACATTCATCTTTGAAGAAGTATGTGATATATATATATATATATATAAATTCAATTCTGTTGAGTATATATGGTTGCATGATATGTAATGCATATGTATTATCAGAGTACTCTCTGTATTTAACTTCCAGGCCTTGTTTTTTGTAAAGAAATTCAAAATCTTTTTATTTAATCTCTGTCTAAACTTAAGATTTAAATGAAAATGGTTTGTTTAACTGCAAAATTTAGTTTAGAATTTTATTCAAGTCAAAATAATATTAATAAGACTCTGGAATCAAAATTTAACTGATCAAGTCTAAAACAAGAGGAAATTTAAATATCCTAATTTATTATTCCAGAGTTAGGATTTGATAGACCATGCAAAAATTTGAATTTTGAAACAAAAATCAATGTTTTTAGTGAAGGGGTTAAAGTGCAGTTCTAGGTTCATCAGAGGAAGGAAATTTGAGTATTTCTGATGATCTATGAGACCGGAAGGATCGGGGCTCTGCTGGGAGATGGAGTAGTGAACGAAGTATCTAGGAAAAATGGTAGGAGAGGTGGATGATCATTGTGTTGATGATGGTGGAAGTTTTTGGTTTTTAACCCTAGTTTAACCGGGTTTGGTTGTTCGATCCACTGAGGGTACTATGATTGATCGAGCGTTTCGTGTTTTTGGGAGATGTTGGTTAGGTTGTAGAGGAAGGCAAGGCCGAAGTTTCAGGACCCCTGATGGTCGGAGGAGCAGCGGCGAGCCGTTGACAGGTTGTGAGGTGGAAATGCTCTGGTGTTTCCAGGTTGTAAGGGTGGTTCCAGGTTGAGTTTGATGCTCGAATTCGTCTTCAGGGATGCGTGGAAGTCTTGGTGATCAGAACTGGACGAGGTGGTGATAGATGACACATGGCGGTCGTCAAAGATGGTCGGAGTTAGGTGGGGGATCGGTGCATGTGCACTGTGCACATTTTTGTTGAAGTCTGTTGTTTTTTTTTCTGGGGTTGAGCAGAGAGGAACTCGAGTTTACTCGAGTAATTCGTGCATCTTACTCGAAGCAGTTAGGATTTTGACTCGAAGCGCTAGCAGGGGGTCTCGAGTCTGTGTTGTTCAGGTATTAGTGAACCTGATTTGTTTCAGGTTTTAGTTCAAATTTTAAAACAAGTTTAAAATTAAATAGTTCTAATAAAAAGATAATTTGTTACCAAACAAATGTTTAAATTTGATTGTGATAAAATCCTTCTATTTAAAGATTTTAAATGAAGGTTAAATAAATTGTTTTGATTTGAAATTTGCAAGTTAAAATGCAATGTAATTTAGAAAGCTAAATTTTTATCAAAATAATTAAGTAGTTTAAATTAAAGGTTTTTCTTATATAGGTAATAAATGTTTTCTTACATTTCTTTTAAGAGTTATAAATTAATATTTAAATTTGGCTAAATGTTAAATGGCAAATCACTTGGGATCCTAAATTCAAAATAGAATTTGAATTTAAAATGTAATGTTCTAATACACTTTAATATTAAGGGAGTCATTAATAGAGAAATAAATTATCTTAGGAATAATTTAGATACTAAAATGATTTAATGAATAAGTTAATTTAAGAATGACTTATGTATTTAATTTATAAATTAATAATTTAGATTAATTTATGATAGAGATTAATTAAGAAGTAAATTAAGAAATGTTACTAGTTAATGAAGATAATTAACTAAGGATTAACTATTTAATTAATATATGTGATTAATTTTGATAATTAATCAGATTAATTAGATAATCTATTATAAATTGTTAAATGTAATTAGTTGATAAAAGTAATTAAGAGATTAATTACTTATTGTAATTAATTTTGATAAAATGATTAATTTAAGTTAATAAATTTAGGTTAATTAATTTAAGAAAATCATTTGGTGAATTGATAAGCGTAATTACTTAGTGTATTCAATGAAGCATAATTACTTAAGGAAGTAATTAATGTTAATTACTGAATGTAATTAGTGAAAGATGATTTTGTAATGAAGTAATTTGGATAATTACTTTTGTAATTAATCAAAGGATTAATGGAGATAATTAATTAATTATGGAATAATTAATTTGTTAATAAGTAATTAAGGGTAGTTAATTACTGGGTTGTTATTAATTAAGGTGATTAATAATTGTGTTTAATTAAAGATTATTTATTTAGTGTAATTAATTTAAATAAAGTAATATAATTAGAGATCACTAATTAATATAATTAGTAATGTAATTAGAAATTGTTTAATAAAGGAATAATCAATAATGTGGTGATTAATTTATGTAGTTAATCGGGATAAATGTAATTAATCACATGTAATTAATAAATGAAGTAATTAAATGTTAATTACTATAAATGATTTAGGATAATTAATTTGGGAAATTAAATAAAGACTAATTACTTATTGTAATTAGAAGGTGATTAATCAAGGGTGTTTAATCAAGATGAATATCTAGAGAATAATTAATTAATTTGATTTATAATTAATTTAATGATTGTATAAGCAGGATTTATAATTGAAGTAATTAATTTAATTTACTTTAAATTAATTAGAGATAGAAGTAGTCAATTTAATTCATTTTAAATTAATTACAAATGATATAATTATAAATCATTGCTTATGGATGAATGATATTAATATTTCATTGATTGATTCTGATCTCAGATATGATATGAGTAATATCTATGTGATATGGATGCTTGGTTTAAGTATGATAATATTTAATTATCTGTTTGATGATAATATGAATTATCTGTTTATGATGATGTGATTATCTATTGTGATATTGTGAATTATCTATCTGTGTGTATATTGATGATATTGAATTAAACTGTTAAGACTAAATAGACAACTTGGCCTTAAAAGACACGTTTTGGATTTCGATGAGACCGGGATCGGTTTTCCACATTTGGAACATCCGAAAACCACATCGTTTCCAATTTAACGATAGGTCGTGAATCTGAAGTGAAGATGAAGATTCAGAGTGCAAGGGTTATTGTCGTTAACTCTGAGGGTGATTCCAAAATGAGTGTAACGAGATAATGCCTTCGGTTTCGTTCGAACCCGAAACGAACTTGTATGGATTGAATGCTTTCAGAACATCGTCAGGTGGGCGATGGGCATTCTAAGAAATGTATTCTCTAAAGGTAATCGTAGCCTCAAGCCTCATCAACCGGGAATGGCTAAAGCAGGGGAGGTGCAGCAGGGTTAGGTGGGTCATGCCCAAGCAGGACAAGATATTCCCCTGTCTAGATGTCCCTTTATTTCGGCTTAGTGGGCAGTAGCGACGGCTATCTACGAGGTTGTCATGTTCGGGACTGTTCAGTAAGGAATGGTTCTGGCCTTGTGTTGCAAGGGGTCGGGAGTGATCCTCGGTACGTTGACCTAGGCCATGTACTGTGACGGGCGGTACCCCAGTAGCCCTGCCATTGTATGGAATCCAAAATCCAATAAGTGCCAACGGTTTTGATTGTATTACCCACTTTTGTGGCTAGTAGCTGGAATTTAATCATGTAACAATTTCGGCTATTTTCTATTTACTTGAAAACCCTAGACCTATTATAATATCACGGAATTTCCTATCAAATGTTTTGGTTAGCGTAAGGTAAAAACTTACCCATTATGTGTGGGGAGTCTTACGTGATACCTTTTATTTCAAAAGGATTTTTAAAATTAAGGAACTTTACCCTGTTACTCACACCAGACCCATGTCTGACCCAGAGTTTATTTTTTTGTTTTTCATAAACTCTTGGGTACCCAAATTTTTACGGGTAGTCAAGGGATTCAGGTTAGCTTTGACGAATTCTGGAGGAACAATGGAGCAAGAGGCTTCAGCGTAGTAGATATACTTATAGTTCCGCTGTGTTGATATCTCTGTGTTGATTTGTATATTGAGTTGTATAACTAGATAGGTGTTTATAACTGTCTAGTATGTGATATATTATATGTATAACTCTGATTGATGTTGTATATTATGTAAATACTTATGTGATTATTATAATTTTATTCGTTCCGCTGTGAGATTCTGATGTTGTTGTTCTTTCTTCTCTATCTTTTCTATTTTCTCACCCCTTCCTTTCTTCCAGACGATGCGTCTTCCTGAGCATAGGAAGTCGGGTCGGTACACATCCGAAGTCCATATTACTTTCGTAACCATATTATCAAGTCCATGATCTCTCTGGGTTTAACCTTGAATCTGTAGACCTCGGCGGGTCGTGTTTTCCTATTCCAACCTTGAACTTCCTGTCAATGGCATTTATGTTTTCCGACCTCAGCACTCTCGCCAAGGAATTTTTCGTTCATTGGCTTCGGCACTCCGGCCAAGGACTTTTATATTCACCGGCCTCGGCACTCCGGCCAAGGACTTTTATATTCACTAGCCTCGGCACTCCGGACAAGGACTTTTTTATTCATCGGCCTCGACACTCCCGCCAAGGACTTTTATATTCACTGGCCTCGTCACTCCGGCCAAGGACTTTTATATTCACCGGCCTCGGCATTCCGGCCATGGACTTTTTTATTTTGTCCGAGTCATTCCATCGCTCTCTAACGAAGGGACTCGTAACTCACGATCACTGCCCCGTCTCTTCGGTCTGGACAGTAATCACTAATCCCGAATTGTTTTAATACAGTGATCCACATCCAATTAGAAAACCAGAAATCCATATCAAAAATCAAACATCCAAACCAAAATGGCAAACAAAAAAACCAACCAAATCGGGAGTTCAATCCAAACTCCAAAACCATATCAAAGAGAAGTAAATGCCCAAAGTACGAAAGAGAAAACCAAAGTTGTAGAAAAACAGAGAGAAAGTAGGATTTCATAGACTTAAGTAGTACGGTTTTTCGTCATCTCAGAGCACGCCTAGGAACCGTCCTCGATCCCCTACGTGTGTAAGTGACCTAGCCACATAGCTTTGAGTTCTATTACTTATTAAAAACCATAAACCTGGTTAGTGGATAATGAGCTGACGTTGCCCAGATCCAGTGTCATCTCCGTTCGAGGTAGGTGGTGGTCCCTCTTGTCTCAATGCCAAAGCTCGATTCCTGGCATACTGCTGTAGATGACCATTCCTTACATGATCCTTAATGATATCCCTCAAATGCCTGCAATCGTTTGTGTTGTGCCCATCCAACTCATGGAATAGGCAATGCTTCCCCGATGCCCGCTCGTATTCAGAAGGCTCTCTTTTTGCCGGCCTTCGATATTGGAGTTGCCCCCAAGTGTCCAAATAAATCCTTTCTAGAGTCTCTGTTAAATTTGTGTATGAAGAAAACTTTGACTCCCTTCGAGGTTTCTTCGAAGTGCCACCATTGCCATCTATTTTCCTTTTTCCTTTATCATCTTTACTTGGATCCTCGAAGGGCGGACCTCCACCCCTCACTGCATTAGCATCAGCCTCTCTCCTTCCTCTCTCAGCCTGTGCATCTTCCTGTCTTAGGAACATTTCTGCCTCATGGTAAAACTCCTCGAGATCCCTCAGTGGGTCCCTTTCTAATGATATCTTGAAGTCCGAATTATCCGCGATTCCCGGGACTGCTGCCATCAAAACCATTGACGGATCGGGTCGATCCACTGAGGCTACTGCTGTGTTAATTATGGTTAAAAAGTTCCTGAGCAACTCTTCCTTCCATTGCTTCATTGATGTCAAGGTCATTACAATCTTGGGTCTGACTATATGGACCCGAAACTGTCTCATATATTTTTCAATCAGCTCCGTCCATGTGCCGATAGAACCACTTTCCAGCTGTATGAACCACATAGCTGCGATATCCATCAAAAACAATGGAAAGCATCGAGCGATGACCTCGTCCGATGCCCCCAATACGTCCATATGCCTCATGTACCACGTCAGGTGAACGGTGGGATCCGTTCTCCCATCATACATATCCAACATTGGTAGCTTAAAGTCCGGTGGATTCCTAGCTCGCCTGATTACAGGAGTAAAGGGACTCCTACTCACATCCTCCAAACCTCTATTTACCAATCCACCTCTCATAGCCCGTCTGACCATTTCTGCTAGTCTGTCGTTGTCGTCAAGTTGCAATCCTTGTCTGTTGCCTCTGGTCTGCCCCCTGAGTTGATGAGGAAATTCTAGCACATACTCCTCATCTCGTACTCCTGCATTCCTGCTGATGCCGGGTTGCACTGCATCGTCTGGCACCCCTCGATGGGTTGGTCCAGCATTTCTTGGTGGCATGCCCCTGAGTCTAGATCCATCCAGTTTGGTAGCCGTCTGTTGATCGGAGGCTGCCCCCTGCTGGGCCATTCCCTATGCTTGCTTGTTGAACGCTTCTGATCCAGCTCCACGGACCTAAGATCCTCTGTTTCTTACTTGTGCAAATTGAGTGAGAAGAGCCTGCATCATTTCCTCTTGTCTCTTCAACATTGCTTCCATTACGTCTCTGGTGATGTAGATGGATGCTTGACCTGCTCCATCTCTAGAGGAAGCATCTTGACTTCCCTCTTGATTACTCCTTTCTATCACTTGCTTCCTTGCTGATGGCCTAGCCATTGCTCCTTAGAATCCAAGTTCCAAGCTCCAAAATGCCTAAGTGCTTGCGTTCTCAGTGAAAGCACCAAAATGTTAGAGCCAAAATTGGTCACTAACACCCAAATGTAAATGAAAGCACCAACTAATAGTCACAGGTAACAGATATAATATATGTAGAGAATAATAATATGAAGAACAGTCGAAATTAAAATGAAAGCAGTAAGAACATAGATTTTATAGTGGTTCGGCTAACGGCCGACGTCCACTCCAGAAGTTTCCTTTTTATTGATGTTCGAATCAATTACAGTTACAAACTGATAGAGTAACCTTTTGCTTTAGAAAATAGAAAGTTAGAGAGCAGAGTCCCGAAGATCCCTTTTCTGAACCACCATGTGCTGTATTTATAGGTGAATCCTGAGTTGTTGGGCCTCCTGATAGCAATGGCCCAACAAGGTCATTACCGAGCCACGTATATCCTTTGTCCTTGATCGAGCGGCATTTGTCGAGCCACCTGGGTAGAGACGTATCCCATCAATGCCGAGCCACTTGATGCCGATTCATGCATACTAAACGAGGTTGGTTGAAACAAAGAATGCCGAACGAGGTGGCCATGCCGAACACACTCGTATGCCGAACGAGGTAGCCATGCCGAACGGCATTCGTATGCCGAACGTGTTGCTCATGCCAAACGATCCATCATGCCGAACGACCCATTATGCCAAACGATCCATCATGCCCAACGATCCACCATGCCGAACGATCCATCATGCCGAATGATCCACCATGCCGAACGACCTATCATGCCGAACGACTTAGCATGGCGAATGACACATCATGCCGAACGACCCATCATGCCGAACGACCCACCATGACGAACGACCCACCATGCCGAATGATCCATCATGCCGAACGATCCATCATGCCGAACGATCCATCCTGTCGAACGATCCACCGTGCCGAATGATCCACCGTGCCGAACGATCCACCGTGCCGAACGATCCACTTTGCCGAACGATCCACCATGTCGACCAACCCACCATGCCGAACGACCCATTATGCCGAACCGTACTTTCAGAACCAAAACACCTCACCAATGTCGAGCGGCATGATATTATCATAACACCGAACGACTTCTAACTTTCCAGACCGAACCAAATTTTCTAGAACCAAATTATAGTTGTCCATCTTAATCCAACCAATTTCCACTTTCCAAGCGCGTTGCACCATCCATCCATCCAGTCGACTAACTCCATCGTACACCAGCCTCGACGACCGAGCAATTGATAATGTTAAATCCATCTGTCCACGACCTTGCTAAAAGGCGGATTAACACTTAGGAAAATATTTATCCGTATATTTTCCAAAAATCATTTTAATATTAAACTTGGAATATTTCATAACTTTTTTTCACAAGTCTCCAAAATTCTTAATAAATTCTTTTTACGATTTCCAAATCGATTATACTTTTCTATAATTCCAACCCACCTTTTATAACTCCCTTAAATGATTTCAAGTTCTTTCCAAAGTTATCCATCCAACATTGGAAATTTTCTTAAGTTTCAAACGTTCCATTTGTAGGAGTTTTCTTATAAGCCCTCATATTTAAAATAGACCTGTTTACACGTCTTGAGAGAATTTTATAAATAATTTTTCAATCATTTCAACCTATATACATACATACATACATATATATATATATATTATAATGGCATTTTTAAAGAATAGTTTTTTAATTTTATTTTAAAATATGTTTTAAGTTATTATTCAAAATATGAAACATTTTAATAAACCATCAATAACTCATTTAAAATGAAACAAATCAAAAACAAAGCTAATTATAAAAGCTAAAATTTTTATTTCAATAAATATTAAATATTTGAAAATCCATTTTTCTGAAATATTCCAATACTAACTGGTTTAAAATTTCATAGTTTAAATAATAAAGTTTCCCCTTTTATACAAACTTAAATTCAAAATAAAAATATATATATTAAAATCTCAATAGAAAATTTAATTTATAACGTCCTCTCAGTTCCACAGCATATCGATTCATTGCCAATTTCCTAACTATTCGCATTTCAAAAATAGAATCTGCTATTTTTCTCGACCCTGTTTCCATATTCTACTATAAATTCACCTTATGAATTTATATTTCCAATTATCATCTAATATCGAATTCCATTATTTATAAACATCATTTATCAATTTTATAACCATTTTGGTTTTGTCGTTTTTTTAAACAAATATTGTTTATAAAAATTTATTATATAAACTCATTTCTTATAAATTCCATTTATACTTCCAATCTATTTTAAATACTGATTTTAACTCCTTTTATATATCTAGAATATCATTTATAAGTTCTCTTGTATAATTCATTTTTAAAAATCTTCATTTATTAATTTGCAATAGTTAAGTTTAGGCAAAGTCAATTATATTTTTTTAATTCAATTCCTTTGAAATAACTCTAATTTCAATATATATTTTTATATCAAATTCCTTTTTTATTCCAAAAATTTTAAAAATATGTTTATAGTATTTAAATTATCAAAATTTTGGCCAGTGCTACAATAGCATCCAATAATTTCAATCACTATAATAATCTATAATAGATTATTCTACGCAAATCATGTATCACTATATATAAAAAATAAAAATAAAATTTGAGGAATCCAGTTGATCCCTCCAACTTGTTTTCCTGCATCCACAGATGTTAGTACAACGTAAAAATACCAATTCCACTTCGAGCGGGATATCATTATATATCGGGTCATCTGCTATTATGCAGGGCGCATAGGGTCTCATCCGCTATAAAGTGCGGGAATATCACTCCAAATACTAGTACATATATAATACTATATATATATATATATTTAACATTCAACGAATAAATAATTCTTATAAAATCAACCAAGCATCCAATATTTATTTTTACTATTTAAAATTGAATTGGAAATCCAGATGAGTGAGAATTTTTCTCACCTTGTCTTTTATTTACAGACCATTCTGATTTTGACTTGTTTTAATATATTTTTGGACCTCGTATATTAAAGAAATATTTATTAATTACTATACGTAATAATCAATTAATTATAAAGTCTAATTTAATAAAAATTTAAACTAAAATTTTACCCCTAAATCTCAAATGAGATGAACGCACGCGCGCCATCCCCTCACGGGCATGCAACCCTAAGATTGCTTCGACTTTCCTCCATATCCAGCAACCATTGACTTTGCGACTGCTGCCCATAGTTGAATGAGAGAACCACAACCTCGCCACCAATAAAACCCGCCGCATCGCCTAACCCGGCTCGAACTGCCCCTGCCTGCGCACGCCACAAGCTAACGTGTGCGTGTACGCGCCATTGCCTGAGTTCGACGCCCCCGGTTCTACCATCGCCTCAAACCCTCGAGTTTGCCCCCAACCCAAATTAAATTCGAACCCCATCCGGTACTTCGTTTGCCTTCTCCATGTCCGTCACTGGTTTCGCCGTACTCCACGCCCCTCTACACGATTTTGCCCGGGCCATGCTTCCAACTCGCCCCTACCAACCCTATCACCTATGAGCCCTAACTCAATTTGAGCTCACGACCATCGCCCTATGAGTAGAAGATAGGTCAACCTTCACTTTATAAGATTTGATTTCGATTTCGTTTTTAGAGAAAACTGAGGAATAGGAATACATGATTATAAAAGGGGAAGGAGTGGCTTCGTGATGAAGACCGGATATTCTATCGTGATTTACGAACTGAAAGATAACAAGGGAGGAGACGCGATTTGATTTTGATTGAAAGAAGGTCGCGTGCGATTTGGGGTTTATGTGTTGAATGGTTAAAGCGAAATTCTAGGTTGCAGGAAATACGATAGATTTGACTAGTAATATATATATATATATATATATATATATATATATATATATATATATATTTCAATTTTCAAACCGTCTTGATTACACAGCTAAAATTCTCGAACCCCTATTGAGGCTTGCCGGTAGGCATTATACGGTTATACCCCTATTTCAAAAGTAATGGAAAAGGTTTGAGTCCTAATTCGATCGTATGGAGAAGATAGCTTTTTGGACCCAATTATTATATTGAATTTCGATAAAAATTTCAGCGGGTTTATATTCTGTACGATGAAACGATAACTTTAAACACTATAAAATTTAAAACCCGGTAATAATATACTATTATGGATCCAATGGAATTGGTTTAATCGAATTCCGAGACTCTGTACCGGATGGCTATTTTTAAATGTCAATTGGAACCAATTGTTTTGAAAATTAAACAGATCACTTTTAAATTCGATTTTAAAACTTTTATTATCTTCATTATTAATAATATAAATTTTACAAGCCTTAAATTATTTTTGTCGACCTTAAAACTCAAGATACAATAATTTAACCAATATTCAATTATTAAATTCAATAATTAAATTATTCAGTAAATGGCTATATTTAAATTCTATATTTACTTTATAAATAAAAACCTAAATTTTCCATATTCAAAATCAATCTATTATTCAAATTCAATATTTAGAACCATTTAAATATTCGAAATCAAACAATGAAATATTCGGGTCGTTACAGAAGTTGTTGGTTATGTGGAATTACTTGTAGAGTTAGGAGAAGGCGAATAAAGGAGAGTATGATCTTACAATTTATTGTTTTGGATGTCAAGTCTCCTTACAACATTTTTCTTGGTCGACCAGCCCTAACCGAATTTTGGGCAGCTCTTACCCTATAGTGTTTTACTTTGAAGATTCCGATAGGTAATGGCATTGGAGTTGGTCATGATGACATGTCTATCATGTAGCTAAGCCGAGGAATGGCCGACGCAAGGTAAAAGGTAAGGGTGTGGACAAGTCAGTCCACATCCAAGCTGTTCAAGATTGACAACTAGCGATAGAGCCTTGGCTTGGGCGCCACATTCGATTCTATATAGATATAGATCCGATGGATGATGAAGAGAAGCCCAAAGAAACCAAAGTTGCACCGGCTGAGTTGATGAATGATATCACAGTTTGCCACGATGACCCGTCACGGAACCTAAAGATCGAATGAAGGCTCAGCCCCTGATGATGAAAGAACATGCTAGTTTTCTCCGAGCGAATCCAGACATGTTCGCTTGGACTCACTCAGACATGTATGGAATTTCACCTACCATTGCGAGCCTTGCATTTAATATCGACCCGAGACATTCCCCAGTGAAGAAAAAAGATGCAACGTGGACCTGGAGAGACCGCTCTCGAAGTGGAGGTGGATAGACTCAAAGACAATGGGTTTATCCACAACGCCCTCTATCTTAAATGGGTATCTAATCTTGTACTTGTGAAAAAGAAAATGGAAAACGAAGAACATACATTGATTATTCAGATTTGAACAAGGCATGCACAAAAGATAGTTTTCCTCTTTCGAGGATCGACCAGCTGGTAGATTCAACCACAGATTGCTATCTTTCATGGATGCGTACTCGGGATATAACCAAATTCCAATGCATATTCCCGATTAGAAGCATAATAGTTTCATTATTGATGTCGGATTATATTGCTAGTGGCAATGCAATTTGGACTAAAGAATGCAGGAGCTACTTACCAATACTTAGTAAACAAGATGTTTAAAGATCAGATTGGAAAAACAATGGAAGTGTATGTGGATGATATGCTCGTGAAGTCACGGTGACCAAGCGACCACATAAAAGACTTTGCAGAAATTTTTGACATCCTTCGACATTACAAGATGAAAATTGATGCTTTGTACTATTCTTTTGGTGTTGCATCAGGGAAATTCTTGGGCTTTATTGTTAACACCTTTGGAATAGAAGCTAACCCCAAAAGATTCAACCTATCCGCAATGTCCAAGTGCCAAGGACTATTAAACAAGTACAGAGTCTGAATTGGAAAGTTGTTGCCTTAAGCCAATTTATTTCCTGAGCTATCGACAAATGCATTCCTTTCTTTGACTTGATTAGTAAAGGGAAAAGAAACTTCGAATGGATACAAGACTGTAAAGATGCATTTCAAGCTCTAGTGAATCATTTAGAGAGACCTCCCATCTTGTCAAAGCCGGTGTGTCATGAAGATTTGTATATTTATTTAGCTATATCAGCGCACGCTATAAGTGTCGCATTGCTTCTCAAGGAGGATCAGATCCAAAGACAAGTGTATTACGTCAACAAACGATTGACAGGAGCCGAAAGGTAATATCCAAAAACAGAAAAACTGGCATACTGCTTGTTGATTGCATCACGAAAGCTTCATCCATACTTCTAGACATATCCGATCAATGTTAACACCGACCAGCCGTTACAACAAGTCCTATAACAACTTAAGTGGAATATCGAGCTCAATTAATTAGGTACACTTATCTCCCTCGAAGGGCTATCCAGGGTCAAGTTCTGGCAGATTTTATAGCAGAGTTCACTGTGTAGGACGATTCCCCGAAAGGCAGTGAAATCCCTACTATACGATGGAAACTTATACCGTTGGAGCATCCAATGAACATTATTTTAGACCTGGAATTATGCTTATAACTCCCGAAGATCGGTTAATTTGTTATGCTTTAAAGCTAAATTTCCCAGCAACAAACAATGATGCTGAGTATGAAGCTGATTACTAGACTTAATCTCGCTAGAGAACTTGGACTAAAGTCTCTTGAAATATTTTGTGATTCACAATTGGTAGTGTACCAAGTTAGGCGAGATTGTCAAGTTAAAGGACAATGGCTCGCTCCATACCTTACCCAAGTCCAAGATTTATTGGCTGAACTTGAGCACTATGACATTTTGCATATTCTATGGGATCGAAAAAAAGAGGCTGATTCATTAGCAAAGTTTGCTAGCACCGGCGATGCACAGCAGATGGGGTTAATTCCAATCGAAGCATTAAATGCCCCAAGTATGAACATGATAGAAATTGATCAAACACTAGAAGCGAAGCCTGCGAGGGAATCATTGATGACCCCGATCAAAGATTATTTGCTACATGGAGTCCTACCAGATCAAAGAAATGAAAATCGTCAAGTTCTTCGTAAAGCTTCATGATAAGTCATGCAAGAAGAAATTATGTATAGGAAAGGTTTCTTTATTCTTTACTCCAGTGTGTCACTCATGTAAGATAAAACATGTCCTAAAAGAAGTTCATGTAGGGGAATGTGGCTATCACAACGGGGCGTAAATTCTAGCAAATAAAATACTCTGTCACGGGTATTATTGACCAACTGTTAATCGAGACACCTTTGACTATGCAAGCCCATGGCTTTTTGCCATATGAGGTGTAGATATTATTATTTTCTTATCGATCTCTAAAGATGGCACAAAGTATGCTATTGTCGTAGTTGATTACACCAAATGGGCCGAAGCAGAAACTTTAGCTATGATCACAACCGGGAAAGTAATCAACATTATTGTCTGAAACATCATAAGTCGTTTCGGTCTCCCATGAACTATTGTAACAGATAATGGGGCTCAATTTGATAGTGTTGAGTTCAAAAACTTCTGTCAGAGGTATCATGTTTAAAAGATGTTAACTCCGCCCCGGCCATGGCTCAGCGACTTAAGAGTTACCGACCCAAAAGGTTGCCGACCTAACATGGATGCCGATCTAACTGCCTAAGTTACCTGAGAGGGATGCCTACCTAATGCTTTAATAGGGATGCCGACCTAATGCTTTAACAAGGTTGCCGATCTAACATGGATGCCGATCTAACTGCCTAAGTTACTTGAGAGGGATGCCGACCTAATGGTTTGACAGGGATGCCGACCTAATGCTTAAACAAGGTTACCGACCCAAGACTTGACAAGAACGCCGACCCAAGACATACAGGATATCGACCTAAGATAGCTACCGACCTAACGCAGGTGCTGGCCTAAGATAGAAGCCGATCTAACTATCCAGGGAGTTTGCCGCCCTAACTGCTCAGGATAGGGACAAGATCATACTTGAGTCGCAACCGACCTATGACCTATGCTAGGTCGTACACGACCCAGGCAAAGGAAGGAGAGTCCGATGCAACTACTTAGCACGCGGCCCCTTAACTCGTACACGGTTCAGGTCTTATAGAATTCAGCAAGGATGCCTTTCTTAAGTGTCAACCCAGCATTTGAATCGCGACCGTTACACGACCTGCTTTAAGTCGTCCACGACCCAACTTAGGTCGGTGGCGATTTAGGACTTGGCAATATTTTGTGCCCAGAATTCTCTATAAATAGATGGCCATCTCCAACTTTCAGTGGACTTTCGGCTGATCTCTTAAAGCACCGATACTCTGCTGAATTCTCAACTCACTCAATACTTCAAATACGAAAGGCATCTCAGCTAACTTCAAGAGGAAATCTAACGCAATCAACATGGATTCAAAGAATTCTTCTGCATCAGAGTTCTAGTTGTTTGTCTCATCAGAATTGTAATTGAAGATTGTTGTAAAGTTGTAATTGATTCAGTAATAAAGAGGATTAAAGTGGACGTAGGCTTACCCTAAGCCGAACCACTATAAAACTGTTGTCTTTTCTGCTTTCTCTGTGACTTTTCTACTTGTTTTTAGTTCCCGTGTTCACGGGTGGTGCTTTCGCTCAATTTCAATCTACACCGGGGTGTTAGCGTCTGATTTTTACGTTAACAAAAGAGATTTGTAGCGGTCGCTCACCCTCAAGCAAATGGATAGGTTGTAGCTATAAAAAAGTTACAAATTCCATTCTTAAGAAGCATTTGGAGAAGGCTAGAGGTAAGTAGGTGGATGAACTCCCGACAGGCCATACTCCATTCGCCCTTGCTTACGGTTCCGAAACCATCATTCCTATTGAGCTCGAAGTTTCTACTCATCAAGTGACTTACTTTGATCCTAAAACAAATAAAGGTCTCATCTGGAATGTCTCTACTTTATAGATAAGAAGCATGAGGAAGCCAATTTGAGGACATCTGTGCATCGACATCGAGCCGATCGATATTACAACATTAAAGTCCGCCCTAGAACCTTTAAAATTGGCGATCTCATCCTGAAAAGGGTCTTTCCTACCCGATCGCACATGAATCCAATCTGGAAAGGACCATATGTCATTGAAAAGAGGTTTGGAGAGGGAACTTTCAAGTTCGCGACTACGGATGGCATCACACTTCCAAGGGTGTGGAATAGCGAGCATTTACGACGCTATTTCACTTAGTTTGTTTCTTTTTCATTTCAGTTGTATTTTCTTTCAGAATTTGCTTTAGCATTTGATTTTCTGGTATGTGATAAGACAGATTATGTTATTCCTTTTCATTTAGGGAATAAAGTTTCAGACTTCCTTTATATTGATGTACGCTGTAGCATTATGTATCAGTTACATGCTTACATGACAAAATTAATTTATAACAATATGTCCGAACAAGTTCCTAGAGTTTGAAATTAATCAATTACGCTTGTTGCCAATGAGACTAAACAAGATGTGCTTGGTTTGGTTGTTCATTTGATAATCTTGTTCATAATCCAATGAACGAGATGTACAATGACGAATGGATGTGACTCGATCATTTGACGATCGAGTAAATCCTGCCAAACGATGGGACATAAATAAAATAAGAGCGATCGTGACACGACCGACCGCTTGCTAAATTAAACCCCTAACCCTCGGGGGGTAAATCAATCAATCATGGAGAATATGATCCGAATGCTCTTTGAAATAACTCTAAGTCCACAGAGTGCATAATGGAGTATAAACATAAATCAAGTGCGATTCGACCACCCACGAATTAACTCTAAGTCCCCAGAGTGCGGACTAGAATATAAACACAAATTATATGCAATTCAACCACCCACCAACTAACTCAATCCCTAGAGTGTGGATATGATTATAAACAGATAGACGAGTGAGGTTCGACCATTCACTATTCCACGAACACTGGCCTAAAATTGACAAGATGGGTATAAACCCGCTAAGGATGGACTTCTACCATCCAATGTCTAACCCCGCTAACCTAAGAATTGGGGTGGGAGTATAGTTACTCAAAACCACTAACTTCGATGGCGTAACACTAAGGCTCGAGCCTAGCATTTGATATGAATCAAGGCCATGACCACATTGAGGCATTATAATAAAGCTAGTAAATTTTTACTTAAATTAATAAACAATGAATTACAAGTACATCGAATGGAAAGTAACAGCTCAACTACATAGATAACAGTTCACACGAGAGCTCAACAGTTGCAAGAACTTTTATTCACCTGATAAGTTTCAAAAATAAAAAATAAAAAATTAGTTAATTTTTATATAACTTAATAAACGAAGTTAATTTTTATAGTATCAGTTAATTTATTATTTTTATTATATATATAAATAGTTAATTTTTATAAAACTTAGTTAACTTGATTAATATTTTATAATTTATTATTATTATTATTTTATTATTATATGCTTAGTTAGTTTTTATAAAACTTATAGTTAATTTATTATTGTTGTTATTATTTATGATTGTTAGTATTAAGATTATAAAATTACTTAATTTTCATAAAAATGTTTAACATTATATAAATAAATTTAGTTAACTTTTATGAAACTTTATTAATTTGGTTAATATTTCATAATTCTTTATAAGTCATTATTGTTTTAAGCTTAGTTAATTTTTATAAAACTTAGTTTATTTATTGTTATTATTGCTATTATGATTGTGTTGTTGTTAGTATTAATATTATAATCTTAGTTAATTTTTGTAAAACTTATGAACGAAGTTAATTTTTATGAACTTAGTTAATTTATTTTGATTATTTTTTTATTTTTATTATATAAATTTAGTTAATATTATAAAACTTAGCTAACTTTGTTAATATTTAATAATTTATTTGTATTATTATTGTTAGTATTATTATTATTACTCTAAACTTAGTTAATTATTATGAAAGTTAATTTATCATTATTACTACTACCACCACAATCACCACCACTAGAATTATTATTATTAACTTAGTTATCTTTTATCAAAATTACTTAACTTAGTGAAATCTAAATTAGTTAACTTAGTTATTATTATACTGTGTAATTAACTAGAAGGACGTTCAACTTAGCAGAATTAATTTTTCATTGCATGTTCAGAAATTAATGGAAGTTGGGAATATTATAAGTTTGAAGCTAAACTTCAAGTAAAACTTTTATCTACAACTGAATTCAAGGTAGACAATATCTAAAGCATGGTTTAATATAAAAAAGTATTACGCTGAAGTTCTAAAACATAACAGAATGTATAAAAGTATATCAATATCTTCCTTCAAATTTGATTTATAAAGCCAGTGCTTTTCCAGTGTTAGATAAGCCAATGCTTTTCCAAATTTAATTTATAAAAGTTGATTTATATACATGGTTACTTGATTTTTCAGACAGTTGACCAATAGATATGCAGGTATAAATATCAATGGTTACAAAATCGAAACAGCCTTAAATATATAAAATTAAATGATGAAGCAAATATGTATAGTATCAAACGAAATGGCATAGCCAGGAAAGATGGATGAATTTGAAACATGTAAAATTGAGATGCTTATTATGCTTCACTTGGTTAAGAGTAAGATATCAAGGTTTTATAGTCAAATATTTTGTAAAACACAATAAACCGGAGCTAGCAATCGCTTATTTCTTTTCTTTCAACATACGTATTATCCTAACAAATAAATATAAAATATTAAGCCATGGTATACTGCTGAGTGTTCTTCTTCATACTCTATTACCTTATCTCATGAATGTATAAATTGATTTATTTGAGTTTCCAAAACTCTGAGCAACACATTTTATGTTTATATATATAAATATATATCTATGTGTGAGATACTTTTGGGTAACATATTTTTTATGTTTGAATATGATACTTTTGCATAGTTACGTAAGTCAAATGAATGCAATCATTTACTCATGTTTCTTAAATTTGGACAAGTACTTGATATTTGGTAGGTATTTGTTGCTATTCAATACTAGAATTACAATTAGTATTACCATAAAACTACTCTTATAGAGGTAGCAAGTGCTATTGGGATGCTCTAAAACATACTGATTACCATTTGGAATAAAGAAAAATTACCGTTCTTTTTTAATCTGGGTTTTGCTAGGTAAGCATTTTTTTATCATTAGATGTCCATCATATCACTTCTTGTATGACTTAATAAAATAAATCATTCTTTAAGCTTTCAAATATATGTACCATGTTATTACTAGATACCACGAAAAGCAAATGAAGCCATTTAGTATATTTTAAGATGTCCTTAAATGAATCAAGTTGATGACCGATGAGATGGTGAGGATTAAATATTTTATAATATTTGTTCTACAACAATAACTTTAGAATTATCCATAAGAATGATGCAAGCACAACATATAAATACGGAAATGTGACATTTGATGAGGTCAATACCACACACAAGTTAGTCAACAATAAATTTTCTTAAAATCACCAACCATGGCTAAAATTGGATATATATTTCATTTTGATTCACAGAATCTAATACATATTCTATATGAAATAAACATCTAGTTTAGTTAACCCATTATTGTATAAGAAAAAAGATAGAAAACCAATATCATTGATCCATCTTTGGGAAGGTTGTAGACAGAATACTTCCAGTCTAGACTGAACTCATCCATAACTCGGTCAATCTTCTCACCTTTAGGGGCCCTACCTTTGTAAAACACAAGTGTTTTCTTCATTCATTTAAGCACTTTATTCCTAGAAATATCCTTATCTTTACCGGTTTCTTCTAGTAACTAGATTTAGATTGCTCTATTTGTTCTCAAACCTATCGGATATTTCCAGTCCCTTACAGAGAAGAAGAACCACTCTTTTCCTCCCATTTTCACTTTTCCTTAAACATGGATAAAACGTGTATATAATAAGGGGATCTAACATAAGAAAGAGAAGAAGATGGTAAGTGAAACGATCCTGACCTGACCATCGAAAATCGACACCCAAATACACACCCGCATTTGAAGGCCGCAGATTCAAACGTTGAGTTTGGTTTGCTGGAGCTTATAACATATTAAGTACAACAACATAGTGGAAGAAAAATGAATATAATTGATACAACAATGGATACAACATCTGATACAAATGAATACCAATATCAGAGCCAAAATACAACAGCGAAAAAGATAACAACGGAAGAGATAACTCCAACATGATCTTTAAAAGAGAATTAATCCACATACTACATCCCCAATCCAAAGCTCCAAAGCCAAAGCTCTAAACTTCTAGCTCGAACCACTATCATGTTAACTTAAGCAAGGTCAGTCTGGATATTAAAGAGAAGAACAATGCAATCGCCAAACCAAAAATTCCAATGATTGCCAAAAACGATGTTTACTAGCTGATTATATGAAAATATGACTCTAGGCTGCCCGTGTGGAAAATTGTGGGCACCTAGAGTTTAGAAAGGGAACAATAAACTCCAAGTCGGTCATGGGACTGGTGTGAGCAAACGAAAATGATTTTATTTGAATAAAAACAAACAAAAAGAATTTAAAAGAAATTCGCTATGCTTTTTGGAAAATGAAACCACCGTAAGGCTTCCCGCCACACATACAATGCAAGCGCACAATTGGAGGAGATTTCTCCTTATGATAATCAAACATGCTTGATATGCGAAAATCCTTTAGATATTATTATTAGTGCATAGTGCAAAAACATTTGCAAGTATATTATTAATCTTAGCCAGCATACACATTTCGTAGTATGCCTACTATAGCTACCACTTAAATGGCAGGTCACCACCAAAAGTAAATGGCAAGTTATACAACTGAAACCGTACAGGGTGCGTATTGTTTCTTTGGATTTCCAACAAATGGTCAGGCTAAGGAATTTCCTATGCCACATGGGTACGCCTCTGGAGGGACGCCCCGAGAACCTAACCAGATCTTTTCTAACACAAGGGCGGGTTACCTCCGTAACTAGGAAACTAACTGTCATGAGTATGCCAACCTCGGTCGTCACCGACCTTTATCCGAGAGCACTCAACACCAATAACCACAAAGCAATATATTTGCAGCAACCACATAAATTAAGTATCTGGGCTCCATACGATGATCCCACTTTTATCTAGAAGGAAATGGACATACCCTAAAGGGGGCGATCCTTATAACCTTGCTGCATTCTTCCTGTTTTGACCATTTCCAGGGTATGTGGTCCTGATGAGGTCTCGTCCATAAAGCTATGCTTTTCACAAAAGCCATGCTTTGATCAACAATTGATCAGCATCATTTAGCATGTCACGGTACCAAATTGAGAATGTATCACTAGTAACCATCAACTACATAACCTTTGAGCTCTTACATCTCAGAGAAGGGTGTTAAGCTAAGAGAATAAATTCTCCGCCAGCAAACAGAAATGTATTTGATAGAAAATAGCTTTACATCTCAAGTGTAATGTCAAACTTACATCCATACAATTCCGTTTTGGGTTCAAATGTATTTGATAGAATGCCCTGATCTTAATTAAATTGAATGATCTGCTAGGGGCAAATCGTCAACCGGTTAATAATGATGGGAACCCTACTGTGGGAGTTCAGGATGTTGAAGGGAACATTTCTCAAAGAGCCGCAGACCCTGTAGAAAGGACTCCTCCTCAAGCTGGAGGATCAGGGCCGCAGCCGACCCTCCGTGAACGATTGTCAAGGCAGAATTCAGAGAGAGTGGCTGATGTGTGCCCTCCAGAGCCTCTAAATGATGAAGAGTATTTTTCGGGTATGGTTCGTCAAATCATGAAGGAAAATATGCGAAGAGATGAAGATGAGAAAGAGTGGGGTTTTGCTCCAAGCAAAACTCCATTTACTGAAAAGATCTTGAAGGCAGAGTTCCCAAGGAAATTCGTTCCCTCTACTATTACGGCTTACAAGGGGACGAGTGATCCTAACTAGTTTCTGTATAAGTACGACTGGCATATGACTGGTGCCAGGCGTCTGATGAAATTAAATGTCGATATTTCCTGGTATATCTGGAAGGTGTGGCTCTATTGTGGTTTACAAAGCTACCAGTCAGGTCCATTGATCAATTCTCCGATTTGACCAGGAAATTCAAGGAGCAATTTCGATTGTATGCTTCTAAAGCAAAGGATATAATGTCGCTGTCAAGTCTAGAGCAAAATCCGGGAGAATCTATCAGATCATTTTTAAATCGTTTTAACATAGCATTGGCTGAGGTAGATAATGCTGAGCCGTGCATGGTCCCAACATACTTGATGAGGGCGATTGACAAATCGAGTGAATTTGGGAAATGGTTGAAAATGAAAGAACCAAACTCACTTGACAAATTCTACAAGAAAGAGGATGAATTCATGCGCTTGGAGAGCCTCCAAACACCGGCTAAGGTGATATCAGTGGAAGCCGGGAACAGTGGTGCTGCTTCGAACAAGAAAGAACCTAACACTCAGAAAAGGGGAAATGATGGTGGAAAGAAACAGGGAGATGCTAAGAAAGGCCGTCCTTTCAATTTCACGCCCTTGGCCGATACCCTTGAGAACTCTTCTTTGCAACCAAGGATGATGTCAATTATCCGACACCGCCTAAAATGAGAGTGCGAGATAAGATGGAGAAGAGTGGAAGGTTCTGCTGGTTCCACAACCAGCCCGGCCATGACACCAACGAATGCCGTCAGTTGAAAGAAGTAATTGAACAACTTTTGAAAGAGAACAAGCTCCAACAGTATGTGAAAAGGAATAGAAATGCCCCAGCTTCGTCAACTCAAGGACAGCAAGCTCCCGCTCACCGTCCTGGCACAAGTGAGAAGGCCGTAGAGCATGAATCGGAAAGACCTGTCATCAATATAAAAACTGGAGGGCCTCACCCAGCAGGCAAAAGCTGGGGCGAGATGGAAAGGTATGCCCGGGCTTTGAGGCATGTACCGGCTGAAGAGAATGTTTTTGTTTTAGAAAATGATGCGCCTTTAAAGCCACAAAAAACTTCCACAAATGATATTGTATTCAGTGCCAGGGATTCTTTGGGTATTGAGGCTCCGACCATAGATCCTTTGGTCATATCCGCTGGTATTGGGCCGGCAACTGTGAGAAGAGTTCTAGTTGATTGTGGAGCTTCATGCAACATCCTCTTCAAGAAGGCCTTTGATCAAATGAAAATTCCAATGGCTGACATTCAAGCTTCATCACTTAAGATTGCTGGGTTTGCTGGAGAACCCAAACAGCCGATTGGGACCATAGATTTGTTTGTAGAACTTGGAAAAGGACTAAGGAAGGTGGCTCGAAAGCAAACCTTTATAATTGTTGAAGAATTCTCTGCCTACAATGCCTTCTTAGGCCGACCAACTCTTGCTGCATTCAAAGCTGTTCTTGCCCCGTGGTGGCTAACTATAAAATTCCCCACGGATAATGGAGTTGGCGTGATTAAAGGAGACCAAGATGCAGGGCAAGAATGTTATCTTACAGAGCTGCGTGAATCAAGGAAAAGAGAAATGGGAAAGGGTGCGGCGGCTCCAGTCCGCACCAAAGAACCAACCTTGTAGCAATTACGGGGTGGACCCTGCACTGGCGAATGTAGTGCCGCACGAAGAGAGATGGATCCAAGGAATGCCAGTGCAGGGGAGAATAGGGTAGTACCGGTAGAGGTAACAGTGCCGGTATCCGTTGACCCAAAGGACCCGAACAAAGTGCTTAATGTGGGTTCACAACTCAACACAACAGTTCAGAATGTTCTAATTTCATTTTTAAAGGCTAATTTGGATGTATTCGCTTGGACTCATGCTGACATGTGCGGAATATCCCTAGAGATTGCAGTACACACTCTGAACATTGATCCAACATTTACACCTGTGAAACAGAAAAGAAGAACCCAGGGTCCTGAGAGGACAGCAGCATTAAAAGAAGAAGTGGATCGGCTCATGGAGAACGATTTCATCAGAGAATCTACTTATCCAAATTGGGTATCAAATCCAGTGCTGGTTAAAAAGGCTAACGGAAAATGGAGAGTGTGCATTGACTTTTCAGATCTGAGCAAAGCCTGCCCCAAAGACTGTTTCCCGCTGCTCAGGATCGATCAGTTGGTGGATGGGACGGCAGGGCATGAATTGTTATCTTTCATGGATGCATACTCCGGATATAACCAGATTATGATGCATGAGCCAAATCAAGAAGACACAAGCTTCATCACAGATGTTGGACTCTACTGATACAAGGTCATGCCTTTCGGACTCAAGAATGCAGGGGCAACTTACCAAAGGCTTGTTAATGCCATGTTTAAACCGCAGATTGGCAAGACAATGGAAGTTTATGTTGATGATATGCTAGTGAAGTCTAAGAAAGCAGTGGACCACATGGATCACTTGGCAGAGATGTTTGCAGTACTCCGAAAGTATAGAATGAAGCTCAATCCCTTGAAATGTTCATTTGGAGTGGAGTCCGGAAAGTATTTGGGTTTCACTGTGAGCGCTAGGGGCATTGAAGCTAATCCAGCTCAAATCATTGCCCTGAGAGAGGTCAAGGCTCCTAGAACGAAGAAGGAATTGCAAAGTCTCAATGGAAAAGTTGCTGCCTTGAGTCGGTTCATTTCGAAAGCCACGGACAAATGCATTCCATTCTTTGATGCTCTAAAGAAAGGAAGAAAAAACTTTGAGTGGACTCCTGAATGTCAGAAAGCATTTGACGAGTTGGTTCGTCATATGGAAGTGCCTCCGATACTTTCAAAGCCTGACAATGGTGAAGATCTCTTCATATATTTGGCAATTTCATCTCATGCTCTCAGTGCAGTGTTAGTATGGGAAGACACAAGGATTCAACGACCAGTCTATTATATCAGCAAAAGATTCACTGGGGCAGAGATGAACTATACAAGGTTGGAAAAGCTCGCCTATTGTTTATTGATCGCGACAAGAAAATTGAGGCCGTATTTCCAAGCTCATCCCATCAAAGTCCTTACCGATCAACCTCTAAAGCAAGTCCTATTCCGTCCTGAAACTTTGGGCCGTCTTTTGAAATGGAATATTGAACTCAGCCAATATGACATCACTTATCATCCCCGGAAAGCAATCAATGGACAAGCTTTAGCAGATTTCATCGCAGAATGTACAGATAAAGGTGATACTGAGGAAGAAGCCACTGATAACATCCCAATCCAATGGAAATTATGTGTTGATGGCGCAAGGAATGATTACTGTTATGGAGCAGGGATTATCCTAGAAACCCCAGAAGGGCGATCACTATGTTATGCACTGAGACTAGAATTCCCTCCGACAAACAATTAAGCAGAACATGAAGCCCTCATTGCTGGTTTGAGGATCGCAAAAGAACTAAACATTAAGGCATTGCAGATCTTCAGTGATTCTCAACTTATTGTCTGCCAAGTCAAAAAGGAGTTCCAAGCTAAAGGAGGGAATTTACCCGCCTATTTATCAAAAACCTGGGAGCTTCTTCAAAATTTTGACCGTTATTCAATAAACCATATACCCCGAGAAGAGAACATGAAGGCGGATTCTCTCGCAAAGTATTCGAGTACTGGTGAAGCTCAACTATTGGGATTAGTTCCCGTTGAAGTCTTGTCAGCTCCAAGCACAGATGAAATGGATGTTGATTGGATTATGAATGTATCCCAAGAGCAAGAATCATGGATGACTCCGATACTTGAATATTTACTCAATGGTTCTTTGCCAGAATGTCCAAAAGAACGACAGAAGCTGATAAGGAAGGCCTCCAGATATATAGTTCAAGATGGTCGTTTGTACAGACGAGGGTTTTCAATGCCATTACTCCGATGCGTGACAAAGGAAGAAGCTAAGACAATTCTGACTGAAGTACACGGAGGGGAATGTGGGGATCATACAGGTGGTCAAACTTTAGCAAAGAAAATCCTCCGTTGTGGATACTCTTGGCCAGAAATTAATCAGGATGCTGCTGACTATTCCCGGAAGTGTGATAAATGCCAGAGATTCCCTAAAATTCCTAGAGCACCCCCTACTGAGCTAACTTAAATGGTCAGTCCATGGCCGTTTGCCATTTGGGGAATAGATCTCATTGGGCCTTTGCAGACTGCCAAATTGGGGATTAAATATGCTATCGTTGCTGTTGATTACTTCACTAAATGGGCTGAAGCTGAACCATTGGCTACTATCACCTCTAAGAAAATGATAAGTTTTGTGACTAAAAATATCATTTGCAGGTATGGTGTGCCTCAAAAGATAATCACAGACAATGGTACTCAGTTTGAAAGTAAGGAATTCCAAGATTTCTGCAAACGATTCAAGATTCGAAAAAGCTTCTCAGCAGTGGCTCATCCGCAGGCAAATGGGCAAGTGGAAGCAGTAAACAAAATCATCAAATCAACCATCAAAAAGAAGCTGGAAAAAGCAAAAGGTGGTTGGGTCGATAAGTTACCGCTTGCACTATGGACATACAGAACCACCCACAAAACTGCGACTGGGCATACTCCATTTTCATTGGCATACGGATCAGAAGCGATGATTCCAGTGGAAACTGAATTCCCCTCACACAGAAGGATCCATTTTGATCAAGATGAGAATGAAAAACTGCAACTGGAAGCACTGGACCTCCTTGATGAAAGAAGAGAAGAGGCTAGGCTTAGAATTGCAGCTCTTCAGCAAAGGATAGCCAGGCACTTCAATTCCAAAGTTCGTCAACGCAGCTTTGAAGTTGGGGACCTAGTCCTAAAGAGAATTATGACAGCCACAGGTGTGTTTGGGCCAAACTGGGAAGGGCCGTATGTTATAGGCACGAAGCTTCTTGATGGCACATTCAAACTTACAACTGTCGAAGGAGAGCCAATTCCAAGAGCTTGGAACAGCAATCATTTGCGTCCATATTTTACTTAAAAGCTTTGCTGAAATGTTGTAAAAGAATTATGAATATATGATTCTTGTATTGAAAGCAATTGTAAAGCAAGTGAATAATGAAAAACTATAAAGTGGATGTAGGCCCAGCTTTTGGCCGAACCACTATAAATCTTGTGTTCTCTACTACTATAAACTGCTTTGTTTTATTTCAACATACAAAATACGTTAATTGTGTTACTAAAATGTCGATTTAATAATGTAGGCCATAAAAACAAAGCTTACCCATCGCAAGACCAAGCGATCTCCGACATCACCCAGCAAGCAAACACTAAACCATTCAAAATTTCCATACTCAAATCCGACAAAAGAAGTGCTTCGAACAAAAGTTAGCGATGTGGATGGAAGTGGACCATTTCTAACTAACTGCGAATGTTTGTACAAACAAGCATCCACTTAAATAGCCTGTGTCTACCACCACCAACTCGCATAACTATGAAGTATATTTCTTTGGATAACGAAAATTATTGGCAACTAAAAGGGGATGACACTTGCAAAAGATAACGGGGATCGCCGACATGAATAGATGGCAAAGAGACATGGGCGAGCAAGTATCAATCAGCAAAAGACCTCTTCGGAGGCACAAGCCCTCTTCGGAGGCACAACTCTTCGGAGAATAAAGACCTCGAGTGGGCCTCGCCAGAAAAAGAGAGATCTTTCTCGACATAAAGTTGCGGACTGATCGGTCGATACACTCCCGTGAATCCATCCAACTAAGAGAAAGAAACTCCAAACTTCCAGGAAAAAGCCCTACTCAGAGGCACACGTTTCACCGAGATTGAAATAAAACTTCTAAGTGTTGAAACGTGAAAAGCCCTCTTCCGAGGCCCATTTCACCACAGTTGAAATGCTAAAAGACCTCGAGCGGGCCTAACCAGAAAAGAGAGTTCTTTCTCGACATAAAGTTGCGGACTGATCGGTCGATACACTCCTGTGAATCCGTCCAACTAAGAGAAAGAAACTCCAAACTTCCAGGCACAAACCCTACTCAGAGGCACACATTTCATCGTGATCGGTGATACGCTCCCGTGAGTCGAAATGTGAAAAGCCCTCTTCGGAAGCCCGCTTCCCAGCGAACAGGGAAAAAATAAAAGCCTCTCCCAAGAGGCAGAAACAAAAAGACCTCTTCCTAGAGGCAGAAAACAAAAAGACCTCTTCCCAGAGGAAGAAACAGAAAAGACCTCTTCCCAGAGGCACAATCAAACTGAAAGACCTCTTCGGAGGCACACGTTTCACCAAGATTGAAATAAAACTTCCAATTGTTGAAACGTGGAAAGCCCTCCTCGGAGGCAAAACTCTTCGGAGGCACACGTTTCACCGAGATTGAAATAAAACTTCCAAGTGTTGAAACGTGAAAAAGCTCTCCTCAGAGGTACAACTTTTCAAAGAAGCATTTCATCAGAAATGCAAAGCAAAGATCAGAAAGCCCTTCACCAAGGCGCAATATAAAAAAAAAGGGAAGCCCTCTTCAAAGGCACACTTTAGCTCTCAAAGGAAGAATGGTTCATCTATTCTAGAAAATACTCTTCCTCAAAAAAGAAGTTAAAGTGCCCTTCAGAGGCCCGCTTTATCACATAAGAGAATTCACTTGGTAAAAATGTGTGTATGCACAAAAGAAAAAGTGATATCTTCGAAGGTTGAAGCATAGAAACTCATATGGAGCGAGCTGTACTCTATTTTGAACAAAATAATATTCCTCCAAGTGTGGAATAATTATTCTCCAGAAAATAAGAGTACAAGTCCCCTCAAAATATAAAATATTGCATCGAGCTTATGGTATAGGGGCAACATGATATAACTACATTGGTAAAAATTACGCTCGAACAACATACCACAAGCTCACTGCAATATCATATAAAGAAACTTGTACAAAAATGAATAGTAAATGCATTCTCAAATAAAGATAGAAGTTTGTACAAACAAAAAGAATCATTTTATTCAATCCTGTCAAAATTTTGTATAGGTATAGGTTTCAAAATAAAAAGAAAAAGAAAAGCGGTGGCCGGTACCCGCACAATCTTCGGCCAGTACATGCAAAATGCAAAAAGCGATATAAAAAGCACAGGACCAAAGCCATCATCTCTTCTTCCTTCCACCTTTTGAGCCTGCGCCTGGCCGGATGGTCAACTTCTTAGGTCGGCTTGTAAGAGTAGGAGAGGAAGGAGAAAGGGATACAATAGGTTCTTCTCCCGCTTGTGTCTTGCTAGCAGAAGCCTCCTTCTTCTTCTTGGAGACTCCATGCTTCCCTCTCTTTCTGGAAGAAGACCCACTCCCTGGAGAGAGAAGTGTAATTAACGGTTCATCATCGGAACCAGTTGGTTCTGGAGTCTTCTCACTCCCTTTAGTTTCTTCTCCCCTGTGTTCTTGTGAAGCAATGGGATCGTCCAAGTCTTGGAGAGCTTCTATTTGCTCCTCTTGTGATCCTGGTTGCGAGGCAGAAGGAGGAGTGACCTGAAGAGACGAAGGAGGAATAACTGGAGGAGGGGAAGTCTGGACGATGCTCGACACTTTCTCTACAGAAGAAAAGAAGTTAAAGTCAGTAAAGAGAGGAGATAAAGGCTCGTTGAGGTTCAGGAAATAGTCAAGAAGCTCATCAAACCCATAAGAAGCAAAAGAGCAGTCTACTTGAGCAAGATTGATAGTAGAGTTACCTGGAGAAGTCGGCTTCCTGATATCAACCTCATAAGCCTGTGCTTCGGCACTCTCTTCGCCTTCATCTCCACCCTGTGTGCTTGTGATCTCAGTGGTAACTTTAACAGGGGATGGAGAATGAGAGCTGGAGCCGACAATGTCGATTTCGGCCGAAGGTGAAGGCTGAACCAGGTTAGTTGAAGTAGTTTTTCCTAAACGTTCCCCTTCTGCCATTTCGGCTCTTAACTTCGCAAGTTGTTCTTTTCCCTTGACGAGAGCGGCGCAAGCTTCATCATCCAAGTAATGCTCCTCAAGAGCTGATTCGGCATAGCCAGCACCTTTAGCACCAAGCATATCAAGTGCCGCCTCCCACACTTCAGCCAAAGTAATTTCATATTTCGGACCTAGAAAGGCGAGACTACCGCGCCCCAAGACGCTATGCAGGTAGAAGTCAAATAATGTCGAGCTGATGCTGGTCTTCGTTGCCTCATGAGATTCTTCAGCTGCAATTTTACCGGCAACGGCCTCATCACGCTCTCTTTCAGCTTTGGAGAGTTGAAGCTTAAGCATTTCGATCTCCGCCTCTTGAGAGTCGGTTTTCTTCTGAAGCTCTGCAATATCAGCAATATAGCCCTCATTGATTCTTTTTTGCACTTCGAGCCTGTCTTCGGCGTCTCTTTGGCCGGCATGAGCGTCTCTCACTTGTTTCTGAAGCACTTCTTCTTTTTGAGTGTATGAAGTAGAAGAAGTGGCGAGCTCTTCTTTAAGCTTTTTGACTTTCGCTTCAAGCTCTTCATTATAAGTAGTGATGCTCCTCATCTCGGTATCATGCTGCTCAAGAACCTTCTTCCATTCAGCTTTGTCATTTTCCATAGTAAGCATGGCGTCGAGATTTGCACGGTTTACCCTTTGGAGCTCGTCAACAAGCTTTTGCCAGCCCGACATTCTTTCAATATCAAGTTTGACGGCATCGAGATTTCGCAGCATGGCAGGCTTGTCAATTGGAACTAAGTCGAGATCGAAGCGAACCCCCTTTAGGCACCATTGTGGAAACCAGCTTTGCAGAGTGGCTGGGCCTGGTCCAATTTGAAATTTAGGCCTGTTACTATTGCCTGAATGTCTGTCTTCCCGAGAGCAGGGAGCAAGAAGGGATGTCGAGTGAAATGGGGGCAGTGGCCTTTTCAGGAGTTGTAAATGCATGCTTCTCACCGTGCCAGGCACGCTTGCTTGGGTCCTCAACCATATGGCGTTTTCCCCAATCATCATGCGACTTTCTTTTGTGAGAGTCGTCACCTCTCTGGGAAGAATCATGATGCTCCTCCCTTTCTTTTCTCTCATAACGCTCTTCTTGAGTCCTCTCCTGAGCCTTTCGGACGGCTCTCTCTTCATCGGTTTCCCTGTGAACGGGAAGGTAGCGCCTATAATCATATTGACTACGCCTCCCGTAGCGCTGAAAGTCGTCATAGTAAGAGCCGCTGCGTCCCATCGGAGAATCTGAAATAAAAAAAGAGACAAGTCTTAAAAGTCTTCAGAGAAAAGCAGTGTAACTGTAGAATCTTCAAAGTACAAAGAATTAGGTGTATGAAAGTGCCGAAAGATTCTAAGTGTGTATGATGTGCAAACTACGCGCATCAAACTACGAACCACTCTTCGATTGCGGAGTAGTCGTGGGGGTAGTAGTTAACGTCAACTCTTGGGTCGACGGAGCTTGTTGCAAAGAAGAAATCGCTTCCACTACTGAAGAAGAAACCCTAGTAGTGACAGGGTCGTCTTTAAAGAGCTCCTGTGAGGTGGCAAAGAGGTCGCTCAACCCTTCGAAAGTGTCATCCCCGCTCTGCCTGACAGGGCTTGTTTTCCCGGCTTCTTCGCAAGACTTCTGTGAACGTTGGGGAGATCCCTGAGGCTCTTCTTCCTCAATGACTGGGGCAAGTGCTGATTTTCCAAACGACCTTGCAACATCGACAGTAGTAGAGCACTTCACCAAAGAAGCCTCAAAGGCAGGTTCTTTTGGTAAGGGTTCGTCAGCGGAAATTGGGGCATCTAATGCTTTAGGTGGGGAGTCTGGAGCCTCATGGGGGTGTGTAGAGCGAGAAGTGTGTAAAAGTCCATATTGATGCAAAAATTCGTCCCTCAACAAAAACTTTATACTTCTCTCTCTAGCAGTCACAGCACTTAATCTTTCAAAAACTTGCTTATGGCTTGGATCTCTAGAAGGGAGAGGAAGTGCTGAAAAGAGAAAGAATGAAATTAGCAATTGGTAGTTCGGATCTCGAAAAAGTTTGAAAATGGGGAAAATAGAAACAGGTAATCTTACTTCCTACTCTCCAGATGGCATAAAACCCTAGGGGGCAGCGAGCAAAGAAAAACTGGTTCAAAAATCCATGACCACTTTCGGTAAGATCAGAAATAAGCTTGCGGTTTCTAGCACTTCTCACAATAATGAGGGAAGGATGGTCTTTACTCTTTGCAAACGAGCATAAGCAGCGAATTTCTTCAAAACTTGGCAAGCGATCAAGAGTTCTCCTAAACAAAACACACAGCCCCATCAAGATGGCGTAGCCATTAGGATGAAGTTGGAACGGAGAGATTGTCAACCGAAGGAGAAGGGTTCGAAGGAAGTCGTTAAAAGGAGGAATCGCCCCGCTTAGGCACATTTGACGATTGACTGCGACAAAACCATGAGGAGGACTGTCGGCAGTATCATTTGGCCCGGGAAGTAGGGCATCATTTTCAGCAAAACCAAACTGAGTACGTAGCCGGATAAAAGCTCTCGGAGTTAGGATAGTCGAAGTTCTCTCTGGAAGATTCTCTATGGGAACAGCTATCGGAAAGGTCTCTTCCACTTGAGCTTCCACTTCTTCTTCTTGGTGGGAAGTCATTCTACACAAACAACTGGATATTCAAACATGAAGGTGCACGTTTCCTAAAATGTGTGAAGTGTTGTGTAAAATCAACAAAACAATAAGCGAATATAACTGGAATAAAAACTAGCAAGCATTTGTCAGTTATAAAATCCAGGGTTTGTTGTTTTAAATATGAAAGTGAAATGTAGATGCAAACAAATCAGTTCAAGACAGTGATGCTTTGCATTGATATTTCACTTTAGTTGATTGGTTCACAGCATTTCATACAGTGTGTTTAAGTTGATTACTCTATGTCGACTAATCTGTCATTTGATGTGGGTAGTCAATGGCAGTATATTCGCCTTGGTTTTCTGTGATTGTTGTTTTCAGCAGGTTGTTAGCCTATAAGTTAATGTGGTCTATGAGATAAAGCAACAAAGTTAAAACAATCAAAGATTTAAGAAATTCAATCCAGCAGATCAAGTTAAGTGTTTAAATTGGAATTATGCTTCTAAGTAAGAATTCAAATTGGGCATCCAAGTGTTAACTCGGCTGCGACCCAAGGAATCTTTCACGAGTTAAGATTAAGTTTCTGATTCTTTAAGTCGGCGGTTCTTTAAGTCGTAAGGTGTAGTAAGGAGAAAGGCTCCGGTTCAAAAAAGTGGTGCAAAATTTCAAGTGCTAGTTCGGCCACGATTTAAGGGTTAGGTCGGCAGATTTACCCAAGTGCTAATTCGGCCACGATTTAAGGGTTAAGCCGGCAGATTTCCCCAAGTGCTAGTTTGGCCATGATCTAAGGGTTAGATCGTATCAAATTAGGTCGGCTAAAAGTTAGGTCACCCGAAATCACTGGGTTGCATCCAAATCGATATCTCACTCCACTCAACCCGTTAACCCGATAGTAGCTCCATCAACGACGACCTTCATTTCATTCATGATATCGGATCATCCAATAAAACAGTTTGAAATCATTACAAATTCAATGCTTTTCCACTTTTGCGCGAATCAAAACCAACTAGCCTAAAGCAGTAAACCATCTTCATCGTTTCATCAGTCATTTAAAGCCAAATCGAGCAACCTAAGCTTCATCAACTAAAGATGTAATGGCATTCATGATGAAGCATTATACAGGGAGGCGGTTTAAGTGTGAGTGACGGAGTTCATGAACCAACAGTAACCTATGATCGAGGAAGAGGAAGATTCACTTACGCGATGAATAGCAAAGGTTATCAGTGATTGATTAGAGTGAAATCGCCTTTGGAAGCTCAGGAGAATTCTAATGGCAGAATCAAGCGAAGGAGCAAGTAATGAAAAAGAAGAAGAAGATGTGTGACTTATGCCTTGCAGTGGAGGGAACTGAAGCGGCGCGTGACCTAACTTTTAAGTCGTACACGACCTACCGACTTAGAGAGTGGACGAGTTAGAGGACATCAAAGCACACGACCTAACCATTAGGCGTGTACTTCGAGGGGCAAATGTTAACTCCGCCCCGGCCACGGCTCAGCGACTTAAGAGTTACCGACCCAAAAGGTTGCCGACCTAACAGGATGCCGATCTAACTGCCTAAGTTACCTGAGAGGGATGCCGACCTAATGCTTTAACAGGGATGCCGACCTAATGCTTTAACAAGGTTGTCGACCTAACATGGATCCCGATCTAACTGCCTAAGTTACTTGAGAGGGATGCCGACCTAATGGTTTGACAGGGATGCCGACCTAATGCTTAAACAAGGTTACCGACCCAAGACTTGACAAGAACGCCGACCCAAGACATACAGGATACCGACCTAAGATAGCTACCGACCTAACGCAGGTGCTGGCCTAAGATACAAGCCGATCTAACTATCCAGGGAGTTTGCCGCCCTAACTGCTCAGGACAGGGACAAGATCATACTTGAGTCGCAACCGACCTACGGCCTATGCTAGGTCATACACGACCCAGGCAAAGGAAGGAGAGTCTGATGCAGCTACTTAGCACGCGGCCCCTTAACTCGTACACGGTTCAGGACTTATAGAGTTCAGCAAGGATGCCTTTCTTAAGTGTCGACCCAGCATTTGAATCGCGACCGTTCCACGACCTGCTTTAAGTCGTCCACGACCCAACTTAGGTCGGTGGCGATTTAGGACTTGGCAATATTTGGTGCCCAGAATTCTCTATAAATAGATGGCCATCTCCAACTTTCAGGGGACTTTTGGCTGATCTCTTTAAGCGCCGATACTCTGCTGAATTCTCAACTCACTCAACACTTCAAATACGAAAGGCATCTCAGCTAACTTCAAGAGGAAATCTAACGCAATCAACATGGATTCAAAGAATTCTTCTGCATCAGAGTTCTAGTTGTTTGTCTCATCAGAATTGTAATTGAAGATTGTTGTAAAGTTGTAATTGATTCAGTAATAAAGAGGATTAAAGTGGACGTAGGCTACCCTAAGCCGAACCACTATAAAAACTGTTGTCTTTTCTGCTTTCTTTGTGACTTTTCTACTTGTTTTCAGTTCCCGTGTTCACGGGTGGTGCTTTCGCTCAATTTCAATCTACACCGGGGTGTTAGCGTCTGATTTTTACGTTAACAAAAGAGATTTGTAGCGGTCGCTCACCCTCAACCAAATGGATAGGTTGTACTATAAAAAAGTTACAAATTCCATTCTTAAGAAGCATTTGTAGAAGGCTAGAGGTAAGTAGGTGGATGAACTCCCGACAGGCCATACTCCATTCGCCCTTGCTTACGGTTCCGAAACCATCATTCCTATTGAGCTCGAAGTTTCTACTCATCAAGTGACTTACTTTGATCCTAAAACGAATAAAGGTCTCATCTGGAATGTCTCGACTTTATAGATAAGAAGCACGAGGAAGCCAATTTGAGGACATCTGTGCATCGACATCGAGCCGATCGATATTACAACATTAAAGTCCGCCCTAGAACCTTTAAAATTGGCGATCTCATCCTGAAAAGGGTCTTTCCTACCCGATCGCACATGAATCCAATCTGGAAAGGACCATATGTCATTGAAAAGAGGTTTGGAGAGGGAACTTTCAAGTTCGCGACTACGGATGGCGTCACACTTCCAAGGGTGTGGAATAGCGAGCATTTACGACGCTATTTCACTTAGTTTGTTTCTTTTTCATTTCAGTTGTATGTTCTTTTAGAATTTGCTTTAGCATTTGATTTTCTAGGTATGTAATAAGACAAATTATGTTATTCCTTTTCATTTAGGGAATAAAGTTTCAGACTTCCTTTATATTGATGTATGCTGTAGCATTATGTATCAGTTACATGCTTACATGACCAAATTAATTGATAACAATATGTCCGAACAAGTTCCTAGAGTTTGAAATTAATCAATTACGCTTGTTGCCAATGAGACTAAACAAGATGTGCTTGGTTTGGTTGTTCATTTGATAATCTTGTTCATAATCCAATGGACGAGATGTACAATGACGAATGGATGTGACTCGATCATTTGACGATCGAGTAAATCCTGCCAAACGATGGGACATAAATAAAATAAGAGCGATCGTGACACGACCGATCGCTTGCTAAATTAAACCCCTAACCCTCAGGGGGTAAATCAATCAATCATGGAGAATATGATCCGACAGCTCTTTGAAATAACTCTAAGTCCACAGAGTGCATAATGGAGTATAAACATAAATCAAGTGCGATTCGACCACCCACGAATTAACTCTATGTCCCCAGAGTGCGGACTAGAATATAAACACAAATTATATGCAATTCAACCAGCCACCAACTAACTCAATCCCTAGAGTGTGGATATGATTTTAAACAGATAGATGAGTAAGGTTCGACCATTCACTATTCCACGAACACTGGCCTAAAATCGACAAGATGGGTATAAACCCGCTAAGGATGGAGTTCGACCATCCAATGTCTAACCCCACTAACCTAAGAATTGGGGTGGGAGTATAGTTACTCAAAACCACTAAATTCGATGGCGTAACACTAAGGCTCGAGCCTAGCATTTGATATGAATCAAGGCCATGACCACATTGAGGCATTATAATAAAGCTAGTAAATTTTTACTTAAATTAATAAACAATAAATTACAAGTACATCGAATGGAAAGTAATAGCTCAACTACATAGATAACAGTTCACACGAGAGCTCAACAGTTGCAAGAACTTTTATTCACCTGATAAGTTTCAAAAATAAAAAATAAAAAATTAGTTAATTTTTATATAACTTAATAAACGAAGTTAATTTTTATAGTATCGGTTAATTTATTTTTACTATATATATAAATAGTTAATTTTTATAAAACTTAGTTAACTTGATTAATATTTTATAATTTATTATTATTATTATTATTATTATATGCTTAGTTAGTTTTTATAAAACTTATAGTTAATTTATTATTGTTGTTATTATTTATGATTGTTAGTATTAAGATTATAAAATTACTTAATTTTCATAAACATGTTTAACATTATATAAATAAATTTAGTTAACTTTTATGAAACTTTATTAATTTGGTTAATATTTCATAATTCTTTATAAGTCATTATTGTTTTAAGCTTAGTTAATTTTTATAAAACTTAGTTTATTTATTGTTATTATTGCTATTATGATTGTGTTGTTGTTAGTATTAATATTATAATCTTAGTTAATTTTTGTAAAACTTATTAACGAAGTTAATTTTTGTGAACTTAGTTAATTTATTTTGATTATTTTTTTATATTTATTGTATAAATTTAGTTAATATTATAAAACTTAGCTAACTTTGTTAATATTTAATAATTTATTTGTATTATTATTGTTAGTATTATTATTATTACTCTAAACTTAGTTAATTATTATGAAAGTTAATTTATCATTATTACTACTACCACCACAATCACCACCACTAGAATTATTATTATTAACTTAGTTATCTTTTATCAAAATTACTTAACTTAGTGAAATATAAATTAGTTAACTTAGTTATTATTATACTGTGTAATTAACTAGAAGGACGTTCAACTTAGCAGAATTAATTTTTCATTGCATGTTCAGAAATTAATGGAAGTTGGGAATATTATAAGTTTGAAGCTAAACTTCAAGTAAAACTTTTATCCACAACAGAATTCAAGTTAGACAATATCTAAAGCATGGTTTAATATAAAAAAGTATTACGCTGAAGTTCTAAAACATAACAGAATGTATAAAAGTATATCAATATCTTCCTTCAAATTTGATTTATAAAGCCAGTGCTTTTCCAGTGTTAAATAAGCCAATGCTTTTCCAAATTTAATTTATAAAAGTTGATTTATATACATGGTTTCTTGATTTTTTAGACAGTTGACCAATAGATATGCAGGTATAAATATCAATGGTTACAAAATCGAAACAGCCTTAAATATATAAAATTAAATGAGGAAGCAAATATGTATAGTATCAAACGAAATGGCATAGCCAGGAAAGATGGATGAATTTGAAACATGTAAAATTGAGATGCTTATTATGCTTTACTTGGTTAAGAGTAAGATATCAAGGTTTTATAGTCAAATATTTTGTAAAACACAATAAACCGGAGCTAGCAATCGCTTATTTCTTTTCTTTCAACATACGTATTATCCTAACAAATAAATATAAAATATTAAGCCATGGTATACTGCTGAGTGTTCTTCTTCATACTCTATTACCTTATCTCATGAATGTATAAATTGATTTATTTGAGTTTCCAAAACTCTGAGCAACACATTTTATGTTTATATATAAATATATATCTATGTGTGTGATACTTTTGGGTAACATATTTTTTATGTTTGAATATGATACTTCTGCATAGTTACGTAAGTCAAATGAATGAAATCATTTACTCATGTTTCTTAAATTTGGACAAGTACTTGATATTTGGTAGGTAATTATTGCTATTCAATACTAGAATTACAATTAATATTACCTTAAAACTACTCTTATAGAGGTAGCAAGTGCTATTGGGATGCTCTAAAACATACTGATTACCATTTGGAATAAAGAAAAATTACCGTTCTTTCTTAATCTGCGTTTTGCTAGGTAAGCATTTTTTTTATCATTAGATGTCCATCATATCACTTCTTGTATGACTTAATAAAATAAATCATTCTTTAAGCTTTCAAATATATGTACCATGTTATTACTAGATACCACGAAAAGCAAATGAAGCCATTTAGTATATTTTAAGATGTCCTTAAATGAATCAAGTTGATGACCGATGAGATGGTGAGGATTAAATATTTTACAATATTTGTTCTACAAAAATAACTTTAGAATTATCCATAAGAATGATGCAAGCACAACATATAAATACGGACATGTGACATTTGATGAGGTCAATACCACACACAAGTTAGTCAACAATAAATTTTCTTAAAATCACCAACCATGGCCAAAATTGGATATATATTTCATTTTGATTCACAGAATCTAATACATATTCTATATGAAATAAACATCTAGTTTAATTAACCCATTATTGTATAAGAAAAAAGATAGAAAACCAATATCATTGATGCATCTTTGGGAAGGTTGTAGATAGAATACTTCCAGTCTAGCCTGAACTCATCCATAACTCGGTCTATCTTCTCACCTTTAGGGGCCCTACCTTTGTAAAACCCAAGTGTTTTCTTCATTCATTTAAGCACTTTATTCCTAGAAATATCCTTATCTTTACCGGTTTCTTCTAGTAACTAGATTTAGATTGCTTTATTTGTTCTCAAACCTATCGGATATTTCCAGTCCCTTACAGAGAAGAAGAACCACTCTTTTCCTCCCATTTTCACTTTTCCTTAAACTTGGATAAAATGTGTATATAATAAGGGGATCTAACATAAGAAAGAGAAGAAGATGGTAAGTGAAACGATCCTGACCTGACCATCGAAAATCGACACCCAGATACATCACCCGTATTTGAAGGCGCAGATTCAAACGTTGAGTCTGGTTTGCTGGAGCTTATAACATATTAAGTACAACAACATAGTGGAAGAAAAATGAATATAATTGATACAACAATGGATACAACATCTGGTACAAATGAATATCAATATCAGAGCCAAAATACAACAGCGAAAAAGATAACAACGGAAGAGATAACTCCAACATGATCTTTAAAAGAGAATAAATCCACATACTACATCCCCAATCCAAAGCTCCAAAGCCAAAGCTCTAAACTTCTAGCTCGAACCACCATCACGTTAACTTAAGCAAGGTCAGTCTGGATATTAAAGAGAAGAACAATGCAATCGCCAAACCACAAATTCCAATGATTGCCAAAAACGATGTTTACTAGCTGATTATATGAAAATATGACTATAGGCTGACCGTGTGGAAAATTGTGGGCACCTAGAGTTTAGAAAGGGAACAATAAACTCCAAGTCGGTCATGGGACTGGTGTGAGCAAACGAAATGGTTTTATTTGAATAAAAACAAACAAAAAGAATTTAAAAGAAATTCGCTATGCTTTTTGGAAAATGAAACTACCGTAAGGCTTCCCGCCACACACACAATGCAAGCACACAATTGGAGGAGATTTCTCCTTATGATAATTAAACATGCTTGATATGCGAAAATCCTTTAGATATTATAATTAGTGCATAGTGCAAAAACATTTGCAAGTATATTATTAATCTTAGCCAGCATACACATTTCGTGGTATGCCTACTATAGCTACCACTTAAATGGCAGGTCACCACCAAAAGTAAATGGCAAGTTATACAACTGAAACCGTACAGGGTGAGTATTGTTTCTTTGGATTTCCAACAAATGGTCAGGCTAAGGAATTTCCTATGCCACATGGGTACGCCTCTGGAGGGACGCCCCGAGAACCTAACCAGATCTTTGCTAACACAAGGGCGGGTTACCTCCGTAACTAGGAAACTAACTGTCATGAGTATGCCAACCTCGGTCGTCACCGACCTTTATCCGAGAGCACTCAATACCAACAACCACAAAGCAATAGATTTGCAGCAACCACCTAAATTAAGTATCTGGGCTCCACACCATGATCCCACTTTTATCTAGAAGGAAATGGACATACCCTAAAGGGCGCGATCCTTATAACCTTGCTGCATTCTTCCTGTTTCGACCATTTCCAGGGTGTGAGGTCCTGATGAGGTCTCGTCCATAAAGCTATGCTTTTCGCAAAAGCCATGCTTTGATCAACAAATGATCAGCATCATTTAGCATGCCACGGTACCAAATTGAGAATGTATCACTAGTAACCATCAACTACATAACCTTTGAGCTCTTACATCTTAGAGAAGGGTGTTAAGCTAAGAGAATAAATTCTCCGCCACCAAACAGAAATGTATTTGATAGAAAATAGCTTTACATCTCAAGTGTAATGTTAAACATGCATCCATACAATTCCGTTTTGGGTTCAAATGGAACCGAAGACACTTTAAAGAATCCCTTGCAAATCTGGGTATTTGCAATCTCGATCGGACTCACTATCACATATGGAGATCTCTATACCGGAGCAACTCAGTGTAGAGTCATTCGACAGGTAATCCTTTCGTTCTCGAAAATACCTGGTCTTCAAATGCTATCCATTTCATTGTATCATTATTCGAAATGGGTTTTATAACATAAAGTCCTCTCTTGGCTAAACCGAATAATGAGCGCTTAATTTTAAAAACATATGGATATATGGGATCTTAGCTAAGTCACACTTTTAGCCCAAAACCTTTTCTTCAAACGGTTAAACAAATTTCCACTTTAATCTTTTAAAACAAAAGATTCACCTTTTTAAAATCCACTTCAATTTGAAGCCAAGGTTCACCAGTCTTTCACAAAGATTCATTCCTAGCTTTCAAAACAATTCCATTTCAAACTTGAAATCTTTTCAACAAAAACTGGAAGTTCTTTCATTATATGAAAGCCATTATCATTTGGAAACAAATATTTTTCGTTTCGGAAAAATCCGATCAAATATATACAAGTTATAGTCTTTAAAGGTATAAAACATAAAATCAGTGAACTACCGTATTATCGGCAAGTTCTATTTGAATTAAATTCAAATTACCAATATAATTTATTTAATACACTTCAAAATGGTTTAAAATCTGTATGTATACATTGTATAACTTGTATAACCCTTTCAAACCATATTTTC
The DNA here is from genome assembly GCA_030765085.1 of Allium cepa. Lineage (NCBI taxonomy): Eukaryota > Viridiplantae > Streptophyta > Magnoliopsida > Asparagales > Amaryllidaceae > Allium > Allium cepa. The sequence continues at coordinate 194,079,197 of CM060943.1, forward strand.
CAAAATAATTTCAAAGCTTAAATAGGATATATTATATTCAAACTAAATTTCAAATTTAAAAACTTCCTTTTCAAAAGCTTTCATATTCAATCCACTTTCATTTCCAAAACCATTTGGATTCAAAATTCGACTTTTAAACAAAATAATATTTAGATTTCAAAATATTAGCGACTTAACCGATTTCCTCGTGAAATCCATATTTGTGTGTGTGGTGTAGTCCAGGGGTTTACACACAACAATACAATATCATCAATCATCGCAAATCCAAGCATAGAAATATCGGTAAGCGGTATAATCATATAACGCTTATCTTTAATCATAGATTCACAGATAAATAATATAAATTCATCACAGATAAATAAATTACATTCATCACAGCTCAACTCAAAATAATTCATATCACAAAGCATCACACATTAGGGATATCAAACAATTCAAAGCATTTCATACAATCCAAACATCTGTTAGTAAGATCAATTAGTCATCTGATTAATTTAAACCAGATTAATTACTTATGAATAAATTACTAATCCTAGTTAATTAACATTAATTAATTACAAACCACTTTAATTAATTATCCCTTAATCACTTATTAAAATATTATGATAAATTAATTAACCTTTAATTATTAATTAATCAACTTTTAATCATTAAATAATTATCCTTTAATTATTTAATTATCTTTTGATTAATTTTCCTTAATTAATTGTTTAACCCTTAATTAATTACCATTTAATTAATTATCCTTAATTAATTACAATAAGTGATTATCCCTAATCAATTTCATTAATTAATTAACCGTTAATTAATTAATTATCCTCAAATTAATTACCTTAATTAATTAGTTAATTTAATTATTCTTTAATCACTTGATTAACCAACTGTTAATCATTAATTATTTACTTTTAATTACTTTCATTAAGTAATCATCTTTAAATAATTAATAACCTTTAATTAATAAATACTTTAATTAATTATATTAATTATTCTTTAATTTAATAACAATAATTAATTAGCCTGAATTTAATTACACAAGGTAGTTAACTTTAATTTAATTACACAAGGTAATTAGCTTTCAAATCAAATCACACAAAGTAATTAGCTTTCAAATCTTTATCTTTAAAAACATTTAATCTTTAACCCTTTAATCTTTGAAAACAAAATTATTATTATCCCATAAATTAACTTAAGTTAATTTACAACTTAAAACATTTTTATCTTTTCGTTTAACTTCTTAATTACATTATTAAGTTTATTTAAAATAAACTTAAGAATTTGTTTAATATAAAGAAGTAAAACATTTAAACGTAATTAATTTTAAAATGATTATTTTTAAAACTTTAACTAATTAATCAAAACTAGTATAAAACATTTATTATTAACCAAGAAAGCGTTCAAAATTTGATTTAATTTAAATTCGAAAAACTTGTTTTTATTTTTAAAAGATATCAAAACTGTTTCAACAAAACTTGAGACCACTTCGGGTTTCTACCCGAGCCACTTGCCTCTTTACTCGAGCTTTGCACCGAGCCATTCCCTCCTTTTTATTTTACTTTTTTTATTTTTTTTAAGACTTTAAAATCCTACTAATGGTTAGATACACACGAGTATACCCGTATGCCCACCTGAGCCATCAACAAATTACTCGAGAACTCCTTCGAGTTTCCTTCTTCTTCCACAACTTTGCAAAACAACCAAGTATCCATGATGCTCGTGCACGTGCACAGTCACTCCGCCTCACTTCGATCATCATTGCCGTAACCAGCAAGTCGTCGTTGACTTCCTCCGTCCATCCCGACCACCCAATCTTTGAATCGAACTCGAAATCGAAATCGAGATCGAGCTTACCCAACCTGGAACGAATACCTTCGACCAAATCACCTTGCCGACGACTATCCAGACCACTATCATCCCTGCCGACCACACCGTAGCCTCGTCTTGACTTCCAGCCTCGATCCCCCTTGGATCGGTCACCCCCGGCACCACAACGACACTACAAAATGCTTGAAACCAACCTCTACCAAAACGAGACCTCAAACCCTACATCACCGTCTGCACAACACCATGGTGATCGAGAATTTCACCAACCATTTTTCCCAACCTTTGCATCCTCCAAGCTACCTTCAGCCCGAAGCACGACCCACCTAATTTCGCCGGTTGTCAGAATTCAACGATAAACGTGATTCTGTTCAACTAAAAATTTCACATTCAATACCAACCTAAAATCTTGAAATGATTGTCTAAAATCATCATTTTCTGTCTCGAATTTTGGTTATGAAATCAAAACATCAATTCATGAACATCGAATTTTAACATATATTTGGTTTCTACTGTGAATTGTCATTTTTGAAATAGTTACTTAATATAAATTCTCTAAATCATTTTTAAAAATGATGTTATAGTCTTACGATCAGTTTTTATCTAAAGATCATAACCTAAAGTTAATGTACGCAGAAGAATTGATTTTTTTAGTTTGCTTTTAGCCTGTAAACTAAACAGAGGTCTATTTATATATATACACACACACACATATACATGCATACACAAACCATCTCATATTTGTATACATGAAATCATTCATCACATCTTTACTTCAAGTACGATCACAAACATCAAGATCACAGATTAAATTTAGGTAAGTTTGCTTACCTGAGACCAAACAGAGAACCAGTTTTTATTTCTATGATGTTGAACTGAAGTTTGATTTCTAATTTGATTTGATCTGAACTGTCTTGTTGAATTTGAGTTTGATTTGTTGAAGTTGAACTTAATGTATGTTGCATGCTTTACTCCAGTTTGAATTGATCTTGAATCTTGCTTGTATATTGAGTTGAGCACTGATTTGCTTGTTTGATCAGGCTGAAGCTTTGCTTGTTTTCAGGTTTTACTGGTTTATATGCTTTTGAATTTTTGTTATCAAGGTTTTAGAGAAGATGAGAGAAAGCTTTAAACTGATAAATGAAAGAACCAGGTTTTCTTCTTTTAACATGTTTATATAATTCTAATTTTTAAAAGAACCTTTTTGCTTGCCACTTGTTTATTTCATGACACAATTATTTTACAAGTGTTATACATGTTAAATTTTATTTCATCAATCATCACAAATCCAAGCATAGTAATATTGATAAGTGGCGTAATCCTATAACGCTTATCTTCATTCACAGATTCACAGATAAATAATATAAATTCATCATAGATATATAAATTACATCCATCACAGCTCAAATCAAAATAATTCATATCACAAAGCATTACACATCAGAGATATCAAACAATTCAAAGCATTTCATACAATCCAAACATCCGTAAGTAAGATCAATTAGTCATCTGATTAATTTAAACTAGATTAATTACTTATGAATAAATTACTAATCTTGGTTAATTAACATTAATTAATTACAAACCATTTTGATTAATTATCCTTTAATCACTTATTAATTAACTTTTAATGATAAATTAATTAGCCTTTAAGTATTAATTAATCAACCTTTAATCATCAAATAATTATCCTTTAATTATTTAATTATCTTTTAATTAATTTTCCTTAATTAATTAACCCTTAATTAATTACCATTTAATTAATTATCCTTAATTAATTACAATAAGTGATTATCCCTAATCAATTTCATTAATTAATTAACCTTTAATTAATTAATTATCCTCAAATTAATTAATTATCCTCAAATTAATTACCTTAATTAATTAATCCATTTAATTTAATTATTCTCTAATCACTTGATTTATCAACATTTAATCTTTAATTAATTACCTTTAATTACTTTCATTAAGTAATCATCTTAAATAATTAATAACCCTTAATTAATAAATACTTTAATTAATTATACTAATTATTCTTTAATTTAATCACAATAATTAATTACCCTTAATTTAATTACACAAAGTAATTAGCTTTAATTTAATTACACAAGGTAATTAGCTTTCAAATCAATTATACAAAGTAATTAGCTTTCAAATTAATTACCTTTAAAAACATTTAATCTTTAACCCTTTAATCTTTGAAAACAAAATTATTATTATCCCATAAATTAACTTAAGTTAATTTACAACTTAAAAACATTTTTATCTTTTCGATTAACTTCTTAATCACATTATTAATTTTATTTAAAATAAACTTAAGATTTTAGTTAAAATAAAGAAGTAAAACATTTGAACTTAATTAATTTTAAAATAATTATTTTTAAAACTTTAACTAATTAACCAAAACTATTATAAAACATTTATTATTAACCTAGAAAGTGTTTGAAATTTGATTTAGTTTAAATTGGAAAAACTTTTTTATTTTTAAAAGAAATAAAAACTGTTTCGACACAACCCGAGTCCACTTCGGGATTCTACCCGAGCCACTTGCCTCTTTCCTCAAGCTTTGCACCGAGCCATTCCCTCCTCCTTTTTATTTTACTTTGTTTATTTTTTTAAAAACCTTAAAATCCTGGTAACGGTTAGATACACGCGAGTAGACCCGTATGCCCACCCGAGCCATCAACCAAATTACTCGAGACCACCTTCGAGTTTCCTTCTTCTTCTACAACTTTGCAAAACCACCAGATACCCATGATGCTCGTGCACCTGCACAGTCACTCCACCTCACTCCGATCATCATTGCAGTAACTAGCAATTCATCGTTAACTTCCTCCACCGATTCTTAACAACCAATCTTTGAATCGAACTCGACATTGAAATCGAGATCGAGCTCACCCAACCTGGAACGAATACCTTCGACCAAATCGCCTTGCCGACGAAAATCTAGACCACTATCATCCATGCCGACCACACCACAACCTCGTCTCCGCTTCCAGCCACGATCCCCCTTGGACTGGTTACCCCCGATGCCACAATGACAGTACCAAATGCCTGAAACCAACCGCCACCAAAACAAGACCTCAAACCCTATATCACCGTCTACACGACACCATGGTGATCGAGAATTTCACTAACCATTTTTTTAAACCTTGGCATCCTCCAGGCTACCTTAGCCCGAAGCACGACTCACCTAATTTGGCCGATTGTCGGAATTCGACGATAAACGTGATTATGCTCGACTAAAAATTTCACATTCAATACCAACCCAAAATTCTTGAAATAATTATCTAAAATCATCATTTTCTATCTCGAATTTGGTTATGAAATCAAAACATGAATTCATGAACATCGAATTTTAACTTATATTTGGTTTCTACTGTGAATTATCATTTTTTAAATAGTTGCTTAATATAAATTCTCGAAATTATTTTTAAAAATGATGTTATAGTCTTACGATCAGTTTTTATCTAAAGATCATAACCTAAAGTTGAATGTATGCAAAGGAATTGATTTTTTTAGTTTGTTTTTAACTTGTAAATTAAACAAAGGTCTATGTATGTATATATGCACACATGCACACACAAACCATCTCATATTTGTATACATGCAATAATTCATCACATCTTTACTTCAAGTACGATCACAAGCATCAAGATCATAGATAAAATTTAGGTAAGTTTGCTCACCTGAGACTAAACAGAGAACCAGTTTTTATTTCTATGATGTTAAACTAAAGTTTGGTTTTAACTGTCTTGTTGAATTTGAATTTGATTCGTTGAAGTTGAACTTAATGTCTATTGCATGCTTTACTCCGGTTTGAATTGATCTTGAATCTTGCTTGTATATTGAGTTGAGCACCGAAATGCTTGTTTTAAGGTTTTACTGATTTGTATGCTTTTGAATTTTTGTTTTCCATGTTCCAGAGAAGATGAGAGAAAGTTTTAAACTGATAAATGAAAGAACCAGGTTTTCTTCTTTTAACGTGTTTATATAATTCTAATTTTTAAAAGAACCATTTTGTTTGCCACTAGTTTATTTGATGACACAATTATGTTACAAGTGTTATACATGTTAAATTTTATTTACAATTGTTACAAGTATGTACTATATTTAAATCCCTACTTTATTTAATTTATAAATTTTGTTTTAAACCCTCATGTTATTATAAATTATGTAATATGTTTTGTTATTTATATATAATTTTTAAAAGAAAGTATTAAATCCTTTTATTCATTTTCAAACTATTATGCTTTAAATAAATAAACTTATGTTTTAAATGTTATATATATACACACACAATCTATATTTTAAAAGAAAATGTTCGTTAAAACTTTTTTTCTTATCAAATTTTATTTAAATCATACAAACCATTTTTATTTCAAAAGATATAGATATATACATATTAAAGCTTTATATTTATTTATACATATGTAGTAATTATATATAAAAGAAAAGTATTTTAAATCAAATCAAATTTCTATTTACAATATAATTTATTTTGGAATTTCCAAATCAAAAATTCTTTTACAAATTATATTTTTTTATTCTTAAATTTCCAATCCAATTTTATTATTTCAAAATATTTATTTTTAAGATTTCAAATTCAAAAATTCAATTTAAAAATCAATTTATATACATATATATAAATAGACAACATATATTATTTATTTTGGTAAAATTCAAATACAAATTCCAAATTACGATCTATTTATATAAATAAACACGCACCTATCTTGTTTAATTTGGAAAAATTCAAATTAATTCACAATTTTATCCAAAATTTTATATTAATTACTAATTTTAAATTTATCTCAAAACCGAGATCGTTACAGTAACTACATAACTGACAGTTCGAAAGTACGTCCAGATTTGGTAGTCGGTTGGTCTTATGCTCAATAACTGTGCGATTCTAATTAGGGGAAAAGAATCCCATCTTCATGTATGGAACCCAAGGCAATAAAGTGGCAAGGATTGGGAGAAAAGGTTTGGGATGGAAGGGATAATAGTGGTTGATGATGAAACAAAGAAAGAGGAGACGACAGTGAAAAATACATACTTTTGAAGGCAGAGTTAATTTGAGGAACTAATTTGAAGCGGAAGAGGGAAATATTTTGGAGTGAGGTGGCTACCAAAATTAATTGGGGATCCCGCTTAGTGAAAAGTGTTATGCAGCCTCTATATAATCTCTAAATAAATCAAATTGAAAAGAATAATAAACTATGAAATAAGGCGTTATCAATTGATGCTATAACAAACAACTTTCCTTGTAGTGTCCCTTAAGATATTCATACGTAGGTGAGCCTTCTTGACTTAATCTTTTAGTTTCATGATAAAATAAGGGATTACATATCATTAATGATTTTGATAGCGCTCGAGGCTGTGATGATACAATGATTGAGCAGCCTAAAGAAGATGAATCATTGGTGGATAGGGTTTGGCAAAATAAATAAAAAGAAGGAAGAAGGGAGGAGAAAAGAGGAAGAAGATAGAGTGGAGGAGGAATCAGTGTTGGAGGTTTGAATCTATGTTGATCCTTCGGTGTAGAGGCTTGATGAGTAGAAGGTGAAGTAAAGGGATCGGTAGGATTAGGATTTGGCAGTGTTGTTGTGAGAGGGGGATCGATGGAATATGTAGAAGTGTAGGGATCAATGTGATTCATAGAAAGAAAAGGACTGGTAGTTTTAGGTGAAGAGAGGGATCAGTTGAGAAGGTTTGGGTAAGGGATCGGTATGAAGGGTATGGTACAAAGGGATCGGCATAAGGGGTTCTTTGAACTTAAAATCTAATCCAAACTTACTTGTTTGACCAATTATCACCACTTCACCTCAACGAACTTGGATATATGATGACGACGAACAATAAAACTTGCATATTCACTATTGAATTGAGATTGAACAATCAAGTCCTTAGAACTTTCAAACTAGACTAAAAACTTGCATATGGACTTGAATGACAAACTTCACACTTCAATATGCCGATAGTCAATCCCAAAGCTTTCGCAACCAATTAATCTTTTTGCCAGTTGAGATGATCAACATGACGGTCACTCTGGTTTGAATCCAAAGTCTCATCATTTAACAATATTTTCTAATTTTAAGCTGTTTATCTCTGCTTTACAATTCACTACACTGCATTAGCTCATACTTAACACGGGAGGGATAGGTAAACTTTTCTAACCTTGAATATCTATTGAGTATAGCTAACATGGACTCCAGATGTTCAGAGCATTTAACTGCTATATCTTTTGAACTCGCTATGTAGCATATCGATCCTAATGCAAAATTGAGCTCTACGACTATATCCGACAGGCTTTCTCCAAGTCACAAAGTCGAAAAAATGGAAGTTTCTGGCCTGTCGATCAACCTTTTTTTCGATGTTTCGATCCTCCTGGCAAAGGACATAAGCCCTACTCTCGATGTAGTAGAAGGTGCCATTCTCCTAAATTACCCAATATATTCTCAAGCTTCCCGAACTGGCGAGGCTACCCTTCAAAGGCTGTGTTCCATACACATAAATCCATTCACAGACATCTAGGTTCCTTCGATAAATGACAAGTCTCACTTACCCTCAGACGGTACACTACATTTAACAAATTTATGTGCTAGGCCGGGTGCATACTGCCCTTTAATTTGTTTATTCGAGAGATGTTGAAATATCTTGAAATCGCTCACACCCAACTCCATCGGAACAGCTACGCCTTTCTACAAAGAACCTTTCGTCTATTCATGAGCTATCTATTTCGCCTGCCAACCTGAGTTCATAAGGCTCATTTATGACTTTAAATGGCAATCAGGAAGTCCTTCCTACATTTTTATTGAACCTTCACCTGACTGCCAAGTCTTATTAGGTGCTTAGAATAAACTCTCTCTATTCAAACATGAGTGGTTCTATGTTCTGTGTCGACTTGGCTTCATAAGGCAATTGTTGAAAGGACATAAGTGTTATTTTCATTTCATTCTTAAGCCTGTTAATCCAAGTCATGTTTTTGAATCTACTAACATCCGGAATTCCTACAGGTGTCTGCCCACGTCCTAAAGGCATTAGTATTTAAAGAAGGAACATCAAATTTATTATAACCGATGAGTTATTATCTTTATTCGAGCTATTGGAAGAGGCTCGTAGCATTGAGCTCCCCAGAAGGGCAGCATTGTCGAGAAACGTCGTGGAGTAAGAAAAGGATGCCAACATTCCTATAATGCCCTTAGTCGAAGGGACTCGGGACGACAAAGAAGATGGTAATATCAGGGGTGCCTAGATCAATAAGCCTAGCAACACTGGTATAGGCTTGGGTTAAGTACTTGCAGTCAAATCGTCATGAGAAACACAACTCCAAACTCAACTAAGAAAAGGAAGAGAATGGCATAAAAACTTCTTAAGAGAAAACCTGTTAAAGATCTAGAGTTTGTTACTACTTCTATTAACGAAGAATCATCTTCCCAACATACGGAAAGTTCACTAAATGGATTTTCAAATCTCCAAATTTATGAGGATATTTTGACCCACAACATTCTAAACATCAATGTCAAGGGACTTAATTCTCCTATTACGAGTGGTGAAGGCATCCTTCCTCCCGATAGAGGAGAGAAAACACCCATTAGCAAGTCTACTGCTACTGGTCTGTCAGGGGGATACTAGAACACTCACAACCATATGCACTTCACTACATGCTCTTTATCGATCCTTCGCATAATAGTTAATTACACGTTCTCAATTGTTCTTTATAAGTGCAATGACTCAATCTCGGGATCGTATAAAGAGCTCTTCAATGCATTATGGATCAAGTCATAACTCAGAAGTTAGAAGACATAGAGAAATAGATGACGGACGTGAAAAAAGCTATCATTCAACGGAATCTTCTTCTTCCAAGCAAAAATCCCAGCTTAGTCATCTCGCCAGGGAGACCAGCCCAATCTTCCCATTTGCACAAAGACCGGCCTCCTTTTTGTGGCCCTCAAATTGCCACATTGCATAAGTAGCACTCTGGTTCTGCTAGCTTTAGGAAATTTTGTGACCGTAGATCGGGAAAGCATCCAATTGCCACTTTTGATTAGTCCTTACCGATCGCTATTTTTGATACTTCTACAGTGGGGAAATTGGCCGAACTTAAGGCCACTTTCTCCAAAAACTATTTTGATGGGCATAAATTCCTTCCCACGGTACATATGATCTCGAGGCATGCTAAAGCATGCACTCTTGCGTATGTTATTGACGTGTTGATGCAGCATGAATCATGTCAACACTTAGCGGAAAAAATCTCAGAAGTGTCAATCGAGCAACAATATGAAATAGATCGTCTGAAGCAAGAAGCAATACACAATAAAGACATAATCAAACACCAAGATAATAAACTATTGGAGTTAACAACAAAACTTGTTAAGGCAGGAAAGAGTGCCAAGGAAAAATTGATTCCCTGCAAAAGGAAAAGATGTCTTGATCTTCCGAATTGAGGAACTTGAGGAGCTACTCAAGAAAGAAAGGGAAGAGAAGACTGAGGCTTAAGAAGAATCACAAAGGTACTGCGAAGAGGAAATGAACCTCTAGATCATTCCGCCGTGAGACTCTGACATTATGACGTATCAGCGCTTTGACAAAGGGGAACATATTGCAGGATCCTCGAAGGCCGATCCTAAGGGCCCTTTTCTATCCAAGTGAATGGAGCAGCGGTTTCCTTTGGCCCGGAGAAGGACTTGAGCTATGATCTAGACAAGCCCAGTTATCAATCCAAAGTGCTAACCCCTATTTTGGAAGGGGCACTCCAGTAGCAACCAAGAGCCAAATAAATATGGGTATTCCACTTTACTCTCCAATCTACGAGAGGTTTTGCTCTTCGCACCCAATGGTGTTAGGCTTATCTCCTAGTTTATACTAATTTGCAGGTTTTTTGGGTCTCGGTCAAACTTCTAAAAGTGATGTTGTTATGGAGCAACAATAGATACTAATAGAGATTCCAGTGGACATCGATGTACCGAGGCCCGATGCTCAAGTCATTGGAGCACACGACGATAATAAGGCTGAAGATCTGCTGCTCGTGGATACATATGATGATGTTGTGATTACTGACACCTTTGAACGCACTGATGAGATCAGGCTAAAAGAGCATATTGAGAAAGAGGAGTCGCTAAAGAAAAAGGCCAAAGCCTAAGCCCACTAAGGTGGACATAGACGATCCACAACTTATCACACTACAAGTCATTCCACTTAGTGGGTTGATTCCTAGAGAAATCCCTTCTACTTTTGAAAGCTCTCCTATAAAAGGCGGTAAAGGATCAAGGAAGTGAACTAGATGAAGTTCAAACAGCATCACTATTGGAAAATCCGAAAGGGAGAGAAGATAGAAGAAATAGCCATCATTTTGGCTCAGTGTGTACGTAGTTTACATAGTTGTTTGTTGTTTTCTTTTATTAGATGTGGTTGTATGGGTATGGCTCTCGATTTTTTGAAATAATTTATACCACAATTGATGAAAGGGTGGTCCTCTTTTGAGGAAAACACCCGTAATTTTATGAAATAAATTAAAAGACCATACAAATGTATGAGGAGAGGTAGTCAGTACAAATGTGCTGGATCATCATTTAGACGATCCATTGAATGAGATAGGTAAGAACACTCAAAAATATATGTTCATTTTAATTGTGTGTGTATAGGAAAAATTAAAGTATACATTCTAATGTGTATGACAAATAATGCAAAGATAAGAATGTCCTGTCTATATCATCAACAGTTGGTTGTTGTATGATATTGTTAAAAGGTACTACATCTATTCGACTCCATTAGCTTTTGAATTGCTTCAACTATTCTTGTTAAGTGCTAGCTCAATTGCACATGAACGTAGCAAATGTATAAGTCTTAAACCAAATTTTGATGATAATTGATTAAGAAATTTCAAATAGTAATATTAATCTTTGGATCCGATTAATTCTACGATTACCATTAGACTTATTCTCTTTCAAATTTCTTGTTTAATAAATTAGGAAGTACTTGCAATAAATTGTAAAATATTTGTTTGTTTCACGGAATGATTTGTTTTTCTAACTTGTTATAATTTGTAATTTTCAAACTCGATGTCTCCTTGATGTCGTACTTCACAACGATAAAAAAATTACTTCGCGATGATAAAGAAATGGTGAAGAACTCAACGATGGTCAAATACAGTACATTATTAGAAAATGGCATATGAAAATCTACCATCTAATTGGTGTATTCACATTAATGAGAAGAGGAAAAATAATATATACCATTCATGATTTGTAGCAGTTTCTAATTTATTAGCATATATCCTAGTATGCATGAATTTGGAAATAAATGGTCATGTGCTTTTCTCTTCCCCACAATGATAAACATACGAGTTTGTCCAAGGTGCTAGTTGTGATATCCCTGAATTTATGGTAATATAAATTTAATAATCTGCATTTAAAATTAAATTGATATGATAATTTTTGTAAATAAATATAAATTGATTTAATAAATTTCTTGTATTAAATATTTAATTAGTGAATTTCTCTTTTAATAAGCTAATAAATTGTTTTCTATTTATAATATATATGTATATATATATTTATATATATTTTAAATGGATGAGTTTGGTTTTAAATTTAATAATTAAATAAATCTTATTTTCTAATTCTTCTATTTTTGGTAAATTGGAATTTTTTTTATTTAATATAAGCTTTTCAAAAGCTATTTAATAAAGAACTATATGATTTTAAATACATAAAATAAATGTTTAATTATTTAAAAAGGATTTTAGCTTAAGTTTAAATAAGATTAATAATAAGATTTGTTTTATTTCCTTTTTAAATATTGTTTAATAAATATGATTGTAATTAAATATGAAAGTTTAAATACAATTAAAATATGAAACATTTATCCATATAAATAATAAGTAATTTACAATCTCTTTTATAAATTTTATTTAAATTATCTAAAATGTTAATTTCAAATAATAAAGTAATGTATTGTTTTTATTTTTAAAGATAAATGTTTTTATTTCCTTAAAAAAATTAGCTGTATATATAACTAAGTATTTGTAAATTAATTAAGTTTAAAACTTTCATTTACTTCTAATTACAAATACTAATTAGTTTATTAGTTTAGAGACATGTGTAAACATCCTAGAACCTAATGTAACATGTGTTAAGTGAATAAGCAAGGGAATTAACAAGTGTTGACATTTAAGACAAGTGTCAAATTTTATTTTTATTTTCTTTGATTTTTAATTTGTCATAAAATAAGTTATACAAACAATTGCCCTCTTCCATTCCTTTCTTTTTCTCATTTTCATTTCATAGTAAAGAATTCTTTAAGCTGAAAACATTTCACTCTAAAGTAATCTTCATTCTAATGAAAATCAGTAATCAAACTCCTCATCTTAAAAAATGCATAGTAAAAATTCCTGTAACATTTTCCAGCATGCATGCAAAAGCCAATCTGAAGCTAACTTTTACTTTAAACAAAAGCAAACTTCATTCTTCAAAAATCTGTAGCCTGTGCATTTCTGCAAGACCTGATGCCGGCATATTTACAAAACTAAAGCATTTCCTTTTCAAATCTGGAACTCATCTCTGCATGCAATTTATAAAACAAAATCATTCAACAACTCAAGTTTTTTTAAAGCAAGTTTTCAAAAGATCTTCAAAAGGGTTTTTCAAAACTGGTGCTTTGTCTTTTGTACAGGTGAGTAACTTTACATTTTAAAAACTTAAGTATAAAATATGGTTCTTTGATTTATCCATGAAAATAAATAGGATTGTATATATATTGTAAAATACATTGCCGTGTATATCTACATGTAGGAATGAGATGCATGTCTGTTTCACCTAAGTTACTGTCTGTTTACAGTACAGGCTCAAGTTGATCAAAATTCTTTTTTTTCTTTTGATCTGGTTGCTGTTATGATTTAGTATTTGAATGAAACTTGTAATTACATAAAGTAAAGTTTAAAACATTTTATATGAGTTAAATAATTTTTGTATTGTCTGGAAATAAAATAACAGAGCAAATATTAGTATAAGTGAAAAATTCAAACATTATGACTCTATGTTTCAGGGTTATAATCTGAAACATCATACAATATCATGATTTTTAAAACCAAGATTACAATTTTTAGTGTTAAAACCAGAGTGCAGTTCTATTGTAACGCCCTGGAAATTTTCGACTTTCGAAAATTCAACATCGATACTCACTTTATCGACTGCCGAGAAATCGAAGGCCGGAAACCCGAAATGTTATGGTTTAAGAAGAAGAAAAGAGGGAGAAGAAGAGATAAGATAGTAGAAAATAGAGAAATAGAAAACAGAAAATAGAACGGAACAGAACACAACAGAACAACATCAGAATCTCACAATTCGCAGCGGAACAACATATAATAAATAAATGAATAATCTTTAAACAAAGAACTATATCAGTTATTACATTACATCACATTTCATTACATCATATCATCAGAGTGTACAACAACAACAAATAGTGCAGCGGAAAAAGAAATACTATATAGTAGTAATACGCCATGCCATCCATCTTGCATCCAGCAACTCCAGAATATCCAGAATATCCTGATAAACCTAACTCTTAACTGCCCGTGTGGAAATTGGTGGGCACCCAGAGTTTAGGAAGGAAAACAATAAACTCCGAGTCAGTCATGTGACTGGTGTGAGAACTCAAAACAGTTTATTTATCTTTAAAATCAAAATAGAGGAATATTTTTAAATTCAATTCGCAATGCTTTTAAAAATGAGACTACCATAAGGCCTCCCGCACACACACACAATGCAAACGCAGAATCGGAGGAGATTTCTCCTTATGATAGTCAAAGATGCTTGATACGTATTAAAAAGAACATTTGATTGATATTATTATTAGTGTATAGTGTAGGAAAAATTTATTTCGAAAGTAGAATATAAATCTTAGCCAGCATAGACATTCCGAACTATGCCTACTATAGCTAACTATGTTCAATAGCAGGTTACCGCCACATTCCATAGCAGGTTATACAACTAAAACCGTACAAGTCTCGTATTGTTTCTTTGGATTTCCAACGAATGATCAGGCCAAGGAACTTCCCATTGCCACATGAGAATGCCTCTGGATGGACATCCCCGAGAACCAAACCGGATCTCTACCAACACAAGGCCGGGTTACCCTTAACTGAGTAACAACTGACCGAATATGCCATCCCCCGGTCCTTTGGGACCTTTCACCGAGCGCTCGCAATCAATTCACACAATCATAAAGTGTTTTCAACATGAGTAAGTATCTGGGCTCCATACCATGATACCACCCTTTTCCAGAAGGAAATGCACACATCCTAAAGGGCGCTACCCCTCATAACCTTGCTGCATCTTTCCTGTTTTGATCATTCACGGGGTGTGAGGCTCGACGAAGTCACGTCCACAAAAACAAACTTTATACAAAAGCCATGCTTTGGGTCAACAAATGATCATAGAAATGATCACCAGGATAGACGATCAAATAAACGATCCTATCACAAATAATCAACACAATGATCATTTCACAGCAACACTCAGTATATCACATTACCAAATTGGGAATATATCGCTGATAACCTTCAACTACATAACCTCTGAGCTCATACGTCTCAGAGAAGGGTGTTAAGCTAAAAGAATAAATTCTCCGCCACCAACAGAAATATATTTGAAAGAAATCTGCTTTATATCTCAATTTGTAATGTCAGACATACAATCCATACAAGTCTGTTCCGGGCTCGAACAAAACCGAAGGCACTTACAAAGAAGTCCTTGCAATCCGGATATTCACAATCCTGATCGGATTTCCCATCACTTAGGGAGTCTCTATACCGTTGCAACTCAGTGCAGAGACAATCGACAGGTCATCCTATCGCTCTCGCAAATACCGGGTCTTCAACACTGATCTTCAAATGCAATTCACAACGACGTATCACATATTCGGAATGGGTTATACGACCCCATGGTCCTTTCCCGGTTAACCCGAATAGTGAGCGCTTATTCAAAAATAAGTGTGGCATTCAAATTCAAACAAATCACATCAATTACCCATTCAAAGGGAAATATTGATAGTCGGTTATTAAACTATCAATGGATATGCACACATCACCAGTTTCCAAATAATTTTCCAAATTATTTATTTTCCAAAATATCTTTACAAGATATATAATTTTCACACTTCAAAAATAAATCAATATTTATTTTTAAACAAATTCCCCTTTCTTTTATAAATTCCATAGTGAATTTTCATTCCAAAATATCCATGCATATACGATTTCAATTATTCATTTCAATTTATCTTCAAAAAGATAAATTCTCAAAGTATTCACTTTATATTGGAAAACATTTCCATACTTATTTAATAAGTGATTCACAAATTTTATTTATTTTCAACACTTGGAAAATATTCAATATACTTCAATCAAAATTAAGTATATATTTCATTCTTTAAGGAAATCATTCTCTTAAACATATTTATTTGGGCCAAAACGAATGTTACGTAAAACATCGTTACGACAACCCAAAATCACTAGTATAGGGATTCGAAATTAAAATAGATATATAAATCCCAATACTATACAAAACATTTCCTTCCGGAAATCATTTACTATAACAACAGTGTTAGAGTCCACCATTTCCTCTTATTTCTCGAAAACGTCTATTTCAACAATAAATGTTGAAATCTATGATTTCGAATCTTAGCACATTTTAAAACATCGTTAACTTGTTTTTAATTCTATTTAAAACACCACATTCAAACATTTTCTTTAACATATTATTCACTATTCAAAAACGTGAATATACTACGTTAACAACTTTTCATCACTTCTATTCATTTTATTTCAAAGGATTATTCACAGTCAAAACGTGAATATAACTCCATCAATAGGTTTCAACAATTTATTTATCAAAATAAGTTGTTTGCGAATTTATAAAACAACGTTTATAAATTCCTTTATTAACCTATTCAATTTATAACTCAATTATAAAACAAAATTCATGTTATAAGTTAAACACCTATAGTTTATTTGTTTGCACAATCGTTCCTTTAAACTTCATAATTATGAATCTTATAACTTATAAGATTCAATTATTTATCCAAATATATTCTTTCAATAACTTTATAAATTTTATAAACCTACTGCTTATAAAATTCCATTTATAACTTCACCGTTTATAATTCTATAAATTCCATTCACTTATGAAATCCATTTTCACTTCATTCAAACACTTATAAAAACTTGTTTTATAATGTCAATATTTCAATTTATAAATATCCATTTATAAATCTCTTAATATAAATCAATTTATATTATTCTTTAAAACGTCTTTAATCTCCTTTATTATTTCACCATTTTGATTCATAAAATAATTAAATTTTATAAATCCTATATTTAAACTTTTCACAATAAATTCTAAAATCCCGATTAAACTATTTTATAAAATCATTAGCATCATATTCTCAAAAATCAGTTTTTAACTATATTTCTCAAAAATCATAATTTTTATAACTTTAAAAATTATAACGTTTATTTATTTAAAATGGATCAATTCCAAAATTATTTTATAAAACGTATACTTTTCAAAAATCACTTTAAAAATCATTTTAAAGTTTCAAAATTTGGTCCAATGATGCTACATACCAAATAGTCAATCACGACTACAACGACATCATATATCGATATAATAATCCATCAAATATCAAAATATCTGAAATCAAATAAATACTGTTGAGGAATCCAGTTGGATCCCTCCAACCTGTTTCCTGCATCCACAAACATTAGCACAATACCAATTCCGTTCCAGTACGAAATTATCGCGGTATATGTTTTTATTAAATATTATCCGCTTAATAGACGGCGCAATAGGGTCTCATCCGCTAAAAAAATGCGCGGAATCAACAACTGCAATATATACATATGCCAATATATATATATATATATTGCTATTATATATAATACCAATTTCACTGTTTATGAAATATTCGCGGTATATGTTTTTAATAAATAACATCCGCTTACTAACGGCGTATAATGTCTATTTTAACAATCAATAGATATCAATCATCATTCCAACATGCATTCAAATATTTTAAATCTAACTATTTAAAATAAAATCGAAACTGATTCGATTGAGTGAGAAGTTCTCACCTTGATTTTAATTCTGTTTTAGCGATTTATTTCGAATAAAATTAAATGGACGTTTAATTTTACACGAAATTTTCACTAACTCCAAACGACTCCAATCCAATTTCATCGCGTAGTGCTCGTCGATATGATTCCAACGCAACTGGTTTCGCGCGTTTTCGACCTCGTATGAAAAAGGTATGATTTTATGAAGTTTGTACACGATTTTATATAAATAATTACAACATTTTTTTATAACTTTTAACCTAAATCAAACATAGGCCATTAGATCCATGACCATTCCATCACAGCCGCACCCTTCTTCTCCCCCATCTCCCAGTATTCACGTACAAACCCTACCCATTAGCCGCCGCCATTGCTTCAATTACCACGACAAAACCGAGCACTTCCACGTTGATCGGCACCCACCACCAGAAAGCACGTGCTCGACTCCCCCCTCGCCCAAAGTATGGCCAAGCTCGGCCTTGACCTGACGTCGACACACGCGCACGATTTACAGCCAAACGCGGCCCCCCTACTCCCTCTATGTTGCTCCAAACCACATCACCACCGTTGAACTCGTAGCTCTTGATGTGCTCTACCTCTTTGTAGTTGATGACTTCGTGAATTGATTCACGGATTTTGAGAAAATTGGGGAAGATTAACGATGCTTTCTGGCCATTGGTTGATGGGGTGTCGGCTGCGCATATTAGGGTTTTGTAAAAAAAAAAATTCTAAAGGGTTAAGGGCTATTTATAGGAAAAAAATCGAACACTATTCATCCGGAAATCCCGAACTCCGATTCACGCGCCGTAACCAGCGTTTCTAGGGTTTACCCCGCGGTCCGGACACAATGGAACATGTTTCGAAAGCTAATTCGGACATCTGTGCGAGTTATGGCAATAAACGTTCAATTTAAATTAAACCGATTTAAACGATTTTCTAGGCGTTTTAATTTGTACCGGACAAACGGTAAATCCAATCGACACGAAATTTGAAATCTTACAATAATATCAAATTACGGATCCGATGAAACTGGTTTCGTCGAAATCCGAGACTTTTTGAAAAATGGCTATTTTAACTCGCCAAATTAAAATTAAAAACAATTCGATGCGTTTCGAGCTGCCACGCTCAAACGATAGCTCCGATTGACACAAAATCTGAAATCCGGTAATAACTAACTATTACGGATCCAATGGAACTGGTTTCGTTCAATTCTGAGAATGTTCAAAAATTGACTATTTTCACTAGTCGATTTAAATATTAAAATATTCAATTTTCACAAATTAACTTTTAATTCGATTTTAAAAGTTCTAAAATATCGTTCTAACTTCAACATGATAAAATAAAATTTTACAAATCATTTTCAATCATATTTAACTCTATTTTCAATTATTTCCATAATTTAACATATTAAATTATCGATTTAATAATCCAATTAAATTCAATAATTCAAATAAAAATTTATTCGACTTATAAATTCACTTATTAATATTTAAAATAAATTAAATATTCAAATTTTAATTATTAAAAATTCTGGATCGTTACATCTATATTGACTGTATTGTGTATCTTGAGGCATTTCTGTTGCTACAAATGATTGGAGGTGTCGAGTTTGCTCCTGGAGGTGGAGGAGAGATCAGTGAAGAAGGGAAAATTAGTAGGAAGATGATCGGGACATTGTGATGAAGGTGGTGTTCAATTTTGTTTTGGAACCCTAGTTTTAACTAGGTTGCATTTTCGTATCATCTCGTCTTCATTGGTAGATCGATGTAACAACCTGCATATTTATCGATTGTATATTTAAATATTTTATTTAAATATTTCATCGTTCGTCGGATTTTAGTCAGAAAACCTACTTGTAGAAAATAGTCGAATTGGGACTCGAGACCCCTTCCATTGAGTTCAAAATGTCGTTTGCAACCTTTTTGAGTATACGCTTCGATATTTTTGGAGTAAGTTGAATTTTGCTACCTTTTCACTTAGGGCTTTGGGTTGGGTTCAGCCCACTAGCCAACTTAATACCCCAAACTGAACCACTTCTCTTCATTCATTCTCTCTTCCTTATCTTTTCAGTTCTAAAGAGAATAACGGGGGAAAAGAAAACGAATTAAAATCCTAAACCCTAGTTTCCATTTGCAAATCAAGTTCTAGCTCCAAATTTGTAGAAAAAGCTTTGGTAAGCCTCCTCTTCTTCTTCTCCAACTCATTCTCTTACCAATTTCAGAAATTCCTAAACCTAACTTAGGAAATGTTTCTCTTTTTAGCTTAGATTCAAGCTTGTTGGGTTGGAATTGAAGAGTGATTGTCCTTGCCTTTACTCTATAGCTTCTTCTTCATTTGTTTTGGGTTCAAAGGTGAGATTTTTATCTCACGTCTATGCTTATATCTATCTTTGAATGTTGGGTATGAATTCCTAACACTTATTCATGTGCATTTGATTTTGATTTGGATTGATTTGGTGAATATTCCAATTTTTAGCGTTTTGAGTTCATTCTTTAAAAATCCTAACTTGATGTTTTGATCATGATTTTGGTGATGAATCGATGAGCTTAAAGGACCGAGAAGCCGATAAGCGTAAACCCCTAGCGTCCGTGCCTATCCGTTTGCAAATTGAAGGTGTTTGCACCTCCTTCGAAAAGGGTTTCAAATTGAAGAACATCAGGTTCGGCCGACCGAACCCCTGGGCCGGTCGACCGACATGTAGCCCGAGACATTTCAGGGCTGTTTTTTGGTCAACCGACCCAGAAAGTCCAGTTGACCGACCTGCTCCTATTTGCCAATTATGCCTATATTGTCTATTTGTTGAATTTCCAACTTTAATCGATTCGTGTTGTTTCTCTTTTGTTGTTATCATTTATTATCGACTTTGATGACATTTTCTTCGGGAATTTTCGGAAATATCCATTTTGATGGATTTGATATCGATTTCTTTGGATTTTATTCACGTCTTCGTATGCGAATTTTTATGATTGATTGTTTCTACAATCACTTCTATGATTTGTCACTTTAAAATATAAAGGTTTTCTATACTAGTAGTAAATATCAAAACCCTTTCGTTAAAACGATTTCAACACTATTTAATTACAAAGCTCCTTTCTTAAACCATTTTCCAATCTATTAGTATATACAAACCTTTACCTCCCTCGTATGAGAAATCTAATTAAACAGCTTAGTAAAACGAGTGGTATGAAACGCTTTCGTTTACTTCTTCGGTTAATTCTTAGACTTGTTCGATTGAAACTCGTGTGACAATTTTCTAGTGGAGATCTACAAGTTGTTCGTAAATATTTAAGTTAAGCTAGTGGTTATGGGACATGATGATAAACTCATATATTTACTAGCTTATTGTAATTGACACTTCTTGATGATCGATGATGATCATTTTAT
Source organism: Allium cepa (assembly GCA_030765085.1). Taxonomy (NCBI): domain Eukaryota; kingdom Viridiplantae; phylum Streptophyta; class Magnoliopsida; order Asparagales; family Amaryllidaceae; genus Allium; species Allium cepa. Next base: position 194,100,516 of record CM060943.1, read on the forward strand.
GGTTTAGACTAGCAATGTGCGATGTCTCTTTGTCCACATGGAGGACTGTACTTCATTTTTATTGAGCTTCGTTTCATTTCTTTTTGGGCTAGCGACCCATGTACTTTTATTGTGTTTCGATTCATGTGATGTACCGTTTGTACTACATCGATGTCTCGGCTTTTCAGTTCATTGGACGTACCGTATGTACTGCGTCGATGTTCCGAATTGTTTTGTGTTTCGATTCATGCGATGTACCGTTTGTGCTACACCGATGTCTCGGCTTTTCGGTTCATTGGACGTACCGTATGTATTGCGCCCATGTCTCGAATTGTTTTGTGTTTCTATTCATGTGATGTACCGTTTGTACTACATCGATGTCTCGGCTTTTCGGTTCATTGGACGTACCGTATGTACTGCGTCGATGCCCCGAATTGTTTTGTGTTTTGATTTATGTGATGTACCGTTTGTACTACATCGATGTCTCGGCTTTTCGTTTTATTGGACGTACCGTATGTATCCCGAATTGTTTGTGATACACGTGTTGGTGAGTTTTCAGGCTCCCGTTTTGTGATAGGCCTCCCCCTTTTTGTGATTCCGGGATTTCTATTGATGATTTCTAGAATTTGAATTTCACCAATTTTATGATTGGCATTTATATGTTGTCAATATTTGTGGCTTGGTGAATGAAATAAGGAGTATGACATTCCTTTTGATCTTTGAAAAGATTGTTGTGATATTGATTAATCTCTTGTTGATTTTCAATTACTTATTTATCACAGCTTGGCATTGTGATTATTATAAGTTTAGTCATATCTCTTATTCTATATCATTTCATCTGATATTTATAGCTAGACTGATCCGTTTATTATTTTCTTATTAAATAATACTCGGGTCAGACCGAGATGTTGCAGGTGCTTCTGCTTGACTTCACTTCTAGGATTATCATCCTGACTTTTGGCTAACTACTTAGATTAGTAGTTTTTGTTGTATACCTTTGAGATATAGACTCCTAGATGTATACATATTCTTTTGTCTAGCACTTGTAACCATTCTTTTGTGATATTGTGGTTCTTGTTTGACCACTACTCTGATGTACACTTTCTTGTGTGATATTCATATCTTTTTCCGCCTTTGTGATATGGATGTCTGTGACTGATTTGTGTTATGTTTATTTCTATATTTGTTTTCGAAGATTATTATAGCCACTGTGTAGTAGCTTTGAGTTTGTATCGGTGTGTCAAATTTCCTCTCGAAATCAAATGCATGTTATACTATCCGACATAGCGGTGCTCGCACAAAGCAATTGCACAGATGGTCGCTCCTCGACAGCCTTATTCTCTGCGCTAGTTGACAGCATTGCTCCGTAGTATTCTTGGCTAGCATGGGTATAGAGGTGGGGCATCGCAGCTTGGTAACAAAGCCAAACTTCGGAACAATGTAGAATAATTTAACAAAAATCATCGTCCTAAGTCCATCTTAGGAGTCGTGCTTTAGGATTTAATTCGAGTCTTCTTACCGATTCATCCTATTTTCTTTATGATTCCTTGTTTTATCTATCAAGATTTCTTGATATTTACTTTGAGAATAACTTTTTCCTCTTCTTTCTTTCTTTCTTAAAGAAGAGAAATGGTTAGACCTGGCTGACCCAGTGCGGGTCAATCTAGTGCTACTCCCTAAGATGGAGTTTTTATGTCTGCTTAGCAGCTTTTAGATCCCGTGAAGAATGCTCAAACTGCCGGACCCAATCCAGAGCCTACTCATCCTAGATCCGGTTTTGCACGCTTGTGTAGAGACTATACCGATTTGGGTGGAAGGCCATTCGTGGGATCCGAGAGTGTTATTGAAATTCAAGCTTGGCTCAAATCATGCGATCGCATCTTTTCTCGCATGAACCTTATTGATCTACATCGAGTCCAAGTGGCTTCTAGCATGCTCCTAGAAAGAGCGTTAGATTGGTATAAGCTTTTAATTTCTGAAATCGTTGAAGCGGATCTCACTTGGGAGCAATTCCGGGAAAGATTCGAATTGAAATTTGTGCCGGAGGCTGAAAAAGTAACTTTGGCCCGGCGTTTTATTGACCTTGTTCAAGGTGAATCTTCTATGACAGACAATGTCGCATCTTTCGAATCTCTTTCCAAATACGGGGTTGAATACATTAATGCCCCATTGAAGAAAAATCATAGATTTGTCTATGGCTTGAATAAGAATCTTAAGAAGCCATTACTCCTGAAACTTGAAGTTTTATTTGATCAGCTTACTGATATTGCTCTTCGTCTTGAAGAGGCCGATAGAGAGAGTAATGTTGAAGTTGTGGTTGCCAAACAGAACTTCAACGACAACATGAAGAGGCCAATTAAATTCAAAGGTCCCAATCCCAAAAAGAAAGGGAAGCAACAAATTCTGGTAGCAAAGACTCCTACCTCTAGTCGTGGTCAATGCTACAATTGTGGTTCCACTGACCATTATGCAAGGGAGTGTCCGACACCCCTCTTTTGTCGTTATTGCAAAAGTTCGGGTCATCTTTTATCTTCGTGTCCTAAGCTTCCAAGCAAGAGAGAAGGAAAGCTAAGCCCCTAACAACTCTTCTCTTGGTCAAGGTATTTTTCACTCAATCCTTGATGGCATTGTTTTATTTCGTGATCTTCTTATTCGAGTTCTTTTTGATATGGGTTCCATCTCACTAATTTATATCAAAAGAACTTGTCGATTCTTTTTTAAACATTTTTGGGCTTGAAGATTTCTTTGAGGATTCTGAATCCGGATGGATCCACAACACTCAATTTGCTTTCTATTGATGTCGAAATTATTTTATGTGATTTTTCTTTCCGAGCCGATTTTTTTTTACTAGGCTTCGGAATTGATTTTTTTTTGAAAGGATTGGCTTAATCATTGTGAAGCCCATATCCTATTTTTCGAGTGGACTATTCATCTTCGACATTTTCCATCTATTAAGCGGATTTCTATTTTTCTTTGTGATTCTGATTTCGAATTTTTTTGGTTGCATTGTTTTTATTCCTTAAGCCCACTTATAAGGAAAGTGTTATTTCTCTCATTCATGTAGTTTGAGAATTTTCTGATATTTCTGAGTTTGTCTTAGGATTATCACCTAAGAAATCTTTTGTGTGGTGTTAAGGTCTTTTTAGTTCGACCTTGCCACCGATTTTCATTTGCTACGAGTCGCGGGAGTTAGCATCCATTTACCACATTCCGCACTCGTTATGATACTTATGAATGACTTATTACGTCATTCAGTTTGCCCATCTTGTTTCATCCATTTTATAAATCGAGTATTCTATGAATATCTCGATAATTCCATTCTTGTATTTATTCATTCTGGATGAAAATAGAAATTTAAATTTTTGCAAATCTTTTTTCATAAGATTTATTTATAAGTACAATTGGATTTTCGATCTTAAACGAGAAAAGAATATTCTCAAAACTTTTAAGAGATATTTTCATCATATAGAAGATGATTTTGTGATTGTATTGCCCGTTGAGTGCTTTAAGAATTTTGATCGATGCGCTTGATCAACATTGTCGATAGGAATTTCCTAAAACGCTTTGATGAGACAATCAGACACGATATATTGACTTGTAAAATATAAATTTTTCTAGAAAGATTTTTACATTGAGATAATTGTAATTTTGAAAGTTTTAGCTTTTTGGTAAAGAAGATTATTTGAAATAATTTTTTTCCGATACTCTTATTCTTGTATTTTCCGAAGGGAACCAAGACTTTATCTTTTGTACCAATGCTAATCATATTGGTTTGCATGCCATTCTCTTGCAAAAGAAAACGTTCTACCACTTGTGCTTCTAAGTCATAAAAACCTATTGAGACTAGGTATGCCACTCATGATCTAGTGCTCGTGGCTATTGTTTTCTCTTTTAGGATTTGGCATCATCATTTTTGGGGAGAAATTTGTTCTCCACCTCGATCATAAGTTTTTGGAATATTTATTTCTCATAAGGAACTCAATTTGCGTCAAACTCGTTGGCTCGAGATTCCTTGTATCTTATGATCTTTTTACCAAGTTGGTCAGACGTTTTGATGTGCTTCATTTTATTGAGCTTTGCCTCATTTCTTTTATGGACTAGCGTCCGATGTTCTTTTATAGTGTTCGATTCATTGGGCGTACCATTATTGTACTACGCCGTTGCACCGGTTAAATCTTCTGCTATTCATGACGATTTCCACGTCTTTCATCTGTGGAAATACCTTTGGGATTCCGATTTTATTCTTGAGCCCGGTGTTATTGAGGAAATTGAAGTTTCACCAGATTTGACTTATGAGCAACATTCCATTCGCATCAATGCTTCGGAGGTTGAGCGCCTTCGAAATAAAGATGTTATTCTTGTGAAAGTTCATTGGTTCTCAGATCCTAAGGATTTCTCTTGGGGTTCCTGGGAATTCATCGAGCGATCCCGTTCAGGCTTACCCTTTCATGCTCTTTATGGTGAACTTCCTATTTCAAAATCCTTTTGTGTTGATATGCTTTTATGGTTGTTACTCTTTATTTTCTACTTAAGTATTGCGAGGACGCAATTTCATTAAGGAGGGGAGTCTGTAACAACCCGCATATTTATCGATTGTATATTTAAATATTTTATTTAAATATTTCATCATTCGTCGGATTTTAGTCCGAAATTCTACTTTTAGCAAACAGTCGAATTGGGACTCGAGACCCCTTCCATTGAGTTCAAAATGCCGTTTGTAACCTTTTTGAGTATAAGCTTCGATATGTTTGGAGTAAGTTGAATTTTGCTACCTTTTCACTTAGGGCTTTGGGTTGGGTTCAGCCCACTAGCCAACTTAATACCCCAAACTGAACCACTTCTCTTCATTCATTCTCTCTTCCTTATCTTTTCAATTCTAAAGAGAATAACGGGGGAAAAGAAAAAGAATTAAAATCCTAAACCCTAGTTTCCATTTGCAAATCAAGTTCTAGCTCCAAATTTATAGAAAAAGATTTGGTAAGCCTCCTCTTCTTCTTCTCCAACTCATTCACTTACCAATTTCAGAAATTCCTAAACCTAACTTAGGAAATGTTTCTCTTTTTAGCTTAGATTCAAGCTTGTTGGGTTGGAATTGAAGAGTGATTGTCCTTGCCTTTACTCTATAGCTTCTTCTTCATTTGTTTTGGGTTCAAAGGTGAGATTTTTATCTCACATCTATGCTTATATCTATCTTTGAATGTTGGGTATGAATTCCTAACACTTATTCATGTGCATTTGATTTTCATTTGGGTTGATTTGGTGAATATTCCAATTTTTAGCGTTTTGAGTTCATTCTTTAAAAATCCTAACTTGATGTTTTGATCATGATTTTGGTGATGAATCGATGAGCTTAAAGGACCAAGAAGACGATAAGCGTAAACCCCTAACGTCCGTGCCTATCCGTTTGCAAATTGAAGGTGTTTGCACCTCCTTTAAAAAGGGTTTCAAATTGAAGAACATCAGGTTCGGCCGACCGAACCCCTGGGCCGGTCGACCGACATGTAGCCCAAGACATTTCTGGGCTGTTTTTTGGTCAACCGACCCAGAAAGTCCAGTTGACCGACCTGCTCCTATTTGCCAATTATGCCTATATTGTCTATTTGTTGAATTTCCAACTTTAATCGATTCGTGTTGTTTCCCTTTTGTTGTTATCATTTATTATCGACTTTGATGACATTTTCTTCGGGAATTTTCGAAAATATCCATTTTGATGGATTTGATATCGATTTCTTTGGATTTTATTCCCGTCTTCGTATGTGAATTTTTATGATTGATTGTTTCTACAATCACTTCTATGATTTGTCACTTTAAAATATAAAGGATTTCTATACTAGTAGTAAATATCAAAACCCTTTCGTTAAAACGATTTCAACACTATTTAATTACAAAGCTCCTTTCTTAAACCGTTTTCCAATCTGCTAGTATATACAAACCTTTACCTCACTCGTATGAGAAATCTAATTAAACGGCTTAGTAAAACGAGTGGTATGAAACGCTTTCGTTTACTTCTTCGGTTAATTCTTAGACTTGTTCGATTGAAACTCTTGTGACAATTTTCTAGTGGAGATCTACAATTTGTTCGTAAATATTTAAGTTAAGCTAGTGGTTATGGGACATGATGATAAACTCATATATTTACTAGCTTATTGTAATTGACACTTCTTGATGATCGATGATGATCATTTTATGGTTTAGACTAGCAATGTGCGATGTCTCTTTGTCCACACGGAGGACTGTACTTCATTTTTATTGAGCTTCGTTTCATTTCTTTGTGGGCTAGCGACCCATGTACTTTTATTGTGTTTCGATTCATGTGATGTACCGTTTGTACTACATCGAGGTCTCGGCTTTTCAGTTCATTGGACGTACCGTATGTACTGCGTCGATGTTCCGAATTGTTTTGTGTTTCGATTCATGCAATGTACCGTTTGTGCTACACCGATGTCTCGGCTTTTCAGTTCATTGGACGTACCGTATGTACTGCGTCGATGTCCCGAATTGTTTTGTGTTTCGATTCATGTGATGTACCGTTTGTACTACATCGATGTCTCGGCTTTTCGATTCATTGGACGTACCGTATGTACTATGTCCCGAATTGTTTTGTGTTTCAATTCATGTGATGTACCGTTTGTACTACATCGATGTCTCGGCTTTTCGGTTCATTGGATGTACCGTATGTACTGCGTCGATGTCCCGAATTGTTTGTGATACTCGTGTTGGTGAGTTTTTAGGCTCCCGTTTTATGATAGGCCTCCCCCTTTTTGTGATTCCTGGATTTCTATTGATGATTTCTAGAATTTGAATTTCACCAATTTTATGATTGGCATTTATATGTTGTCAATATTTGTGGCTTGGTGAATGAAATAAAGGGTATGACATTCCTTTTGATCTTTGAGAAGATTTTTGTGATATTGATTAATCTCTTGTTGATTTTCAATTACTTATTTATCACAGCTTGGCATTGTGATTATTATTCGTTTAGTCATATCTCTTATTCTATATCGTTTCATCTGATATTTATAGCTAGACTGATCCGTTTATTATTTTCTTATTAAATAATACTCAGGTCAAGCCGAGATGTTACAGGTGCTTCTGCTTGACTTCACTTCTAGGATTATCATCCTGACTTTTGGCTAACTACTTAGATTGGTATTTTTTGTCGTATCCCTTTGAGATATAGACTCTTAGATGTATACATATTCTTTTGTCTAGCACTTGTAACCATTCTTTTGTGATATTGTGGTTCTTGTTTGACCACTACTCTGATGTACACTTTCTTGTGTTATATTCATATCTTTTTCCGCCTTTGTGATATGGATGTCTGTGACTGATTTGTGTTATGTTTATTTCTATATTTATTTTCGAAGATTATTATAGCCACTGTGTAGTAGCTTTGAGTTTGTATCGGTGTGTCAGATTTCCTCTCGAAATCAAATGCATGTTATACTATCCGACATAGCGGTGCTCGCACAAAGCAATTGCACGGATGGTCGCTCCTCAACATCCTTATTCTCCGCGCTAGTTGACAGCATTGCTCCGTAGTGTTCTTGGCTAGTGTGGTTATAGAGGTTGGGCGTCACAATCGATTTCTTGGGGTTCTGGGAAATGGAAGTATGGTGGTTGACGAATGTGTGGCCGGAATTGCAATCGCTCCAATGGCCGGAGGCACGTGAACGAGGGATTTTCAGGTAGAAGTTATGTTCCAGTTTTTGATTCCAGATTGGGGATTTTAATCTCGATTTTGATTTTGAGCATGAATCGATGGAATTGGTGTTTGGATGATCTGAGATGATGATCGTCGATTGTTGGGAGGTCACGAAGTTGATCAAGGGTGGCTGGCGTCGCCGTGCATGTGAACGGTGGACATGTTTTTTGTCTGGTGAAGTTTTGTCTATGGGTTTCGATTTTCTCGATTTGTTCTAGGGTGATTGAAGTGATTAACTCGAAGCAGATACGGTTTTGACTTGAAGTCATTAAGCTTGGCTCGAGTATAAGTTTGGTTACAGGTTTTAGCAACTAAAACCTATTCTGTTGTAAAAAAAATTTAAATAAAGTTTAAATTTGTAAATCCAAAATTTAAAATAAGTTTAAAACCTGAGTTTGAGTCTGAATTCAGGTTGTTTGAAACTCAGATTTGAAATGATTTAAATTTTGAAATAAAAATATGGTTTTAACGATCTTTTTAAGTGTAAAAGAATATTGGGTTTGAATTTAAATTGAAAGTTTAAATTGTAAAATAGAAATTTTAAATAAGTTTAAATCTAGTTTTAAAATCTGGGATTTGGGTTTGAATTTCAGTTTTTAAAATAAAATGAAGTTTTAAATTTAAATTGTTTAATTACTTTAAAATGGTTAAATGATTTGAAATTTAAATGAAGTTTGAATGTAAGTAAGTTTTGAGTCTAAGTAATCTGGAATCAAATTTAATTCCAGTTTTGAAATAAATGAAAGTTTTTAAAATTTGGAATGATTTAAACAATCTTGTTTTCTAAAGTGTATGTTTAAATTGATTTGAATTTAAAAATGAATTTGTTTTATATTCTTTTAAACTTATTTTATAAAATGGATATTTCTTTAACTTGTGAGATAAAAAGGTTTTGAATTGTTTTTAAACTTTGTTTAGATAAATTTGTATTCATTTTAAAATCTTAAATTTAAAATGAAGTTTAAAATGAAATTTAAAGTAAATTTGAAATCAAATTGTTTACTTTGATTAAGTAAGAAATGTTTTTATTAAAGATAAATAAAATTTTAATGATTTGGATTCATTAAATTATTAAGTTAATTTAAATGGATAATTAATTATTTAATTAATTAATGATATGGAGGATTAATTAAGTAATTAAGAATTTTTAAATTAATTAATTAAGGTTTAAGATTAATTAATTAAGGTTAATTAATTTGTAATTATGGATTACTAATTAGATTTTAATTAATAATAAGAGATTAGTTAATTAAGTAATTAAGGATTAATTAAGTTATAGTTAACACTTAATTAATTAAATAATTAGGATTAATTAATGTATTATTAAGGATTAATTAATTTGAAATTAATAATGATAAAAGTAAGTTTAATTTCTTAAGAAAAGTAATTAAAGAATTATTAATGGTTAATGAAGATCATTAACTTAAGATTATTTAACAATTAATAAATGTGATTGATTTTAATGATTAATTAGATTAATTAATTAATAATAATCATTTGTGAAATTGTTTATGTGTAATTACTTAATGGAAGTAATTAAGGAATTAATTACTTCATGTAATTAATTGGGTTAAAGTGATTAGTTTAGATTAATTAGTTAAGTTTAATTAATTTAAACACTTGATGATTTGACAGATAATTACTTAATGTAATTAATAGGTTTGTAATTACTTAGGGAAGCAATTAATGGATAATTACTGAATGTAATTAAAGATGTTTTAATAATGGAAGTGATTTGGATTAAATTACTTTGTAATTAATCAAGGGATTAATTAAGATAATTAATTAAGGGAAATTAATTTTTGAAATAAAGTAATTAAGGGTAGTTAATTACTGAATGGGATTAATCAAGGGATTAATTAGTGAATAAATTAAGGAGTAATTTATTTAATGAAGTAATTAAGGGTAGTTAATTACTGCATGTTATTAATCAAGGGTGATTAATATATATGGTTTAATTGAAGATTAATTACTTAATGTAATTAATTTAAATAGAGAGATTAATTAGAAATGTAATTCGAAATTATTAATAAAATTAATGATGTAAATTTAGAATTGATTAATTATGGAATAATTAATAAATGAGGTAATTAATTAATAAAGGATTAATTAATTTTAGTTAATTAATTGTTTAAGTAATTAAAAGTTAATTATTGTAAAGGGTTAAGTATAATTAACTTGTGTAATTAATTTAAAGGCTAATTACTTATTGTAATTAGAAAATTGTTAATCAGCAATGTTTAATCGAAATGAATAATGAGATGGTGATTAATTAATTGATTTGCAATTAATTAGTGGTTAAGTTAAGTAGGATTATAATGACGAAGTAATTAATTTAATTTATTTTAAATTAACTAGAGATGAAGTAATTAATTTAATTCATTTTAAATTAATTAGAGATAAAGTAATTAATTTAGTTCTCTTTAAATTAATAATAGATGGTGTGATCATTAAATCATTGCTTATGTATGAATGGATGATATTAGTTGCCTTGAATGGTTTGTAATCTCAGCTTTTAGATGAGTAATGCTGTGTGATATGGATGCTTTGGTTGCATTGGGATGATAATATGGATTATTTGTTTATAATTATGATATGGATTATCTGTTTATGATGATAATGTTGATTATCTATAGTGAATCTGTGAATTATCTATCTGTGTGTATATAGATAATAGAATTAAATCGTTTTAAACTCTAAAACAACTTGGCCTTAAAAAATATGTTTTGGATTCGATTAGACCGGGATCGGGTTTCCATATTTGGATATCTGAAAACCACATCGATCCAAATTAACGATAGGTCGTGAATCTCAAGTGAAGAAGAAGATGGAATTGGTGTTTGGATGATCTGAGATGATGATCGTCGACTGTAGGGAGGTCGCGAAGTTGATCAAGGGTGGCCGACGTCGCCGTGCATGTGCAAGGTGGACATGTTGTTTTTTCTGGTGAAGTTTTGTCCGTTGGTTTCAATTTTCACGAGTTGTTCTAGGGTGATTGGAGTGATTAACTCGAAGCAGATATAGTTTTGACTTGAAGTCATTAAGCTTGGTTCGAGTATAAGTTTGGTTATAGGTTTTAGCAACTAAAACCTGTTCTGTTTTAAAAAAAAAAATTAAATAAAGTTTAAATTTATAAATTAAAATTTTTAAATAAGTTTAAAACTTGAGTTTGAGTCTGAATTCAGGTAGTTTGAAACTCAGATTTGAAATGATTTAAATTTTGAAATAAAAATTTGGTTTTAACAATCTTTTTAAGTGTAAAAGAATATTGGGTTTGAATTTAAACTGAAAGTTTAAATTGTAAAATAGAAATTTTAAATAAGTTTAAATCTAGTTTTAAAATCTGGGATTTGGGTTTGAATTTCAGTTTTTAAAATAAAATAAAGTTTTAAATTTAAATTGTTTAATTACTTTAAAATGATTAAATGATTTGAAATTTAAATGAAGTTTGAATGTAAGTAAGTTTTGAGTCTAATTAATCTGGAATCAAATTTAATTCTAGTTTTGAAATAAATGAAAGTTTTTAAAATTTGAAATGATTTAAACAATCTTGTTTGTTAAAGTGTATGTCTAAATTGATTTGAATTTAGAAATGAATTTTTTTATATTCTTTTAAACTTATTTTATAAATGGATATTTCTTTAACTTATGAGATAAAAAGGTTTTGAATTGTTTTTAAGCTTTGTTTAGATAAATTTGTATTCATTTTAAAATCTTAAATTTAAAATGAAGTTTAAAATGAAATTTAAAGTAAATTTGAAAACAAATTGTTTAAATACTTTGATTAACTAAGAAATGTTTTTCTTAAAGATAAATAGAATTTTAATGATTTGGATTCATTAAATTATTAAGTTAATTTAAATGGATAATTAATTATTTAATTAATTAATGATATGGAGGATTAATTAAGTAATTAAGAATTTTTAAATTAATTAATTAAGGTTTAAGGTTAATTAATTAAGGTTAATTAATTTGTAATTAAGGATTATTAATTAGATTTTAATTGATAATTAGAGATTAATTAATCAAGTAATTAAGGATTAATTAAGTTACAGTTAACACTTAATTAATTAAATAATTAGGATTAATTAATGGATTATTAAGGATTAATTAATTTGAAATTAATAATGATAAAAGTAAGTTTAATTTCTTAAGAAAAGTAATTAAAGAATTATTAATGGTTAATAAAGGTCATTAACTTAAGATTATTTAACAATTAATTAATGTGATTAATTTTAATGATTAATTAGATTAATAATTAATAATAATCATTTGTGAAATTGTTTATATGTAATTACTTAATGGAAGTAATTAAGGAATTAATTACTTAATGTAATTAATTGGGTTAATGTGATTATTTAGATTAATTAATTAAGTTTAATTACTTTAAATACTTGATGATTTGATAGATAATTACTTAATGTAATTAATAGGATTGTAATTACTTAGGGAAGCAATTAATGGATAATTACTGAACGTAATTAAAGATAGTTATTTGGATTAAATTACTTTGTAATTAATCAAGGGATTAATTAAGATAATTAATTAAGGGAAATTAATTTTTGAAATAAAGTAATTAAGGGTAGTTAATTACTGAATGGGATTAATCAAGGGATTAATTAGCGAATAAATTAAGGAGTAATTTATTTAATGAAGTAATTAAGGGTAGTTAATTACTGGATGTTATTAATTAAGGGTGATTAATATATGTGGTTTAATTAAAGATTAATTACTTAATGTAATTAATTTAAATAGAGAGATTAATTAAAAATGTAATTCGAAATTATTAATTAAATTAATGATGTAAATTTAGAATTGATTAATTAAGGAATAATTGATAAATGAAGTAATTAATTAATAAAGGATTAATTAATTTTAGTTAATTAATTGTTTAAGTAATTAAAAATTAATTATTGTAAAGGGTTAAGTATAATTAACTTGTGTAATTAATTTAAAGGCTAATTACTTACTGTAATTAGAAAATTGTTAATCAGCAATGGTTAATTGAAATGAATAATGAGATGGTGATTAATTAATTGATTTGTAATTAATTAATGGTTAAGTTAAGCAGGATTATAATGATGACGTAATTAATTTAATTTATTTTAAATTAATTAGAGATGAAGTAATTAATTTAATTCATTTTAAATTATTTAGAGATAAAGTAATTAATTTAATTCTCTTTAAATTAATTATAGATGGTGTGATCATTAAATCATTGCTTATGTATGAATGGATGATATTGGTTGCTTGAATAGTTTGGAATCTCAGCTATTAGATGAGTAAGTTGCGTGATATGGATGCTTTGGTTGCATTGGGATGATAATATGGATTATCTATTTATAATGAAAATATAGATTATTTGTTTATGATGATAATGTTGATTATCTATTGTGGATCTGTGAATTATCTATTTGTGTGTATATAGATAATAGAATTGAATTGTTTTAAACTCTAAAAAAACTTGGCCTTAAAAGATACGTTTTGGATTCGATGAGATCGGGATCGGGTTTCCATATTTGGATATCCGAAAACCACATCGATCCAAATTAACGATAGGTCGTGAATCTCAAGTGAAGATGAAGATTCAGAGTGCAAGGGTTATCGTCGTTAACTCTGAGGGTGATTCCAAAATGAGTGTAACGAGATAATGCCTTCGGTTTCGATCGGACCCGAAACGAACTTGTATGGATTGAATGCTTTCAGAACATCGTTAGGTGGACGATGAGCATTCTAAGATAGACGTGTTCTATAAAGGTAATCGTAGCCTCAAGCCTCATCAATCGAGAATGGCTAAAACAGGGGAGGTGCAGCAAGGCTAAGTGGGTCATGCCCAAGTAGGACGAGATTTACCCCTGTCTAGATGTCTCTTTTATTTCAGCTGTGTGGTGTGGTTGCTGATCACAACTGTGGGATGGTCTTGTTCGAAACTATTCAGTAAGGAATGGTTCCGGCTTTGTGTTGCATGGGATTGGGAGTGATCCTCGGTACGGTGATCTAGGCCCCGTACTGTGACGGGCGGTACCCCGGTAGCCCTGCCATTGTATGGAATCCAAAATCCAATAAATGCCATCGGTTTTGATTGTATTACCCACTTTTGTGGCTAGTAGCTGGAATTTAATGAATGTAACTATTTTGGCTATTTCTTATTTACTTGAAAACCCTAGGCCTATTGTAATATCACTGGATTTTCTATCAAATGTTTTGGTTAGCGTAAGGTAAAAACTTTTCCATGTTTATGTGTGGGAAATATTACGTGATATCTTTTGTTTTCAAAGGTTTTTCAAAAGTTTAGCAACTTTAACCTGTTACTCACACCAGACCCATGTCTGACCCGGAGTTTATTTCTGTTTTTCTTAAACTCTTGGGTACTCTAATTTTTGCGAGTAGCCAAGCGATTAAGGTTAGCTTTGACGAATTGTGAAGGAGCAATGGAGCAGGAGGCTTCTACGTGTAGATATATAGTGTTCCGCTGTGTTGGTATCTCTGAGTGGTTTCTTTGTATTGTATTGAGTTGTAATAACTAGACAGGTGTTTATAACTGTCTAGTATGTAATGTATTATCTGTGTAACTCTGATGTTTGTTGTATACTACGTAGTACTTATGTTAATTAATAAAATTTATTCGTTCCGCTGTTGAGATTCTGATGTTGTTTCTTCCTTCTCTTCTTTCTTTTCTCTTTTCTATCCCTTTATTTCTTAAAGATGATGTGACTTTCTGGTCGTTGAAAGTCGGGTCGTCACAGTTGGTATCAGAGCGCTAGGTTGAACAGATACCTAGGCACTGGAGTGGTATCTATCTTGAGAGAGCGTATTTGTATTTTTAATATGTATATATTTATATTTTATTTCTACCTATATGTTGGGTTACCTGTTCGGGTTTTCCAATATAAGTTATAAAGGTAAATTGGGTAGTGGTGTGTGTAACACAACTACCATTGGTTGGAGTTTGAATGATGGGATTGGAAGTGGATCTGTCGAGACTATAGACATAATACCGTCTTGAGTGAGCATTGCTTGGTGTAGGGATTTCATCGATCTCTGAAGGAAACCTGTTAAGGTTCGGAGTCTATCTTTAAAGTTGGATGAGTTGAGTTTGGATCTGTCAGTTGGGCAGAAGCAAGTGAGTGATGGTATCTTAATACCTCAGGAAGTAGTAGTTGCGTGATGAGACGCAGTGATTATGGATTATTTCCATTCTTTGGAACAAGTTTAAGGAAGTGTGTCTGTTTCGGTGTTGTGGTTGGGTCCAGCAGGGTGTTTTTGTTTGCTTTGGGGTCCGAGTTTCTCGAAGAGATTTGGATTGGAAGTCTTTGGCATTGGTGTTAGCAGTGTAGCTCTGAGTGTTCTGTGTTGGCCGGAAGATTTCTGGTTGAGTAGTTTTTCTAGAGGTGGAGTTCAGAAGCAGCAGCGTGAATCCATTTCTTTAGTGAATTGGCTAGGCCAGCGTAAGCTGTTCTGATTGGTAAAGGGAGAGCAGTTTCTTTGGATATTAGGCTAGGTTGATCACAAAAGTGACTTGCGATAGTTGAGTGTTCTCTTGGGTTGTTGGGGATTTTTCGGATGTCTTCAGGGAAGTCAGATGTTTGTCCGCATCAAGAGATTGAGTTTTCTTATTGGCTAGTATTCTAGGAGTGGAACCGATGGTTCAGTATAGTAGAAGGATGGTTCCTTGAGATAGAAGTTGATGAAGCAACTTAGGTTTTGGAGAAATTTCTGAGTTTTCTTTATGGATCTAAGGAATCATATTTCTGTGATGTGTTGTCCAGTTTGTGCTCGTGTTTTTCATCAGCATTTTCTTCTACTTTAGATCAGAGTTGTGCAGCGGAAGCAGTTGGGGGTGCATCTGTTTTTCTTTTTCGGATAAGGAGAAGTAAGTTCAGTTTTCTGTCGTTTGAGGAGTAGAGTTTGTGTTCTTGATTTTGGATTGATCTTGAGGAGATCATTGTGTTAGGTTGTTTTTGGTCTAAGTTTGTTTCTAGAGGCATCATCAAGGGTTGAGGTGATCAGGAAGGATGTATGTAGCCCAGGATCGTTCGAAGGATTTTGTGGATAAGGGACGGAGGAATTTGGATTCTGGAGTCGAAAATTTGGTTATGGTTAAGATTTCTCCGATCCAAGGAGCTATAAGTTTTGGTAAGTCTGGGAAGCTAGCTCCGAGGTGTTTTGGGTTTCTTCTGTGTTTTGGAAAGATAAGTGCTTTGGTTTTCAAGGATTGAATTGCCAGTGTGGATGGCTAGGATTCAGTATGTTTCACGTATCTCTGAGGGAGTATGTGTATGATATATCTCTGGTTTTGGAACCAGCAGTTCAGGAGGGTTTGGTTGTTGAGTCAGACTCGTTTGTATTCTGATATTCTGTTTAGTTTTGTAGGGTATAGATGAGTGGGGGCTCTATAGCTTAGTAGTTTTAATTGTTTGGATTTTGTAAGAACGAGTATCCCGATATTTATACCGGGGAAACTCGTGGAAATTCTATCCAGAATTTTTATGGATAGCTAGATTTGTTTTGATCGGATGAATTGGTTGTTATGGTTGTTAGCATATGATTAATATATGTTGTGTTTTAAAATTAAATCTTTAATAAGATTATTAAATTACCTTTGTTTTAAATTTCGGGGATGAAATTCTTTTAAGGGGGAAGGAATGTGATATCCCAGAATTTATGGCAATATAAATTTAATAATCTGCATTTAAAATTAAATTGATTTGATAATTTTTGTAAATAAATTTAAATTGATTTAATTATCTTCTTTTATTAAATATTTAATTAGTGAATTTATCTTTTAATAAGCTAATAAATTGTTTTCTATTTATAATATATATATATATATATATATATATATATATGTTAAATGGATGAGTTTGGTTTTAAATTTAATAAATAAATAAATCTTATTTTCTAATTCTACTATTTTTGGTAAATTGGAAATTTGTTTTTATTTAATATAAGCTTTTCAAAAGCTATTTAATAAAGAACTATATGGTTTTAAATACATAAATTAAATGTTTAATTATTTAGATTTTAGTTTAAATAAGATTAATAATAAGATTTGTTTTATTTCCTTTTTAAATTTTGTTTAATAAATATGATTGTAAATATGAAAGTTTAAATACAATTAAAATATGAAACATTTATCCATATAAATAATAAGTAATTTACAATCTCTTTTATAAATTTTATTTAAATTATCTAAAATGTCAATTTCAAATAATAAAGTAATGTATTGTTTTTATTTTTAAATATAAATGTTTTTATTTCCTTAAAAAAATTAGCTGTATATGTAACTAAGTATTTGTAAATTAATTAAGTTTAAAACTTTCATTTACTTCTAATTATAAATACTAATTAGTTTAGAGACATGTGTAAACATCCTAGAACCTAATATAACAGGTGTTAAGTGAATAAGCAAGGGAATTAACAAGTGTTGATATTTAAGACAAGTGTCAAATTTTATTTTTATTTTCTTTGATTTTTAGTTTATCATAAAATAAGTTATATAAACATTTGCCTTCTTCCATTCCTTTCTTTTTCTCATTTTCATTTCATAGTAAAGAAATCTTTCAGTTGAAAACATTTCACTCTAAAGTAACCTTCATTCTAATGAAAATCAGTAATCAAACTCCTCATCTTCAAAAATGCATAGCAAAAATCCCTGTAACATTTTCCAGCATGCATGCAAAAGAAAATCTGAAGCTAACTTGTACTTTTTTAAACAAAAGAAAACTGCATTCTTCAAAATTCTATAGCCTGTGCATTTCTGCAAGACATGATGCCAGCATCTTTTCAAAACTAAAGCATTTCCTTTTCAAATCTGGAACTCATCTCTGCATGCAATTTATAAAACAAAAGCATTCAACAACTCAAGTTTTTTTAAAGCAAGTTTTCAAAAGATCTTCAAAAGGGTTTTTAAAAACTGATGCTTTGTCTTCTGTACAGGTGAGTAACTTCACATTTTAAAAACTTAAGTATAAAAATATGGTTGTTTGATTTATCCATGAAAATAAATAGGATTGTATATATATTGTTAAATACATTGCTGTGTATATCTACATGTGGGAATGAGATGCATGTCTGTTTACAGTACAGGCTCATGTTGATCAAAATTCTTTTTTTTCTTTTGATCTGGTCGCTGTTATGATTTAGTATTTGAATGAAACTTGTTATTACATGATAAAGTAAAGTTTAAAACATTTTATATAAGTTAAATAATTTTTGTACTGTCTGGAAATAAAATAACAGAGAAAATATTAGTATAAGTGAAAAATTCAAACATTATGATTCTATGTTTCAGGGTTATAATCTGAAACATCATACAAAATCATGATTTTTCAAAGCAAGATTACAATTTTTAGTGTTAAAACCAGAGTGCAGTTCTATATTGACTGTATTGTGTATTTTGAGGCATTTCTGTTGCTACAAATGATTGGAGGTGTCGAGTTTTCTCTTGGAGGTAGAGGAGAGATCAGTGAAGATGGGAAAATTAGTAGGAAGATGATCAAGACATCGTGATGAAGGTGGTATTCAATTTGGTTTTGGAACCCTAGTTTTAACTAGGTTGTATTTTTGTATCAGCTCGTCTTCACTGGTAGATCGAGTTTCTTGGGGTTCTGGGAAATGGAAGTATGGTGGTTGACGAATGTGTGGCCGGAATTGCAATCGCTCCAGTGGCCAGAGGCGCGTGAACGAGGGATTTTCAGGTGGAAATTCTGTTCCAGTTTTTGATTCCAGGTTAGGGATTTTAGTCCCGATTTTGATTTCGAGCATGAATTGATGGAATTGGTGTTGGATGATCTGAGATGATGATCGTCGACTGTAGGGAGGTCGCGAAGTTGATCAAGGGCGGTCGGCGTTGTCGTGCATGTGCACGGTGGACATGCTGTTTTTCTGGTGAAGTTTTGTTTGTTGGTTTCAATTTTCCCGAGTTGTTCTAGGGTGATTGGAGTGATTAACTCGAAGCAGATATGGTTTTGACTTGAAGTCATTAAGCTTGGCTCGAGTATAAGTTTGGTTACAGGTTTTAGCAACTAAAACCTGTTCTGTTGTAAAAAAAAATTTAAATAAAGTTTAAATTTATAAATCAAAATTTTTAAATAAGTTTAAAACCTGAGTTTGAGTCTGAATTCAGGTAGTTTGAAACTCAGATTTGAAATGATTTAAATTTTGAAATAAAAATCTGGTTTTAACAATCTTTTTAAGTGTAAAAGAATATTGGGTTTGAATTTAAACTGAAAGTTTAAATTGTAAAATAGAAATTTTAAATAAGTTTAAATCTAGTTTTAAAATCTGGGATTTGGGTTTGAATTTCAGTTTTTAAAATAAAATAAAGTTTTAAATTTAAATTGTTTAATTACTTTAAAATGATTAAATGATTTGAAATTTAAATGAAGTTTGAATGTAAGTAAGTTTTGAGTCTAATTAATCTGGAATCAAATTTAATTCTACTTTTGAAATAAATGAAAGTTTTTAAAATTTGAAATGATTTAAACAATCTTGTTTGTTAAAGTGTATGTCTAAATTGATTTGAATTTAGAAATGAATTTTTTTTATATTCTTTTAAACTTATTTTATAAAATGGATATTTCTTTAACTTGTGGGATAAAAAGGTTTTGAATTGTTTTTAAACTTTGTTTAGATAAATTTGTATTCATTTTAAAATATTAAATTTAAAATGAAGTTTAAAATGAAATTTATAGTAAATTTGAAAACAAATTGTTTAAATACTTTGATTAAGTAAGAAATGTTTTTCTTAAAGATAAATAGAATTTTAATGATTTGGATTCATTAAATTATTAAGTTAATTTAAATATATAATTAATTATTTAATTAAGTAATGATATGGAGGATTAATTAAGTAATTAAGAATTTTTAAATTAATTAATTAAGGTTTAAGATTAATTAATTAAGGTTAATTAATTTGTAATTAAGGATTATTAATTAGATTTTAATTGATAATTAGAGATTAATTAATCAAGTAATTAAGGATTAATTAAGTTACAGTTAACACTTAATTAATTAAATAATTAGGATTAATTAATGGATTATTAAGGATTAATTAATTTGAAATTAATAATGATAAAAGTAAGTTTAATTTCTTAAGAAAAGTAATTAAAAAATTATTAATGGTTAATAAAGGTCATTAACTTAAGATTATTTAACAATTAATTAATGTGATTAATTTTAATGATTAATTAGATTAATAATTAATAATAATCATTTGTGAAATTGTTTATGTGTAATTACTTTATGGAAGTAATTAAGGAATTAATTACTTCATGTAATTAATTGGGTTAAAGTGATTAGTTTAGATTAATTAATTAAGTTTAATTAATTTAAACACTTGATGATTTGATAGATAATTACTTAATGTAATTAATAGGATTGTAATTACTTAGGGAAGCAATTAATGGATAATTACTGAACGTAATTAAAGATAGTTATTTGGATTAAATTACTTTGTAATTAATCAAGGGATTAATTAAGATAATTAATTAAGGGAAATTAATTTTTGAAATAAAGTAATTAAGGGTAGTTAATTACTGAATGGGATTAATCAAGGGATTAATTAGTGAATAAATTAAGGAGTAATTTATTTAACGAAGTAATTAAGGGTAGTTAATTACTGGATGTTATTAATCAAGGGTGATTAATATATGTGGTTTAATTGAAGATTAATTACTTAGTGTAATTAATTTAAATAAAGAGATTAACTAAAAATGTAATTCGAAATTATTAATAAAATTAATGATGTAAATTTAGAATTGATTAATTAAGGAATAATTAATAAATGAAGTAATTAATTAATAAAGGATTAATTAATTTTATTTAATTAATTGTTTAAGTAATTAAAAATTAATTATTGTAAAGGGTTAAGTATAATTAACTTGTGTAATTAATTTAAAGGCTAATTACTTACTGTAATTAGAAAATTGTTAATCAGCAATGGTTAATTGAAATGAATAATGAGATGGTGATTAATTAATTGATTTGTAATTAATTAATGGTTAAGTTAAGCAGGATTATAATGATGAAGTAATTAATTTAATTTATTTGAAATTAATTAGAGATGAAGTAATTAATTTAATTCATTTTGAATTATTTGGAGATAAAGTAATTAATTTAATTCTCTTTAAATTAATTATAGATGGTGTGATCATTAAATCATTGCTTATGTATGAATGGATGATATTGGTTGCCTTGAATGGTTTGGAATCTCAGCTATTAGATGAGTAATGTTGCGTGATATGGATGCTTTGGTTGCATTGGGATGATAATATGGATTATCTATTTATAATGATGATATAGATTATCTATTTATGATGATAATGTTGATTATCTATTATGGATCTGTGAATTATCTATTTGTGTGTATATAGATAATAGAATTGAATTGTTTTAAACTCTAAAATAACTTGGCCTTAAAAGATACGTTTTGGATTCGATGAGATCGGGATCGGGTTTCCATATTTGGATATCTGAAAATCACATCGATCCAAATTAACGATAGGTCGTGAATCTCAAGTGAAGATGAAGATTCAGAGTGCAAGGGTTATCGTCGTTAACTCTGAGGGTGATTCCAAAATGAGTGTAACGAGATAATGCCTTCGGTTTCATTCAAACCCGGATGGATTGAATGCTTTCAGAACATCATTTGGTGGACGATGAGCATTCTAAGAAAGAAGTGTTCTATAAAGGTATTCGTAGCCTCAAGCCTCATCAACCGGTAATGGCTAAAACAGGGGAGGTGCAGCAAGGCTAAGTGGGTCATGCCCAATTAGGACGAGATTTACCCCTGTCTAGATGTCCCTTTTATTTCGGCTGTGTGGTGCGGTTGCTGATC
The DNA here is from genome assembly GCA_030765085.1 of Allium cepa. Lineage (NCBI taxonomy): Eukaryota > Viridiplantae > Streptophyta > Magnoliopsida > Asparagales > Amaryllidaceae > Allium > Allium cepa. The sequence goes on from CM060943.1 coordinate 194,122,040, forward strand.
ACAACTGCGGGGTGGTCTTGTTCGGAACTCTTCAGTAAGGAATGGTTCCGGCTTTGTGTTACAGGGGATTGGGAGTGATCCTCGGTATGGTGATCAAGGCCCCGTACTGTGACGGGTGGTACCCCGGTAGCCCTGCCATTGTATGGAATCCAAAATCCAATAAGTGCCATCGGTTTTGATTGTATTACCCACTTTTGTGGCTAATAGCTGGAATTTAATGAATGTAACAATTTTGGCTATTTCTTATTTACTTGAAAACCCTAGGCCTATTATAATATCGCTAGATTTCCTATCAAATGTTTTGGTAAGCGTAAGGTAAAAACTTTTCAATGTTTATGTGTGGGAAGTCTTACGTGATATCTTTTGTTTTCAAAGGTTTTTCAAAAGTTAAGCAACTTTAACCTGTTACTCACACCAGACCCATGTCTGACCCGGAGTTTATTTCTGTTTTTCTTAAACTCTTGGGTACTCAAATTTTTTGCGAGTAGCCAAGGGATTAAGGTTAGCTTTGACGAATTGTGAAGGACCAATGGAGCAGGAGGCTTCTGCATGTAGATATATAGTGTTCCGCTGTGTTGGTATCTCTGAGTGGTTTCTTTGTATTGTATTGAGTTGTAATAACTAAACAGGTGTTTATAACTGTCTAGTATGTGATGTATTGTCAGTGTAACTCTGATAGTTGTTGTATACTATGTAATACTTATGTTAATTAATATAATTTATTCATTCCGGTGTTGAGATTCTGATGTTGTTTCTTCCTTCTCTTCTTTCTTTTCTCTTTTCTATCCTTTTCTTTCTAAAAGATGATACGACTTTCTGGTCGTTGAAAGTCGGGTCGTCACACTAATAGTAAGTTAGAAAGCATGAATTGCATTTTGAATGCAATAGAACCTTATCTCCTTATATATTATTGCAATTGCATGTACAAGTCAGGTGTTGAATATGCAGCAAAACAGAAATTATATAATATGCAGGAGGTTGAGAGCAAGAAAATATTGCAGTCATTTGGAACACCAGTGAGTTTAAAAGCAGAAGAAGTAAACTTAGAACTCACTTCGGCACTTCCTTCAAACTGTTGAAACTAAGAAAGTAAACTGTTTTCTTCTAGGGTAAAATGTGAACTGATTTGTATTCCTGATTTCATTGATTAATTCACTAACAATAGATATTTAGAAGTATCCCATATCACCTTAATGTTTGCTGCCTACAACCTTTGAAATGTAGTTTATAAGTTATAATAACTTAAAATAAGGTAACTGGTAGCTAAGTTTAAGTTTATAGAAAGTTATATGTTGATTATATCTGGTTTAATCATTACACATGTTGAAATTCATGTACTTGTTGTCAACAGCTCCATCATTTATTACCGGAACTATAAATCTACAGGACCGATTTTCACTTAGTAGAAACACGAAAAAATATTTGAAATATTTAACTAATTTACTCAATAAATTACTATTTGTAATGCAGATGGTTAGAGGCAAACTTATGAAGATAGCTGGTGCAGTTCGGACTGGTGGAAAGGGTAGCATGCGCAGGTATTCTAGAAATTTCGCATCAATATGTAGGCGAAGTTAATAATTAATATCAAGGGAAATTGATGACTTAATATGTAAAATATATGGAATTAAGTTTTGTTTCAGAATTTCCCTGTAAGCCTTACATTCATAAAAGCTTGATGTCCTTTCTTGAACCAGTTAATTCTAACGAAGTTGTAAGCAGAAGGATGATAAGGTTAATGCGTGTTTTGGCTTTAAGCTGATGTAAATATTTCATTCAAGTTGTGCATGTGAATAGCTATGGCTAAAAGACAACATTACATAAACTTTTCAATTTACTTGACATGTGGGGGTGATGATATGATATTATTAAAGATTATACCCTAAAGCTCTCTTTAAATTCACCGAGTATATGATCATAAATGTGAAATTTAGAGGAATTATATTAAACGTGATTCTCTTATGCTTGGCTTGTTTATGTAGTTACTATGGTACAATTGTCAAATATTTTAAGCTTTATTCTTGTGCATAAAACTGTTCCACTTGGATCTTCAAGCATTTTAAATCACAAACTAGAGAGTAAATGGTATGGTAGTTTCAGACTAGGATCCTAACAAAATTGAACCATTGGTTTTTGTGTTTGAAACCTTAAATTTTTTTAATTTTTTTTTAACAAGTAATTTTCTATATTTTCTATATATAATTACATTTCTTCAGAAAGAAGAAGGCAGTTTAGAAGTCCAACACCACAGATGATAAAAGGCTTCAAACACTTTCAAAAGAATGGGGTAAACTGCATCCCTACCATTGAAGAGATCAACATTTTTCAAGATGATTCCATGACCCAAATTTTGGATCCAGAAGGTATCATGTAAAATATTATTTCCATGTACATATTCATAATGTATTACTTAATCTCATGGCTTAATTTCTATTGAATTACGTTTAGTGCAAGATTAAATTCAAACCAACATATGGGTTGTTAGTGGTACTTGCCAGATGAAAAGTTTTTCTCCGTTCAATGTCTAACTGATGAACATGTCGGTATAATTTGATGCAAAAAGTTGTGAACTATTTCACTAAAATAAAGATAAATGAATTTCTTTCCTTCGCTATTAACCATAAATTCATAACAAATCTGGTAATTCATTGGAAATAAAAATATCATCTTAAAATGCAAGGCCGCTGTGTATTATAAGAATTAATGATCATAGTTTGCTGGTTATTGCCTGGATTTGCATTATAAATTGACATATATTTATTAATTGTTTTGGCAAGTCATTTTTATACTATATTTACTCCAACTGCTAATAATATTATGCTGAAGTTTGATGATTTGACAAATTATTTTTGTATAACTATGCATTAGATATAGTAACTAACTATCAGTTTTCTTTATAGTTTTTTGATCCCCTTTGCACCAAATTCGAATGTTATCCCAAACTCACATTCTCCCTTTGGTTCAGTTTTGTTATAATTTTTTCATACAATAAAAGTTTACCTTTTTCGTTAATGCATTGGTTACCATAATTTTTGTCAACTGTTTTCGTAAACCGTTTTTTCCTACCATTTTTACTATCATTTTTTAATAATACTATGCTTTAGTTTTCAAATTTCACATTTTATGTGTACAACTATGTATTTAGGTATTGTTATTAATTGTCAGTTCTCTTCATTATTAATTATTTTTCGCCTTTGCACTAATTTCAAAGGTTATCCTAAGTCTACATCCCTTTTTGATTTCATTTTATTACAATTTTCCCTACATTAATAGTATTCCTTTTTTGGCATTGATGCATTGGTGATAGTAATTTTTTGCACTTGGATGATAACTATGGTCACCTTTGATACATTCATCTTAATTCTACATCGTTCTGGCTATATACCTGTGTCATGTTGGCACATATCTTGGTACCAAATGTCAAGCATAACAACTAAGTCATGTGTATAGGCTGCTGAATTTCAAAATGATCACAACAACTAAATTTATGTATTCGGGCCGCCAAATTTACAAAGCAACACATCTAAATGAACAGTGAAATTCCCTAGAAGTTGCTGAATCTACCTTGTGGAAACTATATATTAGTTTATGAAAAAAATGCCAAATTATGTTTGGAATGTGATATTAAAAAAAATTAAAGGTTGGTTATTTATATTCCTGAAGAAGTGTAAATGGTTATTTACAGAACAATGTAGTTTGTGCTACTTAGTGAAGTTTGATTGGTGTGTATGGTTTTGAGTAAATGGAAGGTGGTTTTGTTTATGAAGTTAATGGTGGTGACAGGAGATTGACAGTAGGTAGTTGAATGTACAAGGGACAATAGAGTTTGTGCATAGGTGAACATGGTATGATTGTCGAAATGTAGGAGATGGTTGAATAGAGTTGTCGATGGAGTTGTTTGAAGTTGTGAGGTAATTGTATGGGTAAGCTTGCTATGGTATGGGAGGTGCAGTTTGCATGGAAGAGGAGGAGGCAGGACGGTTGCAGTTTGTATGGGAGGATTAGTTTATATAGGAGTGTAACTGTGGGTCTAGGTTGTTTGGGTGTAGGAGTACTGTAGGCGAGATGGTATCGCGTAGGGGTGTGGAAGTTTACTATTGAAGTGGGAAGTATAGTGGTGTTTGGTCGATGGTTAATGTAACAATTCAGCGATTGATGTGATGTTGGTCTAAGATTGGTGGAGAAGTGGATTTGTGTAATAGGAGGGCAATAGTGGATGTTAGCCAATGGTGAAGAAAGAAGGTAAGAGAGGGGTGCAGGTGTTTGAGCGAGGATTTTTTTTTTTTTAGAAGGAGAGGGGTGCAGGAGTTTAGTGCTTTTTTCGATGGTGAGGAAAGATGATCAATAGCCCTGTAAGTTTGTCACCAGGGCAAACTCCAAATGTTGTTCCCATTGTGAAATTCATGTCCAAATTCTTGATACACTGAGCAGATCAAATGCTATGCTAAATAAACCTGCATATGAATTTCACATTAGATAAGGTTTTTTTCCTTCAAAAATATAAAAAAATATAGATAAATACTGTTGCAATATATGCAACAGCGTGAGAAAAAACTAAAATTAAGGGTCATGCTGCTTGTAAGGCAGCAGTAGGCAGCAACAACAGGGCAATAAGAGCACCTTAAAAAGAACCACTCACTTGACTTCAGTTTTAATTTCATAAGCTAGGCCTTCATGTATCGTACTTGCAAGAGTAATTGATTGCAGACATGAAAACAATTGAAATATGAGTTTATACATTTTCGATCTGCATTTTTTTGAATAACATCTATATATTTGGGCCAAATGGGTAATACCATAATTGTTTCAAAGCGTATTAAAGCTTCATTTTGCCTGTTGATTCATTTAAATTATTGAATAGGTGTAGGTGCGATGTTGTGTGTGCTTGTGCAAGTTTGGGTGTATATGTAGTTTGGTGCATCTATTTATGCACTTGTATTATTAAAATAAAGCAAATGCGGGTTATTGTATGCAACATGCAACAAGACATTATCATCATCCATCTAAGAAAAATTTGATGTTTGAAAAAGTTATGTAAATCTTCATCCATCTAATGATATAAGGTACTACCAATAATTTGTAATTTTCATCAAAGTTTTATATAATTATTTTCAAATTGTTCTGAATTTTAAGAAGTACTACCAATGATCGAAGACATGCATGAAGAAAGTCTTTGAGCAGTTTAAGTTCTTAGTGATGCATTTCGTACTTGTAGATGTTATCTTTGAACTATGTTGTCTTTTGTTGTCATGAATATATATTAAATTTGGTAGCTCGTGTATTGAACTTATTTTTTATTAGTTGATACTTTATTTTGTTATCATGAATATGCGTTACATTTGCTGATTATTATATTTTTTCGTTCATACATTGTTCAAATTGTTATCCATTCAAATAAGATTTATTTTGATTGTTATTATTAAAATATAATAGTGGGGTGCATCAAATATATAGTAAAATGAAGCATAGCTTCTAAAAAGAGTTATAACTATATGACATAAGTGCTATAAAAGGATAATGCAATGTATGAGGTTATTGTCAAAGGATAGTAGAAATAGGCGTTGTTATATCTACTTTTATAACGGTATATATATGATGTAAATAGATGTAGAATATACTATAAATATGTTGATATATAGGGCGAAATAGGCACTATGGAATAACTATTTTATAACAGCTCTACTTTGTTATAAAGATTTTGTTATTTTTGTTATGATTGAAATGTTTATAGCGGTAATAGTGATCTACCGTCTTTATGTAACCTAGCGGCTACTTTATACTATGAATTCGTGCTCTTTTATAGCTGTTTTTTATGCGTGTTAGAAATGTGCAATTCTTTTTTATAACATATTGATACATAATGTTTATCAAACCGCTATAGTTGTGATTAATATCGGCTATATGCCGCTATAAAAGACTATTTTTCTTGTAGCGGGAATTGGTGAGAAGTTCGAAGGTGATCGAAATGAAAAGTATGGGAAAGATAGCTTGTACGGGCAGATTGAAACATGAAAATGATTTATTTTGGAACCTTGAGGAGAAGAGAAGAAGAGAGGCTCGTTTGAACAGAAGAACGAAGAGGATTCGGTGCTTTGGATGGAAATAAGAAAATAAAGTAAGTAAGAGTGAAGGAAGTGGGAAAGTTACTTTATACATATAGACTGAGGCACAAAGCATGGAGAGAGGGATTGACATGAAATCTTATTGATCCCTGTTAGCATGAACCCAAAAAAGGGGTCGGCATACAGGTATAATGATTCCTACAAATGCTTTCTTTCTTTAAAAAAAGGAAGGAAGAGAAAGAGAGAGGGGGGATTGGCTTAACATAGCCGATCCCTATGAATAAAACAAATGAATGATAAAATGATGAATGGATAATAAAAAATGATGATGATTATGAGGGTTCGGTATAAATATGTACATATAAACTGCAAGAAAGTTGGCAATGACCAGTGAATGTGCGAGCACGTCCGGGAGCCAACAACAAGAATGTGTATATAAACATGCATGTGTGTAACACAAAGGTTCAATTTTTTGAAATCGACAGAAATTGAATCAAACATGAAGCATTCAAACTCTATCCTTGTTGAACTAAACTTATGAATATTCACTACTAGAGTATAGCCTTGCATTTGTACTATTGGAAATCGACCAAGCGTTATGACAATTTCTAGAAAAATAACGCCTTGGAGAAATAGTTCAACAGATGGATAGCAGCTATTCGGAAAGCTGGATGGATTTCTTGTCAACGACTCTAATTTGCATTGATTCAAAGCATGTCATGTTCGTCACAAAATGTAACTTGGAAGGCAAGTGCAATCCGACATTCTAGCCCAACTATCTCGAACTGATTGCACGAGTTAAATTCGATTGCCATTAGGGCCAATGACTCTAGAGTGATGATTGTGGAACCCAAAAGTCATGTACAAATGATCATATAAAGTGAGGATTGAATGGAATTGATGGGGATACAATGTATAGTGCTTAAAGTATAGAATATGGCTCAATGGATGGAAGTGATTGGCATAGATTGACCCATTGAAAGGGATCGGCGTACTTCATTAATTGAAAGGACGGTGTTGGAGCGATCGACATGTATCCCTTAGAAGGGATCGACCGAGAGAAGTGCACAAGTAATATTGAATCAAATATTAAGCAATAACTCGAGTTCCAGTGATCCAAATGACGTGAGAATTGGAGGTTGAAATTTTTTTGCATGATGAAGCCCCCTAAAATTAAACCGAAAAAGGAATCGGTGCCAATCCCACCACATTGGAAATTGAGCCTAGCGATCCCTCTAGTTGGCCCATGTGGATTAGAAGGTCCTTCAGCCAAAATTTAATAGAGATACATGGTTGTCTTCACCTGTAAGTACTGGCTTGATGGGTCATTCTGAGGATTTTTACATTGCTTATTACTTTAAACTCTATTGTAATCAATTATTTGCTATTTTCTATAGATATAATCAGATTTATAAATGATAAAAAAGGATAATCTTTAAAGTGGACGTAGGCATACAATGCCGAACTACTATAAATTTAGGTGTCTCTGATTATAGTTAATTCTTTGTTACTTATTAATTCATCTACTCAGTTTAATTTTGTTATTCTTCACTTACTTCTCTACAAAAACTATTCTTGGGTGTTTGTGACCAATTTAGTTGCAAACATAAATAAAGGAAAATTTTATCTATAATAGGGGAAAGTGTTGTTGTAAAGTGTTCTAATTGAAAATATTTTATGAAAGCATGTTTTGGTTAAAACTATTTTATTTTGATAGAAATATTTTAATGAGAACATCTTATCTAAAAAATTGTTTTGATTTAGGGACAGCTTTTAAAAAAAAATGTTAAAGAATATTATATAATGTATACTTTAAGTTTGAGGAGTATTTATAAGATGCTTGGAGGAAGAGAAAACTATTTTAATAATAGTATGGAATTTGAAACATTTCGCCAAAAGTACCTTGTTCGATAATGGTTAGTGAGAACTCCTTTTTTTTAAAAGAATAGTTTGTTGAAACATATTTTTATAGTGAATGTTATATGGTTTAGAGGACATTAGTTTTAAAGATACTTTACAGGAAAATTATTCCCATAGAAATATATATTGATCTAAATATAATTATTTAATATAATTTAAGTATTTTTTCGAGAAAATAATTTCTTGGTGGGGATATTTGAAAATAGTTTGATGGAAGTATCTTTATTGAAGAAATATCCTTTTGGGTGAAGAATGTAACAAAATATTTATTTAAGAAGAGTTTTTTTTTATCAAAGGAGTGTGTTTGATTTCAAAAAAAAATTATCTGAAAAATTATTTATATTGAAAAGATATTCACTTAAAAAGGTACTATTTGATTTAAAATGTTTTGATAAGAAAATTATTTTTAGTAAAGAGATTTGGGTTGAAAGGAGATCAAATTTGAAAATTATTTTATTGAGAATATATAATATTAAGAAATGATCTATTATAAGATATCTAGTTTTACAATGCCTTCAGAAAATATTTTACTAAAATAAGGATGATTTCATTAGGAATGTAAATAGTTACAAAGTAAAATGTTTAATTAAATATGTAACGACCTGTAATTTTCGATAATTAAATTTATTTATTAAATAGTTTTTGGAATTTAATGTTGTGGAGAATTAAAAAATTAAGATTTAATAATAAGGAAAATAACTAGAATGAAATGTAATAATGTTAATGTAAGGTAATGGATGACTATTTTAATGTAATTTTAATTAATTGAAATTATTTTAAATATAAAATTTGGTTATAAAATGTAAATAAGGAAATAAACCAAATATTGTATTAAACGGTGAAATTGCGCGTAATTAATTGAAAGTGGTTAATATAGAATAATTAATGAGTATGTGAATTATTAGTTTTTTTGTTAACAATGAACATAGAAATGTATTTGAATTGATAAGTTATAATATTGGTTTAATTATCAATTCACTATTTAATTTGTTGAAAAAAAACTACAAATCAATTGCAATTAATCTACTTAAATATTGCAGTTAATACGAATTAAGATGGTAATTATAAGATGTAAAGTAAAAATAGTAAGCCGGTGTTAATTATACACATATAGTAATAGTGGATTGAATAATAAGTTGAGAAATCAAATAAAAGAATTTATTGTAATTTAGATTAATAATCAACTGTATTTATTGCAACTGAAATTAAACACTATAAGTAGTGCAATATTTAATATTGGAATTGACATGGGAAACTTGTTTAAAATATTTTAAATGTGTAGGAAATCAAAAAGGATAAAATTTGTTAACTTTTAAATAGAAATTTAAAAGGTGATTTCATTAATTTAATAATAATTTATTTAATTAACGTGAAAATAGCCATTTTGGCCACTATCATGGATTTCGACAAAACTAGTTTCATCGGATCCGCAACGGTGAATGGTTGTAGGATTTCAAGTTTCGTAGCGATCAGACTTGTCATTTGATCTTACGGGCTTGAAACGCGTAGAAATCAATTTAATGAAATCTATTTGAAATAAGCTGATTTTAAAAGCTAACTTCTTCATGCAATGGAATTAGGACTTGAAACCTATTCCATTGAGTTTAAAAATATCAAAAACATCTATTTTGATATTGGGATGATCCACTTTCATTTCGAAAGCGAAATGGGCGTTTCGGTTTGTTATTCACGTTCGTACAAATTCGATACGTATTCATTTTCTTATCGGGCTTTGTTCATATGAACGGTTCTGTTCTAACCCTAGGAGCCTTTCTATTTCTTATTCAGTATGTACAACTCCCTCAGTCTATTCCTCCTTCTCAAATGCAGAAACACTAATTCCTAGATCCAACTACATATCAAAATCAAATCGAAAAATTAAAACTCCTCAAACTATATGATATTATATACCGTTAGAAAGCTCTTGACATGTGTAATACACTACAATGATTCGTCTTCCAACTGGGTGCACCGTTTGACAAGAATTCATCAAAGAACATCGATCGTTGAAATTAGGTTTCCATGATCCAGCGGTGGATCTTCGCTCGATAGATGATCGGGAGGCGACGTTGGAAAGTAAGGTTGAGCAGGCCCTAGGGATAGTGTTCATTTGTGGAGATCTTCATTGGAGCTAGCCTGAAAATTCGAAAATCATGCTGGCGGCGCTGGAGTCTCTGGTGGAGCTAAGAGGCCCGCATGGGCACGAGGTGGTCGGTGTAGTCCAGGCGTTTGAAGGGAGGTGTCTGATCTAGAGGTCGAGGTCAAAAGCAGCGGCGGTTGTCGAGCGTAGAATGGCGGCTGAGACGTTGATCGCGTATGAGAGTTTGGAGCACATTAGAGTTCCATGAGCGATAATGTGTGTGACGTGGAAAGTACGTGTATATTTTATTTATTTATATTATATATCATATAACTTCTAATATGTATAACTTTTACGTACTAGCTCGGATTTATACGTGGTTTGTTCCATTGCGATTATATCAAAATTCCAGATATTTTATAACTAGTTTGGATGAATTCTAAGACTGTTCAATTTTAGGCCTTATTTTGGATTTCAAATCGATTTGAAATCAAAGGTAAGAGTTTTAATCCACTCACTACTACTAAATTATATGTTGGTTATGAATTTATGATATGATTAGAAGCTGATTGATTATTGTTTGATATATTTAAATCATCATTTTATTTAAATCTGACTTTTATTGAATTTAATGGTCATTTGATTTAATATTGAATTTTTAAATTTCCTGTTAATACTTTTTATTGATAATCAGTAAATTATTATTGTTTATTTGTTGATTTGAATGGTGATTGTGATGGATGTTTGATTTTGATATTGGGTGACTGGATGTATTTATATTGTCATAATATTGCAAGTTCCCTTAGTTATTGCAAGGAAAATCACTATGGGTTGGAATAATACATACTAGAACGATCTACAGATTAGGGAAAAATCGTTATGGGTTGAAATGATAAACCCAAGCGATTTATGGATTTTGAATTTTATTTGGTTACAGGTTGAAATGATATATACCCATAAATTTTAAAATTATTGCGGATTGAAGGATATATATCTGTACCACTTGATCATGGGGTAGAAAATTATGTACGGACACCGAATTGGTTAAATTAAATGATTTTAAATCGTTAAACTTTGAATTTAGTTAAATGAAATTTTGAAATAGAATTTGACTTATATAAACTGAATTGTTTTAAATGAATTGTTTAAAGGATTTAAGTTGAAATCCTAAAGTTGAATTTGTAGCATAAACGAAATTTATCGAATTGAGTTATTGAAACATTTGAAACTGTAACTTTGGAACCTATTGAAATTAGAGTAGTTTAAATAGATATTTCAAGATTTGAAATTGGGTTTTGATTTGAAATCAAGATATGGTCCTGATTTGTTGAAAAGGAAGAAATGGTTAAATTTGTGTTAATTTCAAATTTATTATTTTAATATAAACTGTTTAAAGATATATTATTTTAAAATTTTGTATTATTAAGATTTTCAAACTTTTAACTATTCTAGACTATTTAACCTATTTTTAACCCTTTAAACTATTTAAAACTATATTAAACTACCTTAATCTATTTTTAACCTAATTTAAACTAATTTATTATGTGTTAAGCTATTTTGATCTATTTAAACTATTTTTAAAACTATTAATTCTATTTAATCTATTTTAAACCATTTAAACTTTTTTGAACTATTTAAAACCATTTTAAACTATTTTAAAATTATCTAAACTATTTTCTAAAAGTAAAGGTGTAAGGTTGGACTACTATATTTAAATCCTTAATTTAAAAGCGAACATGGTTAAATGATGTTATAATCTGAGTTGGGATTTGAAATGATATTATCTAGTGAAATAATATATTCTGAGTAGATATGATGATTTTAAATGAAGGTTTAACCTATTAGAAGTATGATTTCAAAAGTAAATATGATTTTAAAAGTGAATATGATTTCGAAAGTGATATGATTTGAATTAAATATGATATTTTGATATTGATTATGAAACGGTTTTAAAAATTTAAAAGAGCCATCCGGCTTGAAATAAGCGTTTAGTTGTTAAGGAGACTAGGATCAGATATTGTCATACTCTTTACCAATACCAAAAATCACTTTAACAACCGTGTACGTGGAGCAGATTCCAAAATAAAGTAGGATGGTTTGGCGAATGACTCTGTATGAGGTATTTACATAGCCCAAACTCCCGTTAGTCAGCTTGATGAGACTAAAACAGAAGCTATACCTGGGCCATGTGAGGTCGTACCTCCGATCAGACATGCTTCTTCGATACCATATTATGACTTTGTGATTGTTTTGGTGGCCACCTCTCGATTTGATTATAGGAGTGTGTTCCGAGGTGGACGGTAGTAGCTTTTATACGTTACCACTAGCCCAGTTCTGCAAAAGGTAGAATCCTACCCTGGCATTGCCTCGTGTGCCTTGTCACATGCCTTATCACACCTTCTATGAGTTTGGTTTGTACCGTGCCTATGAAGTCCCCTTTGATAGCCCTCTAGTTTAAGGAGGATTATAGAACTGTATAGACTACGGGAATATATAAAAATGTGTTAAGGAGGATATAGGTAATGCCTTAACACTATTTTAATATTTTACTTTACTGATAGACATATTATAATAGCCTATATTACAACATACTAAATAGTTTAACAGATCCTTAGGAGATGGTAATCCCGAACATCTCTTAAGTTATTACACACGTTAGACACTGGATAGGAGATGTAAAATCTCGTAAACATCTCTGACGCCGTTACACTCATATTTATTTACTGTTGATTTAAATTGCATAAGATCTTTTAGTTCTGACTTGAATGTTTTGTCTTTTCAATTCGCTCGGGTCAGTCTGAGCTTTTTAGTATATCGGAGACTGCTTTTCTAGAGGACGAAGGAGAAGATTTGTATACTATTATTATTTATTAATTTATACCACGGCATCATGTTATTCTTCTACGTTAGTTATTTATTTCTGTTGTATGTAACTCTGATCTGTATTGTAAAGTGCAATCAAATGTAATTTGTAAAACAGATTCACGAACTGTTTATTTGATTATTATATTTTGTCATTCCGCTGTGAGATTCAGTGTTTTGTTTTTCCTTCTTTTCTCTTCTTTTCTTATTAACCCCATAACAATCCTCCCTTTTGAATGGTTTGAGTCTGACAGGTGTGGTTTATTGTCGATTTAAACCATCCAAAAAGGTGGGTCGTTATATTTGATATCAGAGCCTGGTTTAGCGATAACCTTAGCTTTACGGGGTCTGACTCATTAGAGATAGGTAGTAATACCCTAGAATGAGTCTGTTGAATGTGTGTGTGTGTATGAGAGCATATTTGTTAGTGTTATAAAATGTTTTATATCGGGTCAATTTGTTCTATTTGGTATTTATAAATTCTAGTCGATACATGGGACACTATGGCATCGATAGGAATTTCTAAACACTTAATAGGGCAGACCAACACAAAATATAGGTAAATGAAATAATTTTGCCTAGCATTATATTTTGCATATAAAAGAATAATTTTATAAATGGATATAGTTGAATGTGATATATTGTTTGTTACATAGTGAAATTTTATAAATATTGATTGTAAGATAGGATTTACTAGTAAAGTAAATATAAATTGGAATTTGAGGACTTAAGTTCTGGGGTTTTTTTGAAAATTTCTTTCAAAAGATTTTGGAATATAGTATTTGTATTATTTTGAAGTATTTTTAGACATAAATATTTCAATATGATTTGAACAAAATGTTTTAAAGGAACTTTGAAGGGAAATAAGTTATGTACTCCCCTCTCTCTCACTGGAAAAAATTTCAGTGATGAGTGGACGCATCACCGATGTTTATTTTCGATTTTCAAAGTGGAAAGACTGTTGTAGTAGTTTTACTAAACATCTGTTTTGATGAATAAATCTTAATTTTGAATTCTTAAATATGATTTGATCTAAAGGATGTGTGTGTGTGTGTGTGTGTGTGTATATATATATATATATTATTTTCCAAATGAATGAATCTGGAATTTAGTATTTATACTCACAGATAATTAGTAGTTTTTAGTTATTGTAATAAAATAAAATCCCAACCTTTTAATTATTGGAAGCTTCTAAAAATGGAAAATAAGAAATTCAATGCGAAATGATTAATGAAATATATAAGAATTTGAAATATGTAACTTGTAGATATGAAAATTTAAAAGACGTAACTATTGAACATTGTTAACTATAATGAATAAAACAAACTTGTGTAACATTCAATTACATTCTAAAAGACATATATATATATACACATATATAACTTACCAAAATATTATAATTTGAAATGTTAATAAGTATATGTAATAGAATATTATACAAGTAAAACTTGAGTATTGAAGGTGTTCAATGGAATTATTTCTATAAATAAGAGTTTTTATGTTATAAAAATATTACGAACTTAAGTTAATAATTTGAAATGCTAGTAACTAAATTTAGTAGAAAAGTGATTACAGTAAGTAAATGATTATAAACTTAAGTTATGATTGAAGCCGTTTATAAGTGAAAGTGAATAGAAAAGGTGAATCCTATATTAAGTAAATGATTATAACTTCAGAAGTGTTGAAATGATTTATAAATGGATTTAATATTCAATAATACTATATATGGAAGAATGAATGTGAAAAAGAAATAACATATTAATGGTGAATTAAATCGTAAAGCAGCTTATATAATAATGGATAGTCTAATAATTGAAATGGGAATAACTTATGTAAGCAGTGAATGTAAAGTAATGAAAAGAGAAAAATGGCATTGTATAAATGAATGGGAAATAATTTCGTTGGCGATGAATGTAAATTAAAGAAAATAATCGTTGTATGAATGAATGAAACCAATGAAAAGTAAATAATGTAAAAGGAGATTAATAAGAAATAAACTTAAATGATATTTGGAATTATTGTTTGTTTGGCTTATAGGTTGGTTGGGAAAGGATACTTCTAACTGTATAAGATGTATGAATAATTTATTAAGTTTTATCTAGGACCGTTGAGTGTATGGTATACTTAGTAGTTATTTATCGTTTTATACGATTAAAAGTTCTAAACCTTAAGAACTATTTATTTTGGTTAATATGAATGGATGGTTGATTTCTTTGATTGCATGTGAAGGTTGTTTAGTAGTGTTTGCAAGTGACTATTGTTATGTTATGTTGATTTATTTGTTATCAATTAAAATAACTTAAATATTTCTCTTTTTATATAACCATTAACTTCTTTGGATTTTATAATGAAATACAGGTTATGGAAGCAATTGCTACTACTTTCAGTTTCATAAATAAGCGTTGTTTGCCCAACAAATAGGTATGTTTTTGAATTACGATTTATTGCGATATTATATTATTTCCCATGGGTTGGGATATTTTATTTTGAAATATGATATATATGGTTATTATCTATATTATTACTTCTTCGGGATTTATCTGTACAACGAAGACTCTGTCGAATTTTTTCGTGAATTGTGGACTTTGAAAATTTTGTGAAAGTGGAAATATTTTTCAAACTTTTATTTAACTGGAATATGAAAGGTTTTAATTGTTTATAAACTGATACATTTTATTTAAATCATTTAATTACGTAAATGAATTGTTTATAAATTGAATACTTTGAATAAAATATACTAACTCCTTAATTCCTTCTTCCCCCTTTCAACGATGAAAAGTTTTGAGTGGGGGAGAGTGTAATGACCTGTAATTTTCGATAATTAAATTTATTAATTAAATAAGTTTTGGAATTTGATGTTGTGGAAAATTAAAAATTTAAGATTTAATAATAAGGAATATAACTTGAACGAAATGTAATAATGTTAAAGTAAGGTAATGGATGACTATTTTAATGTAATTTCAATTATTGAAATGATTGTAAATACAAAATTTGGTTATAAAATATAAATAAAGAAATAAACCAAATGCTGTATTAAACGGTGAAATTGTACATAATTAATTAAAATTGGTTAATATAGAATAATTAACCAGTATGTGAATTATTATTCCTGTTTGTTAACAATGAACATAGAAATGTGTTTGAATTGGTAAGTTGTAACAATGGTTTGATTATAAATTCACTATTTAATCCGTTGAAAATAAACTGGAAATCAATTGCAATTAATCTACTTCAGTATTGCAGTTAATATGAATTAAGATGATAATTATAGGATATAATGTAATAAATGGTAAACTAATGTTAATTACACATATAGAGTAATAATGGATGGAATAATAATTGAAAAATCAAATAAATGGATTTATTGGAATTTAGATTAATAATCAATTGAATTTATTGCAATTGAAATTAAACACTGTAACTAGTGCAATATTTAATATTGGAATTGACAAGGGAAACTTGTTTAAAAGATTTTAAATGTGTTGGAAATCAAAAACAATAATAATTTATTAACTTTTAAATAGAAACTTAAAAGGTGATTTGATTAATTTTAATAATAATTTATTTAATTAATGTGAAAAAAGCCATTTTTGCCACTGTCTCGGATTTTGAAAAAAACAATTTCATCAGAGCCATAACGGTGAATTATCTAGGATTTCAAGTTTTGTAGCAATTGGACTTGTCGTTTGATCGTACGGGCTTGAAACGCGTAGAAATTAATTTAATGAAATCAATTTGAAATAAGCTGATTTTAAAAGCTAACTTCTTCATACAATGAAATTAGGACTTGAAACCTATTTCATTAAGTTTAAAAATATCGAAAACATCTATTTTGATATATGTGATGACTCACTTTCGTTTCGAAAGCGAAATGGGCTTTTTGGGTCGTTATTGACATTCGTACCGATTCGATACGTGTTTATTTTCTTATCGGGCTTTGTCCATATAAATAGTTCTATTCTAGCCCTAGTAGTCTTTCTATTTCTTATTCAGTGTGTACAACACCATCGGTCTGTTCCTCCTTCTCAAATGGCAGAGACCCTAATTTTTAGATTCAATTGCAAATCAAAATCAAATCGAAAAATTAAAACTCCTCAAATTATATCATATTATATATCGTGGGAAGCTCTCGACGAGCGTAATCCACTGTAGTGATTCGTTTTCAACTGGATGCACCATTTGACCAGAATTCATCGATGAACCTTGGCCATTTAAATTAGGTTTCCACGATCCATCGGTGGATCTTCGTTTGATCGATGATTAGAAGGCGTCGTTGGAAAGAGGAGATTGAGCAGGCCCTAGGGATGGTGTTCATTTGTCGAGATGATCATCGGAGTTGGCCTGGAAATTCGAAAATCATGATGGCGCTACTGGAGTCTCTGGCGGAGCTAGGAGGCTCGCATGGGCACAAGGTGGTCGGCATAGTCCAGGCGTTTGAAGGGTGGTATCTGATCTGGAGGTCGAGGTCCAAAGAGGCTGCGGTTTTCGAGTTTAGAATGGCGGCTAAGATGTTGATCGCGTACGAGAGATTAGAGCGCGCTAGGGTTTCATGAGCGATAATGTGTGTGACGTGGAAGGTATGCATATTTTAATACTTATTGTTTTATTTGTTTATATTATATATCGTATAACTTCTAATGTGTATAATTTTTACGTATGAGGTCGGATTTATGCGTGGTTTGTTCCATTGCGATCGTATCGAAATTCTAGACATTTAAGAACGAGTTTGGAAAAATTCTAAGACTATTCCATTTTGGGACTTATTTTGGATTTCAAATCGATTTGAAATCAAAGGTGAGCATTTTAACCCACTCACCACTACTAAACTATCTTGTGTTGGTTAAATTGAATTTATGATACGACTAAAAGTTGATTGATTGTTGTTTCATATATTTAAATCATCATTTTAGTTAAATCTAACTTTTACTGAATTTAATCGTCATTCAATTTAATATTGAATTTTTATATTGACTATTAATACCTGTTATTGATAATTAGTAAATTATTGTTATTTATTTGTTGATTTGAATGGTGATTATGATGGATGTTTGATTTTGATATTGGATGACTAGATGTTATGTTTATATTGTTATAACACTCCAAGTTCCCTTAGTTATTGTTAGGAAAATCACTATGGGTTGAAATGATACATACCCAACGATCTATAGATTAGGGAAAAATTGTTGTGGGTCGAAATGATAAACTCAAGCAATTTTATGGATTTTTAATTTTATTCGGGATTGCGGGTTGAAATGATATATACCCGTAAATTTTAAAATTATTATGGATTGAAATGATATATATTTGTGTCACTTGACAATAGGGTAGTAAATTATATACGGATACCGGATTGGTTAAATTAACTGATTTTAAATCTCTAAACATTGAATTCAGTTAAATGATATTTTGAAATAGAATTTGATTTATATAAATTGAATTGTTAGAAGGATTTAAACTGAAATTCTAAAGTTGAATTTATAGCATAAACATAATTTATCGAAATTGAGTTATTGACACGTTAGAAATTGTAACTTTGGAATCTATTGAAATTGGAGTAGTTTAAATTGATATTTCAAGATTTGAAATTGGGTTTTATTTGAAATCTAGATATGGTCCAGATTTGTTGAAATGTAAGAAATAGTTAAATTTGTGTTAATTTCAAATTTATTATTTCAATATAAACTGTTTAAAGATATATTATTTTAAAAATTCAGATTATTAATATTTTCAAATTATTAAACTATTATGGACTATTTTACTTATTTTAAACCCTTTAAACTAATTAAAACTATATTAAACTACTTTAATCTATCTTTAACCTAATGTAAACTAATTTATTCTATATTAAGCTATTTTAATCTATTTAAACTATTAAAACTATTTTTAAAACTATTAAATCTAATTTAATCTATCTTAAACCATTTAAACTATTTAAAACCATTTTAAACTATTTTAAAACTATCTAAACTATTTTCTAAAAATAACGGTGTAAGTTTGGACTGCTATATTTAAATCCTTAATTCAAAAGCGAATAGGGTTAAATGATGTCATAATCTGAGTCGGGATTTGAATGATATTTTCTAGTGAAATAACATATTCTGAGTAAATATGATGATTTTAAGTGAAGGTTTAACCTATTGGAAGTATGATTTCAAAAGTAAATATGATTTTGAAAGTGAATATGATTTTGAAAATGATAGGGTTTGAATTGAATATGATATTTTGATATCAATTGTGAAACGGTTTTCGGAATTTAAAAGAACCATCTGGTGTGAGATAAGCGTTTGATTGTTGAAGAGACTGGAATCAAATATTGTCATACTCTCTGCCAATACCGAAAACCACTTTAACAACTATGTACGTCATAGAGATTCCAAACTGAAGTAGGATGGTTTTGCGAACAATTCTATATGAGGTATTTAAGTAGCCCTGACTCCGGTGAGTTAGCTTGATGTGACTAAAAAAGGAGCTATACCTGGGCCAAGTGAGGTCGCACCTCCGATCGAACATGCATCTTCGATACCATATTATGACTTTGCGATTGATTTGGTGGCAACCCCTCGATTTGATTATGGGAGTGTGTTCTGAGGAGGGTGGTAGTGGCTGCTATGCGTTACCACCGGTCCGGTTCTGCAAGCGATAGAATCCTACCCTGGCAAAGCATCGCGTGCCTTGTCGCATGCCTTTTCGCGTCTTCGACAACTTTAGTTTGTACCATACCTATGGAGTGCCTTTTGATAGCCCTCCAGTTTACGGAGGAATTAGTACTGTATAGACTACGGCAATATATAAAAATGTGTTAAGGGGGATATGGGTAACGCCTTAATGCTATTTTAATATTTTACTTTACTGATAGGCATATTATAATAGCATATATTACTACATAGTAAATAGTTTAACGGATTCTTAGGAGACGGTAATCCTGACAATTCCTTATATTGCACATACGTTAGACACTGTATAGGAGATGTAAAACCCCGTAAACATCTCTGATGCCATTACACTCATATTTATTTACTGTTGATTTAACTTACATAAGATCTTTTAGTTCTGACTCGAGTGTTTTGTCTTTTCAATTCGCTCAGGTCAGTCTAAGCTTTTTAATGTATCAAAGACTGCTTTTCTGGAGGACAAAGATGGAGATTTGTATACTATTATTATTTAGTAATTTATACCACTGCATCATGTTATTCCGCTATATTATTTATTTATTTCGGTTGTATGCAACTCTGACTGTATTGTAAAAGTGTAATCAAATGTTATTTGTAAAACAGCTTCATGAACTGTTATTTGAGTATTATATTTTGTCATTCCGCTATGAGATTCTATGTTTTGTTTTTCCTTCTTTTCTCTTCTTTTCTTATTTACCCATAACAATCCTCTATTTTGAATGGTTTGAGTCAGACAGATGTGGTTTGTTATCGATTTAAACCGTCCAAAAAGTTGGGTCATTACAAAATAGCAAATTTTAGCAATGTTTATTAAAAAGGATATTATTATAAAGATGTTTTATTTAGGAATTTTAATCGAGAATCATAAAATGTGACTTTGTAACATAGGGTGTAAGACAATGGGTTAAGACGGATTCTATGTTTGCCCGACACCCATAGTGACCATGTTACCTTTATGACTATTGTGTGAAATTTTCCCTAATAAGCGGTAGGGACCTATGGTTGTTCCCTTTGTGGAGAGAGTTGGGATATGTAGAAGGGACTGCCCATTTTGATGTTTGGGATAGTCACATCGTTGATAGGGCTGTAAATGGATACCAAAAAAAAATCTAAAATCCATCCATATCCATATTCGAATAATGGATAGATATCTGATGTCCAAAAAAAGATATGGATGTGGGTACGAAGACATCCACATTCAAAAATTATCCATTCGGTTTTTTCAAGATTATAGTTTAAATTATGCATATTTTAGTACAATAAAACACATTTATTATTGTTTTATTAAGTTAAAACTTTATATTATGCGCTCTAAATGCATAGTAACTGCTCAAAGTTATTTATTATCATCATATTCATTTATTTTTAATATTCTGATAACTAATGGCGTTGAAAAAAAATTATGTTAAATTAAAAAAATTCATTTATGTTTCTTGATTTATCGATAATTAGCGGATAAGAGAATTATCCAATACACGTACATATTCGTGGATGCATATGTCCTATATCAAAAACTTGGATACGTTTCTATTCGTGGATGCATATATCCTATATATATCCAAAAATGTTTTCAGATACGTATACGGATATGAAACTATCTACATTCGAACGTATCTAGTTACATGCCTAATTGTTGGTTGTGTTCATTTACTTTGGATGAATTGTTTGTATTAAATTGTTGTGCATTAAATTAACTACAATTAAGAAAAATTTGTTGCTTATCAATTTATGATGAGCTCATTTGGATAAATTTCTTACGATTATATCTTGTTGTTGATGGTTTGTTTTACTATAGTTAGTTTTAATTGTTACTTGTTGAATGTTTATTTAATCAATATATGTCATGCTTGTCTGAATTTTTTTTCTTAATTGCATTATGTTGTTAATTATTTGTTATACTGTGGCTGATTTTTAATTATTTGTTTGCATACTTACTTGGTTTATGTTCACCTATTAATTCATGTTATGAATGTCTAGATTAGTCTCCTTTTCTTATACTGGTTGTTGTTTGGTTAAAATTATTTTTTTGTTTGCTTATTGTTTGTTTTGATTGGTTATGGTTTGTTTGGTTATTTACTTATTCACTTGGTTACTTATTGTTTGACATATTCTAATTGTTTTTACTTTGTTAACTATGAAATACAAAGAAGTTCCATAAAGATGAGTAATAGTAGAGAGAGGATTTTAGTAACTAAAGGCTTAAGGGATACGATTAAGGAATCAAGGATAAGCAAGAGGTCCATTATATGGAATTTTAAAAATATGTATTTTGAAAACTTATTTTTGGCTTTAGTATTCTAAAACAAAGAGTTTCTATTTCAGATAATGATTTGATTTTTTATATAAGATGATATTTTCTTAAATTTATTTTTTAATTTGTTTAAAATGATAATTTTTTGGGAAATTGTTTTTTAAATTAACGGTGTATTTTTAAATGAAAGAGATCTTTTGTTTTAAAAGCATATAGAAGCCTTGATTTGGAAATAAAAATGTCTAGGTAAATGTTTTACTTAAGGTGTATTGAACTCTCCTTGCTAGCAGGTCCCTCTTTGTTATGCTAGGTGAGTTATTATTCCCTTCATTGGATGAAGGAATCACTTAGAATGGCGCTTTGAAATAATGACTTCAGGACTTCGATGATGTTGGAGATGTGTTCCAAATATGGCAACTCGATCAATGTAGTTGTGTGGATGACTATCCACAAGGGTGGGTTCTAGGAAGAGTGAGCCGCATATAGAATGTTAAAAGGTTCTCTCATGGAAAGAAAGTAATGTGGAATGGTTCTAAAATAATGAATGGAAACTAGATGAAGCCAAGAAAGGGCTCGAATATGCATGTTAAAGGATCATTGATAAGCAAAGGTATTGTAAGAAAACTTGTTATGTACTTGGAATGGCTATCTAAGTCGGATGAATGGATCCGTGTACCCTGGATCAATGGAATGGATCTAGTATCGGCTATAGGCTGTTGGGAGAGTACATTGAAAAATGGGAATTCTCCATTAATCCTTGGTAGTGGAATGGTCATATGAGTTGTCATATATCCGATACACGCAAGTGATGAAAGAATCGATTTAGGTGCATCAAAAGTGGACGATCAAATCATTTAAAGAGTGTATCTATGACGAGACACATACCATTTTAAGGATTTAACCATAAGTAGATGCACATGATATTTGGATGGCATAGATATGAGATGGTACACTAGTTATCTTGGGAAGGAGACTATGAGAAAGTTCATTGACCGTTTTGAGGATGTGCATACTACAAAGGATGTGTAGTCAGTAAAGAAATCAACACACATATGTTATTAGTTGGTAGGTTGATGTGGTTACAGTGCCATATTATTTTGTGCTTTCATTTGAGTTATGATCAGTATTGATTTATATTCATTTAATTGTTTATGCATTTTTGGATCAACCTATGTTTTGTTGTGAACTCTAATTATAATTAATTATGGTTGAATTTTTGAAACGCATGAGGTTAACAAATATGTGATTGATACTGTTTCATCCTTATTAATGAAATGCTAATTTACGTATTATAATTTGGATTGTATGGTTGAAAAAGAGTGTTACTATAGTGTGTATGGGTGAAAGTTTAAATTCACTTTATGGATGAATTTGACAATATCGTAGTTAATGTTATATGTCATTATATACTACTTTGTGATTTGTTTATTTCCCCATAGTCTGTGAATAGATCAATAATTTATTAGTTTCGATTGAAAGTTGTATTTTAGGAAATTGCGATGGCGCAATTCTTTTAAAAGAGAAGAATGCAACGTCCCGTAAAATGTATGCTTTTGATACTAAAATAAGCAAAATGAATTTTTAACCAAAAGAATAATTTAGTGTTGTATTTATAACTTTTGCAAAGATCTCATCAAGCATACCGGTTTGATATATAATTTTGCTGGATTTAGAGTCATGGTTTAAAAGATATTGACTTTAAGAGTCCAAAAGATTTGCAATACGACCAATAATTTTCAATGGTCTAATTTTGGAAATAAAAAGCATGTTTAGTATAGTTGGTTAAGAGAGTAGACTTCACTTAGTGAGTTTATGTGTTCGATCTTGGCTAATGACACAGTTTTTGAATTTTTATGAAAATGTAACAAAAGGATACATATTAATGGAGGGAAATGTGTGTGTGTGTGAGAGATAGGAAAAAATATATAGCAAAAATGTACAAATATACACATACATGTATGTATATTTACATTAGGAAAAACATGTATATATGTGTTCCTTTATATATATTTGTATGTATGTATGTATGTAGTAAATCTGATGTAAGAGAAAATTTTAACCGTATAAAATTATGGATATATAAATATACATATATTCAAATTCAGAGCAATGAATTATTTCATATATCTTAATTATTGAATATACATATATATATATACACACACAAACACATGTGTGTGTACTTGGTAGTATAGTTACTTCATATATTATGGAATGTTAACCAAGTAGACTAGAAACAAATTGCGCACTAACGGACATATATCCAAATTATTGAATTTATTATACATATATACTTCATTGATTTGATGTGTTGTGGGACTAGCATATAAGATTGTAAGCATCAAATTTCATATTTAGAATTTCCACTTATGGGGTTTATGTGTGTGTATTAAGTGTAAGTGTGTGTGTATAAAATCGATATCTTAATTTTGGAATTCTATTCAAAAATTGAAATTTAAAGCTATATTAGTTTTCCATATAAGCATTATGAGGAACTAATTACTTGCAATTTAGTGCACATTGATTAATGTATAAGTAAATTAATCTTTTTATTTATGGAGATCAATTCCCTATAGATTTTAAGTTAATTTTATGTATGTAGAAGGTAGACCTTTAATAAATATTCATACGGTACTCTCTTTACATGCATATTTTCAAATTTCCTCTGTCCACCATCCTATCCTATAAATAAAGGAGGTTGGGGTAGGAGGAAATCTGTAACATCCTAAAATTTATCAATTTAAATTTGGTAATTATTTGAACTTTTGGAACTTAATTTGAAATTATTTGAAAAGTTTCAAAACAAATAAAATGAGTGATAATTTAAATGAATAAAATTTCAATTTCTTTTGAGTTAAAAATTTGAAATAATAAACGTTTTTATATGTATGTGTGCATATATGAGTAGATTTGAATTTATATATTGAATTTGATTTTGAATTTGAATTTAAATTTTAAATAAATACTTTAGTAAAACATTTTGGATTTTAAAATAATGTATATATAGGTAATTTATTTAATGCATAATTGGTTTAAAAATATTTTCTTTTAAATTTTATATATTCAAGTAAAAGAGAAATACATTTCTAAAATTAAGAAGAAAAATAATTAAAAATTATATATATGTACCATTTTTCACATGAAAGGGACACTTGGAGAGTAAGTAACATATGTATTAACAAGTGTTTAAATTCAACAAATGAATTAACAAGTGTAATTCATGTAGAAAGAATTAAACAAGTGTCATTACCTCATTTTCATTTTTCTTAGAAATTCATAGGAAAGAAAAAAATATATAAGCTAATTCATCTTCCTCCTTTTATCTCTTTTACTCATTTCTTAAGCATGTACAATCTTCAAACCAAAAAAAATCATCAAAACAACTAATTAAACCAAAACCTCCTCAACTTTTTCAAAACTAAATTCCTTTAAAAGCTGTAACAAATTTCCTTCCAAATCTCAAGCCAGAAAAAGGGAATTCAAGAACAACTTCAAGTCTTCAACAAGTAATTCAAAAATCAAGAAGGAGTCAACTTCAACAATTAAATGGGAATCAGGATCAACTCAAAAAGAAAAATTGCAAACTCAAGCTTTAAAGTTGCAGACTAGAGATCTTTCTTTTTCTCTGTTTCATGAAAAACAAAACTGGAAGTCAGTTTAAATTTTAGTTTGCTGCTGTGAAATTAATCATGTGAATCCATCAGTAAACTAAGCAAAACTTATATTAACTAGTTGCAGATAAAAAATTCAGGGACAAATTGAAATAACAGCTTTCAGGTTTTCAATTTTCAAAATCCAAACCTTCAAACCCTTTCCAAACCTCTTTGTTCAAACTCTTCAGGTGAGTAAACTCCTTAATTTGAACTTGAATTTGTTGCTGTGAACAATAGTGAGGCTTGAATGATAAATGTGTGTTTGCATGTATATATTTGCAGCTGAAATGTAGATGCATGCCTGTATATATCAAAATAGACTCTGTTCTATCCTTACAGGTTCAAAACCCTGTCTCAAAATCCAAAAGCTCCATATTAGATTGTTTTTAGGGTTTGAAATCAAAAAGAAAAATGTTTATATGACTATACTCTAAGTTTTAAAAACAAATTTAAGTAAATCAAAAAAAATCTTGCTTGGAAATACAAGAATACAGGCAAATTCAATATAAACCGAAATTTCATCAAACACGATTTCGGATTTTGAATATATAAATTGAATTGTCTTCGAAGTTGATGATTTTTAAAAGTAAAATCAAATTTTTTATCAAGTATTCGCCGAGGGAAAAAAAAAGATGAACGGAGTTGTTATTTTCTCGAAGTTCTGGCGATCGATGGAGTTTGGGTGCTCGAGATCATGGTCGTAGCTTGCTGGAAGCTTGAAGTTCGTCAGAAAAATGCTTAAAAAAATTTCTATTCACTGTGGCGTTCGCACGGCAAAGAATTAGGGTTAATCCCATACTTGAACGAGGTCGACAAAATTGTCTGCAGCAAGTTCATCAGAGGACCCGGATTGATCGCATGTGCGCCAATCAAAGCTTTAGTCATCATTGATGCATCAGGTACGATCGCACGACCTCTGATGGTCGGAGGAGGGGGGACGTGCCGTTTTGGTGATCATTGTTTTTGTTCCAGTTTGGGTTCACTGTCAAAGTTGCGATTTCGTCGATGATTTGCAATTCTGGGTGTTTGTCTGGTTTACGGACGTCGCCGTTGATGTGTCGATGACCAGAAATTCAACTGGAGGCGGCCGAAGGGGTTGGGCATGTGCACACAGTTGGAGTTGTGTCAGGGGGCAGCAGTTTGGGGAAGAAAAGGGAAACTCGAAGCAACCTTCAGGAAGCAGGGGTTCGAACTCGAGTATTGGCCCGAAGCGATTTTGGAGTTATACGGGTTTTGTACTTAAACAAAAATTGAGCAAAAAAATATAAGCAAACGGGTAGGTTTTGTTAATAACTCGAAGCAGGTGGTAAAATGTTTCGGGGGAGACTCGAAGTAGTCTCCAGGGTGACGCACAAAAATAGTTTTTCTTTAGATTAAAATTCAAACTTTTAAATAGATTTTTAAACTCATGCTTTTAAATGATAATTTTTATTTGAGTTTAAAATAAATTGAATTTTTTAAGTAAGGCATTTTTTTAAAGTAATTAAATTTAATATAATTTTCTCACATTATTTTAGAAAATTATTTATATTAGTTAAATAAATGTAAATGAGAATGATAGTTAAGAAAAAATGCTATGTACACTAATTTAATCTCTTAAGTAAATTTTATGTAATAAGGATGATTTATTTAACCTAGTTTACATGGTAATCAAAATGATTAACAAAGGTAAGAAGGTTTATCTTTTAAATTTAAAAAGTAATTAACGATTTACTCAAGTGATAAATGATTTACTTAAAGAATAAACTATTTAAATTAATTACTTAATATTTAAAGATTATTTAAGTAAATAATTAAGGTTAATTAAATTGTAATTAATTAATTAAGGAATAATTAATTAATAAAAGTAATTAAGATTTAATTAATTAACAATTAAGGATTAATTAATTAAGATAATAAATTAAGGAATAATTAATTAATTAAAGTAATTAATATTTAATTAATGAACAATTAATGGTCAATTAATTAATTAAGGAACAATTAATTATAAAAGTAATTAAGATTTAATTAATTAACAATTAAGGCTTAATTAATTAAGATAATTAATTAAGGAATAATTAATTAATAAAAGAAATTAAGATTGAATTCATTAACAATTAAGGATTAATTAATTAAGATAATTAATTAAGGAATAATTAATTAATAAAAGTAATTAAGATTTAATTAATTAACAATTAAGGATTAATTAATTAAGATAATTAATTAAGGAATAATTAATTAATAAAAGTAATTAAGATTTAATTAATTAACAATTAAGTATAATCAATTAAGACAACTAATTAAGGAATAATTAATTAATAAAGGTGATTAAGATTATAATTAAGGATAACAAATCATTGATTAAAGATAATTAATGAAATTAATTATGTGATTAATTAATTTAAATCACACGATTGATTCATCTTAGTTGTTGATGATTGATAACTATTGTATGCTGTGTAGTGATTGATATCTCTGATTTGTAATTGTGATGCTATGTGATATGAATTGCTTTGTGCTGAGCTGTGATTCTGTGTGGAATATATTTCTGTGTGAATATGAAAAACCCTTTGGCCCGTAAAACGGTTTTTGAATTTCGATGCGACAGGGAGTCGGATTCCAGTTGGTTATCCGAATCCACATTAAACCTGTGAATCTTTGCGAATGAAATATCCACATGTTTTTAAATTGACGCTCACTATTCAGTTTAGCCAGAAGAGGACCTTTATGTCATATAACCCATTCCGAATAGTGATACGACGAAATGGATAGCATTTGAACACGGTGGTGAAGACCGGGTGTCTTCGGGAACGATAGGATAACCTATCGAATGACTCTGCACTGAGTTGCTCCAGTATAGAGTTCTCTATATGTGATGGGGAGTCCAATCGAGATTGTGGATGCCCGGATTGCGAGGGCTTCTTCGGAAGTGCCTTCGGTTCTGTTCGAACCCGGAACAGAGTTGTATGGATTGTATGTCTGACCTTACATTTTGAGATATAAAGCAGATTTCTTTCAAATACATTTCTGTTGGTGGTGAAGAACTTATTCTTTCAGCTTAACACCCTTCTCTGAGACGTACGAGCTAGAGGTTATGTAGTTGAAGGTTATCAGTAATATACTCCCAACTTGGTAATGTGGCATGTTGAGTGTTGCTGATCATTTGTTGATCAAAGCGTGGCTTTTGTGAAAAGCGTAGCTTTGTGGATGAGACTTCGTCGAACCTCAAAACTCGGTAATGGTCGAAACAGGAAGGATGCAGCAAGGTTATTTGGGGTAGCTCCCCTTAGGGTACGTGCATTTCCTTCTGGATTGAAGTGGTATCATGGTATGGAGCCCAGATACTTAACTTATGTTGATATCGTAAATATATTACTTTGTGATTGTTGTTGTTGGGGCCCCGGATAAAGGTTGGTTACAACCGGGGATGGCATACTCGTGTAGTAGTTACCTAGTTACAGAGGTAACCCGGCCTTGTGTTGGCAGAGATTCGGTTAGGTTCTCGGGACGTCCCTCCAGAGGCGTACCCATGTGGCCCAGGAAGTTCCTTAGCCTGACCATTTGTTGGAAATCCAATTACTTATACGAACCCAATACAGTTTTAGTTGTAGAACCTGCTATCTAATATGGTAACTATGTAGGCAAACTATAATGGTACGTATGCTGGCTAAGTTCAATATTATACTTCCGAAAATGTTTTCTACACTATGCACTAATAATAATATCTAAGAGTTTACACGTATAAAGCATATTTGACTATCATAAGGAGAAATCTCCCCCATGTGTGCGATTGCATTATGTGTGTGCCGGGAGACCTTATGGTAGTTTCATTTTCCAAAAGCATGAACGGTTTTATTCTAAAAAAATTGTTTTTCTCATTCAAAACAACTGTTTTTGTTTACTCATAACAGTCCCATGACTGACCCGGAGTTTCTTATTTTCTTTCTAAACTCTGGGTGCCCATTGTTATCCCACCTTTTGGTCAAGACTGGAATATTAACAAATCGGCTAGAAAGGATGGATATCAGGACTGGAGATAGATTGGAAATAAGGTTGCGATCGATGTCATTAAAATTTGGCCGAGCTCCATTCAGGACGAAATCGCTTGGAGGCGAGGATCAAGGCTAGTGGAGGCTACATTTCAAGTTTCAGGTTAATTGGAGTACGTATGATAGAGATATGATCGATACAAGTTGAAGATGATACACTGTTCGTATCCATCAGAGAGTTGCCATCGAGTTCGAATCCATCAGGAGCTAGCGACTTCGAATCGATCGTCTTCAAATCAATGAGGTACAAATTGATCTGTGGTCATGCTGTTCATATCCATTTAGTTCGTATTGTTCCAAAGAAATCTCGTTTGCACTCCATATGTTTGAATCCATGTCAACGCATCGGTGTTATTCGCATCCCTTTGAAAACTATGCAGTTCGTATCGATCCCCAGGAAAACAACTATTTCGTATCAATCGGTTGATAGTCGATCGATGCGAACAAAACCACTATTTATCGATGCGAACAAGACCCTATAAACGAACGGTGCGAAGTCAATACGAACAGATGAAATAATCGAAAGGAATTGAACTTAAATCTTGGAACGTACAAGGCGTGAATACGACCCGGTCAATTCGCCATAGAAATTGGATCGATCCAGGAAACTCAAGCCACGTCACTATGTGCACGTTCTTCTAATCGATGCGAAAGGGATGGATACAAAACCATGGGTTCGAAATCGGCAGCCTACGAAAATCACAATCTTACATCGATCATATCTCACAAATCACAAGTCCAAATGCTACGAAATTTTCACAGGAGCTTACGTACAAGAAAAAGAACATTCTTGCCAAGTTTCAGCTCGATTGGATCATTTTTGATCGATATGAAATTGGTTTGTATCGATCACGGATCGAATCAAAACTTTCCGGGATCTGTTGCATGGGCCTACTCACGTGCCGGAAGGAGTCTCCTGAAGTTTGAGCACGATATCATCCTCCTACACCTATAAATAGCCCCCTGAAGCCTGCAGAAAAGGGATCGTTCGGGATATTGGACATCCAAACTCTGCCGGAGTTGACTTTGCACGTCATCATTGCTGTTATACTCAAATTTATTCATTGTTATCGATGTAATCAATTGAAACCAGCAAGGATAGTCAATAAAAGATAAACCTTTGAAGTGGACGTAGGCCGGAGATAGCCGAACCACTATAAATCTCGTGTTTCTGATCGTTATTTCTGGATTGTTGTTTGTTGATTGCTTAAATTTGTAACTTGTGCTCGAACATCGCTGATTTACATTCATATATTGGTGCTTTCACGATACTTGGGGTTTGTGACCAATTTTGGCACAAACACTTTGGTGCTTTCACTGAGAAGGATCAGCACCCGTTATACCAGATTCGAAATCCAGATTTGTAGGACAATGACTCGGCAAACAAGCAGAAGACAAAGAGCTGAGAAAGCCTACAAGGAGGAAGTCAAGAGGCATCCTTCGAAGCTGGAGAAGGACATGCTTCTATATACATTACCAGAGACGAGATGGAAGCTATGGCGAATTCACTGCATGAGAGATTGTTGAAGAGTCAACAGGAGATGATGCAGAACTTCTTCGAGCAGATGAGAGCAACGAGTGCGCAGAATCTTAGACCAACTACAGCGGCTGCGTAAGCAAAACAAGGAGTTAGGGTTGCAGAGACCAATGGAGGTCAAGCTCAAGGTCAGGATGCATAACCATAAGGCAATCAACGAGGGCTGGGGGCGGGCCCTTAGGATCTTAAACTGGAAGACCTTTGGATGGAGCTCAACAGGCTAGAGTGAGCGCTAATATTAATGAAGCGCATATGGAATATGTACCAGAATTCCCTCGGGGGCATGGGGCAACCTTTGACAGATAATGCTGCATTAGCTGAGATTATTAGGAGAACTATTCGTGGAGGTTTGACCAATAGTGATTTGGAAGGAGTGAACAAGAGTCCGTTTATTCGGGAAATCAGGCTAGCTCGAAATCCACCCGAGTTCAAGCTACCTAGCATGGAAGTATACAATGGCAAGGCTGACCCAACCGATCATCTGATGAGACACACCAGACACATGGAAGTGCTGGGGGCGTCAGAGGAAGTTATGGCCCGATGTTTCCCTTTGTACTTAACGGATATAATTGCAATGTGGTTCAGGCAGCTGGAAGAAGGATCCATCAGAACATAGACGGAGTTCGTGGACAGGTTTTTGGGGCAATTTCGGGTTCATACCAAGAGGCCAAAGAACGTGATGACACTAACGTCAGTCAAGCAAAGGACGGATGAGTCACTTAGAGCTTTCCTGACTCGGTTTAATGGGCGGTTGCTTCGATGGATCGGCCGGATCCATCAATGGTTCTAATGGCAGCAGTGTCAGGAGTCAGAAAGGATTCAGATTTCAAGGTATCTTTAATAGGAGACCTACCACTGGATCTCGGAGAATTCTTTCATGAAGCTGAAAGATTCCTTCGGCAAGAAGACGCATGTATTGACTTAAAGTTAAAGGAGGTGAATGCGACTGAGGGCGGAGGAGCATCCAACGGAAGCTTAGACAGAGATAAAGGAAAAGGAAAAAGGAAGTTGGATGATGATTCAGGAAAAGCTAGGAAGCGATGGAAGGATCCAAAGTTTTCCACAACACTGGATTAAACGAGACGCTGGAGCGGATATTTATGGAGACCTGGAATCGCCTTCCCTACCAAAGGCTGGCTAGGAGAGAACCTTCTAAACGTGAAAGGGCATCAAGAATGCACTCCCTCTTCCATGATTTGGATGGACACGATACCAACAGCTGCAGGCACTTAAAGGACATAATTGAGGAGCATACGAGGAATGGACAATTGAGGCAGTACGTTGGGGCTCGGAATGCAGTGGTGGAGCAGGAGCAACCACCATCTACCTCAAACCATGATGGTGTGAGGCCCAGGGATGATGGTCTACTGGTTATCAATTGATTGGGATGTCATGAAATAAGTAGCAAGCCCCTATCAAACTGAAAAATCATTTACACATGTATGGGGATGGAGATGGCCCCTAGGCATGCCCTAAATGGTGGAAGACCGCGATGCTATGGTTTGTGAAATCTGTTTTCCATTTGTGGGTTGGATACTCGTTTTTTCTGGTTTGGTTTTGGAGTTTGGTTTGAACTCCTAGTTTTGTTTACTTTCTGGCTTGGATTCTCGTTTGGATGATTGTTTTCTGTTTCGGATGTTGGTTTGGATTTCTGATTTTCTAATTCGATTTGGATTTTGGATTGGATTTTGCTTGAATTTTGTCTGGTTTTTGGTAAACGATCGTCGGGTATGGATTATACCCGGCAAGGGGTGGGTCGCTTTGCCCGAACGTGGTAAAATGACTTATTCAGGTCGTTGAGTATGGACTATGCTCAACAAGGGTCCGGAGAGACCAGGATTCGCCTAGGACTTAGGCCCTATTTAGCGATTATTGTTTCAAGTCGTTGAGTATGGACTATGCACAACAAGGGTTTGGAGTGACCAGGATTCGGCTTAGGACTTAAGTTATGGCACTGTACAACGTCCAGGGACACTGGACCAAGGTCGTCAAGTGTGGATTGCGCTTGACAAGAACCCAGAGAGGCTAGCTCAACGTCCAGGGACACTAGACCAAGGTCATCGGGTGTAGATTGCACTTGGCATGAACCCAGAGAGGTCATGAATTCGGTTATTGGTT
The DNA here is from genome assembly GCA_030765085.1 of Allium cepa. NCBI lineage: Eukaryota > Viridiplantae > Streptophyta > Magnoliopsida > Asparagales > Amaryllidaceae > Allium > Allium cepa. The sequence continues at coordinate 194,155,222 of CM060943.1, forward strand.
ATTGGATAAGGATGGATTAAAACTCGGTTATCGAGTTTGGATGGATATGGAATTGGCTGTGGGCTTTGGGTATCGGATTCGGAGTTATTCAAAACACACCTTCTTATCACAATGCATGTTTAGGGGGGCAAATGTTATCCCACCTTTTGGTCAAGGCTGGAATATTAACAAATCGGGAAGAAAGGATGGATATCAGGACTGGAGATCGATTGGAAATAAGGTTGCGATCGATGTCATTAAAATTTGGCCGAGCTCTGATCAGGACGGAATCGCTTGGAGGCGAGGATCAAGGCTAGGGGAGGCTGCATTTCAAATTTCAGGTTAATTGGAGTTCGTATCATAGAGATATGATCGATACAAGTTGAAGAAGATACACTGTTCGTATCCATCAGAGAGTCGCCATCGGGTTCGAATCCATCAGGAGCTAGCGACTTCGAATCGATCGTCTTCGAATCGATGAGGTACGAATCGATCCGTGGTCATGCTGTTCGTATCCATTTAGTTTGTATCATTCCAGAGAAATCTCGTTTGCACTCCATATGTTCGAATCCATGCCAACGCATCGGTATTAGCATCCCTATGAAAACTACACAGTTCGTATCGATCCCCAGGCAAACAACTATTTCGTATCGATCGGTCGATAGTCGATCAATGTGAACAGAACCACAATTGATCGATGTGAACAAGTCCCTATGAACAACCGGTGCGAAATCAACACGAACAGATGAAATAATTGATAGGAATTAGGCTTCAATTGTGACGACCCAGAAATTTTTAACATTTGAAATGGAATATTTAATTGATTTTATTTGGAGGTTAGTTTAACTTGAATTTCGAATATAAATATGAATTTGGCAAATAAATTATTGAATTTAATTTATTAATGATGGGTAAGAATTTGAATTTTCAATTTTAAGCTCGTTAAAAATAATTTGATGGCTTAGAAAATTTATATTGATAATACTGAAGATAATGGAAGCTACAGAATTTGATTTGGAAATGCTTTGTTCAGTTTTGAGATTATATGATTTAAATTGATATTTAAAAATAACATTCCGAGGCACAGTCTCGGAATTCAACGAAACCAGTTCCATTGAATCTGTAATATTGTATTATTATCGGATTTCAATTTTTGTAATGTTTGGAGTTGTCGTTTGGCCGTACGATAAGCAAACACGTTGAAAATTAAATCAAAAATTTAATTTAATAGCTGGGTTCAAAAAGCTATCTTCTCCATAGGATCGAATTTGGACCCGAAACCTTTTCCATTGCGTTCGAAATAGGCGTATAACATTATAAACGCCTGGCGGCATGCCTCGATTGGAGATCGGGATTTTAAGTTATGTATATAACAAGATATTTTGGAAATTTTAGAATATAATAAAATTTAAAAGTCAAACGTAATATTCATACTCGAGACGCTTCCAGTATAAGTTGTGTATTCATCTTCCTTGTGAAGCAATCCTCGCTCAGATTAAAAGCGTTCAAGAGAAGATTTCTCGTGCTTAATAAAAAAAGAAACGAAAACATTTCGCTCAGATAGAAATGTCCGAAGCCGGAAATAAATTGAAATCATCTTAGTTTTCTTTTTATAAAAAAAAATCAAATCATGGTAGAAATGAATTAAGCGCCCCCTTCAATTCCCAATCCCTCATTTTAGTTCGAAGTCGAACCAAAGCCAATCGATTCGCGCGCGCAAAGGGGGAGGAAGAAATCGAAGTCGGAATCGACTTCGAGATCGAGAAAGAGGTGGCGGCGGCTTAGGGCTGGGGCCGTAATATCTAGGGTTTCGATGCGGTATGTTCGAATCAAAGCGGAGCAAGCGACAGGCGATCGCGTGCCGCATTGTCTCGCACGCAAGGTGGATCGTGTGATACCGATCTGGATGTCATAAATGTTGGGCAATGTCGAGATCTATAATGCCAAGAGGAGCGAGATCGAAGTTTAGGGGACGACTGCCAATCGTGGGTGAAACTAGGGGCGACGATCTGATGTGGCAGGGAGAGTTGATTGCGCGGGTTTCACGATCTGGAAATGGTGGCGAGTTGCCGGCAAAAGGAAGTGCCAATAGGCTAGCGTGGTGAAGGTTGTTATTTTAAATAAATTTACATATTAATTTTTGTATATACAGTTAAAACCGAGAAATTTTTACGGTAAAGGTAAATTTCAAATTTTTACCTGCTGTCTTTAAAGAAAAAAATTATGTTTTAAATTTGTGTATATGTATATATAAGTAGTTTCAAAGAAAAATAAATTTACACATTTTAGACTTACCAGTTCATATTTAAGGTGGTTTATTTGTTTAACTTATTTTAGTTATCAAATTATTTATAAAAGGGAAAGTTTTGGTTTAAATTAAATAATTAGATTAAATAAAATTATTTAAAGGAAATTTATTTTGGTTACTAAGAATTATTAATAGAAATTTGTTTAATTAAATTTTAGTCTAAATTAAATTTATAAATGGAAATAGGTTGCTCGATAATTTCAAATATTAATGAATTGTATAAATTATTCATACAAGGTCAAAATTTGAAAGAAAACAAGTCGGAACGGAAAATGGATTGCATGCAAAGCAAAGGTGAGATCTTCTCACTCAATCAAATATTGTTCTCATTTAAATTTTAAATAGTTATATTTAAAATTGATTAACTGTGTGCTTGGATGATTGATTTATAATAATTTATTTACTGAATGATATTATATATATAGTAGTATATAGTATATTGGAGTGATTGATTTCCCGCATTATATAGTGGATGAGACCCTTTGTGCTGCATAATAGCGGATGATATTATATAAATCCCATATATCGCGATATTCCACCTCAAAGTGGAATTGGTATTTAATTGTTGTGTTAACATCTATGGATGCAGGGAAAACGGATTGGAGGGATCCAACTGGATTCCTCAAATATTTGAATTAGTTTCAATATTGTGTTTTGATTTTTTGTAATATGTGTGTGACTATTTGTGATTGAAACTGTTGAAGGCTATAATTTAGCCGAATATATTTTTGATATCGTAGGATATCAGAAATAAATAAAATTGGATCTTTGAAATTTAGCAGAAAATTTATAGTAAATTAATCTTAGAAAATTGAATAAATTCAAATGGAGGAATTTGTTTCAAAAGATAATAAATTTGGTGTTGAAATAAATTTAGAAGTCAATTTTGGAAATTGGTTTGGCATTTGAAAAATAAATTAGGAAATCAATTTAGAATTTAATTCGGTGCTGAAAATGAATATTTGGAAATCGATTTGAAAATCATATATCAATGGATATTTAGAAGTTTAAATTCACAATGGGAAATTTGTTTTAAAAATAAACATTTGGTTATTTTTAAAAGTGTGAAAGAAATTTACGGATTCAAAATGTAAATTTAAAATAAATCAAGAAAGATTTAATTGATTTGAATGAACCATTTTGAAATGGAATATGTATTTTCCCTGGAAAGCTGAGTACGATTTCGAAGTAGCCTATAAATATAAACTGAAAATTTTTAAGGATGGTTTTAGAAAGGATACTTTGGACAAATTATTTTCTTAACTGGTTTCAAATCTTTAAAGTATGGATTTATTTAATTACTTATAGAAGGGATTATTTTAAAGATTAAAATTGATATTTTTTTAGGAAACGATTATTTAAATAGTTATACCTTATATACTAATTTTATTTTAAAATTAGTTGGGACTTAAAATCTTATATATGATAATTAGTATAATGTTTTCATAACCAATATTTTAAGTAAGTATTTAAGATGGTTTTATTTTAAATGTTCCAAGAATATTTTGACTGACTGATTTGAATTATTTTAACTCGGCAGATTTCCAGTGCAATGAATAAATATTTGGAAATATATTCCGCGTAAGGGAAATGATTTGAATTTTTTTTTCAGAGGATTGAAATGTGGAAATTGATTTGAAATTTGTTTTCAAATGGTTGAAGTATTAAAAATATATATCTTGCGAAGATATTTTGAAAATAATAATTGGGAAAATTATTTAAATCTTGGTGATTGTTGTGAATATTTATTGATAGTTAAATAACCGACTATCAATATCGGCCTTTAAATGGCATTAGAATTTCGATGCGACCGGGAGTCGAATTCCAAATGGATATTCGAAATCCGCATCGAACCTTTGTGATTGTGATGGATCTTTTGTTTAAGAAGATCAACGTGGGAATTGTTGTGATTTGTTTGAAATCTGAATGAACGCTTATTTTTAAAAATAAGCGCTCATTATTCGGATTAGACGGGAGAGGACCTAGTGCCATAAAACCCATTCTGAATAATGATATGACAAATTGGGATTGCATTTGAAGATGATGTTGAAGACAGGGTATTTTCGAAAGCGAAAGGATTACCCGTCGAATGTCTCTGCACTGGGTTGCTCCGGTATAGAGATTTTTATCACCCTTTGTGATGGGGATTCCGGACGTGATTAGTGAATATCCAGATTGCAAGGGCTTCTTTGAAGTGCCTTCGGTTCCTTCGACCGGAACCGACTTGTATGGATGTGTGTCTGACATTACACTTTGAGATATAAAGCTGATTTCTAGCAAATACATTTCTGTTGGTGGCGGAGAATTTATGCTCTAGGCTTAACACCCTTCTCTGAGACATACAAGCTCAGAGGTTATGTAGTTGATGGTTATTAGTGATATATTCCCAAAACTGGTAATGTGGCATACGAAGTGCTGTTGATCAGAGCATGACTCTGTGAAAAGTGTAGCTTTGTGGACGAGACTGCATCGGACCTCACATCCCGGAAATGGTCGAAACAGGAAAGATGCGGCAAGGTTATGAGGGTCGCGCCCTTTAGGGTATGTCATTTCCTTCGGGAAAAAGGTGGTATCATGGTATGGAGCCCAGATACTTAACCTATGTGGTTGCTGCAATCTCATTTGCTGTGTGGTTGTTGCTTTATGGTTGAGGATCCTCGGATACAGGTTACAAACGACCGGGGGATGGCAATACTCGAGCAGTAGTTACCTAGTTACAGAAGTAACCCGGCCTTGTGTTGGTAGTGATCCGGGTAGGTTCTCGGGACGTCCCTCCAGAGGCGTACCCATGTGGCAGTAGGAAGTTCCTTAGCCTGACCATTTGTTGGAAATCCAAAGAAACAATACGCGTCCTTTACGGTTTTAGTTGCATAACCTGCCATGGAATGTGGAGGTAACCTACTATTGAACATGGTAGTTATAGTAAGCATATAATGATGGTTGTATGCTGGCTAAAATTAATATTATACTTTCAAAATGTTTTCTGCACTATACACTAATGATAATATTAAAAAGATTTTGCGTATTAAGCATGTTTGACTATCATAAGGAGAAATCTCCTCCAATTCTGTGTTTGCTTTGTGTTTGGCGGGAGGCCTTATGGTAGTTTCATTTCCCAAAAAGCATAGAGGATTTCTTTTTATTTTCTTCGTGAAAATAACTATTTTTGTAACGACCCGAAAATTCCAAATAGTTAGGAAAAAGAAGAAAGAGATAGAAGAAGAAAAAAAAGAAAAAACAAAACACAAAAAACACCAACATCTCACATTCGTAGAGGATCAAAATATAATATCAAATAATGACTATTTACAAAAGAATACTACATCTATCGATTACATCTTTAATACATCAGAGATACACAAATATACAAACACTAGATATACACAATCATCAAGTCTCAGATATGCAACAATATAATACAGCGGAAACACTCCATACGTTCTTGCCGTCCAGCTCGCCTCCTGAGCTCCAGAACGTCCTTACCTGAAAATCTGTAATACTCGGTCTGACCCGAGCATTACATCAAAGTAACACTCGGGTCAGGCTTGAAACCAGCGTAAGTAAACCCAACTAACATGGAATACCATAGTAAACAACTTATATAAACCCGGGGTAAGTTATATCAATTTAACAAATTCACAATTTGCTATAGACAACACTTATTTCACCCATCAATTTCTAAGTATCAAACTTAGATAAAATAATACAATTCACTTAAATCATTTCATTCCAGCCTATTGATTCCACATATAAATTTATAAAAATTCGAAGTGGTTATGGGTATTTCCAAATACCCGGCCCCGATCTCTTCGAGTCTCATTCAAAGCATCCAATACCATTCAATCATCCAAAAGCAACTTGATCACTTCCAAATTTATTTATTTAATATAATTGAATTGAATTTCTAACCTCAATCACTTAGATTCCTTCACTTAGCATTAATAAATTTCAAATCAATTAATTAATCACCTCTTAATTATCCATCTAAATTAATCTCCCTGGATAATTATCCTTCAATTTCATCCAAGTAATTATCTTTAATTAATTACACAAATTAATTATTAGTAACCAAAAACAGTAATTAATCTTTAATTACTTCACAAATTAATTAACTATAATTAATTACATTAATTCTTAATTACTTATATAAATAAATTTCTCATAAACCACTTAGTATTGATTAATTAATCAATCTTTAATTATGTCATTGATTATATAAATTAATGATTTCCCATTTACATTTCAATTATCATAATCTAATTTAATTACATTAAATAATTAATCATTAATTAAACCACAAATATTAATCACTCTTTATTTATCTCATCATGTAATTATCTACCCTTTTATTTACTTCATTAAATAAATTAATTACTCCTTAATTAATTATCTTAATTAATCTCTTGATTAATTACACAAAGTAATTATATTTTATTAATTACATTAAGTAATTACTTATCAAACCACCCAGTGATCTTTCTAAATTAATTAAACTTAATTAATTAACCCAAATAATTAATTAATTGAATTAATTAATTATCCATTTAATTACCCTACCAATTTAATAAATCACAAATCATTAAGCCCTTATTGACTTTAAAATGAAATCATTTTCTTATTTATGATTTAAGTTTAAAACAATTTCAAACCCAAATAATTCGAGTCAAGCAACAATTAACTTGAGAACCAACCAAAACCAAAGTCACTAGATCATCAGTGCACATCAAATTAATTCAATCATTCAACCAATTATTTAAATTTAACCATTTAGATTTAAATAAACATCAAAAGGAGTGAGATTAACTCACCTTTGATTTTGTTTTGCAATCCACTTCAATATAGCTTTGGTTTTCTCGATTTGACCTTGAATAAACGATTTATATGATTCTTACTAATATTTGAAATGACCTAAAATAATTTACCACTAAATAAATTCAGTCAACTAATTTGTTCGATTTAAAATTGATTTTAAATTTTAAAGTGCTTTAACCAACTAAATTTCCTTTTGAAACCTCCTACCTTTACAAGAATCATTCATATATATTTTCCAAACCGAGACATTTTTTTTAACTGCATACTTTTACTCAATTAACCTGTTAAATTGAAATTTAACATACCAAAAGGTATAAGCTATCTCACCTAAATCGCCGTAGAAGCCACCTCAGCTGCTCGAACTTCGAAGAGCTTCCCCTTGCCACTGCCCAGACCCTCACACGCACGATCGAACGACCGACCTCACTATTCTAGCCACGAACAATGCCTCTGCCTCGAAACCCATCATCGCCGACTACAACCATCGACAAACCACCCCCAAAATGATCGCGCCTCACTCCTCGGCTTCGTCACTATCGCAGCACTGCAGGCCACCATGTGAGACTCCACCCTTTATCCTTTCAGCCTTGCCACAAACGCGTGTGCATCTTCACCTTGGACCCATAGTGAGCGCCGCTTCCCCTCATCGCACACCACAGATCGAACGCGCCTGCTCACCAAATCCAAGCATCGCCGACCTCCAATTTATTGAACGTGAGACGTCGAACTCGAAGGGAGAGCTACCCCACTTTTCGATTTTGATCTAAATCCTTCTCAGGGGAAAAAGAATTGGGAATGAGATCTGTTTTGTTTTGTGTAGAGGGATAGGCGATTCGAATTTAGGACGATAAAGGGATAAATAGTCTCGAATTAAACTAGATGAAGAAGGGAAAGAAGACGGTATGTGATATAAACGTGAAGTGTCGCGTATTTCAGAAGGTTAGCTACAGTGATTTCGAAAGGGGTGAAAAATTGTTGACGTGAAATTTATTTGATTGGTTAAACAAGGTATTAATTTTATTTAAATTTAAATTTAAATCGACGCGAATTATGCAACTCAAAATCTCGACCTCCTATTGTGGCGTGCCGTTGGGCGTTTATAATGTTATACCCCTATTCCGAACACAAAGGAAAAGGTTTCGAGTCCTAATTCGATCGTACGGAGAAGATAACTTTTTGGATCGAGTTATTATATTAAACTTTCGATATAGATTTTAACGCGTTTATCTATCATGTGCTCACATAACAACTCCGAATGCTATGAAAACTGAATATGCTACGAAAATTGAAATCTGACAATAATACAATATTACGGATCCAATGGAGCTGGTTTCGTCGAATTACGAGACTATGCCTCGGAAGGCTATTTTTAAATATCGATTTAAACGATATAAATTCAAACTGAACAAAACACTTCCAAATTCAATTTTAACACCTTTACTATTTTCAGTATTATCAATATAAATTTTACAAGCCTTCAAATTATTTTTAACAGGCTTAAAACTGAAGATTCAATAATTTATCCAATTTCAGCTTATTAAATCCAATAACTTAATTGCTAAATAATAGTAGTATTTGAATTCAAGTTGAAAATTAACTTTTAAATATTTAAAATCAATTAAATATTCTGATTTCAAATGAAAATTCCAAGTCGTCACATTCCTTCCCCCTTAAAAGAATTTCGTCCCTGAAATTACTAGTTAGGAAGAATGGTCCAATACCTGTTTACTTTTCCCCCAAAACCAACAGTTCAACATCCTACCAACTATCTTTTATAAAAGACCCCTTATCATTCTTACTAACTTCCCAAACTCTTCCACATTTTTCGAACAACACCCATTTGCTCAATCATTCAAATTTCAATTTAAAATCAAATTTTGAATTATCAAAATTTTCTCAAAAATTTTCTAACTCTCTAAATTTCCGAAATTTTTTGCCAGCGTCTCATTTGCGCGGCTAGCTCGGTACAACTACAAAATGCCTCTACGGGCCCCAAATTTCAAAAGAAAACAAAAGGCCAAGTGGCTAGATCAAAAACCCAATCAAATTCCATACAGATATTTAAATACATACCCTTTTGTCGAGCAATTTAAATTATCTTCTTAAATCAAAACCAATTTTCCTTTCCCTTTATAATACCTGTATATCCTACAAAGCAATAATATCTAGCTTTTAAAATCATTTTATACCTTTCCTTACAGAAGTTTTTATATCTACTTCTATTCAAATTAGTTTTCCCATTTCCATATGAATTCAATTTATCATCAATGCTGAATATTGAATTTAATCTTCCATTTATAACTGATTCATATTATTATTTTAAATTAGTTTCATCCACTAATTTGTTTCAATTTCCAATTTGAAACCGTTTTGTCGCTAACAACAAATTTTCCAAAAAAATTTCTAACCCCCAAAATTTTCAGAAAATTTTGGCAGAGTCCCCTTTGTACGGAGGAGCTTTTGCAATTTGACAAGAGATATAAATATATATACATCGACCCACCCAGTCGGAAAAGCAAAACAGTTCATATTTCCTATTTTTATTGCGTAGGCGTACCTTTATTTAGCATTTTAAGCAAGCGGCTTATTATTTTAGCAATGAGCGCAACCAAATCCAGCCAAACGGCCTTCAGGTACCTATACTTACTCAATTTAAATATGTAAGTGCCATATATAGAAAATTTATTAGCATTTCACTTACTTTCAATAGCTAAACACATGCATTTCATAAGCAACAAGCACCAAACGCTTTCCATAAGCGATTTATATGATTTAAAGCTAATTCAATTGCTTCCAACCAATTCATATGACATTTCATTCAATTCTAATGGTTTACAACTCAATTTCTTACATTCAACTTATTTTTAATCCAAAAAAGCTTATATTCAATTCAATTGATCCTAAAATCAATTTACTTAATCTCTATCAACTTATAGAATTTTAATTACTTTTGTTTACGTCAAACGACAACTATTTTTATGTAAATTCGGCGATATTTGCTTAATAGAGTATCCATTTTAGTTTATAACTACTTTAAATTAATTTCAACTCATTCTGTATTTAATTCCATTTCATTTCTAATTATTCACCAACCATACACTTGCATTTCATTTCATTTCATTTCCACATTGATTTCATTTTAAAACTATTTCATTGAGCTTGACAACATTCGATGCTTATATTACTATCATTTGTTTTTCCAATTAAGTTTAACCCAAACTTTTACCTAATGGTCTTCCATTCTTACTCGAAACCAAGCCTTTATTGGCTTAAGTAATTTTACTTTAAACTAATATGCCTCGTAACTCAAGTTCATTCTGATATTCCAATTCTAATTACAACTTTGATTTAGTTTTTATTCAATCAGACTTCATCCATTTATTATTTAATTCAATTAACCCATTTATTCACCCCATTTTATAATTTTAATTCACTTACTTAATTCATTTTCGAATTTATTTTATTAATACAAACCGATTCTCAATTTATTTCTAATTACCTGGGTTTTGTTTGCAACTCAAACCATGTATATTGTAATTCAATTCCATTTTATTTTAACAACATCTCTGCTTATTTTAATTTCTCATCAAATCCAAGTCGAATTCTAATTATAATTCGAGTTCATTTCCAAACTCTATTATTAACTTACAATCCATTTATTTAACTAAGTTAAATTTTATTAACATACTTTATCAAATAATTATTTAGCTAATTAGCTTACTTCCAACTTTTAAATCAATATTCGATTTTATTAGAAAAAATCACTTTATTAAATTTTTCTGAGTTTAATTTTTTTTTCATAATTCCAGTTTGGATTTTCTTTCATTTTTTCAAAATTCCAACACTTTTATTTTAAAATTTTAGAAATATTTTTAAATTCACATCATACTACAAAATAGCTCTTTATAAAAATACTTCCTATAACTCGATGTCTCAACCAGTCCATCCTTGTTCTTACAGAAATTCAGTCATACGTTGATCAGGCGTAGGACTGAAAATCTATAAGTACTTAGCAGACCAATTTTCAACATCCAATGAAAATACTTGGGAAAATAATTTTATTGAAAATATAAAAAACAATTTTTGAAAATAGAGGAAATATCTTGGTGAGAATGCTCTGGAAATCATCACCCCTATCCATGGTTGCAGTTACATTCCAGGATTACGTTGCCATCGCAGCAAAAGTCCATGTAACTGTAGGCATCAGCGCCCTCGATTTTCGCTGTCAAAATGAAACTTCTCCACTCCTACATAGGTCATAGTCTACCGATGTAAAATCAAACGTAGACCGTTGGCTCTCAGCAGCACACACGACTTTCACTATGTTACCACAGGTCGCAGTCTACCAATATAAAATCAAACGTAGACCGTTGGCTCTCAGCAGCACACATGACTTTCTCTATGGTCTGCAGTAGATCGCAGTGACATTGGATTACACTGTCGTCACAGTATAACCCAAATGCCTCTATAGGCATCAGCGCCCCTCGACTTTCGCCACACACTACTCATAATCCTCATGAACTAGTTTTTTCCAGACTTCTCACAGGATCAACTTTAGAACTCCCCTTAGGGTTCAAGGCAGCACCACCCGGTGGCACTCCTGAGAAGTTCATTTCAAGGGAGCGCCTTTTTCCCCAGAGCCATTATCAAAACACTTTATACTATATACATATAGTATCTTCCAAATCATACACCTAGTATGAATTTCATATAAATCTCCTTTTCTCAAAATCGATTATCCAAAAATCGATAATTCTCAAACTAGGCTTTCCAAATTCCAATATTGATTTTATCTGAAAATCAAAGCCTTTCCAAATCAAAAGGTTCCCAAAACCTTTTTCCAAAAACCCCATAAGATCCTTTGTGTGTGTATATATAGATATATATAATTTTTAAAACTTTAGATCATTTCAAACTTGTGTAAAATTCTTTTGTACTTCAAACACTTTCAAAATCCTTTCCTTCCGGCAATAGATTCAATAAGGAGAGATTTATCTTATATAACAAAGATATATAACTTTGTTTATTCAAAATCAAATATTCAAATTTGATTACTCTTTTCAGTATCAATTTCATTCAAATCTGCACGATGTACACATATGATCCATATGCTATACCAATCTGATCGCTCACTCGACCACACAGTTTCACTTCCGAACTAGTATCGTCCACCCGACTTTCTACTGCGGACTCAGATCTGGTTTCTTGATTAGAAACCATCATTCTCCTTGCATAGCTATAACTATGATAGAGAATATCTAGAATCAATCAATAATCCATATCCAGGTTCACCGTCGAAAATCGAGTGAAAAGAATCCCAACTCGGATCGATATATTACCTCGAAATTCTGTGCTCGAATCTGGATCAAATCACTATGCGAATGGAATGATATACGTACATCCTACATATTTAACTTCATTGATTATTAGCCAAATCAATTTCCTTTCTATTCACATTCGCTTAAATTTTCATTCACTTATTTACAATTGCCTCAATTCCATTGGATTATCACTTAAATTCTTATCTCAATTGGGTATTTAATCAATAACGGTTTGAACCCCGACCGGTTTATATTTAGAAAATAGATTGAAAATTTTAAAAATAGATAAGTAGTTGAAAAATAATTATTAGTTTGCAAAATAGCTGTAAAATAGTTAACTAATTGTAAAATAGTTGGAAAATGGTTAAATAGTTTCAGAAATTGTAGATAATTGTAAAATAGTTGTAAAATAGTAATTATTTTGTAAAATAGTTGACAAATAGTAATTAGTTTATAAAACAGTTGAAAAATGGTTAATAGTTCCAAAAAAATTGTAAAACAAATATAAAATAATTTGGCTTTAAAAGAAAGCTTGTACAAATTAAAAGCATGAAAAAAAATAAGTTTATATTGAAACAATTTATATTGAAAATAGTCCAGATTCAAAACTGTTCACTTTGCCATCAATTCAATTTAAATTTCCACTTCCATTTAAATTGACTCAATTCCAATTTGAATAACTTCAATTTCCATTGAAATTGATTTAACCCCAATTCAAGTTGAATCAATCCTGATTTCTTTCCCAATTTAAATCAAATTCCATTTGATTTTAAACCTGTTCAACTTTAATTATAATTTCAAATTATTCCAATCAATTTGGACTAATATCAATTGAACCCACTTCAATTTCAAATCATTTCAATTTAATCCAATCCAAATTTCCCATTTAATTTTTAAACTTATACATCTTCAATCTTAAATCCAATTAATTCAGATCAGATTTAATTCAAATGAATTCAATTAAAATTTCAAATTTAAACCATCTCGAATTATATAAATTCGAGTTAAAATTTTAAATATTGATTTGATCCTTTAAATCAAATAAACTTATCTCTCTAAACCATTTAATTCTGAATCCATTTCAACTTATCTTTATTTAATTTTAATTTGGTTGTATTTCTATTACCACTTAATTTAATTCCAATTCAAGATTTCAATTTGGTTGTATTATATTACTTCTTAGTTTAATTCCAATAATTTAACAACCATTCACCTTAATATTTATTAGAAGAAAATATTGCTTTATATATCAAAATATATTTTTATATAAAATCATTTGAAATTTTTATATAATAAAATAACAAGTACGCTCTCATATATATGTGTATACTCAACTCATTCTGGAGTACTACGGACTCTATTTAAGGAGTAATCCCCACCAGAGCCAAGGTTCTTGCTTAACCTTTCAGCTCTGATACCAACTATAACGACCCGAAATTTTTGATCCCGAAAATTCCAGATAGTTAGGAAAAAGTAGGAAGAGATAGAAGAAGAAGAAAAAGAAAAAACAGAAAACAACAACCTCTCACATTCGCAACGGATCAAAATATAATATCAAATAATAACAGTTTACAAAAGAATACTATATCTATCGATTACATCTTTAATACATCAGAGTTACACAAATATACATACACTACATATACACAATCATCAAGTCTCGGATATGCAACAATATAATACGGCGGATACACTCCATACGTTCTTGCCATCCAGCTCGCCTTCTGAGCTCCAAAACGTCCTTACCTGAAAATATGTAATACTCGGTCTGACCAGAGCATTACGTCAAAGTAACACTCGGGTCAGGCTGAAAACCAATGTGAGTAAATCCAACTAACATGGAATACCAAAGCAAACAACTTATATAAACTCGGGGTAACTTATATCAATTTAACAAATTCACAATTTGCTATAGACAACACTTATTTCACACATCAATTTCTAAGTACCAAACTTAGATAAATTAATCCAATTCACTTAAATCATTTCATTTCAGCCTATTGATTCCACCTATCAATTTATAAAAATTCAAAGTAGTTACGGGTATTTCCTAATACCCGACCCCGATCTCTTCGAGTGTCATTCAAGACATCAAATACCATTCAATCATCCATAAGCAACTTGATCACTTCCAAATTTATTTAATTAATTTAATTAAATTGAATTGAATTTCTAACCTCAATCACTTAGATTCCTTCACTTAGCATTAATAAATTTCAAATCAATTAATTAATCATCTCTTAATTATCCATCTAAATTAATCTCCCTGGATTAATTATCCTTCAATTTCATCCAAGTAATTATCCTTAATTAATTACACAAATTAATTATTCGTAACCAAAAACAATAATTAATCTTTAATTACTTCACAAATTAATTAACTATAATTAATTACATTAATCCTTAATTACTTATATAAATAAATTTCTCATAAATCACTTAGTATTGATTAATTAATCAATCGTTAATTACGTCATTGATTATATAAATTAATGATTTCCCATTTCCATTTCAATTTATCCTAATCTAATTTAATTACATTAAATAATTAATCATTAATTAAACAACAAATATTAATCACTCTTGATTTATCTCATCCTGTAATTATCTACCCTTTTATTTACTTCATTAAATAAATAAATTACTCCTTAATTAATTATCTTAATTAATCTCTTGATTAATTACACAAAGTAATTATATTTTATTAATTACATTAAGTAATTACTTATCAAACCACCCGGTGATCATTCTAAATTAATTAAACTTAATTAATTAACCCAAATCATTAATTAACTGAATTAATTAATTATCCATTTAATTACCCTACCAATTTAATAAATCACAAATCATTTAGCCCTTATTAACTTTTAAATGAAAACATTTTCTTATTTATGATTTAAGTTTAAAACAATTTAAAACCCAAATACTTCGAGTCAAGCAACAACTAACTCGACAACCAACCAAAACCAAAGTCACCAGATCATCAGTACACATCAAATCAATTCAATCATTCAACCAATTATTTAAATTTAACCATTTAAATTTAAATAAACATCCAAAGGAGTGAGATTAACTCACCTTTGATTTTGTTTTGCAATCCACTTCAATATAGCTTTGGTTTTCCTTATTTGACCTTGAATAAACGATTTATATGATTCTTATTAATATTTGAAATGACCTAGAATAATTTACCACCAAATAAATTCAATCAACTAATTTGTTCGATTTAAAGTTGATTTTAAATTTTAAAGTGTTTTAACCAACTAAATTTCCTTTTGAAACCTCCTACCTTTACAAGAATCATTCATACATATTTTCCAAACCGAGACATTTTTTTATTTTTATTTTTAACTGCATACTTTTACCCAATTAACCTGCTAAATTGAAATTTAACATACCAAAAAGTGTAAGCTGTCTCACCTAAATCGCCGTAGAAGCCACCTCAGCTGCTCGAACTTCGAAGAGCTTCCCCTTGCCACTACCCAGACCCTCACACGCACGATCGAACGATCGACCTCACCACCCTAGCTATGAACAATGCCTCTGCCTCGAAACCCATCATCACCGACTACAACAATCGACAATCCACCCCTAAAATGATCGCGCCTCACTCCTCGGCTTTGTCATTATCGCGCACCGCACGCCACCATGTGAGACTCCACCCTTCAACCTTTCAGCCTTGCCACAAATTCATGCGCATCTCCACCTTGGACCCATGGTGAGCCCCGCTTCCCCTCATCGCACACCACAGACCGAACGCACCAGCTCACCAAATCCAAGCATCGCCGACCTCCAATTTATCGAACGCGAGACATCGAACTCGAAAGGAGAGCTGCCCCACTTTTCAATTTCTGTAACGACCCAGAATTTTTATTAATTAAAATTTGAATATTTAATTAATTTTAAATGTTAATGAGTGAATTTACAAGTCAAATAAATTTTATTTCAAATAATTGGATTTAATTGGATAATTAAATCGATAATTTAATATGTGAAAATACATAAATAATTGAAATTTGGATTACATATGATTGAAAAATGATTTGTAAAATTTTATTTTATCATATTGAAGTTAGAACGATGTTTTAGAACTTTTAAAATCGAATTAAACGTTTATTTGTGAAAATTGAATATTTTAATATTTAATCGACTAGTGAAATTAGCCATTTTTCGAACAGTCTCAGAATTGGACGAAACTAGTTTCATTGGATCCGTAATAGTTTGTTATTATCGAATTCCAATTTTCGTAGCAAACGGAGTTGTCGTTTGATCGTGGCAGCTCGAAACGCATCGAATTGTTTTTAATATTAATTTGGCGAGTTAAAATAGCCATTTTTCAAAAAGTCTCGGATTTCGACGAAACTCGTTTTATCGGATCCGTAATGTGATATTATTGTATGGTATCAAATTTCGTGTCAATCGGATTTACCGTTTTTCCGGTGCAAGTTAAAACGCCTAGAAATCCGTTTAAATCGGTTTAATTTTAATTGAACGTTTATTGCCATATCTCGCACAGATGTCCGAATTAGCTTCCGAAACCTATTCCATTGTGTCTGGAACGCGGGGTAAACCCTAGAAACGCTGGTCGCCGCGCGTAAATCGGAGTTTGGAAATTCCAAAATGAATAGTGTTTCGTTCGATTTTCTATAAATAGACCATCCTCTTCACAAAAATAAAAAAAAGAAATTAGGGTTTTGAAAACCCTAGCCGCCAGTAGCTTATACCAATGGCTAAAAATTTACAGTTTTCTTCTTCAATTATCTTCCAATTCACACTTCAATTCAAGAAATCTCCAAAGACAAAGTTGTAGAGCTACGTGAGATCTTCGATCTCAACGGTTATGATCGAAAACAAAGCCACGGATTGACGGCAAATTGAGGTAGAAGGGCCGAAGTTGCGCACGCATTTCGAGGCTATAGGGGGAGCCGAGCTTGGCCGCGCTTGGCCGGTGGTGGCTCTGGGGGAGGCGCGCGACATGAGGGACCTGATCGAATTTTAGTCGACTGTTGGTGGCGCGAAGTGAAACCCTAGTTCGTGACTATATGGGTTCATGCGCGTATGGTTCCTGGGTGCATGAAACTAAAGAGAGGAAGAAACATACGTGCGGCGCGGATAGCTTGGGGGGTGAGATCTACGGCCTGGATTTAGTTTGGTTTAAAAAAAAATTAAATTTTGTTGTAAATTTATGAATATAAATTTGTGTAAACATCAAAAATTCATATATTTTTCATACGAGTCGAAAACGCGCGAAACCAGTTGCATTGGAATCGTATGGACGAGCACTACGCTAAGGAATTAGATTGGAGTCATTTGGAGTTAGTGAGAATTTCGGGTAAAATTAAACGTCCGTTTAATTTTATTCGAAATAAATCGCTAAAATGAAATTGAAATCAAGGTGAGAACTTCCCACTCAATCGAATCAGTTTCGATTTAAAATTTAAATAGTTATATTTAAAATTCTTGAATGTATGTTTGAATGATGATTGTTATCTTTTGATTGTTAAAATAGACATTATGCGCCGTTAGTAAGCGGATGTTATTTATTAAAAACATATACCGCGAATATTTCATAAACAGTGAAATTGGTATTATATATAATAACAATATATATATTGGCGTATGTATATATTGCAGTTATTGATTTCCCCATTGTATAGCGGATGAGACCCTATTGCGCCGCCTATTAAGCGGATAATATTTTAAATCCCATATACCGCGATAATTTCGTACTGGAACGGAATTGGTATTGTGCTAATGTTTGTGGATGCAGGAAAACAGGTTGGAGGGATCCAACTGGATTCCTCAACAGTTTTTATTTGATTTCAGATATTTTGATATTTGATGGATTATCATATCGATATATGATATCGTTGTTGTCATGATTGACTATATGGTGTGTAGCATCATTGGGCCAAATTTTGAAATTTTAAATTGATTTTTAAAGTGATTTTTTTTGAAAGTATATGTTATAAAATATTCTTGGAATTGATCCATTTTAAATAAATAAATGTTATAATTTTAATGTTATAAAAATTTTGATTTTTGAGAAATACGGTTAAAAGTTGATTTTTGAAAATATGGGATTAATGATTTTATAAAATAGTTTAAAATGGGATTTCTGAATTTATTATAAAAAGTTTAATATAGGGTTTATAAAATTTGATTATTTTATAAATCAAAGAAAATGGTGAAATTATAAAGGAGTTCAAAAGATGTTTTAAAAGAAATATATAAATTGATTTATATAAAAGATTTATAAAATGGACATTCGTGAATTTAAGATATTGGGATTATAAAATGAGTTTTATAAGTGTTAGAATGAATTGTGAATGAATTTCATAAAGGAATGAAATTCATAGGATTATAAACGGTGAAGTTATAAATGGAATTTTATAAGCAGTAGGTTTATAAAATTTGTGAAGTTATTAAAAAGATAGATTTGGGTAAATAAATGAATCTTATAAGTTGTAAGATTTATAAATTTGGGAAGTTTAAAAGAACGTTTTTTTATAAACAAATAAATTGTTAGTGTTTAACTTATAATATGAACCTTTAGTATAAAATGGAGTTATGAATTGAGATAGGTTAATAAAGGAATTTATAAAAGGAGTTGATATAAAATAAATATAAATAGAATTTATAAACGTTGTTGTATAAATTCGCAAACGACTTATTTTGATAAATAAATTGTTGTAACTTATTTATGGAGTTATATTCACATTTTTGACAGTGAATAATCCTTTAAAATAAATTGAATAGAAATGATGAAATTGGTTAACGAAGTATATTCACGATTTTGAATAGTGAATAATATGTTAAAGAAAATGTTTTGGATGTTTGTTTTAAATTGAATTAAAACGATCTAACGATGTTTTTGAATATGTTGAGATTCAAAACCATAGATTTCAACATTCAGTGTTGAAATAGACGTTTTCGAGAAATAGAAGGAAATGGTGGACTATAACACTATTGTTATAGTAAATGATTTCTGAAAGGAAATGTTTTGTTTAGTATTGGGATTTATATATCTATTTTAATTTCGAATCCCTATACTAGTGATTTTGGGTTGTCGTAACGATGTTTTACGCAACATTCGTTTTGGCCCAAATAAATATGTTTGAGAGAATGATTTCCTTAAAGAATGAAATATATACTTAATTTTGATTTAAGTATATTGAATATTTTCCAAGTGTAGAAAATAAAAAGATTTGTGAATTACTTATTAAATAAGTATGGAAATGTTTTTCCAATGTGAAATGAAATGTTTTGAGAATTTATCTTTTTGAAGATAAATTGAAAATGAATAATTGAAATCGTTTATTCATAAATATTTTGAAATATAAATTCACTATGGAATTTATAAAAGAAAAGGGGAATTTGTTTAAAAATAAATATTGATTTATTTTTGAAGTGTGAAAACTATATATCGAGTAAAGATATTTTTGGGAAATAATAATTTGGAAAATTATTTGGAATCTGGTGATGTGTGCATATCCATTGATAGTTCAATAACCGACTATAAATATTTACCTTTGAATAGGTATTTGTTGTGATTTGCTTGAATTTCAATGCCACACTTATTTTTAAATTATTGCGCTCGTTATTCGGATTACTCATTCCGAATAGTGATACGACGTAATGGATAACATTGATGACCAGTGTTGAAGACCGGATATTTTTGAAAACGGAAGGATTACCATCGAATGTTTCTGCACCGAATGGCCCCGGTATAGAAATTCCATATGTGATGGGAAGTCCGGTCGTGATTAGTGAATATCCGGATTGCAAGGACTTCTTTGTAAGTGCCTTCGGTTCTGTTCAATCCCGGAACAGACTTGTATGGATTGTATGTCTGACATTACAATTGAGTTATAAAGCTGATTTCTTTCAAATATATTTCTGTTGGTGGCGGAGAATTTATTCTTTTAGCTTAACACCCTTCTCTGAGACGTACGAGCTCAGAGGTTATGTAGTTGAAGGTTATCAACGATATATTCCCAATTTGGTAATGTGACATGCTGAGTGTTGCTGTGAAATGATCATTGTGTTAATCATTTGTGATAGGATCATTTGTTTGATCGTTTATCTTGGTGATCATTTCTATGATCATTTGTTGACCCAAAGCACGGCTTTTGTATAAAGCGTGGCTTTGTGGACGAGACTTCGTCGAGCCTCACACCCCGGAAATGGTCAAAACAGGAAAGATGCGGCAAGGTTATTAGGGGTAGCTCCCCTTAGGGTATGTGCGTTTCCTTCTGGAAAAGGGTGGTATCATGGTATGGAGCCCAGATACTTACTCATGTTGAAACACTTTATTTATGATTGTGTGATGTTGGTGACGAGCGCTCGGTTAAAGGTCCCAAAGGACCGGGGGATGGCATACTCGTGTCAGTAGTTACCCAGTTAGGGGTAACCCGGCCTTGTGTTGGCAGAGATCCGGTTTGGTTCTCGGGGGCGTCCTTCCAGAGGCGTTCTCATGTGGCAATGGGAAGTTCCTTGGCCTGACCATTTATTGGAAATCCAAAGAAACAATACGATCCTTGTACGGTATTAGTTGTATAACCTGCTATGGAATGTGGCGGTAACCTGCTATTGAACATAGTAGCTATAGTAGGCATACGATAATGGTCGTATGTTGGCTAAGATTTATATTCTACTTTCGAAATTGTTTTAAACACTATGCACTTGTAATAATATCAAATGTTTCTTTTTAATGCGTATCAATCATCTTTGACTATCATAAGGAGAAATCTCCTCCGATTCTGTGTTTGCATGTGTGTGTGTGCGGGAGGCCTTATGGTAGTCTCATTTTTAAAAGCATTGCGAATTGACTTTAAAAATATTCCTCTATTTTGAGTTTAATGATAAATAAACTGTTTTGAGTTCTCACACCAGTCACATGACTGACTCGGAGTTTATTGTTTTCCTTCCTAAATTCTGGGTGCCCACCAATTTCCACACGGGCAGTCAAAAGTTAGGTTTATCAGGATATTCTGGAATTCAGGAGTTGCAGGAGGCAAGCTGGATGGCATGGCGTATTACTAGTATATAGTATTTCTTTTTCCGCTGTTTGTTGTTGTTGTTGTACACTCTGATGATATGATGAAATGTAATGTAATGTAATAACTGATATAGATCTTTGTTTAAAGATTATTCATTTATTTATTATATGTTGTTCCGCTGCGATCGTGAGATTTTGATGTTGTTCTGTTGTTTTTCTGTTCCGTTCTATTTTCTATTTTCTTTTCTCTCTATTTTCTATCTTTTCTCTCTTCTTCTGCCTTTTTCTTTTTCTTAAACATTGAGAATTCGTATTTCTGTTCATCTTGAGTTAATCTACGGAGATTAGTGTATATTCAAGGAGTACGGATTTACGGGTCATCACAGGTGGTATCAGAGCATATGGTTAAGCGACAACCATGGTTCTGTGGGGTATTACTCATTAGAGATAGAGTCGGTAGTACTCTAAATGAGTTTGAGTATAATAATAGCTATGAGAGCGTATTTGTTAGTGAATATAAAATTGTTTTATATTATGATGATTGGTTTGTTGAGTGGTATATAGATTCTGGTTAATACGAGTAATTAACGTTGTTGATAGGGATCTTGTAACAGCCCACAAATTCGTACCCCTTGAGTCAACACTATTCTATCTAAATCAACTCAAGTTGCACAAAAATACGAACCATTTGGGTTAAAGAAGAAGAGGTAGAAGAAGGAAATAGAAAACAACAACAGAATCTAACCATCGCAGCGGATAAAATATAATAGATAATAATGATCTTTACTCAAAATAAAATATATCAGTTTATATATATTACATCATCAGAGTACATCAATCACAACTCAACATCAATAACATACAAATGGATACACAACAACTCAACACAGCGAAAATATATATATATACAAGTACGTGAGTACGTATCGTCATCCAGCTCGTCTCCTGAGCTCCATAGCATCAAAACCTGTAGTCTATAATACTCGATCTGACCCGAGCATCATATAAAACAACACCCGAGTCAGTCTGGAATACCAGCGTGAGAAAATCACACCCAATTGATTATTAAAGTTTCAAAATCCTTTGAAAACAAAAGCATCTCGTAAGACCACGCCACAAATAAACATGTCGGGTTTTTACCTTACGATAGCTAAAACAATTTTTATAGAAATCCTCTGATATTATAGTAGTGTCTATAGAAAGTAAATAGAATCTAGCTGAAATGCTTGCATCTCACGTTTCAGCAATAGTTGGGCACAATCAAAACCGTACGGGCGCGTATGGAAAATGGATTCCAACCAATGGCTAGGCACTGGGGTACCACCTGTCACAGTACCTGGTCTAGATCAGCATACCGAGGAGCCACCCTAACTCCCCTGCAACACAAGACCGGAACCATCCCTTACCGGACAGTCCCAAGCAAGATCACCCCGCGGTTGGGATCAGCAACCGCCCACTAAGCCGAAATAAAGGGACATCTAGACAGGGATGACCTCACCCTCCATTGGGGGTTAACCACGAAGCCTTGCTGCATATCCCCTGATTTTCAGCCATTCCCATTTGATGAGGCTTGAGGCAAAGCGTTACCTTTAAAGAACATATCCCTTTGAATGCCCATCGTCCACCTGACGATGTTTCGCAAGCATTCATCCATACAAGTCCGTCCCGGGTTCGAACGGAACCGAAGGCACTATTCCTACTACATCCATTTGGAAATATCCTCAGGATTAGTAGCGACTAGCCCTTGCACTTCACTGCTCCATCTTCGAATTCAACATCGTTTACACAAAACATACAAACCGGATCGAAGTGGTTTTCGAGAAATAAATCTCGATCCCGGTCTCTTCGAAACGATCAACGCATTGTCCAATATTGATAGTCGGTTATTTAACTATCAATTAATATTCACAAACAACCATCAACCAATAGTTTTCCAAATTATTTATTTATCCAAAATATCTTCACAAGATATATTTCTATTTTCAATCCTTTGAAAACAGTTTCAAAACCACCTTTCCTTTCAGAATAAACTTTCCCAAATATTTTCTATCTCTTCTGAAATCACCAAGCATAAATTAGATTTTTTTAAAAATAATTTAAACCTTTTACTTTGAAATATACTTTATAACATTTAAGTTAAAACTACATCAATAATTTATTTAAAATACCATACTATATGAACATTTGAAAATAAGGTTATTTAATAAATATAAAACTAAATTTATACCTTTAAAAACAAAATACTAAGTCACTTTTAAGTAATTACCGTTATAATAGATTTGAGAAAATACTTACTTTAGACTATAAATATTAAAAATAATAAAATTTTCAAACATACCTTTTAAAACAATTTTAAAACTATTAACTTATATATAAAAACTTACTTTGAAAACGTACTTGGTTATCCAGGGAGAATTCCAACTACAATCACTTAAATCAATTTCCCAAATTGATTCCCACTTAACTCCCTTCGAAATAAATTTCTTTATTTATCAGTTTATCTCAAAGTTCATTTATCATGGACTTTATTTTATTATTATTATTTTCCCTTTTGATTTTATACCATTTAACTGAAATATACTAATTTCAGCTTCTTCCAAATTTCTTCTTTATTTTATTTTCAATAAATTGAATCTTAAATTTTAAATAAATGTTTTATTCTTTTAAAATAATAACACTAAAATTTAAAATTCATTGATCTTCTGATTATTAAATTTTCCCTTACTGAACTTAAGATTCATTTATTAGAATTTTAAAAGGGTACTTAATTTCTTTTCCAATTGATTCTTAAATTTATTCAATTTTCTATAATTATTTTACTTACAGATTTACTTCTTTTATTTTCTTTCCACAATCCAATATATATATTTTTATGGTAATTCATTTTACCCAATTATATTCAATCAAACCATGGCATTCAATATTCTTCTACAGTTGATCATAGAATATCAATATAATCACACCTGAGGGTATTAAATAATTTAAATAAATGTTGAGGGGTCCAGTTGGATCCCTCCAACCTGTTTTCCCTGCATCCACAGACATTAGCACAACATAATATCCATTCCAAAATATAACAGACTAAAGCACGTCAATAAATTCAACCATTCAAACAATTATTTAAATTTAAATTTAACTGAGTGAGATTAACTCACCTTTGCTTTTAAATTTGCAATCCACTCCATCTCGACTCGTTCTTCATTATTTTTGACCTTGAGTCAACATTATAAGGTTTGTTAATATTTAAATTAATTTAACAATTAATTACTATTTATTTACTTTAAGTTAATAATTTGGTTTTAACCTAATAATTTACTAACTAAAAATTCTAGTCTTAACTAATAATTAAATAAGCTAATTAAACAAGTTAATTACCTTAGTATATATCCTAAAGTTTAAACAGTAGGCTTACTATATATATTTATTTTATTATTATTTTCTCTTATTATTATTTTTCCTCTTTAAACTAATAATTTAAATTAAACGAATTCCCCTTTAAACAAAAACAATCCTGTCTAGATATATTTTTACTCTCTGCCTAGAAATTTAAGACATATGGACTTAAATTTCTTTACTATTAACTTTCAGATTAAAGAGGTAAAATCCACAAATTATATAAAGTGCTTTAAACTTAAGTAGCATTTAAATTAAAGTATTATGAAAATAAGTTCCTAAAGATATAAAAAGAACAGAACCCATACCCAACAAGCAGTCATCCCCAAATCAAAACCGCCTGCTTCTTCCCAAAACGCGACCGGCTCAAGTCTCGATCTCACATCGAAGCCAAACATCAAAGAACTCGAACCCCGACATAGCACTTCCATGTTGACTTCGACCGCGACCTCCATCTACCAGCAACCCCCAATCCTTCCCCCAAGCGATCACCTCGACCTCAAACCCACGACACAGCGAACCCTAGCCGCCCACTCTCGATCACCTTCCACCATATCGACTTCTTCCAATAGCCACGTGAGCCTCACCGCGACTTGAACTCCCATAGCCTGCAATCGACTCGCGACCTCCAGATTTCGCGACCCTAGCCAAAAAGTCGACCGAGAACTCGAGCTTCATACAAATTCGATTCGCATGATCTCGAAACAATCGCGACTTCGAGTCGCGATGCCGTCCACTTTCCTTTTTTTTTTAGAAAAATCGTTGGGTTACGATTTGGGGAGAAGGAGGTACAAAAGTGGATCGCCTATGTACCAGATTGAGTTAATTTTTTTTATACGAATCGGATGAGTTATCTTTGATTCACAGAAACAAGAAAAGGAAGAGCCGATTTTTAAATCGTTTTTGAATTGATTTTTCTCTTCTTCTTTTTTTCTGTTTATTTAGATTCGAGAGGAAGATAGGCGACAACCTGATTTAAAGGGTGAAGACGGCTATACAAAAAATATCTAGGGTGACGTACAAACTAGGTCGGCTTGAAATGTTGATTTGATCTATTAAAGTTTTATATAAATTTTCGATGCGTTTACTTACCGTACGCTCACACAACAACTCCGATTACTACAAAATTTGAAATCCGATAATAATTCAATATTACGGACTCAATGGAACTAGTTTCGTCAAATTCCAAGACTGTGCCTCGGAAGGCTATTTTTAAATTCAATTTAAACGATAAATTTTTAAAGCTGAACAAATCAGTGTTAAATCAAATTTTAAAACTTCTACTGCCCTCAGCACTAACAATATAAATTTTACAAGCCTCAAATTATTTTTAACAGACTTAAAATTCCAGATTCACTATTTCATCCGATTTTCAATAATTGAATTCAATGATTAAATTGTTAAATAAATAGTGATATTTGAGATTCAAGTTATAGTTAACCTTTCAAATATTTAAAATTAATTAAATATTCTTATTTCAAACGCTAGAAAATTCCGGGTCGTCACAGATCTCTAAACACTTGAATAGAACAATTCGGCACAATATTGTTTTAAATTGGGTAAATGAAATAATTTTACCTTAAGTATATTTTATATATAAAGAAATAATTTTTCAGAATTATTAAAGTGTATATAAGTTGATTGCTTAGTTGTTTGAATAATCTAAATAAAAGAATAATTGTATAAGTAAAATGAATTGTAAGAATTGAATTATAATTAAAGTGATTTATAATTGTGAAATAAACTGATATATATAAGAAGTGAAACTATATAAATATATTTATGAATATGAGTTGTAAATAAAAGAAAAATGAATTTAAAGTTAAATGGAAGTATAACTTAAGAGATATTGAATGAAGTTGATATTGGTATCAAAGTAAAATAATAAAGTTAAGTGATAGATGTGAACTTAAGTTATGTAAATGGAATTCAACTTAAAATGGTTAAATGAATTAGCAATTGAATTGAATTAATGGATTGAATGTTAGTCAATTGAATGTGAATAAATTGATATGAAAGAATGAATATAAGTGTTAATTCATTAAAATCTAATGTTATTGGAAGTTGAAAGATTGAATGAAAATCAATTTAATTAAACCAATTGAAAGTAAAGATGTTAAACCAAATTGAATGAATATAAAGCAAAGGAATTTGGTTGTAATTAATATACTTTGGTTGTTATATGATTGTTAATTGATTGTATATAATTCATTAAGTATTAATGAAATTAAGTTAATGAAATTGGAAGCTAAAGTAATTGAAATTCAATTGGAAGTTAAGTGAATCTTAAATGGAATTGAATTTGATTTGGAAGTGAACCAACTTGAATATGAATTAGTGAATATTAACTAATTGAAAATGAATGTTAGTAAAAAACATCCACTGTTAATAAAATCAAATGTGATTAAATTGAAAACCCATTTCATTGAATATTAATGAGAATATGAATGAATATTTATTGGTTATGGATGATAGTTGGTTGATGGTTGAATTTATTGCTTTTACTGCATTTACTATGTTGGCATATATAGTTATTATGTTGCTATATGTTGTATATCGATACTATTTTCATATATGCATGATTCTCATGTTGTTTGTTGAGTGTTTAGTAGGTGCGGATCGCGTTTGCTTCGCATTTGGAGCTCGCTTTCGCGCTATATTAGCCGTATATGCTTGCTAATAAAATATATAAGGTACATATCTCGGATTACATATCGTACTTTTACACTTTTTTCCCTGCGGGATGCCTCATTACTTGATGAGATGTATATTTGTGATATATACACTGTCATTTTTTTTCGGATCGAGCCGCGCAAAGGAGACTATGGCGAATTTTTTCGAAAATTTAAGGCGTTCGAAAAATTTGGAAAAAATTGGAAAATTTTGAAAATTTTAACTTTGATTTTGGAATTGAAAGTTAAACAATAGTAGTTGTTTTTGAAAAGATAACTAAGTATGATTTGAAAACTTAGTAAAGTATTGTAAGAAATTTAACTATGGATTTTGGGAAAGTTAATAGATTCTGTAACTTATCTTACTTGTTAATTTCGAGGACGAAATTCTTTTAAGGGGGAAGTATGTAACGACCCAGAATTTTTATTAACTAAAATTTGAATATTTAATTAATTTTAAATGTTAATGAGTGGATTTATAAGTCGAATAAATTTTATTTCGAATAATTGGATTTAATTGGATAATTAAATCGATAATTTAATATGTGAAAATACAGAAATAATTGAAATTTGGATTAAATATGATTGAAAATGATTTGTAAAATTTTATTTTATCATATTGAAGTTAGAACGATGTTTTAGAACTTTTAAAATCGAATTAAAAGTTTATTTGTGAAAATTGAATATTTTAATATTTAATCGACTAGTGAAATTAGCCATTTTTCGAACAGTCTCAGAATTGGACGAAACTAGTTTCATTGGATCCGTAATAGTTTGTTATTATCGGATTCCAATTTTCGTAGCAAACGGAGTTGTCGTTTGATCGTGGCAGCTCGAAACGCATCGAATTGTTTTTAATATTAATTTGGCGAGTTAAAATAGCCATTTTTCAGAAAGTCTCGGATTTCGACGAAACTAGTTTCATCGGATCCATAATGTGATATTATTGTATGGTTTCGAATTTCGTGTCAATCGGATTTAACGTTTGTCCGGTGCAAGCTAAAACGCCTAGAAAATCATTTAAATCGGTTTAATTTAAATTGAACATTTATTGCCATATCTCGCACAGATGTCCGAATTAGCTTCCGAAACCTGTTCCTTTGTGTCCGGAACGCGGGGTAAACCCTAGAAATGCTGGTCACCGCGCGTAAATCGGAGTTTGAAAATTCCATAATGAATAGTGTTTCGTTCGATTTTCTATAAATAGACCATCCTCTTCATAAAAAGAAAAAAAAGAAAATAGGGTTTTGAAAACCCTAGCCGCCAGTAGCTTATACCAATGGCCAAAAATTTATAGTTTTCTTCTTCAATTATCTTCCAATCCACACTTCAATTCAAGAAATCTCCAACTACAAAGTTGTAGAGCTACGTGAGATCTTCGATCTCAACGGTTATGATCGAAAAACAAAGCCACGGATTGACGGCAAATTGAGGTAGAAGGGCCGAAGTTGCACACGCATTTCGAGGCTGTAGGGGGAGCCGAGCTTGGCCGCGCTTGGTCGGTGGTGGCTCTGGGGGAGGCGCGCGACATGAGGGACCTGATCGAATTTTAGTCGACTGTTGGTGGCGCGAAGTGAAACCCTAGTTCATGACTATATGGGTTCATGCGCGTATGGTTCCTGGGCGCGTGAAACTGAAGAGAGGAAGAAACATACGTGCGGCCTGGATAGCTTGGGGGGTGAGATCTACGGCCTGGATTTAGTTTGGTTTAAAAAAAAAATTTGTTGTAAATTTATGAATATAAATTTGTGTAAACTTCAAAAATTCATATATTTTCATACGAGGTCGAAAACGCGCAAAACCAGTTGCGTTGGAATCGTATGGACGAGCACTACGCTAAGGAATTGGATTGGAGTCATTTGGAGTTAGTGAGAATTTCGGGTAAAATTAAACGTCCGTTTAATTTTATTCGAAATAAATCGCTAAAATGAAATTGAAATCAAGGTGAGAACTTCTCACTCAATCGAATCAGTTTCGATTTAAAATTTAAATAGTTATATTTAAAATTCTTGAATGTATATTTGAATGATCACTATTGTCTATTGATTGTTAAAATAGACATTATGCGCCGTTAGTAAGCGGATGTTATTTATTAAAAACATATACCGCGAATATTTCATAAACAGTGAAATTGGTATTATATATAATAGCAATATATATATATATATATATATATATATTGGCGTATGTATATATTGCAGTTATTGATTTCCCGCATTGTATAGCGGATGAGACCCTATTGCGCCGCCTATTAAGCGGATAATATTTTAAATCCCATTTACCGCGATAATTTCGTACTGGAACGGAATTGGTATTGTGCTAATGTTTGTGGATGCAGGAAAACAGGTTGGAGGGATCCAACTGGATTCCTCAACAGTTTTTATTTGATTTCAGATATTTTGATATTTGATGGATTATCATATCGATATATGATATCGTTGTTGTCGTGATTGACTATTTGGTGTGTAGCATCATTGGGCCAAATTTTGAAATTTTAAATTGATTTTTAAAGTGATTTTTTTTGAAAGTATATGTTATAAAATATTCTTGGAATTGATCCATTTTAAATAAATAAATGTTATAATTTTAATGTTATAAAAATTTTGATTTTTGAGAAATACGGTTAAAAGTTGATTTTTGAAAATATGGGATTAATGATTTTATAAAATAGTTTAAAATGGGATTTCTGAATTTATTATAAAAAGTTTAATATAGGATTTATAAAATTTGATTATTTTATAAATCAAAGAAAATGGTGAAATTATAAAGGAGTTCAAAAGACGTTTTAAAAGAAATATATAAATTGATTTATATAAAAGATTTATAAAATGGACATTTGTGAATTTAAGATATTGGGATTATAAAATGAGTTTTATAAGTGTTAGAATGAATTGTGAATGAATTTCATAAAGGAATGAAATTCATAGGATTATAAACGGTGAAGTTATAAATGGAATTTTATAAGCAGTACGTTTATAAAATTTGTGAAGTTATTAAAAAGATAGATTTGGGTAAATAAATGAATCTTATAAGTTGTAAGATTTATAAATTTGGGAAGTTTAAAAGAACGTTTTTTTTATAAACAAATAAATTGTAAGTGTTTAACTTATAATATGAACCTTTAGTATAAAATGGAGTTATGAATTGAGATAGGTTAATAAAGGAATTTATAAAAGGAGTTGATATAAAATAAATAGAAATAGAATTTATAAACGTTGTTTTATAAATTCGCAAATGACTTATTTTGATAAATAAATTGTTGTAACTTATTTATGGAGTTATATTCACGTTTTTGACAGTGAATAATCCTTTAAAATAAATTGAATAGAAATGATGAAATTGGTTAACGAAGTATATTCACGTTTTTGAATAGTGAATAATATGTTAAAGAAAATGTTTTGGATGTTTGTTTTAAATTGAATTAAAACAATCTAACGATGTTTTTGAATATGTTGAGATTCTAAACCATAGATTTCAACATTCATTGTTGAAATAGACGTTTTCGAGAAATAGAAGGAAATGGTGGACTATAACACTGTTGTTATAGTAAATGATTTCCGAAAGGAAATGTTTTGTTTAGTATTGGGATTTATATATCTATTTTAATTTCGAATCCCTATACTAGTGATTTTGGGTTGTCGTAACGATGTTTTACGCAACATTCGTTTTGGCCCAAATAAATATGTTTGAGAGAATGATTTCCTTAAAGAATGAAATGTATACTTAATTTTGATTTAAGTATATTGAATATTTTCCAAGTGTAGAAAATAAAAAGATTTGTGAATTACTTATTAAATAAGTATGGAAATGTTTTTCCAATGTGAAATGAAACGTTTTGAGAATTTTTCTTTTTGAAGATAAATTGAAAATGAATAATTGAAATCGTTTATTCATAGATATTTTGAAATATAAATTCACTATGGAATTTATAAAAGAAAAGGGGAATTTGTTTAAAAATAAATATTGATTTATTTTTGAAGTGTGAAAACTATATATCGAGTAAAGATATTTTTAGGAAATAAATAATTTGGAAAATTATTTGGAATCTGGTGATGTGTGCATATCCATTGATAGTTCAATAACCGACTATCACTATTTACCTTTGAATAGGTATTTGTTGTGATTTGCTTGAATTTCAATGCCACACTTATTTTTAAATTATTGCGCTCGTTATTCGGATTACTCATTCCGAATAGTGATACGACGTAATGGATAGCATTGATGACCGGTGTTGAAGACCAGATATTTTTGAAAAAGGAAGGATTACCATCGAATGTTTCTGCACCGAATGGCCCCGGTATAGAAATTCCATATGTGATGGGAAGTCCGGTCGTGATTAGTGAATATCAGGATTGCAAGGACTTCTTTGTAAGTGCCTTGGGTTCTGTTCGATCCCGGAACAGACTTGTATGGATTGTATGTCTGACATTACAATTGAGTTATAAAGATGATTTCTTTTAAATATATTTCTGTTGGTGGCGGAGAATTTATGCTTTTAGCTTAACACCCTTCTCTGAGACGTACGAGCTCAGAGGTTATGTAGTTGAAGGTTATCAGCGATATATTCCCAATTTGGTAATGTGACATGCTGAGTGTTGCTGTGAAATGATCATTGTGTTAATCATTTGTGATAGGCTCATTTGTTTGATCGTTTATCTTGGTGATCATTTCTATGATCATTTGTTGACCCAAAGCACAGCTTTTGTATAAAGCGTGGCTTTGTGGACGAGACTTCGTCGAGCCTCACACCCCGGAAATGGTCAAAACAGGAAAGATGCGGCAAGGTTATGAGGGGTAGCTCCCCTTAGGGTATGTGCATTTCCTTCTGGAAAAGGGTGGTATCATGGTATGGAGCCCAGATACTTACTCATGTTGAAACACTTTATTTATGATTGTGTGATGTTGGTGACGAGCGCTCGGTTGAAGGTCCCAAAGGACCGGGGGATGGCATACTCGTGTCAGTAGTTACCCAGTTAGGGGTAACCCGGCCTTGTGTTGGCAGAGATCCGGTTTGGTTCTCGGGGACGTCCTTCCAGAGGCGTTCTCATGTGGCAATGGGAAGTTCCTTGGCCTGACCATTTGTTGGAAATCCAAAGAAACAATACGATCCTTGTACGGTATTAGTTGTATAACCTGCTATGGAATGTGGCGGTAACCTGCTATTGAACATAGTAGCTATAGTAGGCATACGATAATGGTCGTATGTTGGCTAAGATTTATATTCTACTTTCGAAATTGTTTTAAACACTATGCACTAGTAATAATATCAAATGTTTCTTTTTAATGCGTACCAAGCATCTTTGACTATCATAAGGAGAAATCTCCTCCGATTCTGTGTTTGCATGTGTGTGTGTGCGGGAGGCCTTATGGTAGTCTCATTTTTAAAAGCATTGCGAATTGACTTTAAAAATATTCCTCTATTTTGAGTTTAAAGATAAATAAACTGTTTTGAGTTCTCACACCAGTCGCATGACTGACTCGGAGTTTATTGTTTTCCTTCCTAAACTCTGGGTGCCCACCAATTTCCACACGGGCAGTCAAAAGTTAGGTTTATCAGGATATTATGGAATTCAGGAGTTGCAGGAGGCAAGCTGGATGGCATGGCGTATTACTAGTATATAGTATTTCTTTTTCCGCTGTTTGTTGTTGTTGTTGTACACTCTGATGATATGATGAAATGTAATGTAATGTAATAACTGATATAGATCTTTGTTTAAAGATTATTCATTTATTTATTATATATTGTTCCGCTGCGATTGTGAAATTTTGATGTTGTTCTGTTGTTTTTCTATTCCGTTCTATTTTCTATTTTCTTTTCTCTCTATTTTCTATCTTTTCTCTCTTCTTCTGCCTTTTTCTTTTTCTTAAACATTGAGAATTCGTATTTTTGTTCATCTTGAGTTAATCTACGGAGATTAGTGTATATTCAAGGAGTACGGATTTACGGGTCATCACAATTTCGATCTGAATCCTTCTTGGGGAAAAAGAATTGGGAATGAGATCTGTTTTGTTTTGCGTAGAGGGATAGGCGATTCGATTTTAGGATGATAATGGAATAAAGATTCTCGAATTAAACTGGGTGAAGAAGGGAAAGAAGACGGTATGTGATATAAAGGTAAAGTGTGGCGTATTTCAGAAGGTTAGCTATAGTGATTTCGAACGGGGTGAAAAAGTGTTGACGTGAAATTTATTTGACTGGTTAAACAAGATATTAATTTTATTTAAATTTAAATCGACACGAATTATGCAACTCAAAGTCTCGAGCTCATATCGTGGCGTGCCACTAGACGTTTATAATGTTATACCCCTATTTCGAACACAATGGAAAAGGTTTCGAGTCCTAATTCGATCGTATGGAGAAGATAACTTTATGGATCGAGTCATTATATTAAATTTTCGATATAGATTTTAGCGCGTTTATCTATCGTATGCTCACACAACAATTCCAAATGCTACAACAATTCCAAATGCTACGAAAATTGAAATTCGATAATAATACAATATTACGGATCTAATGGAGCTGGTTTAGTCAAATTCCGAGATTGTGCCTCGGAAGGCTATTTTTAAATATCGATTTAAACGATACAAATTCAAAACTGAACAAAACACTTCCAAATTCAATTTTAACACCTTTGCTATTTTCAGTATTATCAATATAAATTTTACAAGCCTTCAAATTATTTTTAACAGGTTTAAAACTGAAGATTCAATAATTTACCCAATTTCAGCTTATTAAATCCAATAACTTAATTGCTAAATAATAGTAATATTTGAATTCAAGTTGAAAATTAACTTTTAAATATTTAAAATCAATTAAATATTCCAATTTCAAATGCTCAAAAATTCCGGGTCGTCACAGTTTTAAGATCCCACGCCAGTCCCACGACTAACCTAGAGTTTATTGTTCCCTTTCTAAACTCTGGGTGTCCATAATTTTTCCACACGGGCAGCCTAGAGTCAGGTTATCATTATTCTAGAGCGAATTCAGAAAAGAGATACTATGGAAATCTGGAGCAAGCCGGGTGGCGAAGCGTATCACTAGTATATGTTATATTCTTTTTTGATGTTTGTTGTTGTAACACTGCAATAACGTAATGTGATGTATTGTAACAACTGATATAGTTCTTTGTTTTAAAGATATTCATTTATCTATTATATGTTGTTCCACTACGAAATGTGAGAGTCTGTTATTGTTTCTGTTTCTTCTATCTTCTTCTTTTTTAAACCCTAACAGTTCAGTTTTCCGGCATTCGATTGTGCAGCAGTCGATGCAGTGGACGTATTGATGTCGACTTTCGGACGTCGAAAAATTGGGTCGTTACAAATTTGGTATCAGAGCATTTGGTTAAGCGATAACCTTGGCTCTGTTGGGTGTTACTCATTAGAGATAGAGTCAGGAGTACTCTAGAATGAGTTTGAGTGTAATAACAGATATGAGCGCGTATTTGTTAGTGAATATAAAAAAATTGTTTTATATTGTGATGATTGGTTTGTTGAGTGGTATATGGATTCTGGTCGATATAGTCTGTACAACTCTATCGATAGGGATCTCTAAACACTCGTACAGAACAATTCGACACGATATTGTTTTAAAATAGGGTGAATGAAATAATTTTACCCAAACTATTTTCATAGAAAAAGGAATAAATTTTCTGTAAATTATTATAGTAGTATATGGTTGCTTGGATGTTAGGAAGTGATAATATTAAATTATTATCATTGGTTATTGAATAGAAATTGAAAATATAACCAAAAGCTAAGAAAATAAAATCCACATACAAATGTGATTTGCAAATATAAATTGTAAATGTAAATGTAATTTATAATTTGAAATAGATCCAGAGAAATATGTGAAAGTGGATTGAAAAGATTTGAAATTAGAAATTTTGGAAATTAAATTCCATTGAGTTTGGAAATGAATTTTCAAAGGTTTGGGAACTGTTTTGAAGGGATAAAAAGCTCTAAACTCTTTTCGTCGCTGGAAAATAATTCCGATGATGATCACAACATCATTGGTGTTCATTTTCGAGTTTCCAAGGGAGGAATTGTTGCCAAATTATTTTAAATGGAAGTTGTTTGCAAACTGGGTTTGGTTTTAGAAATTTAAAGGGATAATTTGAATTGATTTCAAAAATGGTTTTGAAATGCTGAAAAGACTCTGGAATCCTATAAAAAAATAGTTATGGAATAAAATTTATTAAGGTGGAAAATAAAATTGTGAATGAATGAATAAATTTTCAATTACAAGTAAATGAATGTGAAATTGAAAGTTGAAATTCATTTCGAATTTGTAAGTAAATAGAAGTGGAGTTGGAATTGAAATTGATTTGTGATAAACAAAGTGAAGTATTAAACTAAAATTAGTAAGTGAAACTAATTGAAGAATGACCAAATGGATAAGGTTTTAAATGAATTGAATCTAGTATTTATAGAAGAAAGAAAATTGAATCCATATAGAATTGGAAATCCAGTTCAATATAAGTAAATATAAACCAATGTGATGAATTAAAAATAAATATAAGAAGTATATAAAATATTTGCATTGAACTTAAAAATGAAGTGTGAAATTCTTAAGTAAATTTTGTATTGGGAATAAACCAGGTTAATAATTAAGTGAAGGTTAAATTGAAAATCGTGAAATGGTAATTGTGAATAAGAGAATGACCAAAAGAATAAAAACTTAAATCGAAACTGAATATTGAAAACCAATTTGAATTGTGTGAAATAAAATGAAGTTGTAAAATTGGTTCGAAGTGAACTAAAGATAATAAAGGTGGAAATATAAGAAATGATTTGAGGTAAAATGAATTGGAACTTGTAATGAATTAGTAAATGAAACTAATTTAAAATAGTGCAGTTGTGAATGAAAGATAATTGATAAAATTCAGTATTCAAAAGATAAACTGAATCCAAATAGAATTGAAAATGTAAATTGAATTCAAATAAAATAGAAGATGCAAGATTGAATAATAATGGATATATAACTTCAATAATGAAGTAAAGATAGTATAAGACGTAAGTATTCAAACTTTTGAAATGAAATATGCAAAATAAATTTGAATGATGTAATTGGACATTATGGATATCAGGATATACAGGTGTGTTAAAGACAAAGGAATTGGGATTTGATTTTCGAAGATAAAATTGAATTGCTCGACAAAAAGGTATATATTTGAATTTCAGTATGAAATTTGATATTTTTCTTGTCTAGCCACTTGGCCTTTTGTTTTCTTTTTGAATCTGGGGGCCTGTGGTGCCATTTTGTAGTCGTACCTAGCTAGCCGCGCAAAAGAGACGCTGGCGAAATTTTCCGAAAATTTAGGGAGTTAGAAATATTTTGAGAAAATTTTGGAAGTTTAAAATTTGAATTTAAATTTAAATTTGAATTGTTAGGAAAACAATATTGTTTAGAATCAATGATTAATTTTGAAAAGTTAGTTGAAGCGATAATGGGTTGTTAAAAAAGATTTGTTTGGTAAGTTGATAAAACTGTTTAGTTTTGGAAAGATAGCAAATTGGTCAAGGAACGTTCTTCTTAACTTGTAATTTCGGAACGAAATTCTTTTAAGGGAGGAAGGATGTGACGACCCAGAAATTTTTAACATTTGAAATAGAATATTTAATTGATTTTAAATATTTGGAGGTTAGTTTAACTTGAATTTCGAATATAAATATGAATTTGGCAATTAAATTATTGAATTTAATTTATTAATGATGGGTAAGAATTTGAATTTTCAATTTTAAGCTTGTTAAAAATAATTTGATGGCTTAGAAAATTTATATTGATAATACTGAAGATAATGGAAGCTTCAGAATTTGATTTGGAAATGCTTTGTTCAGTTTTGAGATTATATGATTTAAATTGATATTTAAAAATAGCATTCCGAGGCACAGTCTCGAAATTCGACGAAACCAGTTCCATTGGATCCGTAATATTGTGTTATTATCGGATTTCAATTTTCGTAATGTTTGGAGTTTTCGTTTGGCCGTACGATAAGAAAATGCGTTGAAAATTAAATCAAAAATTTAATTTAATAGTTGGGTTCAAAAAGCTATCTTCTCCATAGGATCGAATTTGGACCCAGAACATTTTCCATTACGTTCGGAATAGGCGTATAACATTATAAACGCCTGGCGGCATGCCACGATTGGAGATCGGGATTTTAAGTTATATATATAACAATATATTTTGGAAATTTTAGAATACAATAAAAATTTAAAAGTCAAACGTATTATTCATACTCGAGATGCTTCCCGTATAAGTTGCATATTCATCTTCCTGGTGAAGCTATCCTCGCTCAGATTAAAAGCGTTCAAGAGAAGATTTCCTGTGCTTAATAAAAAAAAGAAACGAAAACATTTCGCTCAGATGGAAATGGCCGAAGCCGGAAAGAAATTGAAATCAACTTTGTTTTCTTTTTATTAAAAAAAAATCGAATCATGGTAGAAACGAATTAAGCGTCCCCTTCAATTCCCAATCCCTCATTTCAGTTCGAAGTCGAACCAAAGTCAATCGATTTGCGCGTGCAAAGGGGGAGGAAGAAATCGAACTCGGAATCAACTTCGAGATCGAGAAAGAGGTGGCGGCGGTTTAGGGCTGGGGCCATGATATCTAGGGTTTCGGTGCGGTACGTTCAAATTGAAGCAGAGCAAGCGACAGGCGATCGCATGCCGCATCATCTCACACAGAAGGAGGATCGTGTGATGCCGATCTGGATGTCATAAATGTTGGGCAATGTCGAGATCTATAATGCCAAGAGGAGAGAGATCGAAGATTCGGGAACGACTGCCAATCGTGGGTGAAGCTAGGGGCGACGATCTGATGCGGCAGGGAGAGTTGATTGCGTGGGTTTCACGAAGTTGTTTCTGGAAATGGTGGCGAGTCGCCGGCAAAGGGAAGTGCCGATAGGCTAGCATGGTAAAGGTAGTCATTTTAAATAAATTTACATATTAATTTTTGTATATACAGTTAGAACCGAGAAATTTTTACAGTAAAGGCAAATTTCAAATTTTTTTCCTGCTATCTTTAAAGAAAAAAATTGTGTTTTAAATTTGTGTATATGTATATATAAGTAGTTTCAAAGAAAAATAAATTTACACATTTTAAACTTACCAGTTCATATTTAAGGTGGTTTATTTTTTTAACTTATTTTAGTTATCAAATTATTTGTAAAAGGGAAAGTTTTGGTTTAAATTAAATAATTAGATTAAATAAAATTATTTAAAGGAAATTTATTTTGGTTACTAAGAATTATTAAAAGAAATTTGTTTAATTAAATTTTTAGTCTAAATTAAATTTATAAATGGAAATAGGTTGTTCGATAATTTCAAATATTAATGAATTGCATAAATTATTCATACAAGGTCAAAAATTTGAAAGAAAACAAGTCGGAATGGAAAATGGATTGCATGCAAAGCAAAGGTGGGATCTTCACACTCAATCAAATATTGTTCTGATTTACATTTTGAATAGTCGGATTTAAAATTGATTGATGTTCGTCGACGGAATTTCTATCGGTGTAGAAAATCGTCGAACGAATTTTGAAATAAAAATAAACGCAAGCGCACGGTGTACGAATGTAGCACGCGGCGAATACGGGTCGATCCACAGGGAATTGATGATTTAAATTTCCTACTCAATCAAATTAAACCAAAATCGATGGAAAGTTTAGCTAGAGAATTAACTAACTAAAAGAAAAAAAAAGCAAATATAACAGTTAAGTGACAATTTAGAGAATAAATCCACTCTCTAGATCACATAGTTCAACATATATGAAATCATGATCTCTTTTATGGTCATTAGTTAGTTTAATTGATGTGCTTATCATAAGTATGACCTATTTGTGCTATTAATTAGCTCAACATAAGCCATCAAACTATAACACACCCCTTAAACAACTTTTAACTCTCATGAAAAATGACAATGAAAATGAAAATGAAATCTATTTTAAGTAT
This sequence comes from Allium cepa, assembly GCA_030765085.1. Classification (NCBI taxonomy): domain Eukaryota; kingdom Viridiplantae; phylum Streptophyta; class Magnoliopsida; order Asparagales; family Amaryllidaceae; genus Allium; species Allium cepa. Next base: position 194,194,663 of record CM060943.1, read on the forward strand.
GGCCTATTAACTATTGATTAAAAACATAGACCGTCAAATTTTAATTTCAAATCACTTTCATTTGCCATAATCATATTTTGATGAAGAGGCCATTAGTGTTAGTGATTGTTTAAGCATAGCCTATTTGGTGTCAACAATATAGGCTATCAAATTCAAAGCAAAAACAACAATTAAACCACTTCATTGATCCTTAATTAAGCATAAAAAGAGAGCATGAATTAACATATAGTTGAAGCTACATAATTAGAGAGCTTCATTACCCCCTAAATTGAAGGGGTTTAGCCTCTCATATTTGTCATTTGCTTAACAAATGTAGCTTGCAACATGAAAGGAAAAGGAAAGAAAAATGAAAGCAAATGAAATGAAGACTATTCTACTTGCATAAAAGTAAATCTACACTATTAGCATGAAAGGAAATGAACATGTAAGTAAAAGGAAACACTAATTAACATTGCATAAAAAGAAAAGAAAATTACATAAAATGAAAATGGGTAAGTAGCCATGAAAAGAGAAAGAGAGCTTTCTTTTATTTGATACAAACTAAACTAAAGAGAAGGAGGCCTAAGAGAGACTAAGGGAAGAGATGAAGGTTACATGAAACATAAGGGGTTATTTATACATGCATGAAACCCTAATCCATAATTTGGGGAATGACCAAACTACCCTTGAGAAAGTGTGGAGGCCAAGTAATCATTAGCTTCTACTAATCATTATTTAAGTGTACATGAAGCCATTAATTCCATAAGCATGTGCATTAGCCTCTCATTTGTACATTAAGGTGGTAGGTAGGTGGGGTCCTCCATGATCTTCACTTTGAATTATTTCCATCTTCATTCCTTTATATTCTTTGTGCATGCATATTCCTTCATGAAATCACTCCTATTTGAGACCAAATTCCTACAAAAATATATATAAATTTTCAATTAATTTTTTCTCAACGAAAGATATGCACACAAATGACCGTTTTGCCCCTATATGAAGATGGATATTCGACAATTTGGAATTAATATGGATTTTGGTTAAAACATGTTAAAATATCCAATATGATCATTTATTTAATTTAAAAAGAATAAATATGATGGTAAAAATATGCACATTTACGTGCACATCAAATACCCCCACACTTATCTTTTTATTCGTCCTCGAATAAAGGGAAACTAAGATAAATCCGTTTTCGTAGGAAGCACGATTGCATTGAGCGTATGCAACAAGCCGTTAAACCTCTGGATGTCTCCAGTAGGACGAGTGTTGTCTCGTGAGGGCTTTTAGCGGATACTACCCACAAAATCCAAATGCAGGATGAAAATATTTACAAAATGCAAGATTTATTTACAAAGAGACGAATGTGAATTTTTGAAAATATTTACAAATGAAGGATTTATTTTTAAATTGACACGAATAAGTTAAATATAGGTTTTGGTCATTATCATGAAAATTTATGTCATTTACTCGTCAAAATTTCCAATAAAAATCAAGTTATCATAACAAATAGACTATAGTTTAACTCGTTGTTTTGGTTAATAACACAGTGTAACTATAAAATGGATCCTTACTTGATCTTCAAAGTTTATCAAAGTGGTATTTTCATTTCTTTTCAATAACAAATCAAATCAAATAAGTAAAAATAGTACTAGGATTTCAATTGCTTGCTCTCTCATTATTTGCAAGAAAAATTACACACCTAGCTCAGGTAAACTGAGGCCAGATATACCACCCATGCACTGCCTTTCGAGCTTATGTGAAGGAAGTACAGAGCATGGAGAGTGCACACACTTTCGTGCATACACCTATCGACCGTAGGTGGTTTTTATTAAGTCTATTTTTTTACATGTGTTCCATACATGCATAACCGTGAGGACTTTTAAATGAGTATGAAAGCACATATTCCAAGTAATTCACCCATGCATAACCTCGAGGACTTTTAAATGAGACTGAATACTTGGATGTTATTATTTTTTATTTTTTATATTTTTTTATGAGGGAGAGAGAGTTTTGCAAAATCATCTTAGCACCATTTAACTTAGAAGACAAAACAAATGTTATATCCTTTACTTTAAATCAACCACTTTTTAAAAAAAAGATTTTCAATTAAGATGTACTTCATAATTAACACGTATGAATCTTCCTATATACTTGTTAAACCATTATTATTTGTATTCAAACTTCATTTTTATTATTGTTAAGAAAAATAAACTTTCAAAAATTTCAATTTAATAAACCAAAACCATATATTTATCCTATAGTGTTTCTTTAAAAATAAATATTTGTTTTGTTTTTGTTTTTTTTTTTTTAAGTTTTGAAAAGAAAATGTAAAATAAACTATGAAAAATCAAAAAGATGATGAGACTCCCCCCACACTTGATTTTGACTGTGTCCCCACAGTCAACCCAAGTGGAAGGAGAAAGAAGAAAAATAAAAACAAAAATCCTATATTTACATGAAAGGATGATTATTTACAAGAGATGAGAAAGTATATAGTCAAAAAGTAGATGAAACGGTCTTCTAAAGACCGATTCATTTGTCTCGTCAAGTATGCGAGACACTGCTTAAGCTCGGAAAACCAAATCGTCAAAGATTTCAAAGTTGAATCTTGATTTGGAAAAACGAATGTCGTTTTGAAAATCGTATGATCTGTTTTGTTTTTTATGATTTTTGGGGTCGATAAAACAATTGATTGAAGTTCAAGTTTATTTTCACCAATTTGAAATTCAAGCTTATCGTTGACAAATTCTTCAAAATTGTTGATTTCAAAATCAAAGTGGTGATTTAAATCTTCCCCGTCGGAATTTAACAACTCATCATCCAAAAGTCCAAAAAATTCAAGTCATTAAATTCGTCTTCCTTTATTGGACTATCAACAACTTTATTACATGTCTCAAGTTCAAAATCCAAAGTTGTTGTATTCAAATTTTCGAAATCGAGAAAAGGAAGATCGAATTTTAAATTTGGTTCCACACCCTCAAACGAATTGAAATCCAACTCAATTACCATGTTTTCAACAACTTCATTTAGATTGTTATTTTCAATTTCAAAAGTTGTTATTTGAAAATCGTCGATTTGGGTAACAGATGGATTATTATTTGATTCGTCACACATTGGAATTTGATTTTGTATTTCATGTTGTTTCATATATGTTTCAAACAATGAATCTGTGTGATCATCGTAAATTTCATTCATTTGCTCAACAAAGTCAAATTTGTAATTATTAACTTGAAAATTTTCGATTTGGACTTGTTGAGAACAAGAATTGTCAATTTCGATAAACGGTAGATTATTATATGATTCTTCGTGGGTTGAGATTTGATTATGATTTTCACGAAAAGTTTTGTATTTTTCAAGTAATAAATCCCCGTAATCTTTTTCCATTTGGTCAACAAAATCAAATTCATGATTATTAATTTGAAAATTTTCATTCTGAATTTGTTGACAACCAAAGTTTTCAATCGTATCGTTATTGAAACTATTCCCAATGCCAAAATTATTTGAAAATTAGCTCACATTTTATTTTGAAATTCATTTTGAAGCCTGAAATTGAATTGGCATGGGTTGCACTCGAAATCATTTGAATTTTGAAGTGAATTCAAGTTTTGATTATTTTGAAAACTTTGATTCGAGTTATAGCACAAATATTAATTGCACAACTCGTTTATCTCTTGATTTTGTTGCGTAGAGAGTTCAAGTAACGACGAAATGCTATTTTCAAGAGTTGATGGTTGACCATTATTTCGAAAATTTTGTGGTTCAAAATTTGAATTGTCTAAACAAAAGTTGTTGCTAAAATATCCATACAAATTTGGAGTGAACTCATATGGATTACATTGATTTTCACAACTAAATTCAAGTGAGTAAGAAAAAGGAAACTCGGACATTTTCAAGATTGTTTTTTATATTTGGTTTTTTTTTATAAAGGAAAAATATTTAAAAAGAGGAATTATTTTTCAAAATGAAAATTTGATTTTTGTTTTGTATTTGGTTTTTCAATTTTTTTTGTTTTTGAAAAGATTTTTTTGGATTTTTGATTTTTGTTTTTGTTTTTTGGAATTTTGATTTGAAAATTTTCAAAGGAAAAGGAAAAAAAACTAAGTTAAGAAATATTTACAATTTTTTTTTTTAGTTTTGGATTTTGAATTTTTTTTGCTTTTTTTTTGTTTTTATATATGCATGAACTAATGCAACTAAATGAATGCAGTGGTTAATTACAAATGATTTATCCTAAGTTAACCCAAAATTGTATAACCACACGTTGTCTTTAATCAACAAGATACTTCTCAGCCAGGTAACGGGCAGGGGTTATCAGTGCACCACGAATCACCGTAGCAATGCAGCCGAAGGTTTAAGTACCTTCAGAGGAACAACCACTATAATATTTACGAATCACCGTAATATTTATAAATGGATATTACTCTGCCGTAGCCTAGACACCGAGAAATTAAATTGTTCAAAGAAGACAATTTGTCAATATACAAGTAAGTGTTATCGATGTCTAACCGTTATTATTAATCAAAATCTAGAATGAAATGCAAAGCAGTAATTAAACGTGAATTAACAATGCAGCTATGAATGATTTTTATTTTTATTTTATTTTTATTTTTTTTGAAATTCAGTTATGCAAATGCAAACAACCAACAATGCAAAACTAATAAAACAATAGATAAGCAAGCAAGCAGTTTTTTTTTTGGCATGCAAAGCGAAGCAATTATTTTGGCAGCAGTTCCTCTTGTTTGAATTCCTGCTTCTGCAACCTGAAATTAGAAATAAGATATACAAATTTTTTTTTGGTATATAAATATATGGATGGAGCTTATAACAATTTAAAACGAAAACAAAACAAATTCAAACTCGATTTTTTTTTTGGAGCTAAAAAAAGATGGAAAACAAAACAAATAAAACAAAATAAACAAAACAAATGAACAAAATATACACAATTGTTTTTTTTATATAATTTTTTTTTTTTTGAAAGATAGACTTTAAAACTAGCTAAAATAAAAACAAAACAAGTGAATTTTCAAACCAACAAACAATTATACCCGGCCCAAACTAATTATACCCGGCCTAAACTAATAATAATCTTATCTCAATAATATTTATCAAACCCAAAAGCCAATTTCTCTACTGAAACCAGATATTCTCAAACCCGCAATTCCTCTCCCTCGTGAATTTTCAAATCAAGATTAAAATTCCAAATTAAAATTGAATTCGAAGAAAGAAGTTGCAGGTGATTTTGATTGTTTGTCAGGTGGTTCGGTTGTCACGGTGATGTTTCAGGCGAGTTCGCGGCGGAAGAGTTGAGGTGGCGGCGATCAATTGCTGGCGATTCGGGTGAGTTCGAGGCGATTGTTGAAGATGCTCGAGTGGGTGCAGGTGATTTGGAAATAGGGGATGTCGAGGTGGATTGAGTAGTTCGAAAAAGGATTGGAGGAGGCGATTGATGGTTTTTGGATTGCGGCTTGCTGATGGTTTGGGTGCGGTGGTGGATTGGCGAGTCGAATGCATTGGGACGGCGATTTGGTTATTGAATTTTTTTTTTTTTTTTTTTTTGTTTGGGCTGTGATTGTTGGTTCTGATGGTGGTAAGGGGAAGAATATAATGATGTTTCAGTGGTTTTCTTTGTGGATGGAACTGCAGTTGTATTGCTAGAGGCAGTTGAGGTATGTGATGTCGGGGTTGTGATGACAGTAGGGATGGGTGATGATGGAAGTGTTTTGTGGTTTTGGAGTGTAGAACGGCAGGTTGTTGAAGGATCGCTGATGAAGTTTCTGGTTGTAGGTTGAAGTTGTGGAATTGTCGACGGTTTGAATATGAGAAGGAGGATGGAAATGTATGAATCAAGAAAACTTTGGCAATGGATTTTGTGATGTATATAGTGAATATTTGGGCAGTGCACAGTTGAGGTCGGAGAGATGCAGAGTGTGGAATCAGTGTAGGAGGAGGAAGAATTATGAAGTTTTGACAGTGGTGGAGTTGAACTATGTGATGTAGAAAGGGACTGAAGGTAGTACTTCAGGCAAATGATGGTGGTGGTTAACTGATGGGGTGGTAGATTGGAGTATGACTTGGCTGGAATGGGAGGTTGCACTGTTGTTTGAGTGGGATGATCGGGTTTGATTTGTATGGGAGAATCAAGCAATGTTTGATGGTGGAAGCAGTGTTTCTGGTGAGTTGGTTTGAAGTGTTGTCGTGGTTGTTTGTGGTAGTGATGACAAGGTGATGGCCAGAGAATTGGTGGTGGTTTGATTATGACAATGCAGTTTTGAAGGTGGTGAATGCGGGAGTGGCTGTCGGGGGATGAATTGGAAGTGCAGTGATGATGATTTGAAATGTACAGGCAGAGAGCAGTTTGTAACATAGTGAAGTATAAACAGAAAATGTAAACAGTGCTTTGATTTTTTTTTTTAATGGGAAAATGTAAATGGACTGTAATTTGTAAATTGAAAATGGAAAATGTACTTGAAAATGAAATGGAATGAAACGTTTTTTTTTCAGATGCAATTGTGTAAAATTCAAATGCAAAAACAACTAGCAAACAGCACACAAAACCGAAATGCAATCAAAATCACACAAACACATAAAAAAACACAAAAAAAACACACAAAATCAAACAAAATAATCCGAAGAATAGAAAATCAAAATCAAAGCAATTCCCCATCAACGGCGCCAAAAACTTTTTCGTCGACGGAATTTCTGTCAGTGTAGAAAACCGTCGAACGAATTTTGAAATAAAAATAACCGCAAGCGGACGGTGTACGAATGTAGCACACGGCGAATACGGGTCGATCCGCAGGGAATTGATGATTTAAATTTCCTACTCGATCAAATTAAACTAAAATCGATGGAAAGTTTAGCTAGAGAATTAACTAACTAAAAGAAAAAAAGAAGCAAATATAAGAGTTAAGTGACAATTTAGAGAATAAATCCACTCTCTAGATCACATAGTTCAACATATATGAAATCATGATCTCTTTTATGGTCATTAGTTAGTTTAATTGATGTGTTTATCATAAGTATGACCTATTTGTGCTATTAATTAGCTCAACATAAGCCATCAAACTATAACACACCCCTTAAACAACTTTTAACTCTCATGAAAAATGACAATGAAAATGAAATCTATTTTAAGTATGGCCTATTAACTATTGATTAGAAACATAGATCATCAAATTTTAATTTCAAATCACTTTCTTTTGCCATAATCATATTTTGATGAAGAGGCCATTAGTGTTAGTGATTGTTTAAGCATAGCATATTTGGTGTCAACAATATAGGCTATCAAATTCAAAGCAAAAACAACAATTAAACCACTTCATTGATCCTTAATTAAGCACAAAAAGAGAGCATGAATTAACATATAGTTGAAGCTACATAATTAGAGAGCTTCATTACCCCCTAAATTGAAGGGGTTTAGCCTCTCATATTTGTCATTTTCTTAACAAATGTAGCTTGCAACATGAAAGGAAAAAGAAAGAAAAATGAAAGCAAATGAAAAGAAGACTATTCTACTTGCATAAAAGTAAATCTACACTACTAGCATGAAAGGCAATGAACATGTAAGTAAAAGGAAACACTAATTAACATTGCATAAAAAGAAAAGAAAATTACATAAAATAAAAATGGCTAAGTAGCCATGAAAATAGAAAGAGAGCTTTCTTTTATTTGATATAAACTAAACTAAAGAGAAGGAATTTGTTTCAAAAGATAATAAATTTTGTGTGGAAATAAATTTAGAAGTCAATTTTGGAAATTGATTTTGTATTTGAAAAATAAATTAGGAAATCAATGTAGAATTTAATTCGGTGCTGAAAATGAATATTTGAAAATCGATTTGAAAATCGTATATCAACGGATATTTAGAAGTCTGAATTCACAATGGGAATTTTATAAAGGAAACGGAAATTTGTTTTAAAAATAAACATTTGGTTATTTTTAAAAGTGTGAAAGGAATTTATGGATTCGAAACGTAAATTTAAAATAAATCAAGAAAGATTTATTAATTGATTTGAATGAACCATTTTGAAATGGAAAATGTATTTTCCCTAGAAAGCTAAGTACTATTTCGAAGTAGCCTGTAAATATAAACTGAAAATTATTAAGGATGGTTTTAGAAAGGATACTTTGGAAATTATTTTCTTAACTGGTTTCAAGTCTTTAAAGTATGGATTTATTTAATTACTTATAGAAGGGATTATTTTAAAGATTAAAATTGATATTTGTTTTAGGAAACGATTATTTAAATAGTTATACCTTATCTACTAATTTTATTTTAAAATTAGTTGGGACTTAAAATCTTATATGTGATAATTAGTGTAATGTTTTCATAACCAATATTTTAAGTAAATATTTAAGATGGTTTTATTTTAAATGTTCCAAGAATATTTTGGATGAGTGATTTGAATTATTTTAGCTCAGCATTTCCAGTGGAAATTAATAAATATTTGGCAATTTATTCCGCGTAAGGGAAATGATTTGAAATTTGTTTTCAAGGGATTGAAATGTGGAAATTGATTTGAAATTTGTTTTCAAATGGTTGAAGTGTTAAAAATATATATCTAGCGAAGATATCTTGAAAATAATAATTGGGAAAATTATTTAAATCTTGGTGATTGTTGTGAATATTTATTGATAGTTAAATAACCGACTATCAATGTTGGCCTTTAAATGGCGTTAGAATTTCGATGCGACCGGTAGTCGAATTCCAAATGGACATTCGAAACCCACATCGAACCTTTGTGATTGTGATGGATCTTTTGTTTAAGAAGATCAAGGTGGAAATTGTTGTGATTTGTTTGAAATCTGAATGAACACTTATTTTTAAAAGTAAGCGCTCATTATTCGGATTAGCCAGGAGAGGACCTTATGTCATAAAACCCATTGCGAATAATGGTACGACGAATTGGGATTACATTTGAAGATGGTGTTGAAGACCGGGTATTTTCAAAAGCGAAAGGATTACCTGTCGAATGTCTCTGTACCGGGTTGCTTCAGTATAGAGATTTTTATCACCCTTTGTGATGGGGATTCTGGACGTGATTAGTGAATATCCGGATTGCAAGGGCTTCTTTGAAGTGCCTTCGGTTCCGTTCGATCTCGGAACGGACTTGTATGGATGTGTGTCTGACGTTACACTTTGAGATATAAAGCTGATTCTATCGAATACATTTCTGTTGGTGGCAGAAAATTTATTCTCTTAGCTTAACACCCTTCTCTGAGACATACGAGCTCAGAGGTTATGTAGTTGATGGTTCTTAGTGATATATTCCCAAAACTGGTAATGTGGCATACGAAGTGCTGCTGACCATTTGTTGATCAAAGCATGACTTTGTGAAAAGTGTAGCTTTGTTGACGAGACTTCGTTGGACCTCACACTTCGGAAATGGTCAAAACAGGAAAGATGTGGCAAGGTTATGAGGGTCGCACCCTTTAGGGTATGTCATTTCCTTCTGGAAAAAGGTGGTATCATGGTGTGGAGCCCAGATGCTTAACCTATGTGGTTGCTGTAATCTCATTTACTGTGTGGTTGTTGCTTTGTGGTTGAGGATCCTCAGATAAAGGTCGCAAACGACCGGGGGATGGCATACGCGAGTAGTAGTTACCTAGTTACAGAGGTAACCCGGCCTTGTGTTGGCAGTGATCCAGGTAGGTTCTCGGGACGTCCCTCCAGAGGCGTACCCATGTGGCAGTAGGAAGTTCCTTAGCCCGACCATTTGTTGGAAATCCAAAGAAATAATACACGCCCTATACGGTTTTAGTTGCATAACCTGCCATGGAATGTGGCGGTAACCTGCTATTGAACATGGTAGCTATAGTAAGCATACAATGATGGTTGTATGCTGGCTAAAATTAATATTATACTTTCAAAATGTTTTCTGCACTATGCACTAATGATAATATTAAAAAGATTTTGCGTATTAAGCATGTTTGACTATCATAAGGAGAAATCTCCTCCAATTCTGTGTTTGCTTTGTGTGTGGTGGGAGGCCTTATGATAGTTTCATTTTCCAAAAAGCATAGCGGATTTATTTTTATTTTCTTTGTGAAAATAATTGTTTTAAGATCTCACACCAGTCCCACGACTGACCTGGAGTTTACTGTTCCCTTTCTAAACTCTGGGTCCATAATTTTTCCACACGGGCAGCCTAGAGTCAGGTTATCATTATTCTGGAGCGAAGTCAGAAAAGAGATGCTGTGAAATCAGGAGCAAGCTGGATGGCGAAACGTATCACTAGTATATGTTATATTCTTTTCCGCTGTTTGTTGTTGTAACACTCCGACAATGTAATGTGATGTAATGTAACAACTGATGTAGTTCTTTGTTTTAAAGATATTCATTTATCTATTATATGTTGTTCCCCTGCGAAATATGAGATTCTATTATTGTTTCTGTCTCTTCTATCTTCTTCTTCTTTAAACCCTAACGGTTCGGTTTTCCGGCATTCGATTGTGCGACAGTCGATACAGTGGACGTATTGATGTCGACTTTCGGGCGTCGAAAAAATGGGTCGTTACATCAATCTTGGAACGAACAAGGCGCGAATACGACCCAGTCAATTCGCCATAGAAATTGGATCGATCCAGGAAACTCGCGCCACGTGACTATGCGCACGTGCTTCTGATCGATGCGAAAGGGATGGATACGAAACCATGGGTTCGAAATCGACAGCCTATGAAAATCACAATCTTGCATCGATCATATCTCACAAACCACAGGTCCAAATGCTACGAAATTTTCATAAGAGCTTATGTACAAGATAAAGAACATTCCTGCCAAGTTTCAGCTCGATTGGATCATTTTTTGATCGATACGAAATTGGTTCGTATCAATCACGGATCGAGTTGAAACTTTCTAGGATCGTTCGCGTGGGCCTACTCACGTGCCAGAAGGAGTCTCCTGAAGTTTGAGCGCGATATCAGCCTCCTACACCTATAAATAGCCCCCTGAAGCCTACAGAAAAGGGATCTTTTGGGCTATTGGACATCTAGACTCAGCCGGATTCAACTTTGCTCGTCATCATTGCTGTTATACTCAAATTTCTTCATTGTAATCGCTGTAATCAATTGTAACCAGCAAGGATAGTAAATAAAAGATAAACCTTTGAAGTGGATGTAGGCCGGAGATAGCCGAACCACTATAAATCTCGTGTTTATGTTCGTTATTTATGGATTGTTGTTTGTTGATTGCTTAAATCTGTAACTTGTGCTCGAACATCGCTGATTTACATTCGTATATTGGTGCTTTCACGATACTTGGGGTTTATGACCAATTTTGGCGCGAACACCTATAATTTCCACACGGACAGCCTAGTAGCAGGTTTTCCGTGTTTTGGTGCTGTCTTGGAATCTTTGAAGTCTTTTGGTTTTGGAGGCTATCAGTTTTTGAAGGCTTTTGACTAGGAGACCTTTTGAAAGCTTTTGGATCTCAAGGTGCTTAGTTTTGGAAATTCGCTATCGTTTTATCTCTTTGAAAACTTTCTTGAAGTGTGATATCTTGTTGTTCCGCTGTGAAGTTCTATTTTGAAGTTGTGTTATATGTATAAAAATACTCTGATGTTGGTGATGATGTTGTAATGGATATTGTGATGATGTTGTATCTGTGTTGTTGATTTATGGCAGTTCATTTTGTTTCCGCTGTTTATATTCATCTAATGTTGTTATAAGCTCCATCGGAACTGGAATTCGAAGTTCGAATCGCCGGCAGTCGAATACAAGTGAGGTATTTGATGTCGATTTTTGAACGCTGAATTTCGGGCTGTGACAAGTGGTATCGGAGCTAAAGGTTGAGTAAGAACTTTAGCTATGGAGTATAACACATTAGATAGCTCATTAGAGATAGGGTGAAGTATACCCTAGAATGAGTATAACCCAAGACCAAAACCCTAATTTCCTTGGTCTATTTCTTTTAACTGCTGATATTCCTTAAGATATCTCGTTCGTATATCTAAATCAAGTTTCTTTCTAATTACAGATAGTAAGAATGAGCGGGCAAAGAGGAAGAGCAAGGGTCAGGGAAATGCCACAACAGCTGGTCAAGTTCCCCTAACAGCAGAAGCAGCAATATCTACTCAACGTCAGCCAAATCTGGCTGATCTATATAAAAGCTTCTCGAGACTTGGTGGTAAGCCGTTCATCGGCAAGGAGTCGATTGTTGAGCCTCAAGCTTGGATTAGATCAAGTGAAAGAATTTATAAAGGGCTAAAGTTAGAGGACGACCAAATGCGACTAATTGCTTCTTGGCAACTCCAAGAAGAAACCTTAGCCTGGTAGGAAACAGTCACTATAGATGAACCAGAAGAAGAGTTTACTTGGAGTCGATTTAAGAAAGTGTTTGAAAAGCGCTATATGCCGTCTGCAGGAATTTGCCGAATGTACCAAGAATTTATGGACTTAAAGCAAGGAAGCTTGTCATTTGAGGAGTACTTAAACCAGTTCAACGAACTATCCCATTTCGGTCCAGAATTGGTAAACACACCTCTAAAGAAAAATGAGAGGTTCATTTGTAGGATGAACAAGAAGTAACACGAAAGGATGATAGCACACGTCAAAGAATCTTTTTTTGATCTTATCGATATGGGGTACAGGTATGCCACCCTGGATATGCAGAAAATTCCAAGGGAAGGAGGAAATTCAAGTAATCAGAATTGGAAAAAAAGAAAGTTTGGGGCAAGAAACCACATCAAGGCAAGGATAAGAAAAACAATCAAGGAAATCCAGCTAAAGACATAACTTGTTACAATTGCCAAGAAAAGGGCCATTATTCAAACAGCTGCAAAAACCTGAAGAAGCAAGTTAAGAAAGAACAACCTGTGAAGACTGTTCAGGGCGTTAGAGAGTGTTATTATTGTCACAAGCCTGGACATGTAGTTAAGAATTGCTCGGTTATGAAGCAAGTACAAGTGGAAAATGTTTATGTGATAATGGAAGACCCTTCAACTTCGAGAGCAGATAAAGGAAAAGGTGTTCTGGAAGGTAATCTTACTATTTATGATAAAGTTGTCAGAGTTTTGTTTGACACGGGCGCTACACATAGTTTTATCTCACAACAAGCCGTAAATGAATTAAAACTTAAACCTAATTTTGTCAACGAGCCTATTTGTGTGAAAAACCCAGTTGGTGGTCCTGCAAACCTTTATCTACGATGTAGAGACATTCCTATCTCGTATTCTTCTTACCAATTCCCTATTAGTCTCTTTGTTCTTGATTTTAATGAATCCGAAATCTTACTCGGAATGGATTGGCTAACAAAATACGAAGCCAAATTAGATTGTAACAATCGAACGATATCGATCAAAACAAACCTTGGAAATTTTATTGAAATCTCTTGTATGGATCCGAGTCCAAAGAGAGATAAATTGATGTATACTTTGGGATATCATGAACCTAGTCTAGAGTTTATACCTGTTGTACGGGAATTTTCCGACGTATTTGAAGAAGTAAAATCCTTAACTCCACACAGTGAAATAGAATTCAGAATTGACTTAGTACCCAATGCTCGTCCTGTCGTTCACGTAAGTCGCAGGATGGCACCCAAGGAAAGAATTGAATTAGTCAATCAAACTCGGGATTTGCTAGAAAAAGGATTGATTCGCCTTAGTGTTTCCGAATGGGGTTTAGCTATCGTGTTTGTGGCTAAATCGAATGGATCTTTGAGATTGTGTGTAGATTCGCGATCTCAATAAACAAACTCTCAAGAACAAATTCCCTTTACCTAGAATCGACGATCTATTCGATCAACTTCATGGCGATCGATTCTTTTCTAAGATGGATCTAGCTCAGGGATTCCATCAGCTGCGAATAGTCGAGGATTGTGTTCATTTGACTGCCTTCAGGGGTCCTAACGTGTTCTACGAATGGTTAGTCATGCGTTTCGGACTAACCAACGCCCCTGCGTACTTCGTAGATTTAATGACCCGTGTGTTTCGAGAAGTATTAAACAAATCTATCCTTGTGTTTATTGATGATATCTTGATCTGCTCCAAAACCAAAGAGGAGCATGCTGAACATATCAGAATTGTTTTGGAGATATTGAGAAGGAATATCCTATTCGCTAAATTTTCAAAATGTCACTTTTGGGTCAAAGAAGTCAGATTTCTCAGTCATATTGTTAATAAAGAAGGGATTTCTATTGATCCAAGCAAGATTTCTGCTATTTTGGACTGGAAGCGACCCACTACTCCTAAAGAAGTTTGAAGTTTTCTAGGTTTAGCAGGATACTATAGAAAGTTTGTAACAATCCCAAATTTTGATTTATTTTAAATTGATAATTAATTTCATTTTTGAATAAAATTTGTGAATTAATTGGTAATTAATATAAAATGTTAGTTAAATTATGAAATTTTTTTTAGAAATGTATTTAAATTGAACGTGAATTGAGATTTAAAATTTAAATGTCTTAGAAAATAAATTTGAATTTGAACTTCATATATATATATATATTTGTGTGTGTGTGTAAATATATATGTATATGTGCATATATTGGATTTGAATTTAAAATTTTAAGTTAAAAATAGAATTAAATATATAAGTAAGATAAAATACAACAAAGTATATTTATAAAATATATATATGTGTGTGTGTGTGTGTGTGTGTGTGAAAATATGCGAGACAATAAGCATTAAAAGTTAGAAATAAAATTTAAGTTAGAAACTGATATAGAAATATATATAAAATAAATTGTAAAAATATAAAGCCAAATAACATATTAATAAACTATGTAAATTATTAAATGAATACATTAGAAAAATTATAACAACATAATAATAATAGGAACTTATCTATATTATAATAAAACAAAGACAAAATAAAGGATAAAAATATAAGTATGCACACTTGTAATATGAAACAAAAAAAAATATGCAAACATTAAGTAAACACCTAGATAAATTTTAATAATATATTTAATTCACTTATATTTCACAGTATAAGGCTAAAGAAAGAAATAAGCAAAACTATATATGTAAATGAGCTTGCAAATGGAAACAGTCAGATGCAAAAAAAAAATTTAAACATCTATGTACAAGCAAATACATTGGATAAATGCCAACAGCACATTAACATAGAAATTTATTTATATTGCAAAGTACTTAGACAAAGGCAATAAAATAAATGGTTGAAACAAAGAAGGAACAAAAATATAAACATATATGTGAATAGCTTATAAAAGAAGCCAAGTTAATAAATGCAGCCACCAAAAAAAACTGCATGGTCAACAAGCAAAGCAAAATGTATTTGATATTGTACATAACAACGTCACTTCAGCCAAATACAAAGTATATATTTTTACATAAGTATAAAAGCAAATCAGGCAAAGTAAGATATGTAGCTTGTAAGTAGTAATGTAAGGCAAGAAACAAAGAAAAAAGAAAAAAAAACATCTATATGTAAGTACATCAACATTAAATGCTTTCTTCTCTAGCACACAATACATAGATTATCAGCCACAATATGTACATTTCAGCCTCCATTTGCTTATAAAAAGAAAATCCCTATAATTGTACAAAACATAATATAATCACGTGTACAAATCTGTCTCCTATTACTTCATTTCTCATATATATCAATCCATTCATTCCAATTCGTTCATCAAAACTGAGTAAAAGCTGAAGTAATATCATCCTAAATCTTAAACAAGATTCAACTCAAACAACAAATACAACCAATATAAATTTGAGAATCAAGAAGGAAGAATTCAGCTGGAAGTTTCACAGCCTGATTTAACATAAAGGAGGCTCTGTTCTTTCTTCTTCATAACGGTGAGTAACATATATTTTCATTTATTTTTAAGGTATGAATTTGTTTCCTTTACATCTATGAATATCTGTTGGTATACATATGGACTCTTCGGTTGAATTTGAATGATGGAAGAATTTGGTTCAGGCAGATACTCATATATGTTCTCTGTTTTAACTTCTAAACACAAGATTTTTTTATTTCAAAAAATCTTTTCTATTTGCTCTATTACTGATTTAACTTGAGATCAAAACAAGATTTGTTTGTTATGGTATATATTAAAGTTTAAAAATCAATTTGAGCCAAAACAACTTCATCTTGTTTCTGGAAATCAAGAAAACCTTAGCACCACTCAAATTTTGTCAAAAATTCAAACCTATCAATTTATAAACTCAGGTATATGAATCAAAAGCTAACAATAAAACTTGATTTTTGAAACAAGAATTATTTTTTTTAGTTAAGCATTGAAGTAGCAGTTTGGGTTTGAACTGGGATGGGAATATTTGGTTTTTCTGGCGATCAAGTTGATAGGAGGGATCGTGGTCCTTCCTGATGATGGAGGAGTGATCGTAGAATCTATGAAAAATAGTGTATGGTGACGCAAATCACCATGGAAGTTGCTGCTGTGATAATTTTTCTGGAACCCTAGTTTTGACTAGGTGGAGTGATTCGATCGCCACGGCTTGTAGGGAAGATCGAGGGTTATGAGATTTTGGGGAATGGAAGCTTGGTCATAGGCGAAGTCGAGGCTGAAGTTGCACGCATTCTGGTGGTCGAGGCGGCGAGTTCGAGGGCGTTTCCAGGTTTTGGGTTGTGGTGGTCTTCCTGTTCCAGGTTTTGATTTAGCTGCTCGATTTTGATTCGAGCTAATGTGATGATTTCTGGGTAGCCGTGAGGCTAGAGGAGATCGATGCCGATGTGTGGAAGGTCATGGTGTTGAACGGAGGTGGCCGGTGCTCTGGTGCATGTGCACGGTGCATGTTCACGGTGCACGGCAAAAGTCTGGTGGAGTTGGGCTCTATTGGTTTCGTATTGATGAGTTTTGGCTCGAGGTGGATGGATGTCTTGCTCGGGGAAGTAGGGGTATTGAACTCGAAGTAGCCGGATGGGGGTCTCGAGTAGATCTGTTGTAACAGGTTTTACTAAAACCTGTTTTTCAGTTTTCAAAATTTGAAAAAAAAATTCAAAGCTAAGTTTAAATGAAAAGCAAGTTTTTAAAATAGTTTAAATCCAAGTTTAAAACTGGTTCAAGTTATTTTTGAATCTCAGTTCAGAATAAATAAAGTTTTAAAAATTTTAATTGTTTTAACCACCTTAAAATGCTCAAGTAGTTTGAATTTTTAAAGTGAAGTTTTAAATTTTTAAGAGGAGATTTTAATCTAAGTTAAATCTGAAATCAAGATTTGTTTGTATTCCAGTTTTGAAATAAAAGAAGTTTTTAAATTTAAATTTGTTTTAAACAGTTTGAATGATAAAGTATATTTTTAAAATTGATTTGAAATTTTAAAATGAAATTGGGTTTTGAGTTCTTTTAACTTCTAAAATAAAAAGGGTTTTGAATTTGTTTTAAGTTTTGTTAAAGTTAGATTGTTTTCATTTTAAATCTGAAAATTTTAATAAAAAATTTAAAAGTAAATTTGAAAAATATATGTTATCAAACATATTTATAAGTGACCATTAAACCCTTGATAAGAATGAGTTCTACCTTAAGTAATAATGATTTGTAATCCATTACTTATTAAGTTAATTAAAATGGATAATTTATTTAATTTAATTAATTAATGATTTGCGTTAATTAAATAAGTAATTAAAGGTTCAAACTAATTAATTAAAGGTTAAAGATTAATTAAGTAGGGAATAATTAATTTGTAAATTAAGGATTATTAATTAGATATTAATTAATTATTAATTAAATATTAATTAATGATTAAATTTAATTAAACAGGTGATTAAGCAATAATTAATTTAAGGATAATATGATAAATTGATTTGGTAATTAATTTGAGAATAATTAAATTATTAAAGTAATTAATTTATTTAAAGGTTAATTAAACTAATGTGATAAATTAAGAATAATTGATTAAGAATAATTAATTAAGGTGATTGATTAATTAACTTATATCAATTGATTTGTAATTAATTAATTAGGATTTGATCATTAATTCATAAGTAATTAAATTAAAAAAAATTAATTGAATTAATTTAGGATTAAACAATTATTAATCCTGTTTATAAATGATTATTGGATGCTTGGATTGCTTATTAATGATTGTAATGAGATGTTTTGAATTGACTATCCTATCTGATTCTATGATATTTTGATTTGTGATTTAGCTGTGATGAATGTAATTTATTATCTGTGATGTATATGTCTGTGATCTGTGACTGATAAATAAGCGTTATACTTTATACCGCTTATCAAATATATATATATATATATATATATATATATATATATATTGTTGTATTTTGATCTGTGATGATTGAATGTTGTTGCACTATCGTGTTAAACCCCTGGACTACACCATACACAGACAAATATGGATTTCAGAGGAAATCGGTTAAGTCACAGATTTTTATAAATTTTTAGAAATTGAATTCTTGAATCCAAAATAGTTTTGGAATTGGGATTGAGAACTTTTGAAAATGGGTTTTAAAAATTAAAGTTATTTTTTTAATAACTTAATTAAACTTGAAATTTAAATCATTTGATTTAAATTTGAATTCAATATTTGAAATTGAATTCAATGATTTGGAAATTATGGTCTAAAAAGATCATACAAGTTATAAAGTTGTTCATATGTGTTTTTAACCATTTAAAAGTATGGTTTCAGGAAATTAAATTTAAATCCAAGTTTTATACTTGAATGATTTTAACTTATGTAAATTGTAATCAGTTTTTCTTAAAACGAAAGCTATTTGTTTCAAATAATAATAGCTTTCATAAGAAGAAAGGATTTCCAATTTGTATCGAAAGATTTCAAATTGAAATGAAATTGTAAACAGTTTGGAAAAACTGTGAATTAACCTCTGTGACGATGATTAAATCTTGTTTTGAAATTGGAAAGGTGTATCTTTTGTATAAAAGATTTGGAAATTGAAATAATTTTGAGAACTATGAAGGAATCTTTGTGAGACTGGGTGAACTTTGTGAATTGAATCTTTTAGTTTAAAATATTGGAAATGGTAAATGGTAATCTGTTTAAACCTTTTGAAGAAAGGTTTCGGGTAATAAGTTGTGACTTGATTGATATCCCAATATCCATATGTTTTTAAAATATTGCGCTCACTATTCGGATTAGTCGGGAGAGGACCTTTGTGTCATATAACCCATTCCGAATAAGTGATATGTCGTATATGGATAACATTTGAAGACCGGTGTTGAAGACCGGATATTTTTGAAAACGAAATGATAACTTGTCGAATGTCTCTGCATCGACTGGTCCCGGTATAGAGACTCCATATGTGATGGGAAGTCCAGACGTGATTAGGGATTATTTGGATTTGCAAGGTCTTCTTCGGAAGTGCCTTCGGTTCTGTTCGAATCCGGAACAGACTTGTATGGTTACATGTCTGACATTACACTTTGAGATATAAAGCAGATTTCTTTCAAATACATATCTGTTGGTGGCGGAGAATTTATTCTCTTAGCTTAACACCCTTCTCTAAGACGTACGAGCTCAGAGGTTATGTAGTTGAAGGTTATCAGCGATATATTCCCGATTTGGTAATGTGGCATGTTGAGTGTTGTTGTGTGTTAATCATTTGTTGATCATTTGTGATCAGAGCATGGCTTTAGTGTAAAGCGTAGCTTTGTGGATGAGACTGCATCAGGACCTCACAACCCGAAAATGGCCGAAACAAGAAAGATGCGGCAAGGTTATGAGGGTCGCGTCCTTTAGGGTGTGTCATTCCCTTCTGGTAAAGGGTGGTATCATGGTATGGAGCCCAGATATTTACCTATGTGGTGGGCTTCAATCTCATTTTCTGTGTGGTTGTTGCTTTGTGGTTTAGAGGCGCCTCGGATAAAGGTCCCAAAGGACCGGGGAGTGGCATGCTCGAGAAGTAGTTGCCTAGTTACAAAGGTAACCCGGCCTTGTGTTGGCAGAGATCCGGTTAGGTTCTCGGGACGTCCCGCTAGAGGCGTACCCACGGACAGTGGGAAGTTCCTTAGCCCGACCATTTGTTGGAAATCCACTCATCCAATACGTGCCTTGTACTGTTTTAGTTGTAGAACCTGCCATTTACTTATGGTGGTCACCACTGTTTAGATGGTAGCTATAGTAGGAATAGTTCGAAATGTATATGCTGGCTAAGATTTATATTCTACTTTCGAAATGTTTTCTACACTGTGCACTTATAATAATAATATCAAAGAAATTTTCTCGTATCAAGCATTTTGACTATCATAAGGAGAAATCTCCTCCAATTCTGCGTTTGCATGGTGTGTGCGGTGGGAGGCCTTATGGTAGTTTCATTTTCTAAAAAGCATTGCGAATTTATTTTAAATTCTTTTGTTATCTGTTTTAAAAGACCAACTGTTTTTGCTACTCATACCAGTCCCATGACTGACTCGGAGTTTATTGTTTCTTTCCTAAACTCTGGGTGCCCACAATTTTCCACACGGGCAGTCTAGAGTTGGGTTTTTCAAATAGTCGGGTTTAGTAGATTGTCTGGAGTTAGTCCAGTCTTTGGATCAGGACGATACTTGCTTATCGTTGTGACACGTGACCTTGGTTCGAGCTAGCTTTGGATTAGAGCATTGGATTTGGAGATGCATTCCTTTGAAGTTATTATTTCGCTGCTGGTGTTGTCTATTTCCTTTCCGCTGCTATTTCTTGTATCTCTGATAGTATTTATATTCAGTTGTATCATTCTATTGTATCATCATTGTGTCTGGATATTGTATCAGTTGTGTATGATATTATTTATTTTCTTCCGCTGTGTTGTACTTAATGGTGTTATAAGCTCCGGTGACTCAGATTTGAATGGTCGAATCTGCGGCATTCGAGTACGATGTGAAGTGTGGATGTCGATTTTCGAACGCAAAAAATCGGTTCATTACAAAGTTTGTCCAGGATTTTTCCAAGTTGACCAGTCCATTGACTAAGCTAACAATGAAGAATGCTAAATTCGATTGTACTCCAAAATATGATGAAGCTTTTCAGGAATTGAAAAGGAGATTAACTATTGCTCCCGTTCTCGCTATCATTAACGGGAACCAAGGGTTATTTGTCTATACCTATGCTTGTGGAGATGGTTTGGGTGCAGTACTAATGCAAAATGGGAAAGTAATTACCTATGCGAGTAGACAGTTACGTCCACATGAGGGAAATTACCCAACACACGATTTGGAGCTTCTAGCTGTTATTTTCGCTTTGAAAATCTGGCGACACTATCTTCTGGGTAAGAACCTTATTCAGCTTTCTTAACAATTTAAGAAATTTAACTTAACTAAATAAATATATTTAATGAACTCTTTTTGTTTTAGGTGAAAAATTTTAATTTTTCACCGACCACAAATCTTTGAAATATCTCTTCACCCAAAAGAATTTAAATCTACGGCAACAGCGATGGTTAGAATTTCTAGCATCATATGATCTAGATATTCTGTATACACCTGGAAAAGCCAATGTAGTTGTTGATACTTTAAATAGGAAGCATGCTATTCTTGCTCATCTTGTTGTCACTCCTACTCTCCTTGAGAAAATCGCCAGCATGCAAAATGAAGACAAATTTCTTTGAGATATTTATGGGAGAATTCTTCGAGATGAAGATACCAGTTTTGAAACCAATCATAGTGGAGTTATTAGGTTAAAAGGCCGGTTGTGTGTGCCAGATATCCCAGAATTAAAGCATGAAGTTTTTGACGAATGTCACAAATCTAAACTCAGTATCCATCCAGGAGTTAATAAGACGTATAGAGATATCAAAAGAACTTTCTGGTGGAAGACGATAAAAAGAGATATATCTATATATGTGAGTCGCTGTGCTACTTGTCAACAAATTAAAAGTGATCAAAAGAAGATGGCGTGTTTAATCCAGCCTTTGGAGGTACCTAAGTGGAAATGGGATCAAGTATCGATGGATTTCATCGACAGGTTGCCCCGCACTCGAAAGGGGAATGAAGCAATCTAGGTTATCGTGGACTGTTTGACTAAAACAGCCCACTTTATACTAGTGAAATCTACCCGCACAGCAGCAAGTTTAGCTGAGCTATATGTGAAGGAAATTGTCCGTCTCCACGGTATACTGAGCAGTATAGTGAGTGATCGTGACCCGGTCTTCACTAGTAGATTTTGGAAGGCATTTCAAGCTGCATTGGGAACAAAACTGAATTTCAGCACTGCTTATCACCCACAGTCTGATGGGAAGACTGAAAGGATAAATCGAATATTAGAGGATCTTTTGCGAGCTTGTGTTCTCGAATTTGGTGGTTCTTGGGAGGACTATTTACATTTGGTCGAATTCTCATATAACAATAGCTATCAAGCCAGTATCGAAATGGCTCCTTTTGAAGCTTTATATGGTCGCCCGTGTCGATCACCGGCATGCTGAATTGAATCTGGTTATAGATTCATTATTGGACCAGATATGATTAAAGAAGCCACTGAAAAAGTTGATTTTATTCGAAAGAAGTTAATAACTGCTCAAAGTCGCCAGAAGAATTATTACGACCGCAGAAGAAGAGCTTTGGAATTTCAAGTTGGAGATTATGTTTTCTTGAAAGTGTCTTCAATGCGTGGTGTGTTAAGATTCGGGAAGACTGGTAAGCTGGCACCACGATACAATGGTCCTTTTCCTATACTGGAAAGGATCGGTCCTCTGGCATATCGAGTGCAGCTACCTAGCTGGTTATCTGGCGTACACGGTGTATTTCACGTTTCACATCTTCGAAAGTACGTCCACGATCTACACAGTATTATCGAAGAGGCAGCTCGGTAGGATCTCGAGATCACACCAAATTTAACAATTAAAAGAGAACCAATAAGATCGTGATGAAAAGCAATTAAGGGACAAAATTGTGAAACTGGTTAAAGTGCAGTGGAGCGGTGATCTAAAGGACTGCACTTGGGAAACTGAAGATAGCATGCAGAAATCTTATCCCAATTGCAGAGTGGACATTCCAGTTTAAATTGGTAAGCCCTTCTCTACTTATTATATATCCTTTGCTTTCTTTTCTCTCTCTTTCAAATTTCGAGGAGGAAATTTCTTTAAGGGGGCAAATCTGTAACATCCCAAAATTTATCAATTTAAATTTGGTAATTATTAAAACTTTTGGAATTTAATTTGAAAATAATTTGAAAAGTTTCAAAACCAATAAAATGAGTGATAATTTATATGAATAAAATTTCAATTTCTTTTAAGTTTAAAATTTGAAATAATAAAGGTTTTTAAAATCATTTGAATTTAAATTTATATATATATATATATATATATATGCGTGCATATATGAGTAGATTTGAATTTATATATTGAATTTGATTTTAAATTTTAAATAAATGCTTTTGTAAAACATTTTGGATTTTAAAATAATGTATATATAGGTAATTTATTTAATGCATAATTAGGTTAAAAATATTTTCTTTTAAATTTTATATGTTCAAGTAAAAGAGAAATGCATTTTTAAAATTAAGAAGAAAAACAATTAAAAATTATATATATATGTATCATGTTTTCTCATGCAGAGGACACATGGAGAGTAAGTAACATATGTATTAACAAGTGTTTAAATTTATCAAATGAATTAACAAGTGTACTTCATGTAGATAGAATTAAACAAGTGTCATTACCACATTTTCATTTTTCTCAGAAATTCATAGAAAAGAAAATAATATTAAATAAGCTAATTCATCTTCCTCCTTTTATCTCTTTTACTCATTTCTGAAGCCTGTAAAATCTTCAAACCAGAAAAAAAATCATCAAAACAACTAATTAAACCAAAACCTCCTCAACCTTTTCAAAACTAAATTCCTGTAAAAGTTGTAACAAATTTCCTTCCAAATTTCAAGCCAGAAAAAGGGAATTCAAGAACAACTTCAAGTCTTCAACAAGTAATTCAAAAATCAAGAAGGAGTCAACTTCAACAATTAAATAAGAATCAGCATCAACTCAAAAATAAAAATTGCAAACTCAAGCTTTAAAGTTGCAGACCAGAGATCTTTATTTTTCTCTGTTTCATTAAAAATAAAACTGTAAGTAAGTTCAAATTTTAGTTTGTTGTTGTGAAATTAATCATGTGAATCCATCAGAAAACTAAGCAAAACTTATATTAACTAGTTGCAGATAAAAATTTAGGATCAAATTGAAATAACAGCTTTCAGGTTTTCAATTTTCAAAATCAAGACCTTCAAACCCTTTCCAGACCTCTCTGTTCAAACTCTTCAGGTGAGTAAACTCCTTAATTTGAACTTGAATTTGTTGCCGTGAACAATAGTGAGGCTTGAATGATGAATGTGTGTTTGCATGTATATATTTGCACTTGAAATGAAGATGCATGCCTGTATACATCAAAATAGACTCTGTTCTATCCTTGCAGGTTCAAAACCCTGTCTCAAAATCCAAAAGCTCCATATTAGATTGCTTTTAGACTTTGAAATCAAAAAGAAAAATGTTTTTATGACTATACTCTAAGTTTTAAAAACAAATTTAAGTAAATCAAAAAAAAAAATCTTGCCTGGAAATAAAAGAATACAGGCAAACTTAATATAAACCGATATTCCATCAAACATGATTTCAGATTTTGAATATATAAATTGAATTGTGTTCGAAGTTGATGATTTTTAAAAGTAAAATCAAATTTTTTTTATCAACTATTCGCTGAGAAAAAAAGAGATGATCGGATTGGCCATTTTCTCGAAGTTCTGGCAATCGATGGAGTTTGGGTGCTCGAGATCATGGTCGTGGCTTGCTGGAAGCTTGGAGTTCGTCATAAAAATGCTCAAAAAAATTTCTATTCATTGTGGCGATCGCACGGCAACGAATTATGGTTAATCCCATAATTGAACGAGGTCAACAAAATTGTCTGCCGCGACTTCATCAGAGGACCGGGATTGATCGCACGTGCGCCAATCGAAGCGTTAGTCATCATTGATGCTTCAGGTACGATCGCACGACCTCTAATGGTCGGAGGAGGGAGGACGTGGCATTTTGGTGATCAGTGTTTTTGTTCCATTTTGGGTTCATTGTCAAAGTTGTGATTTCGTCGATGATTTGCAATTCTGCGTGAATGTGTGGTTTAGAGACGTCACCGTGGATGTGTCGATGACCAGAAATTCAACTGGAGGCGGCCGGAGGGGTTGTGCATGTGCACACAGTTGGAGTTGTGTCAGGAGGCAGCAGTTTCGGGAAGTAAAGGGAAACTTGAAGCAACCTTCGGGAAGCAAGGGTTCGAACTCAAGTATTCCCCCGAAGCGACTTTTGGGTTATACGGGTTTTGTACTTAGACAAAAATTGAAAAAAAAATATATAAGCTCACGGGTAAGTTTTGTTAATAACTCGAAGCAGGTAGTAAAATGTTTCGGAGGAGACTAGAAGTAGTCTCCAGGGTGATGCACAAAAACAGTTTTTCTTTAGATTAAAATTCAAACTTTTTAATAGATTTTTAAACTCATGCTTTTAAATGATAATTTGATTTGAGTTTAAAATAAATTAAAGTTTTTAAGTAAGGCATTTTTTTAAAATAGTTAAATTTAATATAATTTTGTCACGTTATTTTAGAAAATTATTTATATTAGTTAAATAAATGTAAATGAGAATGATAGTTAAGAAAAAATGCTATGTGCACTAATTTTAATCTCTTAAGTAAATTTTATGTAATAAGGATGATTTATTTAACCCAGTCTACAAGGTAATCAAAATGATTAACAAAGGTAAGAAGGTTTATCTTTTAAATTTAATAAGTAATTAATGATTTACTTAAGTGTTAACGAATAAACTATTTAAATTAAGTACTTAATATTTAAAGATTAATTAAGTAAACAATTTAGGTTAATTAAATAGTAATTAATTAGGATAATTAATTAAGGAATAATTAATTAATAAAAATAATTAAGATTTAATTGATTAACAATTAAGGATTAATTAATTAAGATAATTAATCAAGGAATAATTAATTAATAAAAGTAACTAAGATTTAATTAATTAACAATTAAGGATTAATTAATTAAGATAATTAATTAAGGATTAATTAATTAATAAAAGTAATTAAGATTTAATTAACTAACAATTAAGGATTAATTAATTAAGATAATTAATTAAGGAATAATTAATTAATGAAGGTGATTAAGAATTAAATAATTTTAATGAAGGATAACTAATCATTGATTAAAGATAATTAATGAAATTAATTATGTGATTAATTAATTTAAATCACACGATTGATTCATCTTAATTGTTGATGATTGATAACTATTGTATGCTGTGTACTGATTGATATCTCTGATTTGTAATGTGATGCTATGTGATATGAATTGCTTTGTGCTGAGCTGTGATTCTGTGTTGAATATATTTCTGTATGAATATGAAAAACCCTTTGGCCCGTAAAACGGTTTTTGAATTTCGATGCGACAGGGAGTCGGATTCTAGTTGGTTATCCGAAACCCACATCGAACCTGTGAATCTTTGTGAATGACATATCCACATGTTTTTAAATTGACACTCACTATTCGGTTTAGCCGGGAGAGGACCTTTATGTCATATAACCCATTTCGAATAGTGATACGACGAAATGGATAGCATTTGAAGACGGTGGTGAAGACCGGGTGTCTTCGGGAATGATAGGATAACCTGTCGAAGGACTCTGCACTGAGTTGCTCCGGTATAGAGTTCTCCATATGTGATGGGGAGTCCAATCGGGATTGTGGATGCCCGGATTGCAAGGGCTTCTTCGAAAGTGCCTTCGGTTCTGTACGAACCCGGAACAGACTTGTATGGATTGTATGTCTAACCTTACATTTTGAAATATAAAGCAGATTTCTTTCAAATACATTTCTGTTGGTGGCGGAGAATTTATTCTCTTAGCTTAACACCCTTCTCTGAGACGTACGAGCTCAGAGGTTATGTAGTTGAAGGTTATCAGTAATATACTCCCAACCCGGTAATGTGGCATGCTGAGTGCTGATGATCATTTGTTGATCAAAGCATGGCTTTTGTGAAAAGCGTAGCTTTGTGGATGAGACTTCGTCGAACCTCACAACCCGGTAATGGTCGAAATAGGAAGGATGCAGCAAGTTTATTGGGGGTAGCGCCCCTTAGGGTATGTGCATTTCCTTCTGGATAGAAGTGGTATCATGGTATGGAGCCCAGATACTTAACTTATGTTGATATCGCAAATATATTACTTTGTGATTATTGTTGTTGGGCACCGGATAAAGGTCGGTTACAACCGAGGGGTGGCATACTCGTGTAGTAGTTACCTAGTTATAAAGGTAACCCGACGTTGTGTTGGCAGAAATCCGGTTAGGTTCTCGGGGCGTCCCTCCAGAGGCGTACCCAAGTGGCCCAGGAAGTTCCTTAGCTTGACCATTTGTTGGAAATCCAAGTACTAATACGAACCCAGTACGGTTTTAGTTGTAGAACCTGCCATCTAATATGGTAGCTATAGTAGGCATACTATAATGGTACGTATTTGGCTAAGATAATTATTATACTTTCGAAAATGTTTTCTACACTATGCACTAATAATAATATCAATGAGTTTTCTCGTATAAAGCATATTTGACTATCATAAGGAGAAATCTCCCCCAAGTGTGCTATTGCATCGTGTGTGTGCCGGAAGGCCTTATGGTAGTTTCATTTTCCAAAATCATGAACGGTTGTCTTTTAAAAAAATTTGTTTTTCTCATTCAAAACAACTGTTTCTGTTTACTCATACCAGTCCCATGACTGACCCAGAGTTTATTATTTTCTTTCCAAACTCTGGGTGCCTATAGTTTCCACACGGGCAGCCTAGTAGCAGGTTTTCCGTGTTTTGATGCTGTCTTGGAATCATTGAAGTCTTTTGGTTTGGAGGCTATCAGTTTTTGAAGGCTTTTGACTTGGAGATATTTTGAAAGCTCTTGGATCTCAAGGTGCTTAGTTTTGGATGTTCGCTATCGTTTTATCTCTTTGAAGACTTTCTTGAAGTGTGATATCTTGTTGTTTCCCTGTGAAGTTCTATTTTGAAGTTGTGTTATATGTATAAAAATACTCTGATGTTGGTGATGATGTTGTAATGGATATTGTGACGATGTTGTATCTGTGTTTTTGATTTATGGCAGTTCATTTTGTTTCCACTGTTTATATTCATCTAGTATTGTTATAAGCTCCATCCGAACTGGAATTCGACATTTGAATCTCCGGCAGTCGAATACAAGTAAGGTATTTGATGTCGATTTTCGAACGCTGAATTTCGGGTCGTGACAAAATTACCTTTTGAGGAAGCATCTACTGAGAATTTTTCTACAAACTTCATGCCCTTCTTAATTCAAAAGGTATACCATCTATTTCAAAAGAAAATAGTAATTGAAAAAAAGAACTAGGGATTCATTCAATAACGTGCACAATTGGATTTTGAAAGCGATTTGGGTTACGACGGAAGGAGAAAACGCTACTTTCACTGATTTGAAATAAATCTAGGTTAATCTTCATCTGAGGTGAGCGTATCTTTCTCATTTTACCCCTTAACTAATATTTACAATTTAAATCCTGAAAGTTCAAACCTTCGTATCTTCCACATACAAACTTTGATTCACATATGATTTCTTCTGTTGGACTCTTGGTGGAATTTCGGATGAATTGGCATTATGTATGCTGAGTTTCGAGGCTTTTAGAAAAAGCATGCTTGTATGAATTGTTTAATTTAAAAAATTGAATTTCAAATTATAAATTACGTAATCATTAATGAAAAATAAAATTTTATCCATATATATTGGGTTCTATAGACGATTATTTGGCTATTATAATATTTTGGATGTTCTGTGCATTGATTTGGATAGTTGTTTTGCTTGTCATATTTTTGAATATTTTATTAAAATAAATTATTTTGATTTGGGTTGGGAACAATTAATTAGAATAAATTGGATAATAATGAGAAAATAAATAAATAAATGATAAATAAGGTTATTTAAAGATTTTGGATAGTTTCTGTAAATTATGATTATTCAACAAACTTTTTGGAAATTAAAGTATGGAATTAAATAAGGTTATGATTTTCAAACTTCTAAGGAAATTCATAAATAATAAGTAAAATTATATATAATTAATATTTGCAAAATTTATTATTTATAAAATAGATTGAGACTTTGAATAAGAATAATAATATCGTTTTAAAAAGAGATTTGATATTATATTTCTAAGTAAATGAAATGTTTCGGGGTATCTAAATATACGGAAATACAATAAAAGACTTACAGAGTATATTACCATTTAAAAAGAATCACTATTGTTTTTGGATGGACAAATAATGGTGACTTCATAAACAATATTAAAATGATTTTTTTACTTGAGAGGTTAATGGATGCAAATATATTATTAGGATGGTTATTCAATGTATGAAAGATTGTCTATTATTAATCATCACAAAAACTTGATTGCTTGATGAAGGTATCACAATAGGATATCGATGAAATATTTTACCGTTTTTACTACTAGTTGATGGTAGTTAATTATGGTTTATTGAAGGTGGATGTTGTATTACTGATGTTGGTTGGACTAGTACACATTTGATGATTTATATTTACACTGATGATGATGATGTATATAAGTATATTTGTGTATTTTTATTTTTTTAATTGATAGATTAGGTTTGCCATTGAATATTGGCGATGTTTGACGGTTGTGTACTATTATTGTTATGATCATCCCATATGATGATTCGTTGAGATAGAATGAGTAGGAATACTATTTTCTGCTTTCACTATTTGCATTAGTTGCGATGACTACAATGGTTGCATTGGTTGCATTTATTGCACTATTTGTGATGGTTGCAATGGTTGCATGAATGTTATGGTTGCAATGTACCAACAAGTATTTGGATGAAGGAGAAGAGCATGAATTAGAACTACGTGGCTTTATCCCCCAAAAGTGATACTTATGCGGTCTTTTCCTATGTAATAGTTATTGATCATATGGCCGTAGTGCATAGGGTTTGCAATAGTCCAAACATAATTGAAATCTTTTTCCTTTTTATTATATGTGTCCATATAGTTATAAAGTTGCAGGTAATAGTAGAAAAGGAAATGGAAAGGAGGTTGTAGGTTATATCGTGGATAGCCGATTTGGTATATTCCTTAATGCCATTATTATATTATACATAAGACTGATAATTGTATTATTGAAATGTAAAATTGATGCGACAATGTTATAAAATAATTATATTATCGAGTTGATGTTCATTTATATTTATGTTTGATTTCGCTGTGAGGTTTTCCCTTTTTATTTATTGTTTTAGAATTTTTTATTTTTATCTACTCACGATCCACTTCTTTTAATATCTGAAATTATTAGTCAATGTATTCTGATGTCGTTTATAATTATATTTAGATTTTAAAAATAGCGAGTCATCACATATGAGGTGAAAGATCATATGAACAGAGTACCGTACACTTCGATGATTGGTTCCATAATGTACAATAGGCTATGTACTCGACTGGATGTGGCATTCACATTATGATGCGTAAGCCGGTATCGATTTGATCTTGGAGAAAAGCACTGGATGGTTACAAAATGTATACTGAAGTATTTAAGAAATACTAGGGACTTATTACTGTTATATGGGAATGGAGACCTCCTTATGAAGCGATATACTGACTCTAGCTTTAAGAGTGATATCTACAATATCTACACTAGTAAGTTGGTGGTGGGTTATGTCTTTACTAGTAACCTTGGGGTAGTTAGTTGAAAAAGTTCCAAACATGAAACAGTAGTTGATTACACGATGGAGGCCGAGTACATCACCCTCAATAAATTACCTAAAGAAGTGGCCTGGATGTGCAAGTTTTTAAGTGACCTCGGAGTGATTACTAACATAGAGAATCCAATGTCATTGTTTTGTGACAATAATGCAGCGATGCAGATTGAAAATGAGCCTAGAGTATACGGGAGTCATTACATATTCTTTGAGAGTTCCACATATAGAGAATTCGTTGAGAAGAAAGTGACCATGGTATAAAAGGAAGATTCAAGGACAATAAAGCAGATCCATTCCAAAGGGTCTAGCTTGGTCAGTTCTTGTAAAGCCGGTCAAAGGGATGGAATTGAGATTCCATAATTGCCCTATGTGCAATTAGGATATTGATAGAGTAGGGGATACGCCCTAGGTCAACTTTATAATTTATTGTAAATTATTAACTCCGTAATAAAATCTCATTTGAACTAAAGGTGTTTTTCTTTTGGTTATATGCTTGTTATAATGTGTTAAAATTAATTGATTATTTAATTTATGTATATATAATAAAAAATTCATAAACAGTGTATTTTGAGACAGTAATTATAATTGTTGTAATCATGTTATTTTATCATCATATATAATAAACACATCATTTTAAATTTTTCTAATCAACATGTATCAAACTAGATATCAATGTATCCGTTGAGACTAAAGCACATAACACTCTCCGAATATTGGGCAGTATATTACTCATAAGTATTGGGGCCACCTAGGGGTTATGTATTGATAGGTTTTGAATAACTATGGAATGACTCACCCAAGACTTTTTTGTTGGTTAATATGTAACTAGAGTCAAACAGAAAATATCAATGTGACAATATTACACATTTCTCTTAACTTGAGAATACTGTTGATCTTCAATATATAAACTTCATTTTGATTATATTCAAATCATGGCGTAGCAACCGTCAAATAGCTATAGTTAGGTCAAATGGAAGAATTGGAAGTGAAACACTATTCAAAGAGGATTCATCTTTTCAGTTATACAAGGTTAGTACCACGGTCAACCGAAGTCAACTCAAAGTCAATATCCGTCTAGAGTAGTTCAGTTAATAATAATTGTTATCACTGAACCAAGACTTTGTTTTTGGATTATAAAGTTGAATATCGATGATACTGGAATAAACCATTACCAAATTTCATAACTACTAATGTCTTATAATTTTGACAAAGAGAATTGGTGTAAATAGTTGTCACTACTGGGTAACGCTTAAATAAATAAAATGTGATTTTATGAAGCTATGTAAGCGATAAATTTGGCCATAATGTCACACACTAGCTAAGTAATATGTAACGTTAATATTCGAACCATTCGATATTGATCACTGACCAAATTTATACCCAAATGTGAAACAACAAAAATGTTAAATACTCCCACTACTACCTAATGTAATTAATTGTAACCATTATGAATTAATTAAATTAATTAATATTTATGAAATACTAATCATAGAATTTTATTTAATTTGTTCTTATCAATATTAAAATAGTGCATGTATAAAAGTTGTATACGCATGTGTCGGTATACGATATCGATGTGCGTTTGAATAAATTTAAGTTCATACTTATTTGATCGGGCATGAAGCAATTAGGAGGCCTAGATAATGAACATCTATGGTCAGCCACTATAGGGATGTTGGTGGGTTGAATACTAATGCAAAATGAGATTAAATAATAAGAGAAAAAGGAGAACTAAGACCATCTTTTGCTTTTTAGGATCTATACTATTTATACATCTCAAACTCCATTTTCTATTCTCTTGATTTTTGCTTCCTCCTACCTCTACCAGGACGACCCCCTTAGTCCTACTTCTCCATTTTCAAGCTTTTAAAAACACATGTTAAATTAAATCAGTGCATCGGTGGTTGCTGCTTTCAGTCTGGTAGCTCTTTCTGAAAGTTCGAATATAGATTGGAGGAGTGTACGGATTTTACATTCCAAGGTGTTTCTTCTAGGTTATAGAAAGGTAATGATTCAAATTTACATTCATATATGTTTTTTTATATTTATTTATCTTGTTATTATACTTCTTTCATTTATATGTATATTATTGCAAATCCACATATGTCTGTGCTGTCAACATTGGATGAATATATATATATATATAAGTATATATATGTGTGTGTGTTTACACACTAGTACTTTGGCACGTGCGATGCACATTGCTCAGGAGGAATTGATTTATAAAACACCATTTGTAAGATTTTTTGTATCTTACAAAATGACTTTGACGTGCATGTAATATTGTATTTTTTTTATGCGAGTACATGCACAAATCAACCATTTATCGAAACAAGAATGAAACTAAGTTATTTTAGGATAAATTAAACAGGCAAAGAAAGCAATAAAGTATTTTATCAATATCTAGAGAAATGTAACAAATATTAAAATTAGCACCTATAGTAGTTTAGAACTTAAAAAGCTTGCATCATATCTATTTTAAAACATACTAAAATATAGAGAATTTTTCTTTTCCACCGTAAACATTGCATTTCCTATGATACTCCTTTCCTCACAAACCGTCAATACTCGTTAAAGTATAAAACCACTTGACGCTAGTGTATAGATTTCGAATTTTCCTTTACATTAATATCGTTATAAAAATTTGCAAGACATAAATTTATGTAATAAAATTTCATAATGCCTTTTCAAAGTCGATATCAATAGACGTAGCTTGTAACTAATCCGCAAGAACTAATATTTTATAAAATAGATAATAGTATGTTGGGATCAATTTCAATTATATACCTTATTATCTTGGTATTAATACTAAAAGCTTCATTGAGTTTACCTAACTTTGGTTTTACCTAATACCCCAAATTTCAACATTAAATGATTGATAGTAACTACTATTTATCTTCATATTATATATACACGGACTGTTGGGAATCTAATTAGTCTTAAATTCATATTAATTCTTTTATTTTTCTTTAGTAAATTAACATAGTTTACGCATGCAAATTTGAAATTTTTTCTAGTGTTTATAAGGTTCATAGGTACAGTAGCTTAATGCTGAACAATTTTACTTCTAGTTTTCTTACTGCAATTGGTAGGTTAGTATGCAACTTTAGTATTTAATAAATTTTTGAGATTAAGGGAGTCCAGCAAATTGAACACGTTGTTAGATCATTAACAGTCAGGTTGTTATGCAGTATATTTGATTGTTAAGAAAATAACATTATAAACATTCTGAATGTAGAGTAAAATTAGGAAAGCTAATTCATTTTATCAGCGACGTAACTACTACAAAGCACGGTTAATAGATTTTCCTATAACCAAAACTTGAATATATGTTTCTTAACAGTATAGTTTGAGCACACTTTGTTGCAATAATTTTTATATTACAGTATATTTTAAAAACCACAACTAAACAAACATTGGGTATAAAATGTATGGTTCTAAAAATCATCTATGACAAGCACCATTATCTCAATGGTTAAGTGAATCGACTTTGATGCGAGAGGTCACAA
Organism: Allium cepa; assembly: GCA_030765085.1. Taxonomy (NCBI): domain Eukaryota; kingdom Viridiplantae; phylum Streptophyta; class Magnoliopsida; order Asparagales; family Amaryllidaceae; genus Allium; species Allium cepa. The sequence goes on from CM060943.1 coordinate 194,228,779, forward strand.
GTTCAAAACTTGCATAGTGCGATTTGAACATTCATTAACAAGTGATTTGTGCTACGTTGTCCTAGTGGCATGTTGTATCTAATTACCATTTCAAAAAAGCATCTGTCTGTAACTATATTTACCTAAACTCAAGCCACAGAAAGTGAAATGATATCTACCGAAACTTAGGTAAGGTGCTGAAATTATATACGTTCAATGCACTGCACTATTTGTCTTCTATACTACAATGAACATAGAATGAGATAGGAAAAATGAAAAGTATTACAAAAATAAATAATGAGACCATAATGTTATTATCCACATCAAAATACATGCAAAATTTTACATAATCTGAAATAAATAGAAAAACTAACATATATGCAAACCATCGCCTATCCAAACAACTAAAAAACTTACTAACAGATAGAAATGGTATTATCACATCCGACTAACAGAGCAAACAACTAAGACTCTGAACTACTTTAGGTGGAAAATCCCCAACAAAACCTACACCCAATTATCATCTTTGCCTCCTTGTTTCTTACAAATGGAAAATTTTTTTCTTTTCCCCTACCTTCTGATTTACTAGAGTGACCACTTTTACTTCTATTTCCTGCTATGGTAAATTCTCTGATTTTTCTCTAATTTTTCGAATCTTCTCTGACTCTTCTATTTCGAATTCATTGCAAGGTTTAGTCCATGTCTCAACTTATGTGCCTTGTGATGATTCTGTTAGACTATAAAGAAACTAAAAGTTCAATAAGAAATTTTAAGCTCGTTGGGTGTGTTGTATATTAGGTGATAACTCAAACCAAACCAGAGTTTAGGAATCTGATAAAATTATAGATGAAGCAACATTGTGTTTTAAAGATGTGTTTCACGCAGTGGAAGGAAAACTATTTGTAACAATGGCATGTGCTTCAAGCGTGCAAATAATAATATTTTTTTGCAATAGTTACGTTTTCTATTAAATTGAAAATAAAAGCTATAGAGCATTAGTTGGACATTCGAGGAAAAATGAGTTATCTTCTAACTACTATAGCATATACACCAAATCATGCGTATAATATGTAAATTCTACAAGGAAAGTTTAAGTTTGTTCACGTTAAATGCAAAATCAATTGCAGTAGTTAACAATTATGTATGTTTAAATTTTTTGTACATATCTTTCCACCAATAAAATAAGTACCAATATCCATTATAGTAAGTATCCATAAGGTTGTAAATGTTGCCACACTACATTGTAAATCTTGAAATAAATTATTGGACCATGAACATAGAGAGGCAACATTCTCAGCATATACTTATGTTTATAGACCTTGGATCTAAATACCAAAGTTCCAGATATTTTAATGGTAAATTTGCATCTTATAAGCTTCTATAACTGCATTGCATTCTAAAATTTATTGGAATTGTTATATGCGGGTCAGTTTAGTCAGAGCATTATAAAGGAAGATAAGCTTTGCCATTACAGTTCCCGAAAAATGATATTACAAACTTCATATTTTTTCTAAGGCATCTATTAGTACATTAAAATAATAAAATTTAACATAGTAAATGGTACGATAAGGAAAAAATGTCAATTCAATTCTCATAGTTAAATTACTCTTACATTTGTGAACTGTAGTTCTGCTGAAATATGGAGCTTAAATTTAAATATGCACACCTGAATGTATACCCACGTGAATGTTTAATATGCAAGCCTAAAACTCGAATATGGTAATGTATATGATATTTGAAACTAAAACTAAGGCTACAGGTAATAGTATGAGTACAAAACAGGCTACATTCATTGAAAATGCAAGCCTAAAACTAAGGCTACAAGTGCACACTTTGAACCCAACAGAGCATCCCACACATACATACATACATACCTACATATATTATACATATATAGTTGATTAAATATGTTAGTCACTTTTTTTTATTACCAAACATAATAACACCATTTGGATTAAGCCATAAAAGCATTTAGCATCTATAAATTTAAGATATTTATTATAAATAGATAATCACTAATTACTAATATAATAAATAGGACAATATATTTTATTTATACAACAACTAAACCTTTTAATTTAATATAATGCAAGGATGAGAAACAAAATGCATGCTTATTCTAATCAAAACAAATTAAATTGAGGCATGTATACATTTTTATATGTAAATATATAACCAACTAATCATGCATAAAGCTGATAATACGAATAGCTTATACCTAAAAACTAGAGAACACGTTACATACAAAAGTTGTGAGCAGTTAAATCTTTGCTATATCGCCAATTATACACTATTTCAACCAATTCGAATATAGTATGAAAAATGTACATTAATACTATATAGAAAAATAATTCAAAACTGATAGACTGACAAAACATTACCTCACAATTAACTTGAAAATCTCCTCTATCTTCTTTTCCTTTGTCAAGTATATACCAATGTCTTAACTTCCTCTCTAACTCCTATCCACTTTGTCCCCAACAACTCTCTGCGTTAAAGATAGAAAATGAAAAAGAATACATTAGACAACATGCTTTTCTAAGCTGTTATACAAAATCAAATAGGTAAATGATAACTAAAGTAAGAAAATGCAAGTTTGAGATAATGAATAAGATAATGTTCATAATCGTTCACTATGCTAATTAACTACAAAAATATGACATGGCACATAACCTTCAAATTCATTTATTTTATAAAAAAAATAAACCATTGTTTTGATTTAGGGCATAAATGACAATACCCTTTGATGAAACTGTAAAACACGCATGCCAAAAGGTCTAGTGGTAGAGTTGGTTACCATTAACATTAAACAAGGTCTAGAAAGTAAATGAATATGATTATCATGTTCCTATTTACAAAAAATTTCTACTGCAATACAAAAAACTTAACTACCCTTTCAAATATTATAGCTTTACTAGAAGAAAAAAATCTTGGACCTAAGCTCCTTTAAGAGGTTATCAAACCAAGATTCCTAAAATCTTAGCAAGGAGAAAAACTTTAAACCATAACAGAAATTGAATTTTATTTTTCATAAATAAATCTTCTTTAAATAGCTTCTATTCTATATAATAAATTTACAATAAGTTATGACATTATGTAAACATTGAAAACCAATTCCCCTTTCATAATAAAACGTAGGAATCAAAGCAGTCAAACTTAAATTAATGCAACAAAATTAAATAATCGAACGTAGTTAAACGGTTAACAATCTTACATGAATAAACTGTAATCAATGAACAGAGAAAGGACAGGGTAAAAAAAGGATAATTCAAAGTGGAAAGAAAATAGACCAAAATTCATACAGACCCAAAGTCGAGATCTTTGATTAGATCGAAGTAACTGGCTTGCATCGTCAAGATTGACGGTAGAAGAAAAAAATCAAGTTTCCTCCTGATGAGTCGATCGGAAGAAGATGAAGTGGGGTTTATGCTTGCAGTAAATGGATGAGAACGTGAGATTACATTACAGTTACCACTATTCTTTTGTTAAATGATCGAAATAGCATTATAAAATTGTCTATGAAGTTTTGACAAAAAGGTTATTTTCAAAAATGGCAGAAAGGCTTCACTCTGACTACTTTGATTAAGTATTTGCTTTTATATATACATATATATAATAGAAATACTTCCATTTGAAGCTTTTGAAGTTACACAAATGCCTATATAGCATTGAATGTTGGGGTAAGGACATTTTTGTCAAATTACAAGTACTTCCTTTTGTATTGTTTCTTACTCAATTTTCTTTATCGTTTCCGGTTGTTAGCTTTCATAGTAAACTTCAATTTCTTCACTCTTGCAGCTTCCATGAGTTCGAAAGTGTAACGACCCGTATTTTACGTGTCGATAAATCGTAAAATAGATGCCATCAAGTCGTTAGTATTGTTGTTAAGTTGTTTAGAGTTTAAGTCGTGAAGGAGCTTAAGTCATGTGTAGGTTACTCGTGTGGTGCTTAAGCCGTGGGTAGCTTAGGTCGGGTGAATGCTAGGGCAAGTGGAGCGACCTATAGGAATAACGACTTAAGAAGGTCAGGCGAGTTAAGTACAGTGAGTGGGTTAGTGGAGCATGCGAGTTAACAGGTTAAGGATTTACGACCTATAGATTCGAGCGACTCATAGGTAGTGATCGACTTAGTGGATAAGCGACTTAAGTATAATAAGTGACCTGAGTAAATTGGAACGTCTTAAGGTGTTGCCGAGTTAAGGGTTTGGCCGAGTTAAGGTGAGGCCGACTCATAGGGTGGCCGACTTAAGGAAGGTGACCGACTCAAGGGGTGAACGGGTTATAGGAGTGTTTGACTTAGGAGCTAACGACTTAAGCTAGTAAACGACCTTAGGGATAGTGGCTAGTAGCTTATGAAAGGTGGCTCAAGTCGTGGACGAGATAAGGAGGTCGGCGACTTAAGAGGGTTAGCGGCTGTGTGTAGTTAAGTCGTGTGTCGAATCCCGTGTTAAGTCGTAAGTCGTCTCCTTTGTTAAGAGTTGAGTCGCTATGGTTAGTTGGGTCGGCCTTGTGGGTAGGTCGTTAAGGGGTTTAGTTGATAGGCCGTGAACGACTCAAGGTTATAAGGTTGAGTCGTGAGTTGTCTCTCGTGTTGGGTCGGCAGTATGATAAGCAGTTGAGTCGTAAGTCGTAAGGTGTTAAGTCGTTGAGTCGTCCATACGACTTAGGACTTATGAAAAAGAAATGCGACAGTGTCTTATGCCGTTAAGTGGTAGGCCATGCGTTGAGTCGCGAGTCATATAGTGGCTTGAGCCGTGAGTCGTGAGTCGTGGACGACTGATAGGGGCGGACGACTCATGGGTTTTTCAGCCTATAAATAGAGGGGTTTGGTTCTCTTTTTGGCACCGGATTTTGAAGCGACGAAGTGCTGCCATTTTGAGAGCTTGACTACAACACTTCTTCACTTCTTTTCTCCACTATAATCTAGTGATTCCTTCCATCTAAATTGAAGATCAAATCGAAGATTCAAGAGCCAAAGTTGAAGATCTTCATCCAACAAAGAGAGATTTCATCAATTGAAGCGAGAGTTTTCCGGATCAATCTTAGTTCTTTGCTGTCCAGATATGGAGTTGGTTGATTTTGAGGTGTTTAGGTGATTCGGTGAGTGGTGGTTATCTCTCACACGGACCCAAAGGAGTATATTGGATCGGTGGTTTGTTTATGTGTTAAAGATAGTGATTTCGTGCATTTTCTTAAGTCTGCATGTAGATCTATGGTTAATGATGATTCAACACCTATTTTACTGCATGTTCACTTATGCAAGTTTATTCATCAAGTTGTAGAGATATTGTTCATGATTCATGCTTGTTAGATTGCATGTTAGATTTGGACTCTTTATTTACGAAATTGCCATCATTGTTGTAATTGTTTATTTAGATCTTGTTTGAATGATTGATTGCTTGGATTAATGTTTGATTTGATTGATTTGATTGATTTGATCGATAACTTGATTTGGGCAAGTTGGCCGAAGATGATTCAAAAGCTAAGTGGAAAGGCTCTTGAATAAGGAAAGCTGCTTGTGGCATATGAAGCGGATGTTGAAGCTCGTATGGATAGATTTGATGATGATGTTGAGATGGGACTTTGCCATGATGCGATAAGGCAAACCATAATGTTGAGATGGGACTTTGCTATGATGCGATGAAGCAAAGCATGATGTGAGAAAGCCTTGGTTTAATCCAGACGGGATCATCCCAAGCATGTTGATAACTCGGTGATGCGGTCCGGGTTTGTGGATAATGGTTAGCTTGAGAGGCACTTGAGCTAGTATGGGAATAGTCGTCGGGGAGGATGACTAGAAGGCTGAGATCTCATCGTTATTGAAGGTTCTAGCATGCTCAAAGCAAGAGTACGTTGGGACGGGCTGCGACGACGTGCGGAGTTATGTCTAGAACCGGGGTTACCATTAGCCCTTGGCGGATGGATGAGATAATGTGACGGTCATTCAATTAACGATGAAATCAAGGCAATGATAACAGTGATAGCCAGAGTCATGGATGTTTGGATGTTTGGTTGTATCGTCGCTTGGGCCAAGAGCGATGTTTTCAGAGTGCTTATCTGATCTTGGTTTAGGCCTTGGGGGTTTGTACTTGGAAAACACCGACCTTGACTCGAGTGATATTTACTTTGTTTTGAATGTCTGAATTTCTATGTTTACTTCTGCTTAGTGTGTCTGGGGCCTATCACTGTAGAAAGAGGTGGAGTGGGATGGTTGAGTTCCTATTCCTTTTACCCTTTATGCTCTTTTGGTATGTTTGATAGTTGATTTACTGCTCACTAAGACTGTTGTCTGACTCAAGGTTTTATGTTTAACTCTTATTACCTTGGGCTGTTCATCCATGTTGGGATGGGCAGACTAAGTAGCAGGTGACAGGTGCTGTTCTTGGCTACCAACGCTATTGATGACGAAGACGAGCTGGAGGCTTTTGCATATTGTTTTCCTACTATATGTACTGGATGTTCCTCTGTTTGTTTGATACTCTGAGTGTTATGTAGTGAGGCTTGAGGTATTGACTTTTCTGATTGTTGTATCAAACTATTAGAGTTTATATGATGAGATTCTGTTATATGGAGCTTCACTATGTATATTTTCTATTGTATTTTGTCCATGCGCTGTGAGTAATACGATAGAGTCCGCTGTTTATTCTTACCATGACTATCGTCCATGGCTGCCTGGCACACTTTCAGCGCACTATTTCCTTGTTTTGGTGCGGGAGTCATGGGCGGTCGTCACAGAAAGAAATCCATGCTTTAGTTAAAGAAACAATTTAAGAAAAACCCTTCAACTTTACATTGGTAACATGGATGAATATGTCTTTGATTTGGCATTTGTCTACTTATCCTCCATGTTAACATGATTATTCAAAGAAAAAATATATATCCTCCCAGCCAAGACTGAGATTCATGACATTATTTGTAACAACCCGCATATTTGTTGATTTTTATATTTAAATATTTTATCGATACTCGGAATTTAGTCCAAAAAGCTACTTTTTGCATACGGTCGAATTAGGACTCGGGACCACTTCCATTGAGTTTAAAATGTCGTTTGCGACCTTTTTGAGTATAAGCTTTGATATGTTTGGAGTAAGTTGATTTTTGCTACTTTTTCACTTTGGGTTTGGGTTTGGGTTCAGCCCTATGTTTAACTTATACTCAAATCTGAGCCACTCCTCCCCATTCACCCTCACTTTCTCCTCTTTTCAGTTCTAAAGCATCAATGGTGGGAGAGATGGGAAATTAAAACTCCAAAACCCTAGTTTTCTTTTGCAAATCAAACTCTAGCTCCAAACTAATATAAGAACCCATTGGTAAGCTTCTCTTCTTCTTCTCCAACTCATTCTCTTCTCAATTTCAGAAATTCCTAAACCTAACTTTGGGGATGTTCTTCTTTTAAAGCCTAGAATCAAGCTTCTTGAGTTGAATTTGAAGAGCGGTTGATTCTCTTTTGCTTTCAAGCTTCTTCTTCAATCGTTTGGGTTCAAAGGTGAGATTCTTATCTCACATCTTAGTATATAATTATCTTCGATTGTTAGGTATGAATTCCTAACACTTATTCGTGTGCATTTGTCTTTGGTTTGGATTGATTTGGTGAATATTCCAATTTTTAGTGTTTTGGGTTCAATTCCTTAAAAATCATAACTTTGATGTTTGATCATGTTTTTGGTGATGAACCAAAGAGCTTATATGGTCGGGTAGTCGATTGGCATAAACCCTTAGCGTGGTTGCTCGTGCGATTGCTATTTGGTCGAGATTTGCACTTCATTTGAAATAGGGTAGGAAGTGCAGAATACAGGATTCAGCCGACCGAGAACTTGGGCCGGTCGACCGACCTGTAGTCCAGGCACTTCCTGCCTCTGTTTGGAAGTGCTGGTTACAGGCTTCGGCCGACCGAGCCCCTGGGCCGGTCGACCGACCTGGTGCCCGAGCACTTCCAACCCCTGGTTCGGTCAACCGACTCAGGGAGTCCCGTCGACCGACCTGCTCCTATCATCTAACTATGCCTTTTTGCCTAGTTGTCTGAATTTCCAACTTTAATCGATTCGTGTTGTTTCCCTTTTGTTGTTATTATTTATTATCGACTTTGATGACTTATTTTCTTCGGGAATTCTTGGAATATCCATTTCGATGGATTCGGTATCGATTTCTTTGGATTCTATTCACTTCTTCGGATGTGAATTTCAGTGATTGATTGTTCCTACAGTCTTCTTTGTGATTTGTCACTTTAAAAATATAAAGGTTTTCTATACTAGTAGTAAATATCAAAACTCTTTCTTCAAATGATTTCAACACTATTTTATTACAAAGCTCGTTTTCTCAAACTGATTTCCAATCTATTAGTATATACAAACCTTTACCTCACTCGTATGAGAAATCTAATTAAACGGCTTAGTAAAACAAGTGGTATGAAACACTTGCGTTTACTTTGTCGGTTTATTCTTGGACTTGTTCGATTGAATCTCTTGTGACAATTTTCTAGTGGAGATCTACAATTTGTTCGTAAATATTTAAGTTAAGCTAGTGGTTATGGGACATGAAGCTAAGCTCATATATTTACTAGCTTACTATAATTGACACTTCTTGATGATCATGACGATCATTTTTGTGATTTAGACTAGCAATGTGCGATGTCTCTTTGTCTGCGAGGGAGACTAAACCCCGTTTTGTGGAGTTTCGACTCAAATTGATGGGGTACCGCCCCATGGTCTTCGGGCCGTTCATGTGTCAAAAATTAATGGCTAGCTACCATGAGATAGCGTCTTGTTCGTGTGATACATATGTTGGTGAGTTTTCATGCTCCCGTTCGTGTGATAGGCCTCCCCCCTATTTTGTGTGATTTCTGGATTTCGTGTGTCGAATTCTGGAATTTTCTTTTTCACCTATTTTTGTGATTTCTATTGATATGATTTATCAATTTTTGTGCATAGGTGAATTCGTGTGTCATTGACTGGATTTCTTTAGATGATTTCTAGGATTTGTGCTTCACCAATTTTCGTGATTTCCATTGATAAGTTTTATCAATATGTGTGCATTGGTGAATTTGTGTGTCATTGACTTTTGTGATTGACATTGATATAATCGTCAATATTTATGGTTTGGTGAACGAAATAAGGAGTATGACATTTCCTTTGATTCTTGTGTAGATTTAGTGATATTGATTAATCTCTTGTTGATTTTCAATTACTTATATATATATATATATATATATATATATATATATATATATCACAGCTTGGTATTGTGATTATTATGCATTTAGTCGTATCTCTTATTTTATATCGTTTCATCTGATATTTATAGTTAGACTGATCCGTTTATTATTTTCTTATTAAATAATACTCGGATCAGACCGAGATGTTACAGGTGCTTCTGCTTGACTTTACATCCGGGATTACCTCCTTGACTTTTGATTAACTACTTAGATTAGTAGTTTTTGTTGTATACATTTGAGATATAGACTCCATAATGTATACTTATTCTTTTGTGTAGTTCTTGTAACTATTCTTTTGTGATATTGTGGATCTTTTTAGACCACTACTCTGATGTACACTTCCTAGTGTAATATTCATATCTATTTCCGCCTTTGTGATATGAATTGTCTGTGACTGATTTATGTTATGTTTATTTCTATATTTGTTTCTGAAGATATTATAGCCACTGTGTAGTAGCTTTGAGTTTGTGTCGGTATGTCGGATTTCCCTCTTGATAAAGGAATGCATGTTATACTATCTGACATATCGATGCTCGCGCAAAGCAATTACACGGATGGTCGCTCCTCAACTGCCTTATTCTCCGTGCTAGTTGACAACATTCACTGTAATGTTCTTGGCTAGCGTGGGTATAGAGGTGGGGCATCACAGCTTGGTATCAAAGCCAAACTTCGGAACAATATGGAATATTATAACAAGGATCATCGTCCTAAGTCCATCTTAGGAGTCGTGCTTTAGGATTTAATTCTAGTCTTCGTACCGATTCATCCTATTTTCCTTATGATTCCTTGTTTTATCTATCAAGATTGCTTGATATTCATTTTGTGAATAACCCTTTTCTTCTTCTTCTTTCTTTCTAAAGGAAGAGAAATGTCTAGACCAGGCCCCCTAGAGCCGTACCGTCTAGCACTCCACCCCAGGATGGATTTTTTATGACTGCTCAACAGCTTCTTGATTTAGTGACAAATGCTCAAGCAGCTGGAGCTAACCCGGAACCTACTCACCCAAAGTCGGGATTTGCACGCTTGTGCAGCGATTACACTAATTTGGGTGGGAAGCCATTCAAAGGTTCTGAAACTGTTATTGAAGTACAGGCTTGGCTAAGGTCATGCGATCGAATCTTTTCTCGCATGAATCTTATTGACCTTCACCGAGTTCAGGTGGCCTCTAGTATGCTCTAAGAAAGAGCATTGGACTGGTACGGACTTCTTATTTATGAGATTAATGAAGCGGATCTCACCTGGGAGCAATTCCGGGAACGCTACGAGTTGAAATTTGTACCAGAAGCAGAGAAAGTGACATTGGCTCGATGATTTATAGACCTTGTTCAAGGTGATTCTTCCGTGACTGATTATGTCGCCTCCTTCGAGTCGCTTTCCAAATATGGGGTTGAATACATCAACACCCCTTTAAAGAAGAACCAGAGGTTCGTCTATGGCTTAAACAAAAATCTCAAGAAGCCATTACTTCTAAAGTTAGAAGTTTTTTTCGACCAACTCGTTGATATCGCTCCTCGTCTTGAAGAGGCGGATAGGGAGAATGATGTTGAAGTGGTGGGTTCTAAGCCAAGCTTCAACAACAACAAGAAAAGGCCCAGCAAATTCAAAGGTCCTTATCCCAATAAGAAAGGGAGGCATGCAACTCCTGCTACAAAGACCTTTTCCTCTACTGAGGGGAAATGCTTTAACTGTGGTTCCAGAGACCATTTTGCGAACAAGTGTTCAAAGCCTCGTACTTGTCGCTATTGCAAAAGCCCGGACCATTTTATGCATGTATGTCCCAAACTTCAAAATAGGAAGGAGGGAAAGCTTAATGTTGCTCAAGCCCCTGGCAACACATCTCGTGGCCAAGGTATATCTCATTCTATCATTGATGGTATTATTATATTTCGTGATCATCCTATTCGAGTTCTTTTTGATATGGGTGCGTCCCATTCTTTTATATCAAAAGAACTTGTTGATACTTTTTCTTTGGATGTTTTGTGTTTAATGACTTCTTTGAGAATTGCGAATCTGGTTGGTGGATCCGCAACAATCAGTTTATTGTGTAAAGATGTCGAGATTATTTTGTGTGGTTTTCCTTTCCTAGCCGATTTACATGTCATGCGTTATTTAGGCTTTGGAATGATTTTGGGAATGGATTGACTTAACCGTTATGAAGCTCATATCCTATGTCCTGAGCGGACTATTCATCTTCGACATCCTCAATCTGTTAATCAGGTTTCTGTTATTCTTAAAGATTCAGATTCTGCTTTGGTTGCATCTTTATATTCTTTAAACCCTCGTGATGACGATGATGATGATGAGGGTGATATTATTTCTCTTATTCACGTCATTCGTGAATTTTCCGACATATTTGAGCCCGTTTTAGGATTACCACCTAAGCGAGCAATTGAGTTCAGAATTAATCTCATTCCTGGAGCTCAACCTATCACTCGCCCTCCTTATCGTATGTCCAATAAACAAAACGAGGAGATGCGTAAACAATTATCTGAATTGGAGACGAAGCAATTTATTCGCTCTAGTTCCTCGCCTTGGGGAGCTTCAGCTATTTTTGTGAAGAAATTTGATGGAACACTTAGGCTCTGCGTTGACTACCGCAAGCTTAATGATCTTACTATCAAAAATAAATATCCTTTACCTCGGATTGATGATCTATTCGATCAACTTAGTGGTGATAGAGTCTTTTCACAATTAGACTTAGCTACTGGATTTCATCAGCTTCGTATTGCATAGGATAGCATTCCTTTAACATCGTTCCGTACTCGTTATGGATCTTATGAATGGCTTGTTATGCCATTTGGTTTAACGAATGCTCCAGCTTATTTCGTTGACCTTATGAATCGAGTTTTCAAAGATTTTCTCGATCGATTTGTTCTCATCTTTATTGATGATATTCTTGTGTGTTCAAAAACCGAGGAGGAACATGAGAAGCACGGATTGTGTTGGAAACTCTTAGGAGTAATCATTTAAAGGCAAAGTTTTCTAAATGTCACTTTTGGCAATCTCGTGTGAAGTTTCTCGGTCATATTATTTCCGAATCCGGAATTTCCATGGATCCTTCAAAGATTGAAGCGATTCAAGATTGGAAGAGACCGGAGAGTGTGACAGAGATTCGTAGTTTTCTTGGATTGGCGGGTTATTACCGCCGTTTTATCAAAGACTTTTCTAAGATTGCCGTGCCTCTCACTAGTTTAACGAAGAAAGGTGTTAAATACATTTGGTCGGACAAATGTGAAACTTCTTTTCATAAATTAAAAGAACTCCTTTCTGATGCTCCTATTCTTGTTATTCCCGAGGGGAATCAAGTTCGTTGTTTATACCGATGCCAGTCGCGTTGGTTTGGGTGCCGTTCTTATGCAAAAAGAACGTGTTATTGCTTATGCTTCTAGACAATTAAAGCCGGCCGAGACTAGATATGCCACTCATGATTTAGAGCTCGCGGCTATTGTTTTTGCTCTTAGGATTTGGCGTCATTATCTTTTAGGAGAGAAATTTGTTCTTTATACCGATCATAAATCCTTGAAGTATTTATTCTCTCAAAAGGAACTTAATTTGCATCAACAGTGTTGACTCGAATTTCTTGCACCATATGATCTTGATATCCTTTATACCCCCGGTAAGGGTAATCGTGTCGCCGATGCTCTTAGCCGTAAACAACAAGCTATTGTTTCTATGATGATATCTGAATGGAACGATCTCGAGATTTTATCCACTTGCGAAATTCGAGACCGTGTTTTCGATTTATGTTCATCTCTTGTTTTATGTAGCCTTGAGGCTCACCCTTCTCTTTTAGACCGCATTCTTGAAGCTCAAAGGCTAGATCCTAAATTGGCTCTTCTTGGCCAAAATATTAAGGATATAATTGATATTGAAGGTTTGAAAGACTTTGATATTGATTCTCGTGGCGGCATTCGGAAATTTGGTAGACTTATCGTGCCAAATATTAGTGATCTTCGTAAAGATATTTTAGAAGATTCACATCGTTCTAAATTTACCATTCATCCCGGTAGTAGCAAAATGTATGCAGATATGAAGCGAGTTTATTATTGGGAGGGAATGAAACTTGATATTGCTAACTTTGTTAAGCGTTGCCTGACTTGCCAACTCGTTAAGGCCGAACATCAAAGGCCCGGTGGGTTATTGCAACCTTTAGAAATTCCAATTTGGAAGTGGGACCAGATTTCCATGGATTTTATTGATGGCCTTCCCCGTTCTCGTTCGGGTCATGATAGCTTATGGGTGATTGTTGATAGGCTTACTAAATCTGCCCATTTTATTCCCGTTCGGTCTAACCGAACCGTTCCTCTTTTGGCCAGACTCTTTATCAAAGAGATTGTTAAATTACATGGAGTTCCTACTTCTATAGTTAGTGATCGTGATCCATTGTTTACTAGAGGATTTTGGAAGAGTCTTCAAAAAACTTTGGGAACGAAGCTTAATTTTAGCACCGCTTATCACCCCCAGTCCGATGGACAAACCAAGTGTGTGAATCAAACTCTTGAAGATCTTCTTCGTGCTTGTGTGCTTGATTTCGGTGGAAGTTAGGAAGATCATATTTCTCTTATCGAATTTTCCTATAATAATAGCTTCCAATCTTGTATTGGTATGGCACCTTTTGAGGCACTCTATGGAAGGCCATGCCGATCTCCTTCTTGTTGGCTTGAGGCCGGTGAGAAGCTGGTTTTAGGTCCAGACTTTATTCGTGATTCCACAGAGAAAATTGAACTTATTCGTCATAGGATGAAAGAAGCCCAGAGTAGACAAAAATCCTATGCCGATAACCGGAGAAGGAAGTTAGAATTTTCTGTGGAAGATCTTGTGTTCATTCATGTTTCACCTATGAAGGGTGTTGTACGTTTCAGTCGATTGGGAAAGTTAGCGCCTCGATACATTGGACCATTTCCTATCGCTGAACGTTTTGGTTCCGTGGCTTATCGCCTTTTATTACCGGCTTAGTTTTCTGCTATTCATGACGTGTTTCACGTTTCTCAATTACGGAAGTGCCTTCGAGATTCCGATTCTATTCTTGAGCCCGGTGTTGTGGAAGAGATTGAAGTTTCACCTAATTTAACTTATGAGCAGCATCCTATTCGAATTGTTGCTTCGGAGGTCAAACGACTTCGAAATAAAGATGTTCAGCTTGTTAAAGTTCAATGGTCTTCAAATCCTAAGGATTATTCTTGGGAATCTAGAGAGTTCATCGAGCGAACACATCCGGACTTACTTTCTCGTGCTCTTTGAGGTGAACTTCTTATTTCAAACTTTTTTGTGTTGAATATGCTTTTATGGTTGTTACTATATATCTTCTTCTTAAATATTGCTAGGACGCAATTTCTTTAAGGAGGGGAGTCTGTAACAACCTGCATATTTGTCGATTTTTATATTTAAATATTTTATCGATACTCGGAATTTAGTCCGAAAAGCTACTTTTTGCATACGGTCGAATTAGGACTCGGGACCACTCCCATTGAGTTTAAAATGCTGTTTGCGACCTTTTTGAGTATAAGCTTCGATATGTTTGGAGTAAGTTGATTTTGCTACTTTTTCACTTTGGGTTTGGGTTCAGCCCTATGTTTAACTTATACTCAAATCTGAGCCACTCCTCCCCATTTACCCTTACTTTCTCCTCTTTTCAGTTCTAAAGCATCAATGGTGGGAGAGATGGGAAATTAAAACTCCAAAACCCTAGTTTTCTTTTGCAAATCAAACTCTAGCTCCAAACTAATAGAAGAACCCATTGGTAAGCTTCTCTTCTTCTCCTCCAACTCATTCTCTTCTCAATTTCAGAAATTCCTAAACCTAACTTTGGGGATGTTCTTCTTTTAAAGCCTAGAATCAAGCTTCTTGAGTTGAATTTGAAGAGTGGTTGATTCTCCTTTGCTTTCAAGCTTCTTCTTCAATCGTTTGGGTTCAAAGGTGAGATTTTTATCTCACAGCTTAGTATATAATTATCTTCGATTGTTAGGTATGAATTCCTAACACTTATTCGTGTGCATTTGTCTTTGGTTTGGATTGATTTGGTGAATATTCCAATTTTTAGTGTTTTGGGTTCAATTCCTTAAAAATCATAACTTTGATTATTGATCATGTTTTTGGTGATGAACCAAAGAGCTTATATGGCCAGGTAGTCGATTGGCATAAACCCTTAGCGCCGTTGCTCGTGCGATTGCTATTTGGTCGAGATTTGCACTTCATTTGAAATAGGGTAGGAAGTGCAGAATACAGGATTCGGCCGACCGAGCCCCTGAGCCGGTCGACCGACCTGTAGTCCAGGCACTTCCTGCCTCTGTTTGGAAGTGCTGGTTACAGGCTTCGGCCGACCGAGCCCCTGGGCCGGTCGACCGACCTGGTGCCCGAGCACTTCCAACCCCTGGTACGGTCAACCGACTCAGGGAGTCCGGTCGACCGACCTGCTCCTATCTGCCAACTTTGCCTTTTTGCCTAGTTGTTTGAATTTCCAACTTTAATCGATTCGTGTTGTTTCCCTTTTGTTGTTATCATTTATTATCGACATTAATGACTTATTTTCTTCGGGAATTCTTGGAATATCCATTTCGATGGATTCAGTATCGATTTCTTTGGATTCTATTCACGTCTTCGAATGTGAATTTTAGCGATTGATTGTTCCTACAATCTTCTTTGTGATTTGTCACTTTAAAAATATAAAGGTTTTCTATACTAGTAGTAAATATCAAAACTCTTTCTTCAAATGATTTCAACACTATTTTATTACAAAGCTCGTTTTCTCAAACCGATTTCCATTCTATTAGTATATACAAACCTTTACCTCACTCGTATGAGAAATCTAATTAAACGGCTTAGTAAAACAAGTGGTATGAAACGCTTGCGTTTACTTCGTCGGTTAATTCTTGGACTTGTTCGATTGAATCTCTTGTGAAAATTTTCTAGTGGAGATCTACAATTTGTTTGTAAATATTTAAGTTAAGCTAGTGGTTATGGGACATGAAGCTAAGCTCATATATTTACTAGCTTACTGTAATTGACACTTCTTGATGATCATGACGATCATTTTTGTGATTTAAACTAGCAATGTGCGATGTCTCTTTGTCTGCGAGGGAGACTAAACCCCGTTTTGTGGAGTTTCGACTCAAATTGATGGGGTAGCGCCCCATGGTCTTCGGGCCGTTCGTGTGTCAAAAATTAATGGCTATCTACCATGAGATAGCGTCTCGTTCGTGTGATACATATGTTGGTGAGTTTTCATGCTCCCGTTCGTGTGATAGGCCTCCCCCCTATTTTGTGTGATTTCTGGATTTCGTGTGTCGAATTCTGGAATTTTCTTCTTCACCTATTTTTGTGATTTCTATTAATATGATTTATCAATTTTTGTGCATAGGTGAATTCGTGTGTCATTGACTGGAATTATTGAGATGATTTCTAGAATTTGTGCTTCACCAATTTTCGTGATTTCCATTGATAAGTTTTATCAATATGTGTGCATTGGTGAATTTGTGTGTCATTGACTTTTGTGATTGACATTGATATAATCGTCAATATTTATGGTTTGGTGAACGAAATAAGGAGTATGACATTTCCTTTGATTCTTGTGTAGATTTGGTGATATTGATTAATCTCTTGTTGATTTTCAATTACTTATATATATCACAGCTTGGCATTGTGATTATTATGTGTTCAGTCATATCTCTTATTTTATATCGTTTCATCTGATATTTATAGTTAGACTGATCCGTTTATTATTTTCTTATTAAATAATACTCGGGTCAGACCGAGATGTTACAGGTGCTTCTGCTTGACTTTGCATCCGGGATTACCTCCTTGACTTTTGGTTAACTACTTAGATTAGTAGTTTTTGTTGTATACATTTGAGATATAGACTCCATAATGTATACTTATTCTTTTGTGTAGTTCTTGTAACTATTCTTTTGTGATATTGTGGATCTTTTTAGACCACTACTCTGATGTACACTTCCTAGTGTAATATTCATATCTATTTCCGCCTTTGTGATATGAATTGTCTGTGACTGATTTATGTTATGTTTATTTCTATATATGTTTCTGAAGATATTATAGCCACTTTGTAGTAGCTTTGAGTTTGTGTCGGTATGTCGGATTTCCCTCTTGATAAAGAAATGCATGTTATACTATCTGACATATCGATGCTTGCACAAAGCAATTACACGGATGGTCGCTCCTCAACTGCCTTATTCTCCATGCTAGTTGACAGCATTCACCGTAATGTTCTTGGCTAGCGTGGGTATAGAGGTGGGGCGTCACATTATTTCCACCCTTGCTGAATGTGTACGGCTATTACTGAGATGACGGAAGTTTCCACCGAGGCTGTTGATTACTAGTGCTGATCAAGTATATTTACTTAGTGCTAAGAAAAATACTTTTCAATTCTTTTTCTTGTATCATTTTTAACTCATCAATTTATAGCCAGTCACATGTTTAAATCCTTGATCGTTAAATTTAGATAAACAATTTTTTGATCATATCACATAAGTTTTGAATATTTTGTATATTTTTTGTTCATACAGAAGACGCTTAAGTGAAAGTTGCTTTAATTTAATTGCAAATAAGTTGTTTGTTGAAATGCGAAAGAGAAAAAAATTCAGGCTCTTTCAAACTGTCGAGTTCCTTTCTCTAGCTCCTTATTGCATTTTATTAGAAATGTTGAATACTTCTAGATGTCCTTGAATTTTGCGGTAGGTTAGTAACTTACGTATAGAGTCATTTTGTATTTATGGAACTGTTGAATTCCCCAAGAAGTAAAATTTGCTATACCTTGATTCATTTTTTGTAATAGACCTGAATAGTCAGGTTCCCTTGAACTTGATAAATAAATTATAGCTCAATATGTACAAATTCTTTTTTCTATTCTTTAAAATGGAAAATAATCAAATATGTGAGCTGTAAAAATTTCGCACACATAAATTGTAGGTCCTCAGTTCATGTTATGCTTGCGCATGTAATATTAAACGTGTCATCCAGATAACCTCAACACAACGTTTGTATAATGTATACATTTTGTTTAGTGATTTTTATGTAAACTTAATTGACTGAAATGAATATATTTGTTCCTTGATTTGCTCTATATCCACACACTTTTCGCTTGAAGCTCTATTAAACTAGTTGTTGAATTACTCCAATGTTAGATACATTCTTACATAATTTTTATCCGTTCCTGCATAGGAAATACAACTTCCTGTTATCAATTCTTTAGTTATCAATTCTTTACATAAAGATATTGAAATTTATATTTCCACATAATATCGACAGTTTCAGTTGTATGGTTGGCAATGGAGGCCTATCTCCCAAAAATAGAGAATTGATCAAATCAAAGTACTTGAATTTAAACCTTTTTTAATGTAAACAAATTATAATTTTTCATACTTGAATTTGATATGCATCGTTTCTGTCTATTTATTGGACTGCTATATCTAAACTATACCAAGATGCAAAAATGTTTTATTCCATCAGATTCTGGATTATATGCCCCATTAAATCTTACTAATTTGCATAATTTATATTATAGTGGATCATTTCCTTTAGTGTCCATTCTTTACATAGCTTATGGGGTATTTGAGCAGGAAAGTTAGTTGAAAGATGAATGTATTTGGTAATGTGAAAGAGGAATTTGGACTGTAACGATCTCGGTTTTTGAGTCAAATTTAATTTGGTAATTAATATTAAATTTGGATTTATTTGTGAATTAATTAGTAATTAAAATAAATTATTGAATTAAATTGTGAATAAATTTGAATTTTTCCAAATTAAGTAAGATATGTGTTGTGTGTGTGTGTGTGTGTGTGTGTGTGTGTGTGTATAAATAGATCGAAATAAAAAATTTAATTTTTGAAATTCAAGAATAAATTTTTAAAAATAAAATTGGATTTATTAACTTATATTTCCAAGGAACTAATGTATATGAATATTTATTAATGTATAGTTTGTTTTAAAATCATTTTTCTTAAGGTTATATTAATAATTATAAAAGTATATGTATATAGATAAATATTTTTAATAAAAATAAGATTATTTATTAGTGTATAATTTTATTCAAATTATTTTCTTTTAAAAGTTATGTAAGTATAATATATATATATAGACACACACACACACACACACAATATTTAAGTTTAATAAAAAGGTTTAATGTACTTTCTTTTAAAAATACTTATGAACTAAGTTATAAATATATATATAAAGAAATGCATTGATTTAAAAGTAATAAAAAAAATAATTTACATATAAAACATAACTAAGTATAATTTGCTTAAATTAATAAAAAGTTTTAAACACTTTTCTTTTATACTTGAAATAAATTTAGTTATGTACATATTTAAAACTAAATAGAAAATGTATTACATATATATATATATATATATATATATATATATAAATTACATAATTCATACAAATATAAGTAATTGATAAATCAAGGGTTTAAAACAAAATTTATAAACTAATTAAAGATTAAGGACTTAAACATAAATTTAATTATTGTTAACAAGTGTAGGGAAATTAATTCATGCAATTACAAGTGTAAACCACTTAAACTTACATTTAAACATTTGTAAGCTTCCTATGCCATGTATTAACAAGTGTCTTATTTTTAAATTTTTCTTTTTAATTTTAAATTAAGAAATAAAAATGAGAACAAAGTTATATGTACTACTCTCTATCCTTTTTCTCTCATTTTCTTCTATTCAAAACTACAATCAAATCTGACAAAAAAATTCAAAATCATCTCAAAACAAAAAAAATCAGTTTTCAAAGATTCAAATAAAATCAAAACCGGGAAATCAAACTCAAACTCAAACCTGAAAGCTTTCAACTTGAAATCAAAATCTGATCTCATAACAAAGATTAACTCAGTTAAATCAAATCTGCAACCTGATCCTGAGCAAATTTGAACTAAAAAGCTTTCAACCTCATCAAGAGCAAGTTTAAATCAAAGCATTCAAATTTCACTCAACAGTCAAGCTTCAGATCAAAACAAATTTTCCAATTCTCAAACAATAGTCCAGGTTCTATGTTCTTCCTTTTTAAGGTGAGAAAACCTCTTGATCCTATTATTATACCTTGAAGTTGGATATTACTTGAAAGTATGATTGTGAAAACGTTTGCATAGAAGTAAATATTTTTGTGTATATATAGATATGAAATGGTTTGAATATGTAGGTCTGTACATATATATACAGGCCTATGCTTAGCTTAACAGGTTTTCAAAACCTGATTCAAAAATTAAATTCTCCTCCTCCAATTCACTTTAGGTTTTAGGATCTAAATAAAATTTATTTATACAATCAAGATCTAAGTTCTAAAAATAGTTTTAAGATAAATTTGAGGATAATTCATACTGTGAAGAAGATAACTAGTGAAGCTTAAAAACATGTTAAAATTCGAGTGTCAAAATTTCTTGATTTACTTACATCATCTGGTTCAACTTTGAAAAACTTGATTTTTAAAAGTAAATTCAAGATTTTTATTTTGATATTAAGGGAGGAATGCATGGATGAACAAGGATGGGGTTTTTGTCAAATTCTGGAGATCGGTGAAGTAGTGGATCTCGAGATCATAGCCGGTGATGGCTGGAAGTCGGGGAAACTCGAAAAAATGCTCGAAGATTTTTCCGATGATCGGAGTAGAGGCACGGCGTTGGTTTAGGGTTTACAACCCATTTTGTTCAGTTTCATAATCAAGTCGATTTCATCGTCGATGTTGTATCGGGCTGCATCGGACCGGGGGGGAAAAGAGCATGGGTCAGTGGTGTAATTACGGCCGAGGTGGCGACAGCTCTAATGATCGAAATTGATGATACGTGGAGGTTTTAGAAATCGGGTTTAGGTTTCAGTTTTGAATTGAGTTGTTCGATTCTGATTTTCTGGCATATTGGACGATTTGGGTTTTCATGATGACGAAGGAGATGATCGGTGATGTGTTGGCAATGGAAAAGTCGATCGGAATGGCTTCGATCACCTGTACACATGCACGCGTGAGTATTGTATCAGGTGAAGTTGTGGGTTTGGGGGAGAAGAAGGATGCTCGGGTTTCGATTGGGCAAACGATGGCATGGCTCGAAGCAGAGAGGTATGGAGTCTTGCTCATGAGCTTCTTGGGGGTAAGCTCGGGAAAAATAAGATTTGGCCCGGGTTTTTATTAAAGATGAATTAAGAAGATTTTTAAAGGTTAAAAATTAAAAGCATTAACAAGATTTTATGTTATTAAAGTAATTAAATTTCAAGAAAAGCATTACCAAGTTTCAAAGTAAAGTATCAACAAGTTTAAAACAAGCTTCCAAAGTTTTAAAATGTTTTGAAATTATTTGCTCAAAAGGTAATTTTATAATAGGTTAATTTCTAAATGTTTTCAAAGGTGATTTAAGGATGTGATTAAATAAAGGATTAATAATGATGATGTTTCAAAGATTAAAGGTTTAAAGATTAATTTTTTTTCAAAATTAATTGATGAATAATTATTTTGTGTAATTAAATTTAGCTTAATTACTTTGTGTAATTAAATTAAAGCTAATTATTTTATGCAATTATTTTACGGCCAATTAATAATTATGATTAAATTAAAAAGTAGTTAAGGATAGTTAATTACTTAATGAAAGTAATTAAGAACAATTAATTAATGATTAAAGGCTGATTAATCAAGTGATTAAAGAATAATTATATTAAAGGATGATTAATTAATGTTATTAATTAAGGTAATTAATTTAAGGATGATTAATTAATTAAAGGTTAATTAATTAAAGTAATAAATCAAAGGATAATTAGCCAAGGTGATTTATTAGTTAATGTGATTAAGTAAGGCTGGTAAATTTATTAATGTTATCAATTAAGGATAATTAATGATTAGAGGTTGATTAATCAAGTGACTAAAGGATAATTACTCAATGTAATTAATTTGTGATTATTAATATAAGTGATTAGGGATAATCACTTATTAATTATGGATAATTAATTAAATGGTAATTAATTAATGGTAAATTAATTAATGTCATTACTGATAATTAATCAAAGGATAATTAAATAATTAAGGGTTAATTATTTAATGATTTAAGGTTGACTGATTTATTTGTTAAGATTGATTAATTAATAACTAAAGGTTAATTAATTAATTATTAAAGGTTAATTAATAAATAATTAAAGGATAATTAATTAAAATGGTTTGTAATTAACTCATGTTAATTAACTAGGATTAGTAATTTATTCATAAGTAATTAATCTGGTTTACAATTAATCAGATGTTTAATTGACCTTACTTATGATTGTTTGGATTCTACTGAATGGTGAATTGTTTGATATTCCTGATGTGTGATGCTCTGTGATATGAATTGTTTTGATTTGAGCTGTGATGATGTAATTTATTTATCTATGATGAATTTATATTATGCATCCGTGAATCTATGAATGAAGATAAGCGTTATAGGATTATACCGCTTATCGATATTGTTGTGCTTGGATTTGTGATGATTGATGATATTGTATTGTTGTGTGTAGAACCCCTGGACTACACCACACACACAAATATGGATTTCACGAGGTATTGGTTAAGTCACAGATATTTGAATTTAATATTATGAAATGGTTTTGAAAGATTGAATTTTGAATCCAAAATGATTTGAAAATGGAATTGGGTTGAATATGAAAAGCTTTTGAAAAGGAAGTTTTGAATTTTGAATTTAGTTGAATAGAAATTATCTTGTTTAAGTTTTGAAATTATTTTAGAAACTATGGTTTGAAAGGGTATTATTTGAATAGAATTTATCTTATTTAAGTTTTGAAATTATTTTAGAAACTATGGTTTGAAAGGGCATACAAGATATACAATAATATATATGGATTTTAAGCCATTTAGGGAATTTAAATTTAACCCAAGTGTATACTTTAAAGGCTATAACTTGTACATATTTGATCGGATTTTTCCAAAACGAAAAGCATTTGTTTTCAAAGGATAATGGCATTCATATAACGCAAGAATTCCCAGCTTTGTTGAAAGGATTTCCAGTTGTGAAATTGAAATAGTTTTGAAAGCTACGAATGAATCTTTATGAAAGATTGGTGAAACTTTGTTTCAAATTGAAGTGGATTTTAAAAGGTGAATCTTTTGTTTAAAGGATTAATAGTGTAAATTTGTTTAAACAATTCAAAAGAAAGGTTTTGGAAAACAAGTGTTGAAAGTTGTGACTTAACTAAGATCCCAATATATCCATAAGCTAAAATTAGAGCTCATTATTCGGTTTAGCCGGGAGAGGACTTTATGTCATAAAACCCATTCCGAATAATGATACAATGAAATGGATAGCATTTGAAAACCCGTGGTGAAGACCGGATATTTTTGAGAATGAAAGGATTACCCGTCGAATGACTCTGCACTGAGTAGCTACGGTATAGAGATCTCCAAATGTGATAGGGAGTCTGATCGAGATTGTGAATATCCGGATTGCAAGGGCTTCTTTGAAGTGCCTTCGGTTCCGTTTGACCCGGAACGGACTTGTATGGATATATGTCTTATGTTACACTTTGAGATGTAAAGTTGGTTTCTATCCAATACATTTCTGTTTGGTGGCGGAGAATTTATTCCCTTAGCTTAACACCCTTCTCTGAGACGTATGAGCTCAGAGGTTATGTAGTTGATGGTTACTAGTGATACATTCCCAATTTGGTAATGTGGCATACTAAGTGTTGCTGATCATTTGTTGATCAAAGCATGGCTTTTGTGAAAAGCGTAGCTTTGTGTGACGAGACTTCATCAGGACCTCACAACCCGAAAATGGTCGAAATAGGAAGGATACGGCAAGGTTATCGGGGGTCGCGCCCCTTAGCGAATGTCCATTTCCTTCTAGATAAAAAGTGGTATCATGGTATGGAGCCCAGATACTTAACTTATGTGGTTGTTGCAAATCTATTGCTTTGTGGTTGTTGCAAAGTGGTTGAGGATCATCGAATAAAGGTCAGTAACAACCGAGGGATGGCATACTCGTCTCAGTAGTCAAAGTTATAGAGGTAACCCAGCCTTGTGTTGGCAGAGAGCATGTTAAGTTCTCGGGGCGTCCCTCCAGAGGCATACCCATGTGGCATAGAAAGTTACTTAGCCTGACCATTGTTGGAAATCCAATCGTCCAATACGCGCCCTGTACGGTTTTAGTTGTAAAACCTACCATTTAACATGGTAGCTATAGTAGGCATACTATAATGGTACGTATGCTGGCTAAGATTAATATTATACTTGCAAATGTTTTATGCACTACGCACTAATAATAATATCAAAAGTATTTTCGCGTATCAAGCATGTTTGACTATCATAAGAAGAAATCTCCCACAAGTGTGCAATTGCATTGTGTGTATGCCGGGAGGCCTTATGGAGATTTCTTTTTAAGTTCTTTTTGTTTGTTTTTGTTTAAACAACTTTTTTTGTTTGCTCACGCCAGTCCCATGACCGAACTGGAGTTTATTGTTCCCTTTCTAAACTCTAGGTGCCCACAATTTTCCACACGGGCAGCATAGAGTCATATTTTCAGATAATCGGCTAGTAGATATAGTTTTTGGCAATCTTTGGAATCTGTGATTTGGCACTCGCATTTGGATCGAGTTTGTTACAACTTCAGCATGATGGTGGTTCGAGCTTGAATTTTAGATCTTTGGCAATTGGAGATGTAGTTATTGTGTTCTTTTGGAAGACATTTGGTGCTATATTTTCGCTACTGTTGCTCCGCTGTTGTGTATTTTGGCTCTGATATTGCTACGCATCTATTGTATCACATTATATCTGATGTTTTATTCATGGTGTTGTATCAATGATATTAATTTCCTTTTCCACTGTGTTGTTGTACTCAATGTGTTATAACCTCCGACGAATCAGATTCGACGTTTGAATCCGCAGCATTCGAATACGGGTGATGTATTTGGGTGTTGATTTTCGAAGGTCGAGTCAGGGTCGTTAAATTTAGTATCAGAGCTGAAGGTTGAGTAAGAACTTTAGCTCAGGAGTATAACACATTCGGTGACTCATTAGAGATAGCGTTATAAATGCCCTAGAATGAGTATACCCCTAAGATATCCAACTGTATGCCTCAGTAAATTCTCTTACTATTCATAGATAGTGAGTATGAGTGCAAGAAGAGGACGTAAGAGGTACGGGAGTACCACTACAAATGGTCAATACCCTGTCACAACAAGGAACAACTTTCTCTTTCAATTTATTTTGTTCATCATCCATTTTCAATTCTTTGATGGCTTCATGGCAGCTACAAGCAAAAGCTTTGGTGTGATGGTGGCCCTGTGAATCGTGTAGATAAGTTCCTATTTTGTATTCTAATCATCAGTTTCTTATCAATCTTTTTCGTTTTAACTTTAATAAATTTGAAATTTTAATTGAAATAAATTGGTTAACGAAATATAAAATTGAATTGGATTATATCCATTTATCTATTCTTTGGAGTCTCGATGTATTTTACGAATGGTTAGTTGCCCTTCGGACTAACCAAGGCCCCTGCATATTTCGTAGATCTGATGGCCCGAGTATATTTGTGAAATATTGAATGAGTTCGTTCTCGTAATTATTGATAATATTCTGATTTGGTAAGCCAAATGTAGAATATATGTTCATTTTGATATGGTAAACCATTTCTCTGTGTGTTTGTCTCCCTGTCTAGCAAATTTCGGGGACGAATTTTTCTTACGGAGGGTATCATTAACGATCCCGGTTTTTGAGTCAAATATATTTTGGTAATTAATATTAAATTTGGATTTATTTATGAATTAATTGGTAGTTAAAATAAATTTTTGAATTAAATTGTGAATAAATATGAATTTTTCCAAATTAAGTAAGATATGTGTTATATTTATATATATAAATAGATTGAAATAAAAATTTCAATTTCTGAAATTCAAGAATAAATATTTTAGAAATAAAATTGGATTTATTAACTTATATTTCCAAGGAACTAATGTATATGAATATTTATTAATGTATAATTTGTTTTAAAATCATTTTTCTTAAGGTTATATAAATAGTTATAAAAGTAAATGTATATAGACAAATATTTTTAATAAAAATAAGATTATTTATTAGTGTATAATTTTATTTAAAATTATTTTCTTTTAAAAGTTATGTAAGTATAATATATATATACACAATATTTAAGTTTAATAAAATGGTTTAATGTTCTTTCTTTTAAAAATACTTATGACTAAGTTATAAATATAAATATATATATATAAAGAAATGCATTGATTTAAAAGTAATAGAAAATATATAAAATTTAGATATAAAACATAACAAAGTATAATTTGTTTAAATTAATAAAAAGTTTAAAACACTTTTCTTTTATACTTGAAATAAATTTAGTTATGTATATATTTAAAACTAAATAGAAAATGTATTACATAAATATATGTAAATTACATAATTCATACAAATATAAGTAATTGATAAATCAAGGGTTTAAAACAAAATTTATAAACTAATTAAAGATTAAGGAGTTAAACATAAATTTAATTATTATTAACAAGTGTAGGGAAATTAGTTCATGCAATTACAAGTGTAAACCATTTAAACTTACATTTAAACATTTGTAAGCTTCCTATGCCATGTATTAAAAAGTTTATTATTTTTAAATTTTTCTTTTTAATTTTTAAATTAAGAAATAAAAAGGAGAACAAAGTTATATGTACCACTCTATATCTTTTTTCTCTCATTTTCTTCTATTCAAAACTAAAATCAAATCTAAGAAAAAATTCAAAATCATCTCAAAACAAAACATTTTTCAGTTTTCAAAGATTCAAACAAAATCAAAACCTGGAAATCAAACTCAAACTCAAAACTGAAAGCTTTCAACTTGAAATCAAAATCTGATCTCAGAACAAAGATCAACTCAGTTAAATCAAATCTGCAACCTGATGCCTGAGCAAATTTGAACTGAAAAGCTTTCAACCTCATCAAGAGCAAGTTTAAATCAAAGCATTCAATTTAAGTCAACAGTCAAGCTTCAGATCAAAACAAATTTTCCAGTTCTCAAGAAATAATCCAAGTTCTCTGTTCTTCCTTTTTAAGGTGAGCAAACCACTTGAACCTATTATTATACCTCGATGTTGGACATTACTTGAAAGTATGATTGTGAAAATGTTTGCATAGAAGTAAATGTGTTTGTGTATATATAGATATGAAATGGGTTGAATATGTATGTCTGTGTGTGTGTGTATACAGGCCTTTGCTTAACTTAACAAGTTTTCAAAACCTGATTCAAAAATTAAATTCTCCTCCTTCAATTCATTTTGGGTTATAGGATCTAAATAAAATTTATTTATACAATCAAGATCTAAATTCTAAAAATAGTTTTAAGATAAATTTGAGGAAAATTTATAGTTGGAAGAAGATAAACGATGAAGCTTAAAAACATATTAAAATTCGAGTGTCGAAGTTTCTTGATATACTTACATCATCTGGTTCGACTTCGAAGAACTTGATTTTTAAAAATAAATTCAAGATTTTTAGTTTGATATTAAGGGAGGAATGCTTGGATGAACAGGGATGGGTTTTTTTGTCAAATTCTGGTGATCGGTGAAGTAGTGGGTCTCGAGGTCATAACTTGTGATAGCAACAGGGAAACTCGGGAAAAATGCTCGAATATTTTTCTGATGATCGGAGTGGAGGCACAGCATTGGTTTAGGGTTTAGCAACCCATTTTGGTCAGTGGCATAATCGAGTCGATTTCGTCATCGACATTGCATCGGGCTGCATAGGACCGGGGGGAAAAAGAGCATGGGCCAATGGTGTAACTATGGCCGGGGTGGCGACAGCTCTAATGATCGTAATTGACGATATATGGCGGTTTTAGCAATCGGGTTTGGGTTTCATTTTTGAATCCAGTTGTTCGATTCTGATTTTCTGGCATATTGGACGATCTGGGTTTTCGTGATGACAAAGGAGATGATCGATGATGTGTTAGCAACGGCGAAGTCGATCGGAATGGCTCCGATCACCTGTACACATGCACGTGTAAGTATTGTATCAGGTGAAGTTATGGGTTTGAGGGAGAACAAGGATGCTCGTGTTTCGACTCGGGGAAATGATGACATAGCTCGAAGTAGAGGGGTGTGGAGTCTTGCTTGTGAGCTTCTCGAGGATAGGCTCGGGAAAAATAAGATTTGGCACGGGTTTTCATTAAAGATGAATTAAGCAGATTTTTAAAGGTTAAAAATTAAAAGCATTAACAAGCTTTTAAGTTATTAAATTAATTAAATTTCAAGGAAAACATTACCACGTTTCAAAGTAAAGTATCAACAAGTTTAAAACAAGCTTTCAAAGTTTTAAAATGTTTTGAAATTATTTGCACAAAAGGTAATTTTATAATAGGTTAATTACTAAATGTTTTTCAAAGGTGATTTAATAATGTGATTAAATAAAGGATTAATAATAATGATGTTTCAAAGATTAAAGGTTTAAAGATTAAAAGTTTTCAAAATTAATTGATGAATAATTACTTTATGTAATTAAATTTAGGTTAATTACTTTGGGTAATTAAATTAAAGCTAATTATTTTGTGTAATTATTTTAAGGAAAATTAATAATTGTGATTAAATTAAAAGGTAGTTAAAGGTAGTTAATTACTTGAAGATAATTACTTAATGAAAGTAATTAAGAACAACTAATTAATGATTAAAGGCTGATTAATCAAGTGATTAAAGAATAATTAAATTAAAGGATAATTAATTTATGTTATTAATTAAGGTTATTAATTTAAGGATGATTACTTAATTAAAGGTTAATTAATTAATGTATTAAATCAAAGGATAATTAACCAAGGTGATTTATTAGTTAATGTGATTAATTAAGGTTGGTTAATTAATTAATGTTATCAATTAAGGATAATTAATGACTAGAGGTTGATTAATCAGGTGATTAAAGGATAGTTACTCAATGTAATTAGTTTATGATTATTAATATAAGTGATTAGGGATAATCACTTATTAATTAAGGATAATTAATTAAATGGTAATTAATTAACGGTAAATTAATTAATGTCCTTAAGGATAATTAATCAAAAGATAATTAAATAATTAAGGGTAAATTATTTAATGATTAAAGGTTGATTGATTTATTTGTTAAGATTGATTAATTAATAATTAAAGGTTAATTAATTTATTATTAAAGATTAATTAATAAATAATTAAAGGATAATTAATTAAAATGGTTTGTAATTAATTAATGTTAATTAAACAGGATTAGTAATTTATTCATAGGTAATTAATCTGGTTTAGAATTAATCAGATGTTTAATTGATCTTACTTATGAATGTTTGGATTCTGTTGAATGGTGAATTGTTTGATATCCCTGATGTATGATGCTCTGTGATATGAATTTCTTTGATTTGAGCTATGATGAATGTAATTTATTTATCTGTGATGAATTTATATTATGTGTCTGTGAATCTGTGAATGAAGATAAGCGTTATAGAATTATACCGCTTATCAATATTGCTGTGCTTGGATTTGTGATGATTGATGATATTGTATTGTTGTGTGTAAAACCCTTGGACTACACCACACACACAAATATGGATTTCACGAGGTATTGGTTAAGTCACAGATATTTGAATTTAATATTATGAAATGGTTTTGAAAGATTGAATTTTGAATCCAAAATGATTTGAAAATGGAATTGGGTTGAATATGAAAAGCTTTTGAAAAGGAAGTTTTGAATTTTGAATTTAGTCGAATAGAATATGTCTTATTTAAGTTTTGAAATTATTTTAGAAACTATGGTTTGAAAGGGTATACAAGTTATACAATAATATATATGGATTTTAACCCATTTTGTGAATTTAAATTTAACCCAAATGTATGCTTTAAAGGCTATAACTTGTACATATTTGATCGGATATTTTCGAAACGAAAAACATTTGTTTTTAATAGATAATGGCTTTCATATAACGCAAGAATTCCCAGTTTTCTTGAAAGGATTTCCAGTTGTGAAATTGAAATAGTTTTGAAAGCTATGAATGAATCTTTGTGAAAGATTGGCGAAACTTTGTTTCAAATTGAAGTGGATTTTAAAAGGTGAATCTTTTGCTTAATGGATTAAAAGTGTAAATTTGGTTAAACCATTCAAGAGAAAGGTTTTGGAAAACAAGTGTTGAAAGTTGTGACTTAACTAAGATCCCAATATATCCATATACTTTTGAAAATTAGCACTCATTATTTGGTTTAGCCGGGAGAGGACTTTATGTCATAAAAGCTATTCCGAATAATGATACGACGAAATGGATAACATTTGAAGACTGGTGGTAAAGACAGGGTATTTTCGAGAATGAAAGGATTACCTGTCGAATGACTCTGCACTGAGTAGCTACGTTATAGAGATCTCCATATGTGATGGGGTGTCCGATCGAGATTGTAAATACCCGGATTGCAACGGATTCTTTGAAGTGCCTTCGATTTCGTTCGAACCTGGAACGGACTTGTATGGTTGTATATCTGACATTACACTTTGAGATGTAAAGTTGGTTTCTATCAAATACATTTCCGTTTGGTGGCGGAGAATTTATTCTCTTAGCTTAACACCCTTCTCTGAGACGTATGAGCTCAGAGGTTATGTAATTGATGGTTACTAGTGATACATTCCCAATTTGGTAATGTGGCATACTAAGTGCTGCTGATCATTTGTTGATCAAAGCATGGCTTTTGTGAAAAGCGTAGCTTTGTGGGACGAGACTTCATCGGGACCTCACAACCAGGAAATGGTTGAAATAGGAAGGGTGCGACAAGGTTATCGGGGGTCGCGCCCCATAGGGTATGTCCATTTCCTTCTGGATAAAAAGTGGTATCATAGTATGGAGCCCAGATACTTAACTTATGTGGTTGTTGCAAATCTATTGCTTTGTGGTTGTTGCTTTGTGGTTGAGGATCCTCGGATAAAGGTCGGGAATAACCGGGGGATGGCATAAGGTCGGTAATAACCAGGGCATGGCATACTCATCTCAGTGGTTACCTAGTTACAGAGGTAACCCGGCCTTGTGTTGGCAGAGAGCCGGTTAAGTTCTCAGGGCGTCCCTCCATAGGCATACCTATGTGGCATAGGAAGTTCCTTAGCCTGACCATTGTTGGAAATCCAATCATCTAATACGCGCCCTGTACGGTTTTAGTTGTAGAACCTTCCATTTGACATGGTAGCTATAGTAGGCATTCTATAATGGTACGTATGTTGGCTAAGATCAATATTATACTTGAAAATGTTTTCTGCACTATGCACTAATAATAATATCAAAAAGATTTTCACGTATCAAGCATGTTTGACTATCATAAGGAGAAATCTCCACCAAGTATGCGATTGCATTGTGTGTGTGTGTGCCGGGACGCCTTATGGTAGTTTCATTTTCCAAAAAGCATTGCGGATTTCTTTTTAAATTCTTTTTGTTTGTTTTTGTTTAAACAACTGTTTTTGTTTGCTCACACCAGTCACATGATTGACCTAGAGTTTATTGTTCCCTTTCTAAACTCTAGGTGCCCACAATTATCCACACAGGCAGCCTAGAGTCATATTTTCAGATAATTAGCTAGTAGACATAGTTTTTGGCAATCTTTGGAATCTCTGTTTTGGCAATCACATTTGGATCGAGTTTGCTTTAACTTTAGCATGATGGTGGTTCGAGCTTGAATTTTAGAGCTTTGGAAACTAGAGATGCAGTTATTGTGTTGTAACATCCCGCCTTATCGCACGCTTTAAATCGACGATAATCCACACACGTTAGACATAAAACATACAAAAGGGCGGATTGTTAGGGGGTAAATAAGAAAAACAGAGAAGAAAAAAAAACAAAATAGAATCTCGCAGCGGAAGGATAAAATATAATAATAAAAATATACAGTTCTTAAAGCTGGTTACAAAATATTAAATACTTATCCAATATATATCAGAGTTATACATACCATAGAATATCCGTGACGACCTGGAATTTTCGAGCATTTAAAATAGAAATATTTAATTGATTGTAAACATTAAAAGGAGTAATTTTAACTTGTATTACGAATATCACAATTTATTTGATAATTAAATTATTGAACTAAATAATTTAAAGTTGGGTGAAATGTTGAATCTGGAGTTTTAAGCCGATTAAAAATAATTTGAAGGCTTATAAAATTTATATTGATGATATTGAAGATAGTAAAAGAGTTAAAATTGAAATTGGAAGTGGTTTGTTCGGTTTTGGAATTTTATCGTTTAAATTGAATTTAAAAATAGCCTTCCGAGGCACAGTCTCGGAATTCGATGAAATCAGTTCCATTAGATCCGTAATATTATATTATTATCGAATTTCAAATTTCGTACTGATCGGAGTTGTTGTGTGTTTGTACGTTAAGTAAACGCATTGGAAATTAAATTGAAATTTAATATAAAAACTGTGTTCAAAAACCTATCTTCCCCATACGATCGAATTAGAACTCAAAACTTTTTCCAATGCGTCCGGAATAGGCGTATAACATTATAAACGCCTAGCGGCACGCCTCGATAGGAGTTCGAAATTTTGAGTTACGAGCTGAAGACAATTTAAATTTTATTTGAATTTAATTATACTTATTCTATTGGAATAGTCAAATCTTTCCCGACAACTTTTCGTCCAGCCGTTTTTCAGAATCACTGTAGTAGGTTTTCTTCACGCAACCATCAAATCGTGTTCCCTTCTTCACGTTTTCTTTTGATTTTAAGCAGAGCCTTCTTTCTAAAGCCTCGTTCGAGAATAAATTATGGCTGAACAAATCAATTTTTCCCAAATCCTTTCCTTCGAATCACCTATTCATTCAAACCCGAAAACAAAAATATACCCTTATGGCCGTAATCAATAGCGATATCTTCTCGTCCTCCTCAACCCAATCGAAGTCGCTTGCATTTGGGATCGTGTTATTTTGGCTAGGGTTTCGGCAAAGAAGGGGAACGATATGGAATCTGGGTCGCGATGGATCTGGCAACGAGGGAATTAAGTTGTGAATCACGACCTCGATCTAGGCAGCGGCAGGAGGAGGCGGCGACACTTGAGGGGATGCGCGACTGTGAAGGTAGTCATCGACATTAGGGCGAGGTTGTGTGAGCTTGGAAGGGACATTCGAAGTTGTGCTTGGATTTTCTGGTGACGAGTTAGGGTTTCGGCATCGGGGTTTGCATGCGTGGGTAGCTGGGAGGGAGCAGAGGTTTGAGCAGTAAGGTATAATTTAAATTTTGTTTAATTAAAATAAATTTATATATATATATCTAGGCAGATTTTAAAAAAAATAAAAAAAATAAGGTAAAGTAAATATTCATATTTTAAATATCTGCTAGGTTTGTTTTAATAATGGGTTTGAGGAAAAAATTGTTTAATTAACTTATTTTAGATTGTTTATCTACTAAAAAGAAATTTATTAAAGGACAATAATTGTTCAAACTCTCCAAATATTAACAAATCATCTAATGTGTTTAAACCAGACTTATTAGTTTAGTTTTGTATTAATAATAATGTAACCGGGGGATTAATTTATTTGGTAGACTTATTAAATTTTTAGTAATTAAAAAATATTTTATTTCAGGAAAATTAATTTAAACCTAATTTTTAGTTGATTAGTTTATTAAGCAGGAAATGTATATGTAGATAAGCTCAGGAAAAATAGAAAATGAGAATATAGATTACTCTTGTAAGCATGTATGTGTCCAGAAATAAATATACATATTATACAGTTACTAGTTTATTTTCAAAATGGTAAGTGATTTTTCAATCAGTTCAAATATTTATTTAAAGGAAAATTCATTTATAACCAAAATTAATAGTTAAAACCCTAGTATTAGGAATTAATTGATTGGTTAGTCCAAATATTAATAAACTGCAAAATATTTATACAGGGTTAAACATCAGAGAATCTGAGGCAATATTGAAATGGACGTGCAAATTTAAGAGGCAAAGGTGAGTTGATCTCACTCAGCTGCATTTAAAAATTTAAATGATTAAATTTAAATAATTGAGTGTCTGGTTGAATTGATTGACGTGATATAGTACAGTATAATTTCAATTTGGCATATTATGTGATGCTAACGTCTGTGGATGCAGGGAAAACGGGTTGGAGGGATCCAACTGGACCCCTCAACTTTTATTTAAATTATTTACTATTCTCTGTTCTTATTATTTGATATTCTATGATGAATTATGTGGAAGTAGTGAATGCTATGGCTTGGTTGACATAATTAGGTACAATGAATTACCAAAAATATAAATTTGATTTTTGAGATGAAAATAAAAGAAGTGAAATTGTATGTAAAATAATTATAGAATAAATTTAAGAATAACTTGGAAATGAAATAAAGTGACTTTAAAATTCTAATAAATGAATCCTGAGAATGGAAAGGAAAATTTGAATAAACAGAAAGTTAATGAATTTTTCAAATGCAGTATTATTAATTAAAAAGAACAAACATTTATTTAGAATTTAAGATTTGAATTATTGAAAGAGTAAAGAAGAAATTGGAAAAGATAATAGTAAAGTCCACAACTACTGAATTTGGAAATGAACTGATAAGTAAAAGAATTTATTTCAAAAAAAAAAATTGGAAATCAATTTGGGGAAATTGGAAATCAAATTGGGGAAATTGGAAATCAAATTGGGGAAAATTGATTTAAGTGATTGAAGTTAAAAATTTCTCTGGATAGTCAAGTACATGTTTTTAAAGGTAAATTTTTAAATTTAAATTAAGTTGTTTTCAAAGAAGGCAAGTTTTGTAAAATTTGTTATTTATAATATTTAAAGTCTAAAGTAAATATTTTCTTTTAATCTATTTTAGCAGTAATTATTAAGAAGTAACTTAGTATTTTGTTTTTAAAAGTAGAAATCTAGTTTTATATTTTATTAAGTAACCTTATTTTCAAATATTGATATAGTATGTATTTTTAACAAATTATTAAAGGAATTTTAACTTGAATGTTTTAAAGTATATTTTTAAAAGAAAAGTGTTTTAAATTAATTTAGAAAATCTAGTTATGTGCTTGGTGATTCCAGTGGAAATAGAAATACTTGGAATTTATTCTGAGAAAGGCAGGTAGTTTTGAAAACTGTTTTCAAAGGAATTTGAAAAGTGAAAATATATCTTGTGAAGATATTTTTGAGATAAATAAATAATTTGGGAAATTATTTATTGTTTGATGGATGTTTGTGAACATTAATTGATAGTTAAATCACTGGCTATCAATATTGGACAAATGCGT
This sequence comes from Allium cepa, assembly GCA_030765085.1. NCBI lineage: Eukaryota > Viridiplantae > Streptophyta > Magnoliopsida > Asparagales > Amaryllidaceae > Allium > Allium cepa. The sequence goes on from CM060943.1 coordinate 194,264,186, forward strand.
TGATCGTTTCGAAGAGACCGGGATCGAGATTTATTTCTCGAAAACCACTTTGATCCGGTTTGTATGTTTCATGGGAAACGAGTTTGGATTCGAAGATGGAGAAGTGAAGTGCAAGGGCTAGTCGCTACTAATCCTGAGGATATTTCCAAAATGGATGTAGTAGGAGTAGTGCCTTCGGTTCCGTTCGGACCCTGGACGGACTTGTATGGATGAATGCTTGCAAAACATCGTCAGGTGGACGATGGGCATTCTAAGGGATATATTCTAAAAAGGTAACGCTTAGCCTCAAGCCTCATCAAATGGGAATGGCTGAAAATCAGGGGTTATGCAGCAAGGCTTCGTGGGTAGCCCCCACTGGAGGGTGAGGTCATCCCTGTCTAGATGTCCCTTTTTATTTCGGCTTAGTGGGCGGTCGCTGATCCCAACCGCGGGGTGATCTTGCTCGGTACTGTCCAGTAAGGGATGGTTCCGGTCTTGTGTTGCAGGGGAATTAGGGTGGCTCCTCGGTACGTTGATCTAGACCAAGTACTGTGACAGGTGGTACCCCAGTGCCTAGCCATTAGTTGGAATCCATTTTCCCTACGCGCCCATACGGTTTTGATTGTGCCCAACTATTCCTGAAACGTGAGATGCAAGCATTTTAACTAGATTCTATTTTACTTTCTATAGACACTATTATAATATCAGAGGACTTTAATAAAAATGTTTTAGCTATCGTAAGGTAAAAACCCGACATGTTATTTGTGGCATGGTCTTACGAGATGCTTTTGTTTTCAAAGGATTTTTAAAACTTTAATAATCAATTGGGTGTGATTTCCTCACGCTGGTATTCCAGACTGACTCGGGTGTTATTTAACTGTAATGCTCGGTTCGGACCGAGTATTATAGGATACAGGATATAATGCTGTGGAGTTCAGGAGACGGGCTGGATGACGATACGTACATTCGTACTTGATATATATATATATTCCGCTGTGTTGATTTGCTGTGTAACCATTTGTATGTTATTGATGTTGAGCTGTGATTGATGTACTCTGATGATGTAAAATATGTAAGCAGATATATTTAATTTTGAGCAAAGATCATTTATTATCTATTATATTTTATTCCGCTGCGATGGTTAGATTCTGATGTTGTTTTCTATTTTCTTCTTCTACCTCTTCTTCTTTAACCCAAATGGTTCGTATTTCTATACAACTTGAGTTGATTTAGGTAGAATAGTGTTGACTCAAGGGGTACGGATTTGCGGGCTGTTACAATATCAATAGTGCAGCGGAATACAATAGTGTAGTGGAATAATATAGTAGATAATAGTAATGCAAATCTTCGTCTTCGTCCTCCAGAATAAAATCTTCAAATCCTGAAACGCTCGGACTGACCAGAGCGAATTGAAAAGACAAAACACTCAAGCCAGAACTAAAAGGTCTTATGAGAGTTAAATCAACAGAAGTAAATATGAGTGCAGTAACTTAAGAGATGCTCGGCATTCACATCCCCCAAGGATCCGTTAAACTATTTACTATGTAGTATATTTCGCAATTATAATAGTGTCTAATTATAAAATAAACTTACTTTTAAATAGCGTTAAGGGGTTACCCATATAGCCCTTAACACAAATAATGCCAATAGTCTATACAGTACCGTATACCTCCTGATCGGGAGGCTACCAGAGGATACTCCATAGGAACGACACAAATAGAAACTCATACAAGGCACGATAGGGTAGGTGACGCTGCCAACTAGGCAATGCCAGGGTAGATATACCAATTACGCTTCCGGGTCGGTGGTAACGCGTAGCTACTACTACCGCCCACCTCGAACAACACCCCCAAATCAAAAATCAAAAGTGGCCACCGAATCAATCCACAGTCAAAGTAGAATATCGAAGGGATGTGTCCGATCAAAGGTGCTAGCTCAATTAACCCGTCAATTGCTCTTGTTTTAGCCACCTTATGTCAACTCACGGGAGTTGGGTTCACGTGTTTACCACAAAGGAAATGCCGCCGCCATCCTACTTCATTCTGGAATCTCCACCGCGTACACGGTTGTTAAAGTGGTTTTCGGAGTTGGCAAAGAGAATGACAACTTCCGATCCCGGTCTCTTTAACAACCAAACGTTATTAGAACACCGCGGTCCTTTTTTTTCAAAATAGTTTATACTTTAAAACCAGAATATAATATCCCTTTTCAAAACCATAAAAATACGATGTCATTTTCTTTTTTTTAAAACCAAATCAATATGATATCATTTCAAATATATCCTTTTTCTAAAACCATACCACTTTAAAATTTATAATATCTCGAAACCATACATTTCAATTATAACTCTTCAAAACATAATACTTGGAAATCCATAGCTTTAAAACCATAACTTTGAACTTAAATGGTTTGGATATTCAACAGTATATAAAATAAAATGGTTTGAATTTAAAATTACTTTATAATTAAATAATTTCCACGACTTTAGATGTGACGCCCCACCTCTATGCTCACAATAACAAAGAGTATTAAAAGAAATACCGTCTGTTATTACAAGAATAAGGCTAGATAGGAGTGGCCATCCGTAGTTAGGCCTTACACTAGTATTGGTTACCTCGATAGGAGTGGTATATATTTTTATTTTTCATCTCTTATTTATTTACTCCCATCGACTATTCAATTCCAGTATAAAACGAACTACGATGGTCCATAATAGTTTAGGACAATATATATAATAATAACACAGATCAGCTAAATGCGGAACACAGATAATAAAACGTCTCATATATATATATATATATAACTGAAGTCAGTTACAATACATGTGATACCATATATATGATACAACTATAACTGTCGACACGCGATGTTACATATACAAGTACATTAATATAATTAATGTACATGAATACACATCATCCTATACTAAGACAATGACTACTCCAAAAGATATAAAGAGACTTCATAGCACTAGCAGCAACCCAAAGAAAGATATCTACAACTTGTAATAACTCGGTCTGACCCGAGTATTAAATTCAAAAGAAAATAATACACGGGTCAGTCTAATTCAAACTCAGTTATTAATGCACGGAAGCAATAATAATTAAATAACAATTAGACCACAGTCAAAATAAATTCACCTATCCAATCTTTAAATAATGAAATTGGAAAACGGTAAATATAACACGTAACAGTGTTAAACAACAAACCAACAAATTCAAATTATCAACGAAGATAAATAAAAGGGTTATTAATGAAGATAATTTAGAAAACAACAGAATTGCCTAAACGGCAATTAACAACAAAATCTAATTATTAAATAAATAATTAGAAACTCATAATCTAATTATCAAAAAGATAATTAGATATCAACAAAATCATCAAATTAAACCAAATCAAAATACGATTCCAAATATTGAATTGGACACACGAAACAATTCAAACAATTGAAATATCAATTAAAACGTCAGTTCGGGTAGGGCTGCAGTACAAGCACGCGTGTACTTCCTCGCCACTACAGCATCTGGAATACGCAAAAATTAATAACTCAAAAGCAAATAGAATATCAATAAAAGCAATACCGTGTGCCTGCAGTAGACGCTCGTGTGCACTGCCTTGCCACTACAGTGATGATGTCATCACAACTCCAAATATTACCAGCAAGTCGAAACTGCAAAACCCAATCAATAACAAAATGCAAAGGTCAAGTCACTGTTATCATGACTCAACACAACTGCAAACAAAAACTGCAGCCACCCCATGAATACAAGGATAACTGCACAAAAACTGATGCAACACAGCAAATCCACAAATGCAAACTGCACTAATCCATACAACATGAAGTGGGCAGCTTAGTAACTAACAGGAGATACACGGTTATGGGCAAAATAGTGCAGCAGTTCAAAATGGCAAGCCATAGAGGCGGGCAAGTGCACCAAGCCAACAGCAAGCATATAGATATACAGTGGAACCAAAAAGCAAAAGTATATCAATGGTTTGATGTCCAGAGGCAATGCAAACACAATATAGCAGTATGGACCGTGAATGCAACCCATTTAAACAAGTTACAGTATGGATCAACATGGAAGGGAGTTTGTATGCCAAATGGTCAGAGGCAATGGAAACACGAGTATAGATTAATGCAACTGTCTCGAACAAATAATCAAGTCAAGTGGATAACCAATGCAACAACTCTGGTTAGTGAGCACTTTATGTATGCAGACCAGATTAGAGTGACAACAATTACAAGCTCAACCAAGACTAAATGATGAAAAATTATGCAAGTGAAGATAACAAGTGCGCAACCATTTACACACATGAGCTCATGAACACTACAGGCATGTAGGAGACTAAAGTATGCAAGCTCGACTAATAGGCTCAGCCTCTTCATCAAGCAAGAACCAGACTACAACTATGACATGAAACCAAAGCAAACTCAGGTGGACAGAGTAATTCCAACTCAAAGTAACGACAAAGTGGATGTTCAACACTTAATGAAACAACTATAGGGATCAAAGTACTAAGCATTATATGAAAATGAGACAAGTTTGCAAACCAAGCAACATACAAATGCAAGAAATAGTTGTGGATACAAATGAATCACAATTCAAAGCAGCAGGGACAAGCAAGCGCAACCGAGATGAACCATTGCAGTGTAAAATCATGTTAAGGGCCGAAGATACCACAAAGTCAGGGAATCACATATACATATCAAGTGACCGAAGTCAATGCGAAGCAAGCCATGGTGGTTACGAAACCAACATAACTGCAGTTCATCAGAGAAAGCAAGGCTGAAGCCAACAAAGCAAATAAAAATCAAGGTAGAAGTTTTTAATAAAGTCAAGACCGAATAACATGAAGCAACAGTGAATCATAACCCAAAACAAACTATCAATGACCAGTGGACAATGACAGTGCCGAGGCCATCAAAATCAGAGGCATAAGGGCCGAAAGCTTTACACCAAAATGCAAAGTCAAAGTCGAATATGATACAGAATATCCATGTCAAAGCTATGGAATAACAAATCAAAGTCAAGACGATGCCAACAGAAAATGCAGTTCAAATCAACTGCAATGAACCAGTTAAATAGGCCTCACAAGTTTCAACGCAGAAATCAATGCCAGAGCGATAAAAATCACATTTTTAATGTAATCGAAATAACAGGTATCACAAAATCAGTGAAGTCAAAAACAACCGAGAATCCAAATCAGTAGTTAATGGCTGAAGTTAAGAAGGAATCAATAGAGATAAAACCACATAACCGAAGCATTAAACCAAGTCTGAATTGGGATATGAGTGAAAAATCACTCACCTATTTCGACGCAATCTGAAGGAGCCAAGAGAGCAACGAGGAAACGATCGAGCAAGGCGACCACGACCAACCACTGAATCGATCTAAGCGGCAACACGAATTTCACGAAGCCCTAGTTGAAAGGAGGAACGAACGAGAAGAACGAAGCCGCCATTTTTTTCTTTTTGTATGTTTCTGTTTTTAGGGTTTTCGAAAATAATCAAGGGGGATCGGTTACAAGCTTTGTTAAATAACACCGCACCAATTAAACATGGGCCCAAATTATTTTAAAGCCCGTTTAATCCACAAAAATTTCAAAAGAATTTCAACCCAATGAAATCACCAAATTTTAATTAGCAAGTAATTTTAATCGTTATTTGACAATAATTAATTGTTACAAAATCCCGGGTTGTTACAGACTCCCCTCCTTATAAAAATTGCGTCCCCGTAATTTTCGTAATGAAGGTCGTCAATAACCATTATTCTTCTAACATAAACTGGTTAAGCTAGAAAAATAAAGGTCAATAACACAAATGTCAAAGAAATCTTTTAATTTCGTAAAAGAAATTCACAAATTCTCAACAAAGTCTAATTATCAATAGATAATTCAGAAAACAGCAAAACTGAATAAATACGATTATCAGCAATATTCAATTATCAATTAGATAATTAGAATACAGAAATCACAAAATAGCAATATCTAATTATCTGTAACAACCCATAATTTTGTAAATATTTTAATTAAGTTTTACTTGAAAACGTTGTTTTTTTAAGTAAAATTTTCAATAATTAAATTTTTAAGTTAATAAGTTTTGGTAAAAAAGGGAAAAAAAACTTATTGTAATTTAAATTTAAGCCTTAATTAATGTAATATTTCTGTTATTGATTCAAATGGAAAACATATGTAGTTTATTTATGTTTCATGTTGTTATCCCAACTTTTGGCAAAGTTGAGACACTCAAAATTTACTAAAAATCAATGATTACTATTCTTGAATATCAATTGAGCATTGTAGGATAACCGTGGATATCGATGAATTTTGTCCGAGTCCAGAATGGGCCATAATTGACAAGACATGATGAGAAAAGCTGTAGAAGCCAACGGTTCAAATTTCAAGTCAATCCGAGTTCGTGTGCTCAAGTTATGATGGATTCGATTTGATGAACCTTGCTCGGTTCGAATCCATCATTAGTTCGAATCCATTAAGTTCGAACCCATCAGAGCGAGCCCCCAGACAGCCATGCTTCGAATCCATCCGCGCCTGCCCTGTTCGAACCCAACATGCTGAAATCCTTCGAATCCATCACGATGGCCTACCTTCGAACCCATCGACGCATCTTGCTTCAACTCCATCGAGCAAGCCATAAGGTCGTATCCATCCCATTATGCCTTGGTTCGAATCCGTCCTTGTATGCCCTAAGCTCGAATCCATCGGAGGAAAGTTTCCTCGAGTCCATACAAGTGAAGAAGCCTCAGCTCCATTCTGAAACTCATCTTTGAATCCCCATGTTGAGGCAACTTCGAATCGATCCACTGTAACCTATTCTGATCGATTTGAATGGTTACTGGCTCCATCGATTCGAAGCAAACCTTCGAATCCGACACCTCGAATCCATCAATTAACGCGGCTAAAACCTCGGAGTCGACCCATTCAACTCGGAGTGATAAGTGGATCGACACGAAGGACGCGCGCCACCTCATCACAAAACCGCGTGCGCTGATGGATTCGAAGGGAGTGGGTTCGAAGGGATCGATTCGACCCAAACAGCCAAATGAAAATCTCCACTTCGAATCGATCATATCTCTCAATTCTTTGATCCAAATGCCATGAAATTTTTACAGGAGTTTGACTACATGACGAAGAATGTTCACGCCAAGTTTCATCACGATTGGACACTTTTTTGATCCATTCGAACCAAGGGTCGAATCGATCCCAATGTGGGCCCGAATCTCCAGGTTTTGGCCATGTGGGCCCCCTCACGTGCCAGAAGCAGTCTCCCCGGATTTTAGGAGAAATATCAGCCTCCAACGCCTATAAATAGAGCCCCAGGTCATTCAAAAAAGAGGATCGGAATTCTGAAGCATCAAGACTCTATCGGATTCAATTCTACACCTTACCATCGCTATTGCATTCTAGTTTCAGAGCTATAATCCATTGTAACCCGCTGTAATCAATTGTAATCAGCGAAGAACATCAATAAAAGGGAAAACCTTTGAAGTGGACGTAGGCCGGAGATAGCCGAACCACTATAAATCGTGTGTTCTTGTTCATAATTTCTGTTTTGCTGCGTGTTGCTCGCTTAGATCTGTGATTTGTGTTTGAATATTGTTGATTTATATCCATACACTGGTGCTTTCACAATCCTTGGGGTTTGTGACCAATTTTGGCGCAAACACTTTGGTGCTTTCACTGAGAAGAACTAGCACCCGCTACATCGGATTCAGAATTCAGATTTAAGAGTTTGAAGACTTCCAATTCAAAGACAATGACTCGACAAACAAGACAAAGAGTTGATCGGAGCCAACAAGGAGGAAGCCAAGAAGCATCCTCAGGAGCAGGAGAAGGACAAGCTTCCATCTACGTCACTAGAGACGAGATGGAGGCTATGGCTAATTCAATACGCGAAAGCATGATGAAGACCCAACAGGAGATGCTGCAGAATTTCCTCGAACAAATGAGGGCGGCGAATATGCGAAACCTTGGACCAACTACAACAACTGCAAGTGCAGGAAAAGGAATCAGGATTACAGAAGCTAACGAAGGACAGGTTCAAGACCAGAACGCAGGAACCGAAGGTGATCAACAAGGACTTGGGGGCAGACCCTCAGGGTCCGATACTGGAAGACCAACAGACGGAGCTCAACAAGTCGGAGCCAATGCTTATGCTAACGAGCCACCAGAAGAATACGTACCAGAATTCCCTTCAAGGCTCGGGGGGCAGGATAGGAACTTGACAGGGGGCCAACCCCTAGACGGAGATGAGAGAATGATTGGCCTAATGCGATGAATCATGAGAGGAGGACTGCCTAGCGGAGGGCTGGAAGAAGTTAGTCAGAGTCCGTTCACTCCGAACATCCGAAACGCAAGGAACCCTCCAAAATTCAAACTACCAACTCTAGAACCTTATGACGGGAGGTCAGACCCGACCATGCATATTACCAGATATATTAGGCACATGGAAGTGCTGGGGGCATCCGAGGAAGTGATGGCACGATGCTTCCCTCTATATTTGTCAGATTTGGCTGCGCTTTGGTTCAGGCAACTAGAGACTGGATCAATCAGAACATGGAGCGAGCTTGTAGACTGCTTCATGAGACAGTTTAGGGTCCATGTGACGCGACCCAAGAGCGTGATGACTTTAGCTTCGATCAAGCAAAGGGCCGGAGAGTCCATAAAAGATTTCCTACTAAGATTCAATGTAACAGTGACTTCTGTAGATCGCCCGGATCCATCGATGATTTTGATGGCGGCGGTAGCAGGAGTCGCGGAAAGCACCAAATTTAAAGATTCTCTGACTAAAGATCCACCACAAGATCTTGGAGAGTTCTTTCATAAAGCTGAAAAGTTCATCCGATTAGAAGAATCATGAGCCGAGAGGCTGGAAACAAATGTTGCGCAGAGCGAAGGAACCTCAAGAGAACAGTCCGGAGCGGACAAGGGGAAGAGGAAACAGGATGACAGATATGATGGTCCTGACAAACGGAAGAGATTCCGGGAACCAAGATTCAGGCAATACACAGATCTGACCGCAGGCCTAGAAAGAATTTACATTGAAACTCGAGGGCAACTCCCCTATCGGAAGCCACCTATAAGGGATCCCACTGAGCGGGAGCGCAAGACTGGAAAATACTGCCTATTCCACGAGCTGGATGGGCACACTACAGATGAATGCCGCCACCTAAAGGATGAGGTGGAAGAACATGCCAGGGGTGGTAGATTGCCGAAATTTTTCAGAGAATGGACAGCGGCAATAAGGCCTGAACAACTACCGCCTCCACCTAACAGGAACGATCCTGGATCAAGATCACGACTCGTCATCCACTGATTGAAGATGGCAAGGGCCAAGTCCAGGATTTGGACTTTGGTCGAATAATTTTATTTAGATTTGTTTTCAGAATAAACGGTTACTCCACTTACACATGTACGGGAACCGGAGAGATCCCTAGGCAAGCTCTGAGATGGAGATAAACCGATATGCCCGGAGAGGCAATGTTTAGCTTTTTCTGATGTTTGAGATTGAACATCTAGAACTCGAATTTAAATAAATAAATTAGCACTTCTTACAATAAACCTTTTGACCGGAGAGTCGGAGGATGAACATTAATACCAATATAAAAATGATCGCTTTATGACCCTACCCGGAGAGGCGGGGTCCGAAGTGCAAGAAGTGAGTTGCTTCGCCGGAGAGCGACAAGATCGACTCACTTAAGCGCTATATCCCCTTCACCGGAGAGTGACAGAATGGGATCCAGCAAGAGCCCGGAGAGGCTATGATCGGTCTCAAATGACCAAGACATCGCTTAATGTTCAGATACACTGAACTGGAGTGCAAGAAGTGAGTTGCTTCGCCAGAGAGCGACAGGATCGACTCACTTAAGCGCGTTTCCCCTTCACCGGAGAGTGACAGGATGGGATCCAGCAAGAGCCCGGAGAGGCTATGATCGGTCCAGAATGACCATGACATCACTATACGTCCTAACCAGGACCAGAGTGCAAGGGATAGAAGGCAACGCCAGAGTGCAATGGGATCTTTCTATTCAATCACTAAGTCTAGAATGGACTTAGTAAGGGTTCAGAGTAGCCATTAATAGTCCGGAGAGACCACGGAACTTCATTCTCAACTTCTACGGAAAAAATGAATGCTGATTCGGCCTCGAACAGCCATAAACTTGACTGATGATACTGAATCTATGAATGAAACGTGAATTTACTACACTCGATTTAAGAACGTTCAAAACATACCTTTTACCAAAAGGCATGTTTTAGGGGGCAAAGTGTTATCCCAACTTTTGGCAAAGTTGAGACACCCAAAATTTACTAAAGATCAATGATTACTATTCTTGAATATCAATTGAGCATTGCAGGATAACCGTGGATATCGATGAATTTTTTCTGAGTCTGGAATGGGCCACAATTGACAAGACATGATGAGAAAAGCTGTAGAAGCCAACGGTTCAAATTTCAAGTCAATCCGAGTTCGTGTGCTCAAGTTATGATGGATTCAATTTGATGAACCTTGCTCGGTTCGAATCCATCATTAGTTCGAATCCATTAAGTTCGAACCCATCAGAGTGAGCCCCCAGACAGCCATGCTTCGAATCCATCCACGTCTGCCCTGTTCGAACCCAACATGCTGAAATCCTTCGAATCCATCACGATGGCCTACCTTCGAACCCATCAACGCATCTTTCTCAACTCCATCGAGCAAGCCATAAGGTCGTATCCATCCCATTATGCCTTGGTTCGAATCCGTCCTTGTATGCCCTAAGCTCGAATCCATCGGAGAAAAGTTTCCTCGAGTCCATACAAGTGAAGAAGCCTCAGCTCCATTCCAAAACTCATCTTCGAATCCCCATGTTGAGGCAACTTCGAATCGATCCACTGTAACCTATTCTGATCGATTCGAATGGTTACTGGCTCCATCGATACGAAGCAAACCTTCGAATCCGACACCTCGAATCCATCAATTAACACGGCGAAAACCTCGGAGTCGACCCATTCAACTCGGATCGATAAGTGGATCGACACGAAGGACGCGCGCCACCTCATCACAAAACCGCGTGCGCTGATGGATTCGAAGGGAGTGGGTTCGAAGGGATCGATTCGACCCAAACAGCCAAACGAAAATCTCCACTTCGAATCGATCATATCTCTCAATTCCTTGATCCAAATGCCATGAAATTTTTACAGGAGTTTGACTACATGACGAAGAATGTTCACGCCAAGTTTCATCACGATTGGACACTTTTTTGATCCATTCGAACCAAGGGTCGAATCGATCCCAATGTGGGCCCGAATCTCCAGGTTTCGGCCATGTGGGCCCCCTCACGTGCCAGAAGCAGTCTCCTCGGATTTTAGGAGAAATATCAGCCTCCAACGCCTATAAATAGAGCCCCAGGTCATTCAGAAAAGAGGATCGGAATTCTGAAGCATCAAGACTCTATCGGATTCAATTCTACACCTTACCATCGCTATTGCATTCAAGTTTCAGAGCTATAATCCATTGTAACCCGCTGTAATCAATTATAATCAGCGAAGAACATCAATAAAAGGGAAAACCTTGGAAGTGGACGTAGGCCGGAGATAGCCGAACCACTATAAATCGTGTGTTCTTGTTCATAATTTCTGTTTTGCTGCGTGTTGCTCGCTTAGATCTGTGATTTGTGTTTGAATATTGTTGATTTATATCCATACACTGGTGCTTTCACAATCCTTGGGGTTTGTGACCAATTTTGGCGCAAACACATGTGTTCATTATTTAAATCCAATCTTTTGGTTTTTGCATACTTTTGTTTAAAGTTAAAAAAAAGGGGGGGCTTCTTTATAAAAATAACTTGAATTTATTACAAAATATCACGATTCCTTTTATTTCCTTTTAAATTAACGTTAGACCTTAATTTATTGCTTAATATTAAAGAATTTACTAAGTTATAAATTTTAACATAAAGATGTTGTATTAAGTTTAAGACATTTTTTACAATGATTTGTATATACATATGTGTGTGCGTTAATTTGACTTAAGATTTATAAGATGGACTTGTGTGCAAAGTCATAACTTTTTTATCTTAAACCCTTTTAATTTGGAGATTAGGTTCAAAATTGTTGTCTTTAATTTTAGGCTCATAAAATAGTGAAACTTAATTTTAACACATTTATATGTATTAGTCTATTATATATATATATATATATATATATATATATATATATGTATGTATGTATGTATGTATGTATGTATGTATGTATGTATGTATGTATGTATGTATGTATACGTATGTGTTTTTAATAATACTATGACCAATAAAGATATATATGAAGGAAACATCATCATTGTACACAATCTAATATTGCACTTACATAATTTACTGTAGAATACATTTGGACATAGTTACATTCCATGCCATGAATAAATAGCTTGTTAATGACATTTAATTAATCAATCAATTTGATTAGAGAAAGAATGAAAGGTTTCTCTCTCCATATACATAATTAAGCTCTAGATTAATTACCTGTTCTTAGGGAAAGAAACGAAAGGTTGCCTTAATTCTTGCCTTTTTGTTTTCCTAACATTTGTTCCTTTCTAGCCATTAATTCCTTTAGTTTAGCCGTATATTTTGCCTTGCAATTCACGTACAAGTTTCTCTTTTTCTCATCTTCTTTATTTTCTCATTTCCTAAGAGAGAGAAAAATATTACAAGCACTTTATTCTTTTATTTATAAAACCTTGGAATTTATTATAATATAAAATTTTAATTTGAGTAAATCATCTCCCAAAATTCTATAATAAAAATGAAAGTTTCTGAAATTTTTAACTTTGTTAAGGATAACTCTAATTGGAAGTTTAAATAAAGAAATGGATTATCTACTTTCTTTAAAAATGTGTAATATTTTTTGAATAATAAATTTCATTGGAAATGGTAAATAAATCAGAATAATGTAAACATGTTAAGGAGTAACTTTTAAGAATTCAGTGTATTAATAAACTGTTAAAATTACGCATTTATAAGGGTACGATATTTAATGGAATAAATAACATATAAAATAGGAAAACGTATTAATTAAAAACCATTACTTTTGCATTAATTTGGGGGTAGTTTATTGCGTCGGTTTTGCGCATTTTAAAATTCATACCGCAATATCTATATGAATAAAAAAAATCAGTTAAAGAATTGCTTTAGCCAAAAGTTACACTTTCCATAGCTTTCGTTGGTCTTAAGTTGGTATAAAATCTTTTTTAGAGGAAAGTTCACAAATTTGTCCAAACTCCATCTCCATTTCATTCCTTGCAGTTACTTTTTTTAATTCGCTCAACCTATTTAAATTGCAAATCGTGCAACCGTTAATTAATGCAATGCGGAGAAATCATTTTCTTCCTTTTACATCTAAAATTTGAAAATTTACATGCCGTTTTCCCCTGATAAATGCAAGCTTCCTATCTATAACACGTTCTAAACGAATTATAATTTTTGCCTTTGTTCCTAAATAAATTGCCATGCACTTTTAAAAGAGGAAATTCAACCGTGCCTTGTCAATGCGTTTAAAGATATTTCACCTTCCATTTATTTTAATAAGTATAAAATCTTATAAATCCATAACCGTTCACATTTTTTTGATTTTTTGCCATTCCTTTATCAAATCAATGTACGTTACTTTTGGATATGTGGTCCAAGATACCACTGTAAAAATTAACTATTTGATTTAAATAATCTTTGCCTTATAAAAGCAATAATTCAACATCCCATATCAAAGCAAAAATATTTGCTTGCCTTTTTGTTCCCATTGATTTGCACACGTTACTTTTACTTGCGTACAAAGCTTCTACCAATAAATACAAACCTCATATCACATTTCCTCACCTCAAAATTGTCTGCATCTCCATCTACTTCTTTCTTTTTCGTGAGCAGGGAATCAGGTAATAGTTTATTTATTTTTCCTTCCTTCTTCTTTTTGTTTTGTTATATTTTGTCATACACTTCATGCTCGGCCGCACCGTACCCCCTCCATCACTACTATTGCCAACTCCTCCTGCAAGCCGATCCTTTTATTTGGCAAACTTTGTTAAATATTCATGATACAAGTGCATGCGTGCATGCTTTTTGATAGTCATGGCCGTGTCCTATTGTAGCAGCAAGAGCAAGTAAATTTTTTTAAGTGCAGTTGTGTAGTAAAAAGAAAAAGAAAAAAAAAAGAAAAAAAAAAGAGAAGTAAAATGGAAAGGATACGCCGAGCACCACTTTTTGAAATAGTATCTCAACGATTTATCCACTGTTTTAGTATAGAGTGCGTTCATATAACTCAAAAAAAAGGTGGACTGAGCAGTGAGAACATGGCCAAGATGTGGGTGGAATGGTCGAGAATTTGGGTCAAAATTTTCTTATTTTGTTTTCATTAATCATAGTAAAATGCGAATACTTAGTTTTTCATTCATCTTGTTCAAGATTTGAATCAAGACGTTGCCTCCACGGAAATCTGATCGTGCCGTTTGTACGTTTCTTTATCAAGTGATACAATCGTTTGAATCTAATTTTCTGCAGCTTTAAGGTGAGTATTCCTCACCAGACAAACATACCTATATATCTGTAGATTGACAACAAGTGTAATTGTAAATTTATTTTATTTAATTGTATCTGACTGTGATATAAACTTATGATGTTAAAACCCCATTATTTAATTGACCCATCATCAGCTGCATTATCTACTGTTATATTGTTGCAATTAGATTTTTTTTTTATTTACTGCAAATCACACTGCAAGTTCCCTGTAGAATAGAAATCGTTATAGGCTGAAATGATAGGCCTGAACGATACTTACTTACTTATGCATTCATTTATTTATTTAGTGATTTATTTTACTTGGGATTGCGGGTTTGAAATGATAGAACCCGGGTTTTCGTTGTAAATTGCGGATTGAAATGATATATATCTGTATCACTTGACCTAGGCTAGAAAACTATATACAGACCCGTGGTTTATATAATATTTTTCTTAAATGTTTTAAAAATATTTTTAAATGGAAAATTTATAATATTCTGGTTTAAAATGTATTTAAATGATTGTTATAAAATTTATAATGATTTTTGACTGAGTCAAATGTTAAATAAATGAATGTTTAAGTAAAATTTTGAAATATAACTTATTTTAGGAAATTCTGAATTTTTGTTAAAAGTGAGATTTTAGTTAAGTAAAATAATTGATAATAAGTTATATTCTGGGAATTTAAAACTTAATTGTTAAGTTAATAATTTAATTAAAGAAATGGGAATTTAATACTTGGATTTAAATAAGAAATTCATAATAAAATTTGATTTTTTGTACGAAAATTTACTTATAAATTCATAAAAATATGAGTATTGAAATTATGACTTCATAATGTGAAAATATATGATTTGTAAGTTAAATATGATTTAAATAAAAAATTACTTAGTTATGAAATTATAGTTAAACCTTGAAATTTTAAATATAAAGGATATTACAGCATTTGTGAATGTTGTAGTTAAATTTAAATGAACTTAAAGGCTAATTTGAACTAGAAGCTATTGTAGCACTTTGTAAGTGCTATAGTTGATAAAGATAACTAAAGTTTAGTTGGAAATAAAGAAATCCATTACAGCACTTAAATGTTGTCTTTTGTAAATGAACTGTTTAACCTATAACTTCAGGTAGCAATTTATAAGTGCTACGGAAACTGAATTTTTGATTGTTTTAATAAAATTTAATAATCTTTGGGAAAAAGGGTTAAATTTTGGAATTTAATATGTAATTAATAAAAATAAAGAATTGACTTTAAATGTTTTTAAATGGAAGAATTTAAATTTTAAATGTGAGTTGAAAGGCAATTAATTCCTAAATAAACTGAATAGATTTAAATGGTATTTTATATTAAATAAAATGACTGATGTTTAAATAAATGATGTTTGAAATGATATTATGATATTGAAATGTATTTGAAATTTATTTTTATTTTTAAAGTATAAATACCATTTTTAAAGGTTGTAACCGCGGGTTATAATAACGTTTGGTTGTTAAAAAGACCGGGATCGGATATCTGGCATACTCTCTGTCGATACCGAAACCACTTTGACAACCGTGTACGCAGTGGAGATACCAGAATGAAGTAGGTTAGTGGTGGCATTTCCTTTAAGGTAAATACGTGGACCTGACTCCCGTGAGTTGGCATAAGGTGGCTAAAACAGGAGCGATCGACGGATTAATGAGGTAGCACCTCTGATCAGACGCACTTCTTCGTATGTCATTCTATTACTTTTATGATTGTTTGGTGCGCACCTTTGATTTGGGAGTGTTGTTCAAGGTGGGCGGTAGCTACTGTTACCATCGGTCCGGAAGCGTAATTGGTATATCTACCCTGGCATTGCCTAGTTGTGCCGTGTCACCTACCATAGCGAGCCTTGTACGAGTTTGGTTTTCTCCCGTAGGCCGTGTGGTATCCTCTGGTGGCTTCCCGATCAGGAGGGACTATGATATTGGATGGACTACTGGGACTATTACGTGTTAAGGGTTATATGGGTAACCCCTTAACGCTATTTAAAAGTAAGTTTATTTTACTAATAGACATTATTATAATAGCGAAATATTACTACATAGTAAATAGTTTAACGGATCCTTAGAGGATGGGCGGTCCCAAGCATACTTTAAGTTATTTTCTCTATATTACAGTACAGTTGAATTTGCTTACACTGTATAAGTATGTATGTCCTGACTCGAGTGTTTCTGTTTTATTTTACGCTCGGGTCAGCCTGAGTTGCAGTTCAGTTTCATCCCGAAGCTAGGATTTCTGTAGATCACTTTCAAGCTGCTGGCAAACTTCCCTTCCAGTTCTTTATCTAAATTTTTGAAATCAAGACTAGTGGATATTTGGATTGTTCTACTGATGATATAAAACTATATTTGGATTAAAGACTATGTAATTTTTATTTGATTGAGACTATTTATAGTGGCTTCATGAACCACTAAGTATTTTTAAATTCCGCTGCGAGTTTTCTGATATCTATGTCTGTGATTCTGTGATTATTTATTTACTGTATATTTTGAGATTTGCCAAATTTTATTTACAACGCGGTATTTTGAACGATTCAAGTCCGACATGTGTGGATGCGAATGGTTGAAAATATCGGGTCGTTACATTTGGTATCAGAGCTTTGGCTCTAGGCAAAACTTAGAATGTATGGTAAATTTGATCTACAGAATCACTTTCATTCGAGCTTGAATCTCTTCCTTTTCGAATTTTGGAACGTTCCCTGCGGTTCCGAAGTTCATTCGTGTCCCTCACTATTCATTTTCTTTCGATTCTGGAGTATCCCATAACTCCACTTCGGATGATCTTTATAGTGAATTGGCGGTCTTGCCAATATTCTAATAAAGGGGTGAAACTCCTTTACAATTAGCATTGATTCACCAGAGATTTATATTTATCCTCGGTTTAGATGCTAGTATCTTTGGTTAATCTAAACTCTATCTCTTCAGATCGAATGTAGATTTACCCCAGAAAATCCACATCGATCTTATTCTTTAAGTCACGGTTGACCCGGTTAAGGTTGCCCGTGATTTATATACACTTATCTGGTTCCTTATTTTTTAATCATCGGATCTTCTGATTCCAACTTATCTTTAAATCAAAATTCTCTTTGATTTGAGTCCTTCAAATTTGAATCTCTATACTTGTTTTGAAAATTTTATTCCTATATTTAGGAAAAATCTAATATTATATATATATATAAGTATGATTTTCAGAATTTAACTAGTTGTTTAGAGATAATAGTGTTTGTTTTATTTATGGTTTTGTAAACCATTGGTTTTGTCTTATATAAATAATTGAACTATAAAACATGGTTATAAATTTATTTGGAAACAGAAATGAATTTAAAACAAGAATTTAGGAATTTAATTTCTGATAGTTTCAAACCTTATGTTTAAAGTCTTAAAAGGATATATTATCATTTAAATTATTTTCGAAAAGAAATTTGTTTCTAAAGAATTTTAAAGTTTTAAAAATTAGTGCTCTTCTCTTTGTCGCTGGAAAATAATTTCGATGATGACTGCAGCATCATCGACATTCATTTTCGAGTATCGAAGGGTAGAAACCACGTTGTAGTTTTGCTTCAAAATTTTAATTGATTTGAATTTCTAAAATATGACTTAATTTGTAATATATATAGATATATGATTTAAATTTGATTTGACATATACTATATGTATGTATTTTTTTATCTCTAAAGTGTTTGAAGTTAATTGGAAGTTTAATTCATAAATTTATGTTAAAAGGTGATTCTAATGATAAAATAAAGTCAAATTTTGAATGAATATTTAAACTTGAATAATAGAATTGGAAAAAAATTTACTTGTATAATATTAAATTGCATGACAATATAACTTACCTAAATCATTCAGAAATTATCTATGTAATTGGATAATGTACAATATAAAAGGATTTTATAAATAATATTTGAGTGGTTATAATAAATGTTATACACTTAAAGTTTCAGTTACAAAAAGGACAAATAGAGGTAAATAGAATAAAAAAATTTGAATAATATACAATATCAAATGGTGTTAAAGGAAATTTAGAAATAAATTGGAATAGTTATAATAAATGCAATCTACTTAATATGCGCGATAAGATATATTAAGTAGAATATATTTAATAATAATCTGGAATAAAGAAGAATTAAATCTGTTGAATAAAAGATGATTATTATAGATGACTATACAAATTTATGATTTTAGAAATTGTTAATTTCAAAATAATTGGATAATAAGATAATTAATTTGGAAATAGTTTAGATTGATTTAACTTCAGTAAAAATCAAATGAATTAAATCAATTTTGAATATTAATTAATTCAAATTGAATTTATATGGTTTAAATCAATGATTCCATTTTGAGTTTCAATTTAGTTTTCTTTCAGGGTGTTTCTATTCTCCTACCTCCTTCCATTTCGGGGACGAAAAGTTTTGAGTGGGGGAGAGTGTAACAAGCCATAATTTTGTAAATATTTTAATTAAGTTTTACTTGAAAACGTTGTTTTTTTAGTAAAATTTTCAATAATTAAATTTTTAAGTTAATAAGTTTTGGTAAAAGAGGGGGAAAAAACTTATTGTAATTTAAATTTAAGCCTTAATTAATGTAATATTACTGTTATTGATTCAAATAGAAAACATATGTAGTTTATTTATGTTTGCATGTGTTCATTATTTAAATCCAATCTTTTGGTTTTAGCATACTTTTGTTTAAAGTTAAAAAAAAGGGGCTACTTTATAAAAATAACTTGAATTTATTACAAAATATCATGATTCCTTTTATTTCCTTTTAAATTAACGTTAGACCTTAATTTATTGCTTAATATTAAAGAATTTACTAAGTTATAAATTTTAACATAAAGATGTTGTATTAAGTTTAAGACATTTTTTACAATGATTTGCATATACATATGTGTGTGCGTTAATTTGACTTAAGATTTATAAGATGGACTTGTATGCAAAGTCATAACTTTTTTATCTTAAACCCTTTTAATCTGGAGATTAGGTTCAAAATTGATGTCTTTAATTTTAGGCTCATAAAATAGTGAAACTTAATTTTAACACATTTATATGTATTAGTCTATTATATATACATATATATATATATATATGTATGTATGTATGTATGTATGTATACGTATATGTTTTTAATAATACTATGACCAATAAAGATATATATGAAGGAAACATCATCTTTGTACACAATCTAATATTGCACTTACATAATTTACTGTAGAATACATTTGGACATAGTTACATTCCATGCCATGAATAAATAGCTTGTTAATGACATTTAATTAATCAATCAATTTGATTAGATAAAGAATGAAAGGTTTATCTCTCCATATACATAATTAAGCTCTAGATTAATTACCTGTTCTTAGGGAAAGAAACGAAAGGTTGCCTTAATTCTTGCCTTTTTATTTTCCTAACATTTGTTCCTTTCTAGCCATTCATTCCTTTAGTTTAGCCGTATATTTTGCCTTGCAATTCACGTAAAAGTTTCTCTTTTTCTCATCTTCTTTATTTTCTCATTTCCTAAGAGAGAGAAAAATATTACAAGCACTTTATTCTTTTATTTATAAAACCTTGGAATTTATTATAATATAAAAATTGAATTTGAGTTAACCATCTCCCAAAATTCAATAATAAAAATGAAAGTTTTTGAAATTTTTAACTTTGTTAAGGATAACTCTAATTGGAATGTTAAATAAAGAAATGGATTATCTACTTTCTATAAAAATGTGTAATATTTTTTGAATAATAAATTTCATTGGAAATGGTAAATAAATCAGAATAATGTAAATATGTTAAGGAGTAACTTTTAAGAATTCAGTGTATTAATAAACTGTTAAAATTACGCATTTATTAGGGTGCGGTATTTAATGGAATAAATAACATATAAAATAGGAAAACGTATTAATTAAAAAACGTTACTTTCGTATTAATTTGGGGGTATTTTATTGCGTCGGTTTTGCGCATTTTAAAATTCCTACCGCAATATCTATATAAATAAAAAAAAAATCAGTTAAAGAATTGCTTTAGCCAAAAGTTACACTTTCCATAGCTTTCATTGGCCTTAAGTTGGTATAAAATCTTTTTTAAAGTAACGTTCACAAATTTGTCCAAACACCATCCCCATTTCAAAGACAAATATTATTCCTTGCAGTTACTTTTCTTAATTCGCTCAACCTATTTAAATTGCAAATCGCACAACCGTAAATTAATGCAATGCAGGAAAATCGTTTTCTTCCTTTTACGTCTAAAATTTGAAAATTTACATGTCGTTTTCACCTGATAAATGCAAGCTTCCTATCTATAACTCGTTCTAAACGAATTATAATTTTTGCCTTTGTTCCTAAATAAATTGCCATGCACTTTTAAAAGAGGAAATTCAACCGTGCCTTGTCAATGCGTTTAAAGATATTTCACCTTCCATTTATTTTTTTTATTTTTTTTGAATTACCTAGAGAACCAAGCTTCACTTGTAAACTCTAGGGAAGTATGTGCCTGCCAAACACATACTTCGGGTACTTGTTACAGGGCTGTCAGTTTCGAGGCTCAAACTCGTGACCTTTGATCACACAGTCCGGACCATCAACCAACTGCGCCAAGTATAAAATCTTGTAAATCCATAACCGTTCACATTTTTTTTATTTTTCTCCATTCCTTTATCAAATCAATGTACGTTACTTTTGGATATGTGGTCCAAGATACCACTGCAAAAAATAACTATTTGATTTAAATAATCTTTGCCTTATAAAAGCAATAATTCAACATCCCATATCAAAGCAAAAATATTTGCTTGCCTTTTTGTTTCCATTGATTTGCACACGTTACTTTTCCTTGCGTACAAGCTTCTGCCTATAAATACTCATATCACATTTCCTCACCTCAAAATTGTCTGCATCTCCATCTACTTCTTTCTTTTTCGTGAGCAGGGAATCAGTTAATGGTTTATTTATTTTTCCTTCCTTCTTCTTTTTGTTTTGTTATATTTTGTCATACACTTCATGCTCGGCCGCACCCTACCCCCTCCATCACTACTGTTGCCAACTCCTCCTCCAAGCCGATCCTTTTATTTGACAAACTTTGTTAAATATTCATGATACAAGTGCATGCGTGCATGCTTTTTGATAGTCAGGGCCGTGTCCTATTGTAGAAGCAAGAGCAAGTGAATTTTCATAAGTGCAGTTGTGTAGTAAAAAAAAAAAAAAAAAAAGAAGTAAAATAGAATGGATACGCCGAGCACTACTTTTTGAAATAGTATCTCAACGATTTATCCACTGTTTTAGTATAGAGTGCGTTCATATAACTCAAATAAAAGGTGGGCTGAGCAGTGAGAACATGGCCAAGATGTGGGTGGAATGGTCGAGAATTTGGGTCAAAATTTTCTTATTCTGTTTTCAATAATCATAGTAAAATGCGAATACTTAGTTTTTCATTCATCATGTTCAAGATTTGAATCAAGACGTTGCCTCCACGGAAATCTGATCGTGCCGTTTGTACGTTTCTTTATCAAGTGATACAATTGTTTGAATCTAATTTTCCGCAGCTTTAAGGTGAGTATTTCTCACCAGACAAACATACCTATATATCTGTAGATTGACAACAAGTGTAGTTGTAAATTTATTTTATTCAATTGTATCTGCCTGTGATATAAACTTATGATGTTAAAACCCCATTATTTAATTGACCCATCATCAGCTGCATTATCTACTGTTATATTGTTGCAATTAGATTTTTTTTATTATTATTTACTGCAAATCACACTGCAAGTTCCCTGTAGAATAGAAATCGTTATAGGCTGAAATGATAGGCCTGAACGATACTTACTTATTTATGCATTCATTTATTTATTTAGTGATTTATTTAACTTGGGATTGTGGGTTTGAAATGATAGAACCCGGGTTTTCTTTGTAAATTGCGGATTGAAATGATATATATCTGTATCACTTGACCTAGGCTAGAAAACTATATACAGACTCGTCGTTTATATAATATTTTTCTTAAATGTTTTAAAAATATTTTAAATGGAAAATTTATAATATTCTGGTTTAAAATGTATTTAAATGATTTTTATAAAATTTGTAATGATTTTTGAATGAGTCAAATGTTAAATAAATGAATGTTTAAGTAAAATTTTGAAATATAACTTATTTTGGGAAATTCTGAATTTTTGTTAAAAGTGAGATTTTAGTTAAGTAAAATAATTGATAATAAGTTATATTCTGGGAATTTAAAACTTAATTGTTAAGTTAATAATTTAATTAAAGAAATGGGAATTTAATACTTGGATTTAAATAAGAAATTCATAATTAAATTTGATTTTTTGTATGAAAATTTACTTATAAATTCATAAAAATATGAGTATTGAAATTATGATTTCATAATGTGAAAATATATGATTTATAAGTTAAATATGATTTAAATAAAAAATTACTTAGTTATGAAATTATAGTTAAACCTTGAAATTTTAAATATAAAGGATATTACAGCATTTGTGAATGTTGTAATTAAATTTAAATGAACTTAAAGGCTAATTTGAACTAAAAGCTATTATAGCACTTTGTAAGTGCTATAGTTGATAAAGATAACTAAAGTTTAGTTGGAAATAAAGAAATCCATTACAACACTTAAATGCGGTCTTTTGTAAATGAACTTTTTAACCAATGACTTCAGGTAGCATTTTATAAGTGCTACGGAAACTGAATTTTTGATTGTTTTAATAAAATTTAATAATCTTTGGGAAAAATGGTTAAATTTTGGAATTTATTATGTAATTAACAAAAATAAGGAATTGACTTTAAATGGTTTTAAATGGAAGAAATTAACTTTTAAATGTGAGTTGAAAGGCAATTAATTCCTAAATAAACTGAATAGATTTAAATGGTATTTTATATTAAATAAAATGACTGATGTTTAAATAAATGGTGTTTGAAATGATATTATGGTATTGAAATGTATTTGAAATTTATTTTTATTTTTAAAGTATAAATACCATTTTTAAAGGTTGTAACCACGGGTTATAATAACGTTTGGTTGTTAAAGAGCCGGGATCGGATATCTGGCATACTCTCTGTCGATACCGAAACCACTTTGACAACCGTGTACGCAGTGGAGATTCTAGAATGAAGTAGGTTGGTGGTGGCGTTTCCTTTAAGGTAAATACGTGGACCTGACTCCCGTGAGTTGGCATAAGGTGGCTAAAACAGGAGCGATCGACGGATTAATGAGGTAGCACCTCTGATCGGACGCACTTCTTCGTATGTCATTCTATTACTTTTGTGATTGTTTGGTGCGCACCTTTGATTTGGGAGTGTTGTTCGAGGTGGGCGGTAGCTACTGATACCATCGGTCCGAAAGCGTAATTGGTATATCTACCCTGGCATTGCCTAGTTGTGCCATGTCACCTACCATAGCGAGCCTTGTACGAGTTTGGTTTTCTCCCGTAGCCCGTGTGGTATCCTCTGGTGGCTTCCCGATCAGGAGGGACTATGATATTGGATGGACTACTGGGACTATTACGTGTTAAGGGCTATATGGGTAACCCCTTAACGCTATTTAAAAGTAAGTTTATTTTACTAATAGACATTATTATAATAGCGAAATATTACTACATAGTAAATAGTTTAACGGATCCTTAGAGGATGGGTGGTCCCAAGCATCCTTTAAGTTATTTGCTCTATATTACAGCACACTTGAATTTGCTTACACTGTATAAGTATGTATGTCCTGACTCGAGTGTTTCTGTTTTATTTTACGCTCGGGTCAGCCTGAGTTGCAGTTCAGTTTCATCCCGGAGCTAGGATTTCTGTAGATCACTTTCAAGCTGCTGGCAAACTTCCCTTCCAGTTCTTTATCTAAATTTTTGAAATCAAGACTAGTGGACATTTGGATTGTTCTACTGATGATTTAAAACTATATTTGGATTAAAGATTATGTAATTTTTATTTGATTGAGACTATTTATAGTGGCTTCATGAACCACTAAGTATTTTTAAATTCCGCTGCGAGTTTTCTGATATCTGTGTCTGTGATTCTGTGATTATTTATTTACTGTAAATTTTGAGATTTGCCAAATTTTATTTACAACGCGATATTTTGAACGATTCAAGTCCGACATGTGCGGATGCGAATGGTTTAAAATATCGGGTCGTTACATTATCGATACGATAATTAGAAAACAACAATATCTAATTATAAATAAAGACAATTAGAAAACACCAAATCGCAAAATCGCAAACATCTAGTTATCCATCAGATAATTAGAAAACACGAACTCCATAATCAGCGAATTCTAACTATCAACAGAGATATATATAAAACAGCAATTCAATATAATCAACATAATCTAGAATCAATTAGAGACTAGAAAATCCTATAATCAGCAAAATTAGCAATTTTCTAATTATCAAAAACAAAAAAACGATAGTCGGAAATCTTAAATCAACAAATATCCAATTATCAAAGACGATAGTCAGAAATCTCAAATCAGCAAATATCCAATTATCAAAAACGATAGTCAGAAATCTCAAATCAGCAAATATCCAATTATCACAAACGATAATCAGAAATCTCAAATCAAAAAATATCCAATTATCACAAACGATAATCAGAAATCTCAAATCAACAAATATCCAATTATCACAAGCGATAATCAGAAATCTCAAATCAGCAAATATCCAATTAACACAAGCGATAATCAGAAATCTCAAATCAGCAAATATCCAATTATCAAAAACGATAATCAGAAATCTCAAATCAGCAAATATCTAATTATCAAAAATGATAATCAGAAATCTCAAATCAGCAAATATCTAATTATCACAAACGATAATCAGAAATCTCAAATCAACAAATATCTAATTATCACAAACGATAATCAGAAATCTCAAATCAACAAATATCTAATTATCACAAACGATAATCAGAATCAACAAATATCTAATTATCAACAGAGATAATTAGAAACAACAAATATCCGATTATCAAAAATGATAATCAGAACTCATATCAACAAATATCCAATTACCTGCAGATAATTAGAAACAACAAATATCTAGAAATCAATTAAGAAGACTAGAAAATCAACATAAAAGGTTGGATCGATCCCATCAGATGGCGAGTTTTTAAGCTACGCCGCACGTGCAACAACATATGGCTGAAGCCTACCAAGTACTATCAACATAATTTTGGCGCCCAACAAATGACCCGGAGGTCCAACAAATGACCCGAATGTCTAGTACTGTTATTGACCCGAAAGTCCAACATATGACCCGAAGGTCCAACATATGACCTGAAGGTCCAACATAGTGGCTCGAAAGCACACGAAAATCATCAAAATCACCAAACAGCAAATATTTCAATTAATGAGTCCGGAATTAACCAAAATAGCAAACGCATATGTCCCATAACCACGAGTTTTACTAAATCGTTTAATTCTCTTCATCGTTTCCTTGAAAGTGAAAAATTGTGTATTCCAAAATAACATTTCACATTCTCAAACGGACAAGTCCGGAATTAAGCTAACCAGTAAAAGAAAGGGGTCATAGTCCTCGATTTTGCTGGAACGTTTAAATCGCTTCCTCATTCTTTCGAAAGCGCTAACTGCAAAACTTCTGAAAACAATTTCATTTATTTTATAAAAGTAATAATTTACTTTCTCAAACGGATAAGTCCGGAATTAAGCGAATCGGTAAAAGAAAGGGGTCATAATCCTCGATTTTGCTGAAACGTTTAAATCGCTTCCTCATTCTTTTGAAAGCGTAAACTGTAAAAATTTTGAAAACAATTTTTATTTTGAAACAATTTTTAAAACACGTGATTAAAACAACAACACCAGTAGCAACTTCGACAAGGAAATCGCACTTCTCAAAATACCGTAAAAACGGACAACAAAATCAGCATTGCGGGATAACCGCTTGAAAATCCACTTTAAAATTTGACGGTTACTGAAGTCAAAGAGACAATAATTTTAAATGTCAAAATCTCATCAAAATAATTTGCATCAAAATATAATACCAGTAAATTTTCATTCATTAAAATGTCAACAAAACACCGTGCTTCAAAAATTTAGCACCAGTGTGAAAATCCCGTTAGAAAAATAACGGCAACAAAATACGTTTGAAACCAAACACCGGTTCAACGCAAAATTAATGCACTAACGTGCAACTCAAATTTGCACGTATACCACAAAATGAACAAAGAAATCACTTGAATATATCTTCAATGAAGATAATTCAAAACAGCAAAAATCTCAACAAAATCACATAACTGCCATCGCTTAGGATCCCCAATCGGATTCGAAATTTTCAAAGAAATCAGAAATAAACACATCTATGTAACAACGTAATGAATTTAATTTCTTTTTTTTAGTTTTAAATCAAAAAATATATCAGCTGTATTCAGCGAAGACAGTCTCACTGTTTCCGCTGCGCACTCTGATAAACATACACAAATCAACCAATCACAATTTCACTTTTATTTTTAAATAAAGCTATTTAAAAATTTCATCATATTTTCAAAACTTTAGTTTTGACTCAAAGCACAATAAAACATCGACAAATAGTTGTAACATATGTTCCATCTAAGTTATGTTTTATATTATGTCCATAAACCCCCAAGCTTTGATACCAACTGTGACGCCCCACCTCTATGCTCACTATAACAAAGAGTATTAAAAGAAATACCGTCTGTTATTACGAAGAATAAGGCTGGATAGGAGCAGCCATCCGTAGTTAGGCCTTACACTAGTATTGGTTACCTCGATAGGAGTGGTATATATTTTTATTTTTCATCTCTTATTTATTTACTCCCATCGACGTATCCAATTCCAGTATAAAACGAACTACAATGGTCCACAATAGTTTAGGACAATATATATAATAGTAACACAGATCAGCTAAATGCGGAACACGAAAAATAAAAAGTCATATATATATAAATATATATATATATATATATATATATATATATATATAACTGAAGTCAGTTACAATACATGTGATACCATACATATGATACAACTATAACTGTCGACACGGGATGTTACATATACAAGTACATTAATATAATTAATATACATGAATACACATCATCCTATACTAAGACAACGACTACTCCAAAAGATATAAAGAGACTTCATAGGTCTAGCAACAGCCCAAAGTAAGATATCTACAACCTGTAATAACTCGGTCTAACCCGAGTATTAAATTCAAAAGAAAATAATACACGGGTCAGTCTAATTCAAACTCAGTTATTAATGCACGGAAGCAATAATAATTAAATAACAATTAGACGACACTCAAAATAAATTCACATATCCAATCTTTAAATAAGGAAATCGGGTAACGGTAAATATAACACGTAACAGTGTTAAACAACAAACCAACAAATTCAAACACTACAACAAAAATACCTTTTCGCAATTGCTAAAAACAGTTGTAATAAGTCTATTACAACTGGCACCCGCCAGTCGTTATATCCGCAGTTGTAATAGATCCGAATTATTTTACAACTGGCTTGAACAGTTGCAGAAGCAGTTGTAGAAACTTATTTTACAACTGCGACATTTAGTTGTAAATGACTACTTACAACTGCTTTTAGCAGTTGCAAAAGGTCTTTTACAACTGCCCCTGCTAGTTGTAAAAAACTTATTTACACTGCGGAATACCATTTACAACTGCTTTTAGCAGTTGTAAAAGGCTTTTTACAACTGCTTTTAGCACTTGTAAAACGATGAAATACAACTAACAATAACAGTTGCAACAGACATTTTTACAACTGCTATAAACAACCATAATCATCTTATGACAACTGCTATAAATTTCTTAATATCATAACTAAAACCAATATTTCATTAGTATTATACACAATCATGCAAATTACTTGAAACAGCACAAAACATTTGCATTCAAGAAAATCGAAAACAATTCGAGTTTACACCATCTATGAATTCATAAGTTCAATACAAAACACAACTAAATCCATAACATGTTTCAGTAAGAGTACATATACATACTAATTAAAAGAGATAAATTCCTTATGCCAAGCAACAGTCGTCCCCACCGCTTGTCCAATAGTATAGATATCCGAAGTAGGTCTATATAAAATAGCTTCGGGCTCCACCGCTGAATTAATCCAAACCTTCCAAGCATCTGCTCCAAGTGGTACATGATGCACTAAAACTGTAGGATCAGTAGATGCAATTGTTGCTTCTGCGACAATATTTCTTTGCCAACCCAATAATTTGCACTTTCTAGACTGATTCTGAACTTGTATATGACCACCATTTGAAACGTTGTTGCTACTCCGATGTGACTGCAAACAAAAATCATAAACATTTAATTTATCAACTAGCAGGTGTTTGGTGATGACAAGTAAATTGATGGTGTTTTTTAGCTTTGATGGTGAAGTGCAGTAGTGTTTGTGGTAGAAATGCTAAAGTGTGGGAGAATGGTGCAGTGTACAGGGTGATGTGCAGTGGGATGGTGGAGTTTGTATGTATGCTGGTAAATGGTGCAGTGTACAGGGTGATGTGCAGTGTACAGGGTGATGTTGAGGATGGTAAATGGTGCAGTGTACAGGGTGATGTGCAGTGTACAGGGTGATGTACAGTTTGTATGTATGCTAAAGTGTGTTTAGTTGAGGATGGTAACATGACTATATTCTGTAGGCAATAACTTTTTGCCTACTCTTCGAACAAAAGTGTGGCATGTCCTCCTATTAAGGCTCCATTTTTACTTTCCCTCTCAGTTTAAACACATTTTTCTAGAATTTTAGAAATACCATTTTCTCTTTCTAAAATCTGAAAAGGAAAAAAACAAAAAAATCTACAAAATAATTTAGTTATTTGGTAAAAATTTACCGAACAACTAAATCTACAAGAATGCATACTTGATTTTGCGGGGGGAAAAATAAAAAAATTTGACCGGATGATGCATTAGTGTTTGATACTTTGACTAATGAGATTTTATTATTTTATACATGGAGAAGGGTAATATTACGAGAGAGAAAATTGTATGAAAAGTGAAAAGCTAGGGCTTAAATTTTCGAAAACAAAATTAGTGTGGGGAAGGAATATTAAGGGTTCAAACGGAATAAGGTAATTATTTGTATTATTCCTTGGAATATTGACTTAGATGTATTTTGCAACAAATTCAAGTTATCTGGTATTGTATGAAGTTTGATTCTACTCAACCTTATTAATAAGAATCTATAAAGAACACGCATCTAAATAAGTGACAACTTCAGTCTTTGCCATAGTTGTCGTGCTCATAAACTCGGTTGGAATGACTTGTTCTTGCAAGAAAAAAGAAATCATGTGTAATAATGTAAATTTTGGCTTATTATCATTTGGATACATTATTCTTCCCCGTGTACCTAAATTACCCTATCAAAATGACAAACTAGCAGCATGGCATTTCTAAGGTCACATGGCTGCATTGCTTGAGTTCTGTGTAAGCTAGTTCTAACAATTAATCTTCAGTAACACCATTCATTCAAAAGCATTAGTTAACGCTTAAACTCTTTCTTGTGATTCATTTCTGTATTGATGAATTTTGGAACATGACTGATTGCAGGAAATAACAAAGGAATATTTCGTATACCACCATACATACTGCAGCTGTAAGCATATTTATCAACTCCACGCAGTAAAATAAAAGTTACAGAAATTGTTAATACTATTTTTAGTTTCTAAAGATTATTTTGAAACAACTGTAATTCATGTAATGATTAACATAATTGAGTCCGGACTTTCAGACTTGGATACGGTAAAATCAAACTATAATTCACGTCAAACTATGAATCCAGTTCACTATTTTATGAATTTTGCTAAACCAATTATAAGTCAATAGTAAGACATGGTGCATATATATGATAAAATCATATGAGCCTACCAGTCAACTTAAGTCCCACGAGTTGGGTAAAGTTGGCCCATTCAATTATAGAAACTCGCAATTTTTTCAGGCAATTTGTTTGTAAATGCACATGTTGTAATGTTGACAATGTTAGCATATAATATTTTTCATATTTGAAACTTAGTTTCAACAAGCAAATGGATTGCGACACTGGAACTGTTAATGTGTTCCTCAAACTCAAACTTCAACTCAACCTGCACACTCCCCAAATCCCCAAATCTGCAAACTAGAAATAACTTTTAAGTTTATTTGTTCTTAAGTCTTGCTTTTATAATTCTTTAGTCTAAAAAATTTTATTTTTAATTTTTGGACCAGTCATCACCATACATCGCCATCGACCATACAAGAACAGCTACATTTCCATACTTTTATACTCAATTTATAAAAAAATACCTGAGGCGTATCGCCACGAGGAGTCACTGGCTCTTCCGCTACATTTTGTTTACCATTGATATTCTGTTAAAAAAATGTTACTTGCATTAATAAATTTTTAAGCGCATATCAATTACTCTAACATACTAAATCAAAATAACTTACAGCCATAAACAAATCAGAGAGCTCTTTCATTTGGGCCCGCAAGGTAGTAATTTATTTTTCCAATGCATGTACTTTTTTTGAACTACTCGTGTGAACTGCAAACTGAGTTGGTGTAACTCCAAAACCTAGGGCCCTTATTCTACCTCTATTTTCACGACCAAAAACCTTCGACACTCCATCTTCCTCCAGCGATACCGTTCCTTGAGAACTCTGATCAGTGTTTTTATACTCTTTTATCTTTGTCTACAAATTAAAAAATATCCATTTTTCGCATGTCACAACATTCATGTAAGGTTCATATATTGGAGACAATCATGAAAATACATGCCAATTAAAATATACAAATTCAACTTGTTAGAAATAAAAAAAATAAAAAATAATTGGATTAAAGAAAGGATAAAATGAAGTGAAAATGAAAAAACGAGAAATAATTAGATGTAATATATATGTATTCTTACCATGTAATTGCAGACAACAGAATTTGATGGTTCTCCATTTTTCTTTATGTGGCCTGTGCACCACAAATCCTCTCTAGTAATATCAGATGAGCAACCACTTTCTTTTTTCTACAAAAAGAACTTAAAAACTAATTACTAAACTGTATTGGATGAATTTTTTTATACTCATAACAAATGAATTTTATAAGTTATTTTTTCTTACCATATCTTCTGCAAGTCTTGTGTACCCATTTCGACTCATAGTGTGTGGAATTGTATTCATTGCTCGTATGGTTTTGTATTTATTGCTCGTCGACTACAAAAGAGAAATTCAATAAAATTAGATATAATAAATTGAAATGAAAAATTTTCAATAATAGCCACCAAAATAAAACCAACTACCTCAAACTCTTTCGTCAATTTCTCATTGACAAAATCATTCCATTCTTGAGCACTCTTAATATTATCTGGTTTTAACATGCCTAATTTGTTGGAAGCATCGGGACTCTTTGCTGCAACTTTTATAGCTTTAACTAGCCGTGACTTTGACTCTTTCCATCGCAGTCCCAACATTTGAAGGAGCATATGTTGATGTATGTCATCCAACTTGAATCTTGCATGTACAGTGTGAACTGTGTTATCAATGATTATTTGAATTCAATTGTAACCTTCAAGCACATTTTAACGAATAAAACTAACAAAAAAAACCTTCAAGCACATTTTAACGAAGAATCCAAAATTACCATGTTATCTAAAGAAGTTAAATTTAGTACAGTACTATTTGTAATACCTGAATACATGTCCATAGACCAGCCTTCAATTTGTCGTCGACTTTCTTCCAATTGCTAATGGTCACGGGTACCATCTACCTTGCTAAAGTCCCAATATATGATGATAAATGTTTGGAATTTAGACCAATAGGCTGATTTCGGTCATTGAACTCAATTTCTACCTTCTCATTCGGTGTTAAAGAAAATAATCTCATCATTGTTTTTCCTCTTTTTCTTTTTTTTGACCATGTTCACCTCTTCGGATGAAGGATCTAAATTCGTAGGTGAAGCAGACCTTTGGGCAGCTGAATCATGAGGATTGGCCGAGTGTGTGGTAATGATGTTTTGGAGGGGAGATGAATCATGAGGAATGGACGAGCGCGTGGTAATGATGTTTTGGAGGGGAGTTGAATCGTGAGGATTGGACGAGTGTGTGGTAATTACGTTTTGGAGGGGGATTGAATCAAGAGGATTGTATGAGTGTGTGGTAGTGAAGTTTTGGAGAGGGGTTGACTTACGGAAAGGAACGATGGACGCAGGAATTTCACCATGCTTGCATGGAGATTTTCTAACATTAGCATTCATATCCTTAAGAGTACAAGCAACTTCAACTTCAACATCTTTCATTTTAGAGATTCTAATACCACCATTAGCTTCAGTTAGACCACGAGCAGCTGCAAGTGCAGCCAGACTTTGTTTCTTTGATCTTTTCTTTGCTTGCTTCGAGCTCTGAAATTATTTGAACAAAAATAGCATTAGTAAGGGTATAGTTGGGATTGAGATAAATATTTTTAACACTCAGGCATGAAATGAAATGAGTCAAATAAAAAACTGAAACTGGAACTATAGCATGAGCTCTAAAAATTACTTAGTGGGTGGCATGGGTGGCATACATGCAATCTGTCATATGGGACATCTCACTGATTAACCATGTTCTTTCTAAAGAATGCATATAATAGGCATATTGTGAAGATGTTGCAGTGTGAATAGTGGGAAGGTTGTAACAAAAAAAAATTATAAATGATTTGCAAAATGAAATGGAATAAAAAGAAAAGATTTGAGCATCATTTTAATTTCTCCAGGACAAAATTCAGTTGGTATTATTATTCAAGATGGTTACCTCTGCTTGATGTTGCTCGTTCTTACCCATGGATGCAACAAGTTCAAGCTTCTTTTACTAAGTGATCAACCTGGAAAAAAACCATAACATGTAGAAAATTAACATCATACTAATTATAGGATTTTTTTTTTATATGTAAAGACTATGATATCAGACTGTGATTTCTTTCATATGCTAAGTTGTTTATAACTAAAATTTCCAATCAATTGGCGGCGTTTGAATTGAGGTTGCGATTTGTGGTTCTGGGTTTGTTTCGATTTGGGTTTCGGCGATTGATGAGATGTTCGATTTCGATGGGATGCTTGGTTTGTCTGGTAGAGTTTGAAGTGTGTACAAGTATAAGAAGTAGTGCAGTGGACTACTGTTGCACTGGGTTGAAGATGATAGGCATGAAGGTGTAGTTGACTGCAAAGTTGTGAAGCAAGCGATGAAGGCGTTGCGACGTAGAGTTGGAGATGGAAGACAGTGGTGCAGTTTGATGTTCGCTTTTTGAAAAACTTGTTTGGTCAATGGGCTGCTGAGGCAGGGAACTGTTCGGTGAAGTGTGATGTAGCAACAATTCAGTGGAACTGTGTATGCGATGTGCACAATGGAGTTGTATTGTGTTGTATGACAGTTCAGTAGAGTTGTTGAATGGTTTTGCAAAAGAATGTGATAGTTTTTGGTATGACACTGTAATGGAAAATTTCTGGGTTGCACAGTTTTGCAAGGCAGTTTTGAGAAGGTCGATGGGGGAAGTTGCTATGCACTCTGAACCAAGGGGCGATGGAAGGTTTTTTTTGGAGTGGGGTGGGGTGGGGTGTGGTTTCGGCAGACAATGATGGTTGCAGCTTTGTATATGGTTTAGTGATGTTGAACTGTTTGCTGTAGAGAAGCACTGAATGATGGGAAAGCACGGTGAAGAGGAGATGATGGTTTTGAATAATGCAGGCAGTAGTTTATTGTGGAGGAGCAAAGTTCTGGTGGATGATGATTTTTGGAGTGACAACGGTTTGGAAAGTTTTTGTAAGTGAAGTGGCTGTGCGGTCAAGTACAGGAATGTACGTATGTAAAATGTTGTGCACTGGTTTGAATGTGGATTTGTGCTTGAAGGTTGTTTGACAGGGATGTGGAGAAGTGAGATGTAGGAAGGCAATGGGGTGGTTGAATTTTTGTGCAGCTGTTGATGATGTTAGAATTGAAGTGGAAGGTTGAATATATGGTTGTATGAAGGATGCAGTGAAATGGTGGTGAAGAGGCAGTATGATGTGAAGAAAAGTGGTGAACTGATGTATGGGTGGGCAAGCAGTGAAGATTGAAGATGATGTGAGAAATGCACAGTTGAGTAGCAGTAGTTGAGGAGTGCACAGAACAGAAGCAGTGCACAGAACAGAAACAAATTGAACAGAGCAAATTGAATAGAAGCACTGGAAAACAATGTAAAAATGGAAATCTAACTCAATGTAAATTGAAATGTAAACTAAAGGGATAGTTTTTTTTATTCTGTTTTCGAAATGAGATTGTGTGTTTTTTTTAGAAACTATAAATGCAAATGCTAATTTAAAACAAAAAATGCACAAGAACAAAAACACACAACAAACAATCATACAATTTTTTTACATATTGCTGTGTAATGTTCATTTAATTCACCTGAACATTAACACACACACTTAATCATCCATAATTCTACCTATTTTGGCATGAAACTTACCATCAAACTTATATAATAGCATGTTATTGCTACAGTTTTCTCTTGTTACAACGGTACAGCAAATACAATCATAAACCGAAAAGAAAGAGGAAAAAACATAATTCTGTTAGCAAGCAGACAAGCAATGGGAATAATCATTGACATAAAATTAATATGATGCGTATCATTTGGTATGAATCACCAGTCCACTTATATTATTCAATATCTCAACGAATATTGAATGATTTCGAGACAGATAAAGCTTAAAGTACAGTTGTCAAAACTGAGATCAAAGGAAAGTAACTATTTAATTGTTGTGGGTTTAGTTATGGGTTTACCTTTCAAAAAAGAGATGCACTTTTGAAATCAAAAATGAAGAAAGGTAATTCAATAATATTTAATTGTTAGTTTCTTAACCTAACTTGGAACAAAGGTCTTTATTTTGTGTTTGCACTATATATATGAGACATATAACTACATAACTAAACATTTTAAGGCATATGACTACATATAAAATAAATGAATGCTTTATTCATACCAAAATGCCATCGCAATCCTTCCTTATGTAAATTTCGTCCGCATTATCAACATCTCCATCATTAAGTAGTGACTCATCTAGTGGTTTACTAGTTGAGTTTTCCTCCTCCTCATATTTTTCCAATTCATGAAAACCTCTAGGAGGTGCTTTCAAAACGACATACCAATTTGAACAACTACTTTCTCTACAGAAGAACACTTGTACAGCTTGTGTTGCTAAGATGAAAGGATCGCTTGCAAATTGATTTTGGAACTGATGTAAATTAACTAATGTAAATCCATCTTCAACCTTAACTCCACGATAAATATTTGCCCAATCACACTTAAACAAAGCAACTTGAAATAGACGGTAGTCCAACAACAAAATTTCACGCAAGATGCCATAATAAATAATTTTCTCAACGGACCCGTCTGCCCGAATAGTATTTGCCTCAATGGAAACACCACTATTTTGCGTAGACTTCTCGTAATCCTTAGTATGGAAACGCCGTCCATTAACAATATAGCCAGTATACGAAACTACTTGTGACCGAGGCCCATATGAAAGCCATTTTATTATTTCGCTAACATGTGAAACATTTCTCTCATCTTTAACCTGGACATATATAATTTTGTTTATAACGATATATGACAAAAATATGTTCATATATGAAGGTTAATTGTTCTAAAGAAAGAAAATATAACTACTCCAACCTTTTTTCCAAACCAACAACTAAAAGTCTCTGAATGTAGTTTTGAAAATTCCACATCGTCTTGTAACAGTCGAGGGTGCAAACGTTTCAACTCCTCTTTGTGCATTCTGGATCGCAAATGTATAAGTTAAAATTTAATTGCGTTCATATAGAATAATCGAGTTGAACTTATACTTACTCTATGTACGGCTCCACTTCATCGGTGTTGAACAACACATACCGATGAGCAGCATCAATTACTTCCTCGGAAACTAAGATGGGTTTTCCTTTGGAAATTGGACGTCCATTGAGTATGGAATCACTTTGCTGCACTTCATTCCGATTTTTTATTTCTCCAAACTTACACCCATCGTCAATATATCTAGCACAATACTTAATGCATTCTTCAGAAGAATAGCGCTCAGCTATGCATCCTTCGGGTCGGGCTTGATTTTTAACATAACCCTTCAGTATTTTCATATACCTACAATCAAGATATAAGCATAAAACGCTTTCATAAGTGCATGTTTTATTAATTAATTACTTTAGGTATTCATAAAAAAATATACCTCTCAAATGGATACATCCACCGGTATTGTACCGGTCCACAAATTCTTGCTTCCCTCCCCAAATGTATTAACAAGTGAATCATGATGTCAAA
Organism: Allium cepa; assembly: GCA_030765085.1. NCBI lineage: Eukaryota > Viridiplantae > Streptophyta > Magnoliopsida > Asparagales > Amaryllidaceae > Allium > Allium cepa. The sequence goes on from CM060943.1 coordinate 194,301,031, forward strand.
AAAAGAAGGAGGAAAGAATCTCTCAAGGTCACATAATGTTAATGCGACTTGATTTTCCATGGATTCTAATTTATCTCTATCAAGCACTCTTTGACATATGTCATTGTAAAATGAACATAGTCGCAATATTGCATTCCTTGTACCTACAGGCAATAGCCCTTTCAATGCTACAGACAATAGTTGTTGCAGCAAAACATGATAATCATGAGACTTAAGACTTGAAATTTTGTCCTGTTTTGTAAAACATTTCCCAATATTTGAGCTATACCCATCAGGCACCTTCAAATTCCTCATCCTATCATAAAAGATCTCTTTTTCTTGGTCTGTTAGGGTGCACGGGGCAGCAGGAAGTAATACTTTACTTCCAACATCTATAGGATGCAACTTCTTCCTTATACGCATTGCTTCCAAATCTTGACGTGAACTAATTCCATCTTTTGATTTTCCTTTGATATCAAGCAATGTACCGAGAATACTCTCGCAAATATTTTTCTCGACATGCATTACATCTAGATTATGACGCAACGGAAGTGCCTACGAAAACCCAAAAAATGTGTATAATAGAGTGATAGTAAAATACTAATTACTAGAAATGGTTAAAAAAAAGACATTTTATTTTTAGCTATATTTTACCTTCCAATAAGGCAAATCAAAAAAAATGGATTTCTTTTTCCACATTTGGATTCCCTTTTTCTTTACATCCCCCCGTTTTCTTTTCCTACTGTCTCTCTCATCTTCCTTTGTTTTTTCCCCCACTCATTTACGATATCTTTAACATCATCGAAGTTTTGAGTATCAGTATGTATTGGAAGCATTTTTCTATTTTCTATGGTTCCATCAAACAATTTTTTACGGTGACGGTATTCATGATTAGGTGCAAGAAATCGTCTATGACCCAAGTATGCGCATTTTTTACTAAATGGTAGCCATATTGAACATGTATTAATGCCACAAACAGGACATGCTCTCTTACCTTTTACAGTGCAACCTGCTAAATTTCCATAAGCCGGAAAATCATTTATTGTCCACATCAGAATTACATTTAATCTAAATTCGCTGCGATCGTATGCATCATACACTTTTACCCCTTTATTCCATAATTTGTTCAAATCTTCAATAAGTGGTTGCAGATATATGTCAATATCATTTCCCGGTTGACGTGGTCCTGGAATTAATAAAGATAGCATTATATTATCTTTATGCATACAAATCCACGGAGGGAAATTATAAGCAACAAGAAACACTGGCCAACATCTATATGTTGAATTCCAATCACCAAAGGGGTTAAAACCATCACTTGCAAGACCGAGCCTTAAATTTCGTGGATCGGATGCAAAGGAAGGATACATTCTATCAATTGTAGACCATTGAGAGGAACCTACAGGATGTTGCAGTTTGGAATCTTCTCTTTTATTACTGCTATGCCATCTTAATTGTTCTGAGGTCTCCGACGACATGAACATTCTTTTCAACTTTGGTATGAGTGGAAAGTATCTCAAAACCTTCATAGGTATTTTGGCTTGCTTTCTATCTTCGCTTGTCTTGTTCTTTTTCCAACGAGATTTGCCACATTTGGGGCAAAAATCACAATGTGCAAGCTCTTTTCTAAATAGACAACAATCGTTTACGCATGCATGTATATTCCTATAACCTAAACCAAATGATTTAATCAACTTCTTTGTTGCATATGTAGAATCAGGAAGCTTGTTTTCCTTAGGTAGCATATCCCTAAGAAGCTTAAGAAGTTCCGTAAATGCTGTGTCGGTTATACCATTTCGAGCCTTATGTTTATAAAGAAGTATTGTAGCAGACAACTTTGTATGGCTTGTACAACCAGGATATAAAGGAATTTCAGCTGTCTCCAACATTTTCTTAGTCCTTTCCCTATGTTTATCATTAACATGATACTCATTCTCATCGTCACCAATTTCTGCATCTAAATACATTCTGTATGTATCTGTCACTTCATCGGCTTCATTTCGTGAATGACGTGCTTCTCCGTGAAATATCCATGCATCATATGTTGGATCAATTCCAAAACACACCAAATGTGTCACAACATCTCTTGGAGAATGCCAAACAAGATTCCTACATTGACGACACGGACAAATAATTTTTTCTGGATTACCCTCACTTTCTGCATGCTTATGTACGAAATTCCGAACGGCTTGCCTATATTCCTCTGTCATTCTACAAAAAATAAACATGTCCTTAGTCAACCCTAAATAGTTATATGTATGAAATAACTAATCAAAAATTACAAAACCTTGGTAGGTTAATCCATGTTTTGTCCATAGCTTGTGTGGATCCGATTGGACGCACATGCAAAAGAAAATAGTAACTACACGACAAAAGAAACTAGTAAGTTTTAAATAGTCCATTCTTTACATGTATTATTATGCCAAATTAAAAAACAGAGCAGATGCTTAATTATATATATCATGTGTAGTCAGTTTTCATTTTTCTTAGTATTATTAATTTAATTATTTAATGCAAATGGAACTGTTGAAATGATTTGCTGCTTCGTTTATAAACCAGGAATTCTATTGTTTTCATGTAGTTAAGCAATTTGATTATTATATGTAGAACAAATTATAGACATGAGCAGATGAGCTACGTACAAACGAAATGAATCTGAAAAGATTCTATGAAGATGGTTTGATACTGTTAATTTGTTTTTTGTCCAACTTTACAGAACTTATGAAGAACTGGTGGCACATATTTAGATGTGGAACCATTAGAAAAATAAATGCATCTGTTGTTTTCTTGCAACTATAAATAAGTAAATTTATAATGTGTTAATGTATTATGCATAGCCGGTTTTTTTCGCTTAATGTGTAACAACATGCCTTCCTATTATCCGTCATTGTTTGTATTAAATGTAAATATAATTGTTCAATCCATTAACGGTTCAGTATCCATGTAACGAACAACAAATTGTCGTCATTAATATTTTATTTAAGAAATACAATGAGCTGTAAAGATTATGTTCAACTTGTTTCAAATTATTATGTACTAAGGGGTTAAAAGCGCGTGTGGCCTTATTTGTTTATTGTGTCAATAATGTTTTCATTTTTATCCCTTGATGTTCGTATTAACTCCTAATACAGTAATTGAGTTTATTAACTATTGAATATATCTAAAACAGAATAGCAAATACTGTTGACTAATTTGGTACTTAATCAACATAATTGGCATTAAAAAGCGTCGTAATGCTATTCCAAATTATTATGTATTGATAAATGACAAAACTACATTAACCATATTAAATGAAAAAAGTGCAATTTATATTATTTTTTTGCCATGCCTTGCAAACACTTGAAGTGATATGTAGAAATAGACAGTCACAATATACATAGGAATTTAACATGGTTAATCTAAGGGAAAGCCAAGCTGAAAGAAAGATAAATTGTAACAGCATACCGAAGAAATAATTATAAAGTTTTCATGTATGCATATCACATTGCATAAAAGTGGAGAGTACAACTGCCCATTGAGTAATTATATGCATAAAGCAGATGATTTGACATGAAGACTCCACCATCATCCATTGTGTAGAAATTTGAAAGAAAAAACAGCTAAGCACCAAAAATTTGAGAGTGACTTGAAAACCATATATACAAGATAAACCAAATTCATCTTAAATCACAGAATGAATTGGATATACATATTTTCATCAAAATAAATAAACCTAAATCTAGCATTTGGTGTGAAATGGTAAAGAGTCATTTAACTATCAATAATGATAATCAACAAATAACAGTAAGAACCAAATAAAATCAATTAAATCGCGGGTAGCAACATACCTGTAGCTTCGTCAACCGCGACAAACACAAGCGAGCAACAACAACAACAAGCAAACGTGGGTGGCAACGGAGACGAGCAACGAAGACGAAGCAAGCAAACGAATGTAGCAATAGAGATAGGTGACGGAGGCGAGCAGATGGCGGAGAGTAGTCGGATAGGGTTTGGAAGATGGTTTCGTCAATTTCAGCGAGCGTGGTTTAATTCGTGGATGGCAAAGCAGAGAAGCGGGATGGGCTAGGGTTTAGATTTAAAAATTTGGGGCCAATTTTATTTTTCTTCGATGTAATGAGCGGGCAAATGAAAATAAAGGGGGGGAGTTGTAATTTTCTGTAATCCGGGGAGACCACTGTCAAAAACAGTTGTTGTACATAAATATTTACAACTGCCACAAACAAATGGTTGTTATAGACATATATTACAACTGCTGTACAATTACAGTTCTTAAAATTACATTTGTTACAACTGCTACAACCGAACAGTTGTTATAAAATATCTAATACAACTGTCAATTTGTGCAAGTTGTAAACGAAAAGTTGTAATATGATTATTTTGTTGTAGTGAAATTATCAACGAAGATAAATAAAAGGGTTATCAATGAAGATAATTTAGAAAACAACAGAACTGCCTAAACGGCAATTAACAACAAAATCTAATTATTGAATAAATAATTAGAAACTCATAATCTAATTATCAAAAAGATAATTAGATATCAACAAAATCATCAAATTAAGCCAAATCAAAATACGATTCAAAATATTGAATTGGACACACGAAACAATTCAAACAATTGAAATATCAATTAAAACGTCAGTTCGGGTAGAGCTGCAGTACACACACGCGTGTATTTCCTCGCCACTACATCATCTGGAATACGCAAAAGATCAATAACTCAAAAGCAAATAGAATATCAATAAAAGCAATACCGTGTGGCTGCAGTACACGCTTGCGTGCACTGCCTCGCCACTACAGTGATGATGTCATCACAACTCCAAATATTACCAGCAAGTCCAAACTGCAAAACCCAATCAATAACAAAATGCAAAGGTCAAGTCACTGTTATCATGACTCAACACAACTGCAAACAAAAACTGCAGCCACCCCATGAATACATGGGTAACTGCACAAAAACTGATGCAACACAGCAAATCCAAAAATGCAAACTGCACTAATCCATACAACATGAAGTGGGCAGCTTAGTAACTAACAGGAGATACACGGCTGTGGGCAAAATAGTGTGGCAGTTCAAAATGGCAAGCCATAGAGGCAGGCAAGTGCACCAAGCCGACAGCAAGCATATAGATATACAGTGGAACCAAAAAGCAAAAGTATATCAATGGTTTGGTGTCCAGAGGCAATGCAAACACAATATAGCAGTATGGACCGTGAATGCAACCCATTACAACAAGTTACGGTATGGATCAACGTGAAAGGGAGTTTGTATGCCAAAAGGTCAGAGGCAATGCAAACACGAGTATAGATTAATGCAACTGTCTCGAACAAATAACCAAGTCAAGTGGATAACCAATGCAACAACTCTGGTCAGTGAGCACTTTGTGTATGCAGACCAGATTAGAGTGACAATAATTACAAGCTCAACCAAGACTAAATGATGAACAATTATGCAAGTGAAGATAACAAGTGCGCAACCATTTACACACATGAGCTAATGAACACTCCAGGCATGTAGGAGACTAAAGTATGCAAGCTCGACTAACTGGCTCAGTCTCTTCATCAAGCAAGAACCAGACTATAACTATGACATGAAACCAAAGCAAACTCAGGTGGACAGAGTAATTCCAACTCAAAGTAACGACACAGTGGATGTTCAACACTTAATGAAACAACTACAGGGATCAAAGTACTAAGCATCATATGCAAATGAGACAAGTTTGCAAACCAAGCAACATACAAATGCAAGAAATAGTTGTGGATACAAATGAATCACAATTCAAAGCAGCAGGGACAAGCAAGCACAAGCGAGATGAACCATTGCAGTGTAAAATCATGTTAAGGGCTGAAGATACCACAAAGTCAGAGAATCACATATACATATCAAGTGACTGAAGTCAATGCGAAGCAAGCCATGTTGGTTACGAAACCAACATAACCGCAGCTCATCAGAGAAAGCAAGGTTGAAGCCAACAAAGCAAATGGAAATCAAGGTAGAAGTTTTTAATAAAGTCAAGACCGAATAACATGAAACAACAGTGAATCATAACCCAAAACAAACTATCAATGACCAGTGGACAATGATAGTGCCGAGGCCATCAAAATCAGAGGCATAAGGGCCGAAACCTTTACACCAAAATGCAAAGTCAAAGTCGAATATGATACAGAATATCCATGTCAAAGCTATGGAATAACAAATCAAAGTCAAGCCGATGCCAACAGAAAATGCAATTCAAATCAACTGCAATGAACCAGTTAAATAGGCCTCACAAGTTTCAAAGCAGAAATCAATGCCAGAGCGATAAAAAACCACACTTTTAATGTAATCGAAATAACAGGTATCACAAAATCAGTGAAGTCAAAAACAACTGAGAATCCAAATCAGCAGTTAATGGATGAAGTTAAGAAGGAATCAATAGAGATAAAACCACATAACCGAAGCATTAAACCAAGCTTGAATTGGGATGTGAGTAAAAAATCACTCACCTGTTTCGACGCAATCTGAAGGAGTCGAAGAGAGCAACGAGGAAACGATCGAGAAGGCGACGCGCGACCAACCACTGAATCGATCAAAGCGGCGACATGAATTTCACGAAGCCCTAGTTGAAAGGAGGAATGAACGAGAAGAACGAAGCCGTCATTTTTTTCTTTTCGTATGTTTCTGTTTTTACGGTTTTCAAAAATAATCAAGGGGGATCGGTTACAAGCTTTGTTAAATAACACCGCACCAATTAAACATGGGCCCAAATTATTTTAAAGCCCGCTTAACCCATAAAAATTTCAAAAGAATTTCAACCCAATGAAATCACCAAATTTTAATTAGCAAGTAATTTTAATCGTTATTTGACGATAATTAATTGTTACAAAATCCCGGGTTGTTACAGACTCCCCTCCTTATAAAAATTGCGTCTCCGCAATTTTCGTAATGAAGGTTTAATTGGGTAGATTATTCATTTAATTCATCTCGAATAAAAAAAATTCAGTTATAAATATCATACCTTTTAATATTTCAAGTTAATAAATTCTACATCAACTTATGGAGTTTAATTCTTTTAAAAACTCAATTCCAAATAGATTTCCAATTTAACTTCCGATCTTAATTGGTTTAAATCATTAAAACTCTATATATACATATTCAATATCTTAACATGTACTTAACCATATAATATAAAATAATCAAACTCCATTGTTTAACTTATTTATTTTATTTAACAAATTTATACATAGCTTAAATTCAAAAATTTAGCTATATATGTATATATAAAATAATATTTATATAAATAAAAAATTTGATATTTATTTAACCGTATCCTATCCAAACCATAGAAATCATTTTCAAAATATTTATATATATATATAGACCGACGGTGTCTGTATAAAATTTTTTATCCTATGGCCAAATGATATGGATATTTATCATTTCAATCCGCAATTTAAAAATAAAAATTACAGTTATATATCATTTCAAACCGCAATCCCGAATGAAATGAAAATGCATAATAACTTGCAGTTTATAACAATATAAAATACAGCATCTATTCATCCAATATCAACCATCAACCATTTATCAAAATCATCATCCAAATTCAAACAATACATTAATATATAACAGGTAATAAATAACAGGTATTAACTAATAGTTTATATTCAATAATAAATTTAATAACTGTTTAACTGGGAGTTTATATGCAATAATGAATAGATAACAAATTTTACTGGCAGTTTATATGCAATGAATAATTAAATAAAATTTAATTAAATAAATGCGATTTAACTGAGATGATGAATAAAAGTATGCCAAACAGTCATAAATAAATTTCTACTCATATCATAAATCAATTTAACAAACATAAGAAATTTTAGAAGTTGTGAGTGGGTTAAAACACTCACCTTTTGGATTTAAATTGAATTTAAATCCAATTTAAACCCAAAATTCCAACAGTCTCCAAATCCGTCCAAACCACCATCAAAATGTCCGGAATCCCAATACGAACCTAGTGGAGAAAACCGCATGTAAAATCGAGTTTGTATGTAAAAGATACGATAGTTAAAACAAATGAAATAGAAACTAGAAATAAAATAAAATAAAAACAAAACAAAGCCCCCACTTATGCCACGTCATTCTCCTTCACGTGCGTGAATCAAACACCAAAAAACCCCAACCTGAGAAACGCGACCCTTCGATTACAACCTCGCAGCTGCCCTTGCCATCATCGTGCCACGCCACCATCATCGCCCACACCACCGCCGTACTCTCGCGACAACCCCCCCCCCCCCCCCACGTCGTGCACTCGTGGAGAACCCAACCCGAACCCACAGAAATGCCCAGCAGCCGCCTATAAAATCGAACCCTAGTTCGAATTTTTCAGTCCATCTGACCGTTAGTTTGTCGAGCAACCACCACCGATCAACTGCGCACAAGACTCTCCCCAAAACCCACAAATCGATTCGACGATCGGACAAAATTGATCGCGTCATGATGGACGGTCGAGACTTCTTTGATTTTTACTGATCAAATGATAAACTGAATCGAAAAACGAACACCGCTAGCGAATTATGCTAGTCGAGAGCTTCAACATATATTTTTTTAAATTTTTCTGAGGACTTTGAATTTTTGACTTTGATTTTGAATTGTAATTGGATCTAGGGTTTGCAGCCATTGGAAAGGAGGAGTCGAGAAGAAGATATACGTACAGACAAATGAGAATTATGGAGGCTAGTGTTTAAAGCAGGATATTTATAGGCAAAATTGAAATAGAATAATTGGATCGGGTTGAATACGTGCTAACGACAAAATGGCCCAAAAAGCCCATTTTGACTCCGGAACGAAATTGGATCAACCTATATATCAAAATAGATGTTTTAAATAATTTAAACACAATGGAAAAAGTTTCAGGTTCAAATTGCATCGTATGAAGAAGTTATGCTCAAATCAATATTTTTCAAATTGATTTCAATTTCGTTGATTTCAAGGCGTTTCAAGCCCGTACGATCAAACGACAAGCCCGATCGCTACGAAAATTGAAACAATAATTCACCGTTACGGATCTAATGAAACTGGTTTCGTCGAAATCCGAGTCAGTGGCCAAAATGGCTATTTTTATATTAATTAAATAAATTAAAAATAAATTAGTTAAATCACTTTTTAAATTTCAACTCTATAATTAACAAATTTCATCAAATTTAACATTCTTAATCATTTACACTAATTTAACCAAATTTAATGTCAATTTAGAGTTGATACATTTCTCAATTTCAATGTTAACCTTAATTTTATTATATTCCAAATTATATATTAACTTTTCAATAATTCCATTGAATTCGCTATTCATTCTTATTATTCAATCCATTTTAGTCAAATGGATGTAATTAACATTGGATTCAAAGCTATTACATAAGTATTTTCCAATTTCACTTAATTTTCAAATTTACGTAATAATAAATGTTTAATTCTACTTAATTGCAGTAAACTCAATTTCCTTTAATCCTTTACATTCAACTAAATTAATCAATCTTGATCTACAATCTTTACATTAACCAATAGTCATATTATAAACAAAATTAACATTATTTCCGATTATTACTTTCATTTATATTAACAAAACGTTAAATTTAGATTTAATTACAATTTATTACCAAAGTTTATTTAACACCTTACATAAACAAGCCACCTATATTAATTGCATTTATAAGTTTGTTACTTATCCAACTAGATTTATAATTCCATATTCAACGCTAATTTTATTTCATTACATTAATATACGCCTATTTACATTTTAATTTGAATGAATATTACGTTTTTAAATGTGTCCTTCTATAATTGAACACATTAATTAAGGTTTTTTTAAATACTTTACATTCTATTAAATTTACAACATTAAATTTTCATGCTATTAATTTCTTTACATACTTTCTGTATTAATTTCTCAATTAAATAATTTGAATTAATTTCCCAATCCACCAATTACTACTTAAAACAAATTTACGCTTCTATTAATTTACATTCACACTTCCGTTACTATATTAATAATTATTAAAGTAACGTTTATTATCAATAACAACATTATAATTACTTAATATTTAAATGAACTTTATTTCCAATAAATTCATTGACCAATTAATTAGGTACTTTATAATAATTGTTATCATACCCTTAAAATTTACACTTAAGTTTATGTTATATTCAATTTATTTTATTTCATAAATTAATTCAAATTTTACACTCGTTTTATTTATTTATACCCTAATATAACATTTACATTAACCCATTTCATTCAACTTATACAAATTCAGCTTTGATTAACTTTATTACCTAAATTTACATGCAGTTACTTTTAATAAATAAATTATTGCATTGGGTAATTAAATGTTTGCTTTTATAAGTTTTTTTTATTTCGAAACAATATTTCAATTACTACAGGACATTGGTTTAATTCAATTTATCATTAAATATTATTAATTCATTAAATTAATTCACATTTTTTCTTCTTCTTTTTTCTTCCTTCCTAAATTTAATTGCAAAATTTAATTAAACTAACCAATTTATTTATCCAAATTTATGGGTCATTACACTCTCACCCACTCAAAACTTTTCGTCCCCGAAAAGGAAAAGAAGGGAAAAGAGAAACTTATAAATCAATATAAATTATTCAAAACATTATATTCATAACAATAAGTTTACAGAGTTGGATAATTTAAATAAAAAATATAGATTTATAAACAATTAAATTTTTTTATATTCAAATTAATAAGGTTTGGAAAACAATTTCAAAATATTTTCTAAGTCCAGAATTTACGGAAAAATTCGGCAGAGTCTCCTTTGTACGGAGAGGCTTGGGAGAAAATATAATATCAGAATATAACAATATACAGCATATATTTTCCAAAATAATATAAATCCCAACACGGGAGAAATATAATAACGCTATAAACCGTAATCCGAAGACGTACCTATTTGTCGGGCAATTTACGCTTAATTATGAAACCAAAAGCAGTAGCAATTGCTTCCGTAACCTGTATTTTACTTATATAATCCAAAAAAAGTTAATAATTATATAAAATGAAATATTTAAAGTGGTTTCAACCATCAAAAAACAAATCAATACAACATCAAACACTTGCAACAAGGCATACAACCATAAAATCAATCATTCATTCATATCAAACAAAACAAATAGTTGTTCGGGCTCACAACTTTAAATTGTACAGAATGAAGAATAAACTACTAAGTGTACCCTTCACTCAACAGTCTTAGGTGAAACTAAATAGATTACTCATACATCCAAACAATTTTAAAGTTTTCTTACCCAAACAATCATAAACCAAAACAAATAACCATTTAAACAATATTTCCATTTCATTCTTATTAATTTCATTTCATACATTTGTTGTTTGATTTCCTTTTTATTTATACAATGATTTATTTTTTAATTTACATTTATTTCTAACAAACTTTTAATTTCATTTACTCATTCAATGTTTGTTTCATTTATTTTCACTTATTACTTACAATTATTCATTTCCATTAACTCAGGTCATGCCAGTTCCTTTTATTTCATTATAATTATTCATTCATTTATTATTGCATAACCTTATTTATTTACATTCATTTATCAATAGTATTCATGTCCCATTCAATTTCTTAGCATTTCCATTTTATTTACTTAAGTTTATAATCATCGATTTGTAATACTTACCTTTAATTATATTTACTTATAGTAAAATTTAAATTATAACTTAAGTTTATAACATTAAATTTTCATTTATAACAGCAAATTCATTGAATACTTTCATTACCTCAAGCTTTACTTGTAAGATTTCTCATTACATTTTCTTATTAACATTGTAACTTTTATTATATGGTAAGTTATATATATGCTTTAAGAATGTAATTGAAAATTATACAGATTTATCTCATTTCTTTTAATTTAGTCTAATATTCAATAATTTAGAGGTTCAATAATTATATCCTTTGCTTTTATTGATTATAAATTTCAACTTCCCTGTTATTTCATTTATAACCTATCATTTAATCTCTTATTTTAATTAGAGGTTTCAATTATAAATTAGTTACATTTCATTTCACTACAATAATTGAGACTATTAATTAATGGAAACTTAAGAATTTAAATACCGGGTTAATTTCAAATCATTTTAAAATAATAGATAAATGTATACTTACAATTTATATCCAATTATATTTAAAACAATTCAAGATTTACATTTGTTTATCAAAAATGAATCTGCAGTAAAACTACTACAATGGCCTTCCCACTTCGAAACTCGAAAATGGATGTCGATGATGCGTGCACTCACCACCGAAATTATTTTCCAACGACAAAAAGAGGGTAGTATAGAAATTTTTCTTTTCGAAATTCCTTTTTAAAACAATCCTTTCAATTTATATTGAAATATTCATATCAGAAAATACTTATAAACAATACTATTATATTCCAAAATTATTCGAAAGAAATTTTCAAAAATCCCGAAACTAAAGCTTTAAGTTTCCAATTTCATTTATCTTATTTTCAATCTTATTTCGATTATTAATTATAAATTTATTACCTAACAACCAACATATTGCAACCAAATATATATACATCACTTAAAAATTTTATTTTATATATATGGAAAATATAATAGGCAAAATTATTTCATTCACCTATATAAAAAACAAATATTGTGTCGGTCTGTCCTATTAAGTGTTTAGAAATCCCTATCGATGTAATAACGTCTCATGCATCAACCAGAATTTATAAATACATAGCGGAACAAATTAACACAATATTAAAACCTTTTATAACACTAACAAATACGTTCTCTCATATATATACACCCAACGACTCCCATAGGTATTATTACCCTATTGGTAAAGAGTCAAACCCCACAAAGCTAAGGTTTTTCGCTAAACCAAAGCTCTGATACTAAATGTAACATCCCGTCTTATCGCACGCTTTAAATCGACGATAATCCACACACGTCGAACTTAAAACATACAAAAGGGCGGATTGTTATGGGGTAAATAAGAAAAGCAAAGAAGAAGAAAAACAAAATAGAATCTCGCAGTGGAAGGATAAAATATAATAATCAAAATATACAGTTCTTAAAGCTGGTTACAAAATATTAAATTTTACTTATCCAATATATATCAGAGTTATACATACCATAGAATATCAATAATGCAGCGGAATACAATAGTGTAGTGGAATAATATAGTAGATAATAGTAATGCAAATCTTCGTCTTCGTCCTCCAGAATAAAATCTTCAAATCCTGAAACGCTCGGACTGACCCGAGCGAATTGAAAAGACAAAACACTCGAGTCAGAACTAAAAGATCTTATGAGATTTAAATCAACAGAAATAAATATGAGTGCAGTAACTTAAGAGATGCTTGGGATTCACATCCCCTAAGGATCCGTTAAACTATTTACTATGTAGTATATTTCGCTATTGTAATAATGTCTAATTGTAAAATAAACTTACTTTTAAATAGCGTTAAGAGGTTACCCATATAGCCCTTAACACAAATAATGCCAATAGTCTATACAGTACCGTAATACCTCCTAATCGAGAGGCTACCAAACGATACTCCATAGGTATGACACAAATAGAAACTCGTACAAGGTGCGATAGGATAGGTGACACTGCACAACTAGGCAATGACAGGGTAGATATACAAATTACGCTTCCGGGTCGGTAGTAACGCGTAGCTGCTACTACCGCCCACCTCGAACAACACCCCCAAATCAAAAATCAAAAGTGGCCACCGAATCAATCCAAAGTCAAAGTAGAATATCGAAGGGATGTGTCCGATCAAAGGTGCTACCTCAATTAACCCATCAATCGCTCCTGTTTTAGCCACCTTATGCCAACTCATGGGAGTTAGATCCATGTATTTACCTCAAAGGAAACGCCACCACCATCCTACTTCATTCTGGAATCTCCACCGCGTACACGGTTGTTAAAGTAGTTTTCGGAGTTAGCAGAGAGTATGAAAACTTTCGATCCCAGTCTATTCAACAACCAAACGTTATTATAACACCGCGGTCCTTTTTTTTTCAAAATAGTTTATACTTTAAAACCAGAATATAATATCCCTTTTCAAAACCATGTAAATACGATATCATTTTCTTTTTTTAAAACCAAATCAATATGATATCATTTCAAATATATCCTTTTTCTAAAACCATACCACTTTAAAATTTATAATATCTCGAAACCACACATTTGAATTATAATTCTTCAAAACATAATGCTTGGAAATCCATAGCTTTAAAACCATAACTTTGAACTTAAATGGTTTGGATATTTAACAATATATAAAATAAAATGGTTTGAATTTAAAATTACTTTATAAAGTAAATAATTTCCATGACTTTAGAACTTTATTCTCTTTAAATTAAGTCTAAATCCATAAATTTTTAATTCACTCTCAGTTTCAATAAACCACTTCAGTTTCAATATATTTCAAACTTTGAGTGTTAAACAATTAGAAACTAAGGTTGGAAATTTCTATTCAACCATTAAAAATCCTATTACTTAGTTTGAAATATTTGCATAATAAAACCATAATCATTTAAATAAAACTCAAATTACCTATAACTAAATATTTCCTCCAATTTGTTTAGACTAGAAATATTCATTTAATTCATCTCGAATAAAAAAAATTCAGTTATAAATATCATACCTTTTAACATTTCAAGTTAATAAATCCTACATCAACTTATGGAGTTTAATTCTTTTAAAAGCTCAATTCCAAATAGATTTCCAATTTAACTTCCGATCTTAATTGATTTAAATCATTAAAACTCTATATATACATATTCAATATCTTAACATGTATTTAACCATATAATATAAAATAATCAAACTCCATTATTTAACTTATTCATTTTATTTAACAAATTTATACATAGCTTAAATTCAAAAATTTAGCTATATATATATATATATATAAAATAATATTTATATAAATAAAAAATTTGATATTTATTTAACCATATCCTATCCAAACCATAGAAATCATTTTCAAAATATTTATATATATAGACCGACGGTGTCTGTATAAAATGTTCTATTATATATGTTGATACACGAAGATTTTTGATCAATGACAATGTATAAAGGAAGAAATATATGCAAGATAGAGGAAGATCAATGAAATATAAACTTGAGTATGATTTTTATATATATAGGTTTATTTGTTAAAATCTATCCTCAAGAGTTGCACAAACACAAGAACACATTCATTATACTTCAATTTTTCACTGAGCATACTTCAATTCTTCATAATGCATAAATTCATATGTCAGTCGACTGAACTGAATTTACCAGTCGACTGAACTGGCAAACATGTACAAATATGCACAGTTTCAGTCGACTAAATTTTCTGCACAGTCGACTGAAAATTTTCCAGAAAGATTCCTACTATAATTTCAGTCGACTGAAATTCCTGCACAGTCGACTGAATTTGAACCTGCGAATTTTGCATGAAAGGACACCTTCTTCTTCCCAAGAGTTGCGACCATTCCTCAATAGAAATGGAAGCTTCTCTTATCTACAACCCTTGGCAATACATGCATCCTTTTTTACAACTATAAATACATGATTCAAACATCATTCAAAGAATCGAATTCTCTTACTCTAATCTATCTATTTATTGATCATATTTTTCTAAACATTATCAAAGCAATCACTACTCTCTTTGCTTGAATCACTGTTTATATTTAATATATTTGATTCATAGCAAATTCATAATTCCTTAATCTTCACAAACATATTTCATATTCTTGAGGATAAGATTATAGGAACATTGTACTACATTAGACTCATTCGTGTTATAAAGAACACAACTAGTCAAAACTTGTTTAGCATTGAGGTTTGAAGTCCTCTTAGGTAGTTTGAGGCAAAGAAATCTCGTTCGGTTGTTCGGGTAAGTTGTGAACCTATTCCTCCGGGTTAAGAGAGGGTTTTGTAGTTAGTGAATACCTAAGTGAAGCTTAGGGACTGGACGTAGGATAAGTGATCCGAACCAGTATAAAATCTTGGTGCGATTTTTACTTACCATCTATACATTAACCATATAGCTATTCCATATTACACGATCCTATCAATTACCCCCGACTTTCAATTGGTATCAGAGCCAGGTTGTCCTATAACCATAACACCGTTATTAGACATATTGATAATATGGAAAATAACGCAAGTACAAGTACAACTTCTGCCTATAACTCTACATTTGCCGAAGGACAATCTACTCAAAGACCCCCTCTTTTCAATGGACTTAACTATAACTATTGGGCTACAAGGATGAGGATTTATATGCAAGCAACTAGCTTCGAAGCATGGAACGCCACTCAAGTAGAGTTCGTTGTACCCACTACCGACTATCCTACATGGACACAAACTCAGAAGAATGAAGCTAGTGCAAATGCCAAAGCAATGAATATGCTATTTTGCGCCTTGGATAGAAATGAATTCAACTGAGTAGCATATGTACTACTGCACATCAGATATGGGAGACACTTAGAACCACACACGAAGGCACTAACAAGGTCAAACAAACAAAGATCTCCATGCTAAAGAATCAATTCCAAAACTTTAGAATGCGACAAAATGAATCCATCAATGACATGTATTCAAGATTTCAAGACATTCATCATGCCTTAATCGGATTGGGAGAAAAGTTTACGGATTTCAATATTGTATCTAAAGTTCTAAATTCACTCACTGATGAATGGGAAAGAAAGGTGCTAGCAATCGAGGAAGCAAACGATCTATCTTCAATGAAACCAGAAGAATTAATTGGAAATTTCATGTCATATGAAGTTAATATGCAAGCTAAGAAAGATCAAGCTCAAGAAAGAAAGAATGTTGCTTTTCACGTGGAAAAAGAAGATTCAGAATCGGAAGATGAGGATTTAGCATTCATAGCCAAGAATTTCAAAAAATTCTTAAAATTTAGAAAAGGAAACAAAAACGAATTCAAAAAGAATTTCATGAGTAAACCTCCTTCCTCAAATATAGAATGCTTTAATTGTCACAAGAAAGGACACATGCAAAAGGATTGCCAAGAACAAAAGAAGGAAAATCAGAAAAGTTTCAACAACAAAAACAAAAAGGATAAATTCAAAAAGAAGGCATTCTCTGTAACATGGGACGATTCAGATTCATCTTCATCTGAAAGTGATAGTGATAGCGACAATGAACAAGCAAATGTATGCTTCATGGCTCAAGAGTCTGAGGTAAGCAATTTAACTTTCGATGATTTAATTGAAGTAAACACTGAACTTTTAAGCACAATAAAAAGTCTTAAAAAGAAAATTAAGGAAATTCGTGAAAATCAAAATAAAGCTGAGTTTGAAAGAGATATGTTACATGATGAAAAGAAAATTCTTGAAGAAGAACTTGAAAAGGTTCAAGAATCTTATTCAAACTCAGAAACTCAATTATCACTTTTAAGTCAAGAAATTGAAACTCAAAAGACTAAGAATGATATAATTGCTTCTGAAAATCATGAGTTAAAAACAAAAATTAGACAAGTTGAGTTAGAAAACAATGGTCTTCAAGCTAGATTAGATAACATTACTAAAAATGTTTCTAACTTTAATAAAGGAAGAGAAAATTTATCTAAAATTTTAGAAAATTCTCAATCCTCTTCAAACAAACATGGATTAGGATATAAAAAGGAAGTAAAAATATCTAAAAATAAAAATTTTAAAAATTCAAAACAACAAATATTACTTCAAGAATCTATTCAAACAAAAGAAGAAACCAAGATAGTCAAAATTTGGATTCCAAAGACTAACAATATTTTAATTAGGAATAAATATATTAAAACATTTATAGATAATGTTCACCATAATAAAAACTATATCTATAAAAAGGATACTAAACCAAATTGGGTTTGGTTTCCTAAACTCTAATTTTTCTTTAGGACCCTATTAAAAGGTGGGTACCAATAATTTCATATCTATTTTCAGGTCCCACTCAAAAAGAAAAAATGGATATTAGATAGTGGTTGTTCAAAACACATGACCGGAGACAAAGATATGCTTACAAACATAACATACTTTGATGGTGGCTCGGTTACCTTCGGAGACAATTCAAAAGGCTATATCATTGGCAAAGGAGATGTGAACAATTACGGTACATCAAAATTACCTTTTATAACAAATGTTTCATTAGTTAAAAATTTAAAACATAACCTACTTAGCATAAGTCAACTATGTGACAAAGGCTTTAAAATAATTTTTTCGGATAATAAATGTAGTATTTTTGATCAAAACCAAAATCTTGTTTTTGAAGGAAATAGAGATAGAAATATTTACATTTTAAATATGAATATTAATCATAATACAAGTATGTGTCTACTTGCCAAAGACAATGATCCTTGGTTATGGCACAAAAGATTTTGTCATATAAATTTTAAAACTATTAGAAAACTCTCTAAAAATGATTTAGTAAGAGGTCTACCCAAGATAAACTTTAAAATAAATAATCTTTGTGATGATTGCCAAAAAGGTAAATTAACAAAATCATCTTTCAAATCTAAGAAAATTATTTCAACTACACAACCATTAGAATTACTCCATATGGATTTATTTGGACCAACACAAGTTCAATCCATTAATCATAATCGATACGTATTTGTAATAGTTGATGATTTCTCAAGATATACATGGACTATTTTTATGAAAAATAAAAGTGATACTTTTGAAAATTTTAAAACATTTGTCAAAAGAATTCAAAATGCTAAAGACTTAAAAATTAAAAATATTCGAAGCGATCATGGAGGAAAATTCGAAAACGAGGATTTTGAAACTTTTTGTAAAAAGAAAGGAATAAATCATAATTTTACATTTCCTAGAACTCCTCAACAAAATGGAGTTGTAGAAAGAAAGAATAGAACATTACAAGAATGCGCAAGAACATTATTAAATGGATCTTCCTTACCAAAACATTTTTGGGCAGAAGCCGTTGCTACTGCATGTTACGTATTAAATAGAATATCAATTAGACCACTAACTAAAAATACTTCTTATGAACTATTTAATAACAAAAAGCCAAATATATCGTATTTTAAAGTATTTGGATCAAAATGTTTCATTGTAAATACAAAAGATCGATTAGGAAAATTCGATCCAAAAGCTAACGAAGGAGTTTTCGTAGGATACTCAGAACGAAGTAGCATATCGAGTATTTAATAAACATACAAACATAATTGAAGAAACCTTACATATATCTTTTGATGAAAATTTTAATAGAAATTTAAGTATAAAAGATGATGAAGAATTAATAAATATAGAAGAAACAAATCTTGAAAATAATAATTTAAGATCCCCTCCTAGAATATTACGAGATCATCCAACTCAAAATATTATAGGAGAAATGAATTCTCAAGTTAGAACAAGAAATCAACTAAATCAAATGGGTCATGTAGCGTTCATTTCTTCAATAGAACCTAAAAATCCTAAAGAAGCATCAACAGATGATTATTGGATTATTGCTATGCAAGAAGAATTAAATCAATTTGAACGTAACGACGTTTGGAAATTAGTTCCCCGTCCTAATAATCAATCAGTAATAGGAACAAAATGGATTTACAAAAATAAAGTAGATGAATTAGGTAATATAACAAGAAATAAAGCTAGACTAGTAGCACAAGGATATAATCAAGAGGAAGGTATTGATTTTGAAGAAACATTTGCTCCCGTCGCAAGACTTGAAGCAATTCGTATACTTTTAGCTTTTGCGTGTTTTCACAATTTCAAACTCTATCAGATGGATGTGAAAAGTGCATTTTTAAATGGTTTTATCAAAGAAAATGCATATGTAGAACAACCTCCTTTATTTATACACGAAAAATATCCAGATCATGTCTATAAATTAAAGAAAGCACTATATGGTCTTAAACAAGCACCTCGTGCTTGGTATGAAAGACTTAAAAGTTATTTATTAACTTCGGGATTTAAAATTGGAAAAGTCGATCAAACACTCTTTATTAAAGATACTTCAAAAGACATTTTAATAATTCAAATATATGTAGATGATATTATATTTGGATCAACAAATGAAAATTTATGCAAAGAATTTTCAAATATAATGACTAAAGAGTTTGAGATGTCTCATATGGGAGAATTATCATACTTTCTTGGACTTCAAATAAAACAATTATCAAATGGAATTTTTATAAACCAAGAGAAATATTGTACAAACTTAATTAAACGTTTTGGAATGGAAAACACTTCAGCTAAACCTACTCCTATGAGTACTACTACTCATCTCGATCGAGATGACAATGGCAAAAGTGTAGATCAAAAATTATATAGAAGTATGATAGGCTCCTTACTTTACTTAACCGCAAGTAGACCGGACATAATGATGAGTGTATGCTTATGTGCACGTTTTCAATCTAATCCTAAAGAATCACATTTAAGAGCAGTTAAACGAATTATACGATATCTTAACTACACTAAAGAATTTGGACTTTTTTATCCAAAAGAGTGTACATTTGAATTAGTATCATTCAGCGATGCTGATTTTGGTGGATCTCGAACAGATAGAAAAAGTACAAGCGGTACATGTCATTTTATTGGAAAATCACTTGTATCATGGTTTAGTAAGAAACAAAATTGCATCTCTCTTTCCACCTGCGAAGCAGAATATATATCAGCCGCATTAGCTTGTACTCAAGTTATATACATGCAACAAACACTCAAAGATTTTAATATAAATTTAACAAATTCTACAATATATTGTGATAACACTAGTACAATAAACTTATCTAAAAATCCAGTTAATCACTCTCGTACAAAACATATAGATATTCGTCACCATTTTTTACGTGACAATATCGAGAAAGGTATAATTAATCTAGAACATATTTCTACCGAAAATCAAATTGCCGATATATTTACTAAACCCTTATTAGAAAATTCCTTCATAAAACTTCGACGAGAATTAGGGATAATATCCATTAAAGATATCAATTAAATTTACAATAGATATATACATATTTCAGTCGACTAAATTATTTTTTCAGTCGACTGAACATAAATCAAGAGTTATTTTCAGCTATATTATAATCCTCACATTTTTAACTGATTTATTAATAACATCCTTACATTTTTTAACAAAGTTTTGCTTAATCATTAAATTTTTATGTGGTTAAAAATCTTAGCTAAACAATAACCATTAATTGTTTACTCAAATTCTATTATAAATTCTTAAACAAATTTAGTTTTTAAAACATCTAATTTTTACAATTAAAATTTTAACAAACTCAAAATGTCATCTAACAACTCCTACTCTCCAATCAACATCAAATTGTCAAGCAAAAACTCTCCAACATCACCAAAATTTCCCACACCAACACCACCACATGAGCCAATGTATAATTGGAAAAATTATCATACTGGTTACACTCCAGAAACCAAGAAGGCTAAGCGTGGACTTTTTATTTCTCCGGACACGAAAAGAAAGATTGATGAGATTCATCACTTTCAACAACAACAGATTGACCTTCAACGAGAACTATACTTCGAGCAAAAGGTTACAGCTAGACGTTTGAACTTTCTAGAGCAAATTGGCTTACGTTTCTGTGGATCAAAGAAGAATGAAGTGGCTGAGCCCCTACCTCGACCCGTCAGTTCATTTGATCCATCTTCATCTTATCGTACACCAAACGATCCCGTCAATCCATGGATGTCTCCTAAGACACCACAATATAGTCCGAATTCATGGGATAGAAATTACATGAAGAATGAAGGAAAGAAGCATCCAAGTCCTTCTCAAAAGAAATAATTCAATTTGAAATATATTATTTGTAACTATTTTTTCAAATAAATTGTTTAAATTCAAAAAGAACCTGAAACAACAAAAGTACATGACTCAGTCGACTGAACTTATAAGCCCAGTCGACTGAATGTAAACAGAAAACATTCTTTCCATATTTTCAATCGACTAAATATTTCTGCACAGTCGACTGAAACTTAACAGAAACTCTCGGGAAAATATTCAGTCGACTAAAATCTCTGTTCAGTCGACTGAATTCAAACCTACAAACTTTCGGTCTACAATTCAGTCGACTGAACAGACATTTTCAGTCGACTGAACGGCCTTTTCCAGGTAAAATTCCCTTTATTTACATCAGTTTTTTACTTCCAAAATCACTTTTTACATCTTCTTCCCCAAATTTCCCCAAAACCCTAGATCTCAAATACTTCCAATCTCCCTCAAATCAAAAGCAAATGGCACCAAAACGATCTAGAGCTTCATCCTCTTCATCCTCCGAGCCCATTGATGCTCAAATTGCTCAATGGCTATATGATGAAGTCGCGATCACCCGATGGAACAAGATGAAGAACTCAATAATATTCGAGCATTCATTTGTAGATTTCCAAAGTCTTCACACCTACAATTTCCAAGAGCTCACTGATCGAGCAGGCTTAACTCCTCTTCTTGATTTGAAACGGAATGACATTGCCATAAATCATATTATGGTCAAATTGTTCTACGCAAATCTCAATCTTGGACACCAAACTCCAAGGAATCCAAACGACAGTGTTTGGAGCATGGTCTGCGGAAAGAAGGTTTGGTTTTCTTTGGATCGAATAGCTCACATTTTAGGGTCAACTAATATCGGAAGGAAACTAGAAGAAATAGAATTCAATCCACAAATTCGTGATAACATAAATCACCAATTTATGGATGATAATATAAATTTCCAAGATTTGAAATCTACTTCTCTTCGTCCTCGAGCAAGAATTCTACATAAAACTCTAATGAGAACGATCACTCCTCGCACGGGCTCATATGAAATCGTTTACCCAATTAACTATCGAGCTTTATATGCCATCTTTGGCAATATTAAAGTCAATTGGGTACAACTAATCCTTGATGAGTTTTTCTCGTTTCATAATGGTAAAATGCGCACAATTTACTTTGGAGAATATATCATGCGCCTTCTCCTCAATGTTGATACACCATTACCAGATTCAGAAAACACAATGGTCCATCAAATAAACCATCGGACCATAAGCCTTATGCAACTCCCTACTCGACCTCCTCGATTTATGTCACTTGCCGAATGGGAAGCTAGGCGTCAAGAGCAACAACAACAACCTCCGCCACCTCAACCCGAAGAACATTTTGAACAAGAAGATGAAATTCGTCTTGTTGACCCGACCTACTCTACCAACCAATCCTTAGGAATATTATCAAGAAATCAACAAATTCTTGATAATCGTCTTAAAAAGGTGGATAAAAAGCTTGACAAAATCAAAGGATTTTTTAATAAGCTTTGGGACGCTATCTTATGCTCAAGCACTACTACCGCTTCAACATCTCATGGCAAGCGTCCTGCACCAACATTTACATGGACGTCATCCGAGGAGCATACCAGTAGCAGCACAAGCGGAGCTAGTGGTGGACAAGGAGGAAGACCTTATCAACCATCATCAGGAGGACCAGTCATTAGAGAACCAGGAGACAGAGAAGGTTCTTACGATTGGGATAAGGATCAGTAATTTATTTGAGTTATTATTCTATTATGTTTCTTGCAACTATGACATTTGAACTATTATTTGATGCATTTTTTATGCAATTCTAGGATTCATTCTTGGTTAAAGTGATTGTTTTAATTCCATGCAACTACGGTTACTACTTCCTTTTTGTCGATGACAAAGGGGGAGAAAATCTATGGCACTAACTTTGTTTTTGTAGGAAAGATAGATGTACACATTCAGGGGGAGAAAGTTTAGATATCTTTAGAAAATCAAGTATTGTCATCAATCAAAAAGGGGGAGAATGTTGATACACGAAGATTTTTGATCAATGACAATGTATAAAGGAAGAAATATATGCAAGATAGAGGAAGATCAATGAAATATAAACTTGAGTATGATTTTTATATATATAGGTTTATTTGTTAAAATCTATCCTCAAGAGTTGCACAAACACAAGAACACATTCATTATACTTCAATTTTTCACTAAGCATACTTCAATTCTTCATAATGCATAAATTCATATGTCAGTCGACTGAACTGAATTTACCAGTCGACTGAACTGGCAAACATGTACAAATATGCACAGTTTCAGTCGACTAAATTTTCTGCACAGTCGACTGAAAATTTTCCAGAAAGATTCCTACTATAATTTCAGTCGACTGAAATTCCTGCACAGTCAACTGAATTTGAACCTGCGAATTTTGCATGAAAGGACACCTTCTTCTTCCCAAGAGTTGCGACCATTCCTCAATAGAAATGGAAGCTTCTCTTATCTACAACCCTTGGCAATACATGCATCCTTTTTTACAACTATAAATACATGATTCAAACATCATTCAAAGAATCGAATTCTCTTACTCTAATCTATCTATTTATTGATCATATTTTTCTAAACATTATCAAAGCAATCACTACTCTCTTTGCTTGAATCACTGTTTATATTTAATATATTTGATTCATAGCAAATTCATAATTCCTTAATCTTCACAAACATATTTCATATTCTTGAGGATAAGATTATAGGAACATTGTACTACATTAGACTCATTCGTGTTATAAAGAACACAACTAGTCAAAACTTGTTTAGCATTGAGGTTTGAAGTCCTCTTAGGTAGTTTGAGGCAAAGAAATCCCGTTCGGTTGTTCGGGTAAGTTGTGAACCTATTCCTCCGGGTTAAGAGAGGGTTTTGTAGCTAGTGAATACCTAAGTGAAGCTTAGGGACTGGACGTAGGATAAGTGATCCGAACCAGTATAAAATCTTGGTGCGATTTTTACTTACCATATATACATTAACCATATAGCTATTCCATATTACACGATCCTATCAATTACCCCCGACTTTCAATATAATCAAGTGATACGGATATTTATCATTTCAATCCACAATTTAAAAATAAAAATTACGGTTATATACCATTTCAAACCGCAATCCCGAATAAAATTAAAATGCATAATAACTTGCAGTTTATAACAATATAAAATACAGCATCTATTCATCCAATATGAACCATCAACCATTTATCACAATCATCATCCAAATTCAAACAATACATTAATATATAACAGGTAATAAATAACAGGTATTAACTAACAGTTTATATTCAATAATAAATTTAATAATTGTTTAATTGGGAGCTTATATGCAATAATGAATAAATAACAAATTTTACTGGCAGTTTATATGCAATGAATAATTAAATAAAATTTAATTAAATAAATGCGATTTAACTGAGATGATGAATAAAAGTATGCCAAACAGTCATAAATAAATTTCTACTTATATCATAAATCAATTTAACAAACATAAGAAATTTTTGAAGTTGTGAGTGGGTTAAAACACTCACCTTTTGGATTTAAATTGAATTTAAATCCAATTTAAACCTAAAATTCCAACAGTCTTCAAATCCATCCAAACTAGCGTCAAAGTGTCCGGAATCCCAATACGAACCTAGCGGAGAAAACCGTGTGTAAAATCGAGTTTGTATGTAAAAGATACGATAGTTAAAACAAATGAAATAGAAACTAAAAATAAAATAAAATAAAAACAAAACAAAACAAAGCCCGCACTTACGCCATGTCATTCTCCTTCACGTGCGTGAATCAAACACCGAAAACCCCCAACCTGAGAAACGCGACCCTTTGAATACGACCTCGCAGCCACCCTTGCCATCATCGTGCCGCGCCACCATCATCTCCCACACCACTGCCGTACTCTCGCGATAATCCCCCTACGCCGTGCACTCGTGGCGAACCCAACCGGAACCCACATAAATGCCTAGCAGCCGCCTATAAAATAGAACCCTAGTTTGAATTTTTCAGTCGATCTGACCATTAGTTTGTCGAGCAACCACCACCGATCAACTGCGCACAAGACTCTCCACAAAACCCACAATCGATTCGACGATCGGACAAAATTGATCGCGTCATGATGGACGGTCGAGACTTCTTCGATTTTTACTGATCAAACGATAAACTGAATCGAAAAAAATATCATCAGTGAATTACGCTAGTCGAGAGTTTCAACATATATTTTTTTCAAATTTTTTTGAGGACTTTGAATTTTTGATTTTGAGTTGTAATTGGATCTAGGGTTTGCAGCCATTGGAAAGGAGGAGTTGAGAAGAAGATATACGTACAGACAAACGAGAATTAGGGAGGCTAGGGTTTAAAGCAGGATATTTATAGAAAAAATTGAAATAGAATAATTGGATCGGGTTGAATACGTGCTAACGACAAAATGGCCCAAAAAGCCGGTTTCGACTCCGGAACGAAATTGGGTCAGCCTATATATCAAAATAGATGTTTTAAAATATTTTAAATGCAATTGAAAAGGTTTCAGGTTCAAATTGCATCGTATGAAAAAGTTATCCTCAAATCAATATTTTCAAATTGATTTCAATTTCATTGATTTCAAGGCATTTCAAGCCCATACGATCAAACGACAAGCCCGATCGCTACGAAACTTGAAATCCTACAATAATTCACCGTTACGGATCCGATGAAACTAGTTTCGTCAAAATCTGAGTCAGTGGGCAAAATGGCTATTTTTATATTAATTAAAGAAATTAAAAATAAATTAATTAAATCACTTTTTAAATTTCAACTCTATAATTAACAAATTTCATCAAATTTAACTTTCTTAATCATTTACACTGATTTAACCAAATGCAATGTCAATTTAGAGTTGATACATTCCTCAATTTCAATGTTAACCCTAATTTTATTATATTCCAAATTATAAATTAACTTTTCAATAATTCCATTGAATTCACTATTCATTCTTATTATTCAATCCATTATAGTCAAATGGATGAAATTAACATTGGGTTCAAAGCTATTACATAAGTATTTTCCAATTTCACTTAATTTTCAAATTTACGTAATAATAAATGTTTAATTCTACTTAATTGCAGTAAACTCAATTTCCTTTAATCCTTTGCATTCATCTAAATTAATCAATCTTGATCTACAATCTTTACATTAACCAATAGTCATATTATAAACAAAATTAACATTATTTCCGATTATTACTTTCATTTATATTAACAAAACGTTAAATTTAGATTTAATTACAATTTATTACCAAAGTTTATTTAACACCTTACATAAACAAGCCACCTATATTAATTGCATTTATAAGTTCGTAACTTATCAAACCAGATTTATAATTCCATATTCAACGCTAATTTTATTTCATTACATTAATATACGCCTATTTACATTTTAATTTGAATGAATATTACGTTTTTAAATGTGTCCTTCTATCAATTGAACACATTAATTAAGGTTTTTTTTTAAATACTTTACATTCTATTAAATTTACAACATTAAATTTTCGTGCTATTAATTTCTTTACATACTTTCCGTATTAATTTCTCAATTAAATAATTTGAACTTATTTCCAAATCCATCAATTACTACTTAAAATAAATTTACGCTTCTATTAATTTACATTCACACTTCTGATACTATATTAATAATTATTAAAGTAACGTTTATTATCAATAACAACATTATAATTACTTAACATTTAAATGAACTTTATTTCCAATAAATCCATTGACCAATTATTAGGTAATTTATAATAATTGTTATCATACCCTTAAAATTTACAATTAAGTTTATGTTATATTCAATTTATTTTATTTCATAAATTAATTCAAATTTTACACTCGTTTTATTTGATTTATGCCCTAATATAACATTTACATTAACCCATTTCATTCAACTTATACAAATTCAGCTTTGACTAAAATTATTACCTAAATTTACATGCAGTTACTTTTAATAAATAAATTATTGCATTGGGTAATTAAATGTTTACTTTTATAATTTTTTTTATTCCGAAACAATATTTCAATTACTACAGGACATTGGTTTAATTCAATTTACCATTAAATATTATTAATTCATTAAAATAATTCACATTTTTTTCTTCTTTTTATTTTTTCTTCCTTCCTAAATTTAATTGCAAAATTTAATTAAACTAACCAATTTATTTATCCAAATTTACGGGTCGTTACATGTGTTCTTTTGGAAGACCATTTGGTGCTATATTTCCGCTGCTGTTGTTCCGCTGTTGTGTGTTTTGGCTCTGATATTGCTGCGCATCTGTTATATCAGATGTTGTATTCATGGGGTTGTATCAATGATATTCATTTCTTTTTCCGTTGTGTTGTACTTAATGTGTTATAAGCTCCGACGAATCAGATTCGACGTTTGAATCTACGGCGTTCGAATATGAGTGATGTATTTGGGTGTCGATTTTCGAAGGTCGAGTCAGGGTCGTTAAATGGACGAAGTATTGAAATTGTAGAAGAAGACATGAAATATATATAAGCGTGGAGGGAGAAGTTGCCGTTGGGGTCAATATGCATTAGATACATTCGACGAATCGGATGCAAACTCACTATTTTCCTCCATCAGTTCCAATGGCGTTTGGGAGAAACTGACCGTTTCTACGTCGGAAGCGTCAGACCTGTCTAACGAATTATGAACGGAAGCGTGGCGCATATATGCGACGAATGGTGCCTTTAGCTGTCTGTCTTAACTAGAAGTATATCTAAATATTGAAATTTGTTATATTATATACATGTACCATAAAATCGATCAACCTCAAATCAAACTATACAACTATGGCAAGAGCAAAAAATTGTAAACATGTGATATTCTCTGTTATCTACTCGTGGCATGCTAAATTTAACCAAAAAAATAGACTTACCTAAAAAAGATGGTGAAGTAGGACTTATGTGAAATATTCTATTGTATGTAAGTTGTTTGATCCAATTAAAGATTAACCAACAACAATTGAAAAAATATTGAATCAATCAGAATAATCATTTAAACTTTGGCTTGAAATCAAAGCACATGGATGTTTAGAATATTGTTTTGGGTATTTTTAAGTATTTTCATTTTTTATGGATCGACGGAGTATATGTTGACATTTTTTCAAGTTAAAACTTAAAGGTTTCACAGAAGTTGCAGCTCCACTATGTGTATGAATTTTCTCTCACTGTTGTGTTCTCATTAAACAAAGAATGCTTTGGTTTTGAAGTTAAAATCATATTTAGTACTCCGTAGTACATTGCTTTCATTCAATAATTGTAAGTTTTAAAGCATCCCCACTACGCTTTTTGTGTGAATTTTTGATATTTTTTGCAAGCATGTTTAGTTGATATCAAATTTCGTTACGTAGTCCTTAATAATTAAACGTTAACATTGCTTATATATTTTTATTTTTTTTAAAATATATTAAATAATTATTAAATTTGGCGCAGAGGTTTACGTCAAATATAATCAAGAATAATTTTAAAGTTTAATGATCACATCGGCATCGATGTTTTTAACTTCGTCATTTATTTTCTTTAACCTATTAATACCGGTCTTGAGCTATGAAGGAGGGGAATAGCCGATAAACAATTAGTATGGCGCTCGCCATTATACCTTTGTCTTAGTTCATTAGTCATACGGTGTTTAAGGCGATTGCTTTTAACTAATGCTCCAAATAATAAGCTTGGGGCAAAATAAACTTCTTTTTCTTCGAGTTTGTGCACGTTTGTGCTTACTATTTTGCATTAAAAGAAAAATCGTATATTTTTTACACATTGCTTAAGTACTGGTGTATATATGTTAAAACATGATACTTTATTTGCAAGAGGAGTTTCACAAAGCTGTTAGCGTTCCAAACTGATGTAGAAGTACATCTGATTTACCACAACACTTACCATGATAGGCAGACCGTTTCAACTATCCAACGCAAAGCAACGAAACAACGCATCACATTTACTACCGTTAGTCGTCACTTTTTAGATTAACTAATTAAACCATCTTCCACACTTTACCAAATTCATATCGCATTGGAGATTTCCCACTTCAGTTAACGTCGTCAAACTTCATGGAATACAAGCTCAACTTCTGGTTCTACTAATTCCACCATCGACGTCAGTATCGGGTCGCCGAAAGCTGAAGGTCAGTCCGAGCCTATCGACTATTTCGTTGTTGTGTTGTCTTCCACCCTGAACTTAGCGTGCTTAATTAGGTCAGAAATTTCTTGAACGACTTGTACGCTTCGGATCTGATGTGGCATTCCAACCCCTGTATATGTTTGGTTGTTGCATTCATTCCATACATGCCAAATAGTAACTGTGATAACAAATCCAACGATTACAACCTTTATTGTGTTGCTAGTGCTTGAAGCTGCTGCTAGTTCAAAAATTTCGTGTATATTACTAGTTGGATTTGGTAGCTTGATTATGTTCTTGATGTTGTTCTAGATTACTATTGAGTACTGGCAGTTGAATTATAGGGGGTCACTATTCTCCAATTTTTGTTTACCTAGTGTACAAGTAGGATCAGTTGTATTATTCCATCTTAAAATTCTCTCCTTTGTGTTTAGTTTGTCGAGCCTAGGTAGGAGTGAACATTTTACCATTTTAGGAGCATTATGGTTTCCCCACACTTTTTTGTTCATTCAAATTCATTGTATTTTTGCTCTAACCGAGTTCAATGCCGATTTAATAGAGAATTTTCCAAAGGCCTATTTTCCAAAGGCCTAGTGGCTGCTGTGTTACGACGGTTGGACCAAGCTTCTCATTTCCAGCACGTGGCGTACGATATGGGTTATTACACACTTTGTTGTAACAAAAGAATTCTCCAATATTACATGCCCACAAACCCATATTTGTACCACTTCTCCATTTTATTTAGCGATGCGGAACTTTTCAAATCCGAACCGTTGTTCCTCCTTTTAAAGGTGCGAGACAACAATCTTCCCCTTGACCCGCATCCCCTAGCAGTAACCTTTGAGAGCACTGCTGTGTTTGTATGGCTCAGTCTGAAACCACTGGCTCTAATACCACTGTTGTGTAACGACGGTCGGACCAAGCTCTCTATCTCCAGCACGTGGCATACACATATGGTTTAGCACAAACTTTGTCGTAACAAAAGAAATCCGCAGTGTTACGTACCTACAAACCAACATTTATACACCACTTCTCCAAGTTATTTAGCAATACGGGACTTTTCAAATCTCATCCGTCGTTCCTCCTTTTAAACACGCGAGACAACCCTAACAACAACCATTTCCAGTAGTCTTCATGTCCATCATTCTCCCCTTTGATTTGTTGTATTTGAGAGTAGATGTGGGGCGGCAGACCAGATGAAAGCATTCTCCATTCTCCTTGAGAATAGATAAAAGATACTTTCTTGTTTGGGCCTTCTAGGATAGCCATTGAATTCTAGTCTAATGTGTCGACTAGAGAGCGACCGTGTAGCCACGAATCCATAAATAAATTAGTACTTTTACCTTTAACGATTTGTTTTCTAATAAGACCCTTGCTATTTTATCTTGCTTTAATTCCAAGTCGATGGGGCATTATTGTCAATTTGAAGAGCCTAAATTTTGTTGTTGTCACGATACTTGTTTTTCATCCAGCTAGCGCACAAGCTACCAGAACATAAAAACTTCCATAACAATTTGATTGAGTTAACTTGGTACAATTCATCCAATTTTCTCCGTCTCATCCACCCCTTTGAGTTTGGTTTACATACATTGGACCAACTCTTACTTTGTGAATTGTTATGCTATAGAAAACTAGCACATAATGAGTTGATACATGTATTATGGTTGTTGGAATTTGACAAAATTGAATCCAAAATTCAATAATTGGATAAATAATAGACTTAATTAACTCAAGTCTTCCCCCTATATTTCGAAGTCTGTTATTTAAGTTGTTGAAGTTTTTCTTAATTTTATCCAAGAGTCGACCGAAGTCCCTGGTTTTCAACTTGTGTACAGATCAAGGAATGAGGTTTCGCCCGGTACCCCGAAATTTCGAGGGGTACCGGACCGGTCTCGTCGTGTAACGGTCTGAAATCAACATTAAAAATCGGTTCCGGTCTAGGGCAAAGAAAAAAAACAATCGACCTTTTTTTCCAAAAATAACGTGATTTTGCAGGAACGACAAACAGATTTAGGGCAGAAAAAATCAAACGCGTCATTCAAGCATGGAAAAAAAAGAATCTTGCAGCAAACATGTGAAGGAAAAGCAAAATTGAAGGCATAAAGCAATCAGAAACCAGAAAATTTCGAATAATACATAAAATCAAAAGCTTTAACAATTCAAATGTGAAGCAATAGTAAACAATCGAGTTATCTGATCATTTCAAAAGCTTATAAATTGCACTAGATAGAGAACATACTTACCGCATCAAGAAAAACTCAAACTGCAGCTCGATTGGAATTCTCCTCTTCAAACACTGTCTTCCTCAGCTTTGCAGTAATTGATTAATTCTTCTTCTTCTTGTTTTCGCCGTCGACATAAATGATTGATCTTCTTTTCATTTTTTTACCTTCGTCTTTTCTGCAGAGCTTCGCTTTTTTTTGTTCGATAATGAATACGGAAGATGGAAAGGAGGGAATGAATTATGAAACATCTGTTAGGTTTAGGGTGTCATTTAATTTAGGGTATTGGGCTATGGGCTGCTTGTTTTTATTTAAGTATTGGCTGATTGTTTTTATTTTAGGGTGTCATTTAATTTACTCAAACTTATATTGGGCTAATGGAGGTCTTGTTTTTGACTCGGCTTCTATTTCTGTGAACTGCAGTATGGACAATGCTTGTTTTGACAATAATTGGGCTCGGCTTCTATTTCTGTGAACTGCAGTTTTTTTTACTTGCAGATAAGCATGTTTTTTATTTTAATTTTATTTGGAGCTTAATTTAAGTTATATTGGGGTGAATTTAAGTTATATTGGGGAGAAATTACTGTAATTCTAACTTAAGTTTATTCAACTGTTTTCTAATGATATTGTTCACAATTTATAAGTACGCTATGAAAAATCAAGCAAACACTACAGAGATCGGTTTGAATTATGGTACCATAATCGATGGAAATGTTCGAAAAACAAAATGCAGTTTTTGTAGTAAACAAATCAACGGTGGCGGTATAACGCGTTTGAAAGAACATTTGGCAGGTGTAGGCGGCAATGTAATGGCATGTCCAAACGTTCCTCAAGATGTCAAAAAATTAGTACGAACTCATATTGTTGGAAAGAAAAATGACCGTACTAAAGGAAAACTAGAGAAACAACTTAGACAACAAGAATTGATGAGTAGATCTCAACAACATGACTCGAATAGTGAAGATGATGAAAACGAAGATGATAGAGATGTTCGTCGTGCTATGCGAGAAAGCAGAGATACATTTAGAGAACATGAGATGCAAAGATCTTACAAACAATCAGGTGTCGGTTCTAGTCAAGCAGAGCGGAATGTACGTAGTAGATCTACGAGACTAGAGTGATTTTGAAACTCGCTCTGTTGCAAGGATTGATTCATACATACAGAAAAAAGGAGGTATTTCTCAACTTTTTATTAAGTCTGCAATGAAAGACATTAAAAATGCTAAAAAGCACATAGGTCGTGCAATTGCTAAATTCTTTTACTTTAATCATATTCCACATAACGTTGCAAATAGTCCTTATTATGCAACGATGGTTGATGCGATTGCGGAATGCGGTCGTGGAATAGATCCACCTACCGCATATGAATTATCACATTCATACTTGGAATTGGAATTAGAAGAAGTTCGATCATATACTACCACTTTTCACAATTTTTGGGATGAATATGGTTTTACTTTAATGTGTGATGGTTGGAGTACTCAGAATCGACGAAAAATTATAAATTTTCTTGTGTACTCCACCCATGGGACGATATTTCTCAAATCTGTAGATGCCACTAATGAATTTCAAAATAGTGAATATATATGTTGATTGATGAACGAAGTTGTAGACACTATTGGAGAAAATAGAGTAGTGCAAGTAGTGACAGATAATGGGGCCAACTATAAAGCTGCTGGTCAATTGTTGATGCAGAAAAGAAAACATTTATACTGCATGCCATGTGCAGCACATTGCATTGATCTGATCTTAGAAGATATTTCGAAAGAACCGGAGGTAACATCTATCATCTCAAATTGTCAATTAATAACGACATTTATATACAATCATGATTGGTTACTTTCCATAATGAGAAAAGAGACAAATGACAAAGAATTGATCAGACTGGCAGTGACTAGGTTTGCCACTCATTTCATTGCATTGGACTCTATTTATAAACACAAAAATGACTTGAGAAGAATGATTGCTACAAGGGAATAGACATCTAAGATGCCTAGACTCACTGTTAAGGACAAAAGAACTGCAAACCAATGTCTCCGACTTGATTTACAATGATACTTTTTGGACTGCCGCTACTTTCATCATTCTTGTATTTGAACCACTAGTCAAAGTATTAAGAATGGTGGATAGTGATGATAAAGCAGACATGGGCTATCTTTATGAAGCGATGGATCTCGCGAAAGAGTCAATTAGAAAAAACGTTGGCTCAAGGCAATCAAAAAAATGGTGGGACATTATAGATAAAAGATGGGAAAAACAACTACACCGGCCAATTCACGCGGCAGGTATTTTAAATTATTACCTTACAAATAATTAAAATTCGTAACATTCATGTTCGTACTGTTTAAAATATAGGTTATTTTCTTAATCCCATCATTCAATATGTTGATGCGGTAAACGATAGTGAAGTGTTAAATGGATTCAACAACGTTGTTGAAAGAATGATTCCAGGCATATTAACACAAATTGAGATTGGAAAAGAGGTAAATTGCATCAAATGTTTTATTCAAAATATAGATCCAATATTTAATTTTTATATCCACAGGTGGACAATTGCAGAATGAAAGTTGGCGTATTTGGCTCTTCAAAAGCAAAATCGGCTATAAATAGTTGTTCTCCTGCTCAGTGGTGGTCAATAATTAGTAGGGAGGATGCTCCAAATCTAACACGCTTGGCAATGCATATTCTAAGTGAGACGGTTTCTTCTTCAAACTGTGAAAGAAATTGGACTACATTTTCCATGATTCATACAAAATTGAGAAATAGAATCAAAATGGAAAATCTAGAAAAACTAGTAGATGTACATTATAATATGAGATTACGAGCAAAGAATGTTAAACGTCATGATACAAATGATCAATTGATTGATCTGAATTATATATTTCATGAGAAGGATCCATTAGTAGAATGGACTACTGAAGTTGAACCACGGTTGCTTGATGACGATCCTTTGATGGTTAATATGATGAATGATGTCATTGCTGCAGTGGATGGCATACCTACACAAACAATGACAAGCCAAAGCACTGAAAATAGTAGTGGCTCCTCAAATGGTGATAATGGGAATACTGATGGTAATGGTATCAGTTTAGCAAGTAATTATGGCCTTGGTTCTACTGATGGTGGTGATTCGCATAGACTAACTATACCTTACGTGAGAAGAAGAGGTGTGTTGGACAATCGTGACAGAAGAGACAGTAATTTGAATGTTGAAGATTGACAACAACAAAATTATGATTATGCTAATAATCCGTATACGTCAAATGATCCACCTAACTTCAGACATTCTACTTCTGACTACGCCGGTGGCTATTATTATCACGGAGCAAACGAGATATATAACAGTGACATATCAAGCGATCAAAATAGTCAGATTACATGTACAACACAGAATGACGAACCCTCCTCATTTGATAATATGTTGGCAACGTTTCTAGGTACAGGACAAATACAATATGGTTATCCACCATACCATACGACACAAGTGGATGAAGAAAATTGTGAGAACAATCCATAGACAGCACCGAGAAATAGTTTTTGGATGTAGTAAATTTATAATGTTGTATGTTGTATTCTCTTTCTTTGTACACTATAATTATATTTTTAAGCCAGTTAATCCAATTTAATTAGGGTACTCAAGATAGATGCGATTCTACCTGAACCTGTCAAACGAGTTGACCTGAGTCGAAACGGGTTGGATCAAGTTTGACCCAACCCAACCTATTTTTTTTACCCATTTATGATCCAATCCATTTAATAAGCAGGTTACCCATTTAACCCATTTAAAGGTTTAAATTTGATTTGGCCAGTATAAAACAAATAAATATAAAATAATTATGATTCTAATTTTTACGTTTTGAATTTCAATAAATATCCAAATTTAAAATTTTAATTCTAATTTTCATCAGAATTCAAATATGAAGATGTGGTAGTCTGTTATTTTTGAAGTACAATAACATGAAGTATCCCAGTGTTCCATATTGTCTGTAATTTAGATGGGAGTTGATCAGTCGAAGTCTCATCTGATTCCGATTTAGTATGAAGAAGTTATTGTATCTGAACAAAAAAGATAGCGGCTTCTACACTAAGTGGAGTTCAAATATGAGGATGCGGTAGCCTGTTATTTTTCAAGTACAACTGTCAGTCTCCATGGAAAACTACAATGTGTATTCAAAATTCTTATTTCTATAATTTATATTTTAAAATTTTAAGTTTTATTAAATGAGTAAATATGTCAACCTACAACCCTTTTAGAAATGAGTCATCCCAACCCATAACTCATTTAATAAAACTCATGAATAGGTTGACTCAACCCATTTATAAGCAGGGTAAATGAGTTTGGTCATATTTTGACAGGTCTAATATCTACGTAAGCCAATGTCGCACCTTTTATTTAATTATTAGTGACATAAGTATCTCTTACCATAACAATTACTGACTACTAAGTAAAGCTATAAACTGCCAATTTTGAAAATTAAGAGAAACGATATCGGGTTTTGGACTTAATAAACTATTTGTTTCATTGTTAAATAAGAAAACACCCCCATTCCAATCAGTATCGCCCGACTTTAATTAATTCAATAAATCATCTACATGATGTAGATACTCTTTGCCAGTTTAATCTAAAAACACAATTTGTCATTAATTTAAACGATAATTTGAAAATCAACATCAAGATGGTGCAATTAAACCTAAATGTCAATTCAAAATCGATATAGCCTAAATGAAACTGTAACGACCCGCATTTTTGGTCTTTGAATTTGAATATTTAATTGTTTAAATATTTGAATTTGAATTTAATTTATGATAAATTATCTATTTCAAATCGAGACTTGATTTTCAATGACGTATTTTTCATTTAATTTTTAGAATTTTTCCATAATTTTTAATTTGAAAAATAATTAAATTTTCATTTCACATTTTTACGTCCAAGGTCGGCATTTTTGGAATTTAACCGAATACGATAACCGGTCTATTTTATTGATGTTTGTAATCGTGTCACGTTGTTATACACAATTTTATTTTTTATTTCGTCATTAGTAGTTCGTACGTAGATAGAGTATTGGATAGCATCGTACCGCGCAGCTTAAATAAATATCTAGATATTTTTCTTCACTCTCTTTTCCTTTCTATCACCGACACATCATCACCTCATCCTACATCAGCCCCTAACCTTCCATTATCACCATCTCCCTAGCCTATCACCTCAAGCCACCCTACACTATCACTTCATCATAAATGTCTCAACCCTTTACCACCAAGTCATCTCCACCTATAAATACAACACAAGTGACATTGTTCTTCTACTTCTTTTTTATTTTTATTCATAGAGCCTGAAAATAAAACTTGTCTTCTCTTCAAAAATCACCACACTTCAACCTATTCACTTTTAGCCTCAGCGATCAACACGAAATTTGTTCATAATTGAATCTATTTTTCGCTAAAAATAGTTTTGGGGATTTTTGTCGAGTATTCAGTGAGGTATCTTTAAATTTCTGCAAGTGGTCGAGAAAACGATCATTTTCGACAATCACAGATTGGTGAACGGAGGGTATGGATGGGTTCGTAGCGGCGATTGGGAATTTCTAGAGGCGTTCGTGTTATTTCTAGTGGATTAGTTTGTCGTAGGGAAGGAGG
Source organism: Allium cepa (assembly GCA_030765085.1). NCBI lineage: Eukaryota > Viridiplantae > Streptophyta > Magnoliopsida > Asparagales > Amaryllidaceae > Allium > Allium cepa. The sequence continues at coordinate 194,338,838 of CM060943.1, forward strand.
TGATCGGAAAACGTTTGAAAAATAATTCTCGGCGAATCGATGGTCGAGGGGTCAAGCGAAAATGTCGAGGAGGAGCGTAGGATAGGGGCGGAGGTCGCGACCATGGCCGATTTTGATTAAGGCTCTGGATTGATGGGAACTGCTCGAATTAGAGTTTTAGGGTATTTTTTAGTGGCGGATTTCGAGGAATTGCGTTGAGATGGTAGCATCGAGCTAAGTCGTAGAGGGCGTGAAGGTAGCGTAAGGCGTGGCGGTTGCGTTGGTGGAGGAAACAGTCGTGGTCGGAGGCGATGAGAATATGGATTGGGCGTCGCGTTTTTCTTTTTCGGTCAATCTGGGTGGTCTCAGCTGGGCATTGGGGGTTTGGTTGGCCGAAGGTTGTTGGGACGGCTGCGTTGGGAAGAGGGGGTGAGGGGCAATGGGTGGCTGGCCTTGAGTTGGTGGTTGGATGAGATAGTCTCGCGTGTACGTGAACGCATGCACGTTGTTGGTGTGTACAGGAAGGGTGCGGCAGCAAAGGAAGAAGAATGAAGCATTGTGCACGCAAGTGTGGGTTTGGGTTCAGACGTTTGGGCTTTGAGATGAGTTTTTCAAAGGTGTGGAAGCATTTATTTTAAATGTTTTAATACACACACACACACATATATACAGTTAACTTTGAAAAGCTATATCTCGTTCATACGAAACCCGTTTACCCACAGACTTTTGCGTTGGGTTCGTATGAACGAATGCAACGTGATAATATAACTTATTGATAGATTTGGAAAAGTATAAATTAATGACATGTTAAAACGGACAGGATTTAAATCACGCTATTTTAATAATAACGTCGATTAAAATGCGCATACCCTAAATAATGATGTTTATTTGGTCAAATAAATTACCGTCGAGTTAAATGAGATTAAATGTGGTAATTAGACCCCTGTTAGCAGAATAAATCACCGTTCTGCTAATTAAATTTATTTGGCAAATTAATTAGCAGAATTAATCCCCGTTCTGCTATTTTATAGATTTGGACATTCGATTGTATACCGTTCATTGATACTTCGTTTTGAATAAATAATATATTAAACAATGATGGTTAAGTGTTGAATTTATTTATGCAATCGTTGATTATGTAAATACCTGTTGTTAACTTGAAAAGTTAATTGAAAAATATGGTAGCTTGTTAAGTAGCGTGGTGATCATTAAGTCTCCTTCAAATTCAAAAAACTAATTATTTCTTTGAGAGTTACTTTAAGAATAATTACTTTTAATATAAGGTTTAAAGGAAATTATTATTTAGTTATAATTTTTAAAAAGTAATAATGTAACAACCCTAGATTTTTGAATATAATATTTAAAATTGAATTTATTTTGTTTGAAATTATTTTAAATTTGTTTTTATTGTAAGATTTCATTTATAAATATTTTTAAAGTGACAATAAAAATTTTTCAAAATTTATTGCATTTATTTTCTATTTTTAAAGCCTAGTTTCCATTTTTCTGCTATTTTCTTCATTTAATTATATTTAATTAATTAATTAATTAATTTTTTGTGAATGCATTTTATTTTTTTGTTATTATCCTATCAATAAATATTTCTCAAGTACATAAAATTTTCCCAAAATTTATTCCATTTATTTGCAAATTTTCTATCTTAGTTTACATTTTCATTGCTATTTTCTTAATTTAATTATATATAGTTAATATTTATTTATGTATTTTTCTTTATTTACTAAATTTTCATGTTTTTATCTGAATTTATAAGTATTTTTCAGTTATTTAAAAATTGCAAAAGAAATGGAGATATTTGAAGAGTTTTTATGACTTTTGTTATTCTTTGACTTTTTGTATTCACATCATTTGACATTTCAACCAACACCTTAATTCAATTGCTGCCATAACTCCTCACTACCTTCAGCCTACCGCTCCCATCTTATTTTCACGTGAATTATCTTTCTCATCATCAAAAATTTCGGCCATTCCTTCTTGTGAAAAATTTTGGTAAGAAACTTTCTTTCTTTTCACTTTTTATTTCATTGTTTATGAAATTTTGCACTTGCCTTCACTACTTTTGGTTCGGCCTGCCATCTCGAGCCAGGTTGCCGCCTACACCACCACCTCCTTCTCACTGACCATCCCATGCTGGGCCACCCTAGGTTGAAGATCCACATGAAAATGCAATCAAACCTCACTTGAATAACCATAGCCGATCACCTATGCACCACCACCACAAACTCCTCCTTGGCCGCCACCTACACCACCATCTCCAGCCCCTACCTGACCTGACACCCTATTCCTCATCACCCCTGACCCCACCTGAACCTGGCTGTGCCCTTGTTGCCTTTGGCCGAGCCCATTGGTTGCTTGAAACCATGTGGTATTGCTTAGATTGTGTTGTAGTTCATGCACCATACTTTGCACCATCATCAAACCCATGTTTGGCCGACCCCTATGAACCCAAAGACCAGATCCTAACCCATGCTTAGCCGTGTGTTTCTGACCCTAGGCTGAAGCACAAGTGGTTGAAAGCAAGTGCAAACACTTTGGTGTTGTTTTGTGCATTCATATCTAACATTGTTAAGCCATATTTGGGTTGAAAGTTTATGTTGTTTATATTGTTTTGTTTGAATGTGTTCAAGGCAATTAATCGTTGGCTCTCCCACACTCGAATCTTTATCGTGCTATCGTACTTTTGTGGATCTCAGTTGTGCATTTGATTTGTTGTCTTCAGTTTATACCAGTGAGTTATTCTCACCAGACAGTTTTATACTTATATAACTAGTAAATCGATCACATTTGAATCTGCAAAATGCATCACCATGTTATATCTGCTATGTTATGATCATATGATGTTCACCCATGCTTATTTACCTGTTATATCATATATTACTATTATTTTATGCTATTCTGTTATTTATATCAGTTATCACACTGCAAGTTCCCTTTAGATTAGAATCACTATGGGTTGAAATGATACATACCCGAACAGACTTTAGAATAGGGGAAAATCATTATGGGCTGAAATGATAGGCCTGAATGATTTTCAATATTTCATTTTACTTGGGATTGCAGGTTTGAAATGATAAAACCCGAGTTTTCTTTGTAAATTATGGGTTGAAATGATATATTACCCGTATCACTTTGTCTAGTGTAGAAAATGATATACAGACCCGTGGTTAAAATAAATTTTCTAAAATTTTTAAAATATTTTAGAAATGTAAACATTATAATATTTTGATTTAAACTTAATTAAAAATGATTTTTGTAAAGTATTTTGATTTTTCTGAGAATTTATAAGTGAAATAAATTAATGATAAAGTGGAAATTTGAAACATAAGTTATTTTGGAAATTTGATTTAAATATGAATGGAATTTAAAATTAAATATGGAAATATGATAAATTTATTATATTTTGAATTAAATGAATTTAAAATGATTTTATAATATATTAATGGATTTTGAATAAGTTAAAATGTGAAATAAATGAATATTGAGTTGAATTTTGAAATATAACTTAAAATGGAAAATTTTGAAATTTGTTTAAAAGTGAATTTTGAAGTTAAGTAAATAAAATGAAAAATAAGTTATATTTTGAAATTTAAACTTAAGTGTTAAGTTACAATTTTAATTATATGAATTGAAATTGAATGTTGGAATTTAATAAGTGAATTATTATTAAATATTGATTTTTGAATGAAAATTTAACTTTATAAAATCATGAATTTAAGGAAAATTAAATGATGGTTATAAAAGTGAAAAATATGTGATTTTATAAGTTTGAAACGGTTTAAATAAAAATTTAATGGTTTGTGGAAGTATAGTGAATATTTGGAATTTAATTAACAACATTTTTAAATGCTATTATTTTCTAAAGTAAATGATATTATAGCATTTGTAAATGCTGTAGTTAACATAAATGGACTAAAGGGCTAAATTGAATTAAAGGCTATTATAGCATTTTTTAAGTGCTATAATTGTTGAATTTAACTAAGGTTTTATTTGAATTAATATAACCCTATTACAGCATTTTGAATGCTGTCTTTTGTTAAATTAAATTGTTTTAAAAGTAACTTTCCGTAGCATTTTTCTAAATGCCGTGGAAGTTGAATTTTCATTGTTTTAATAAACTTAAGTGAATAAATGAATTTTGAAAGATTAAAACTTTGAAAATTTAATAATTTAATTATTAAACATAATAACTTCATTTTTATGATTTAAAATGAAGTAATTTGTTTTGAAATATATACTATTTGAAATGTGTGTTGAAATGATATTTTAAGTAAATGAACGTGGTTTGGAAGATACGATATTTTGATATTTTGAAATGTATTTTTGAATGATATTGAATTTTGAAATGATATTTGATTTCGAAGTATAAAATACCTTTTTGAAATTTTAACCGCGGGATGTATTTAATTTATAGTTTAACTGATTCTTAAAGGATGGACGATCCCAAGCATCCTTTAAGTTATTGTGCATTTCTACTACAGTTCACTTGAGTTGGTTTACATTATATAAGTATATATGTCCTAACTCGAGTGTTTTGTGTTTTACTTTACACTTGGGCCTGCCTGAGTATTTACAGCTTAGCTTTGGATTTCTTTCCTGGAGCTAGGAATCGCTGGAGATTCTGCTTGTCTAGTACATGTTCCCTTTCAGTTTTAGTTTTTCTATTTCAGTTCTGGTATTTATAAACTGCTATGTATTTTAGATTTCTATTGTATATGTTTTTTTCAGACTGATATTATGTATCATGTTTTGAGAGTTTGTTATAGTAGTTTCATAAACTACTATGGTATTTTAATTTACGCTGCGAGTTATTCTGATATTTCTGTGTCTGTGATTTTATGATTGTATTTCATTTGCTCCAAATTTATTTACAATGCGCTATTTTGATCAATTCAAATCCGACATGTGTGGATGCGAATGGCTGAAAATATCGGGTTGTTACAGTTGGTATCAAAGCTTTGGTTTTAGGCAAACCTTAGCCTATGGAGCAAAAACTCATTAGAGATAGGCTAGAAATACCCTAGAATGAGTGAAATCAATCTCAGAATCATTTTCTTGTGAGAGAGCGTATTTTCGAAGTATAAAATAATTTCCAAGCGATTTTAAAGGATTTTCAAAGATTATTTTGGTATAAAATTTTTCTTATTTTGAAACCAAGATTTTCTAAACTTCATTCCTTCTGTATCTACCTTGTTAGAAATCTCTTGGTTAGGATTCTTATCGATTAGGATTCCTTGAACTTTGGAATGCTTCCACTGGTTCTGAAATCCAGTCTTGTCTTCCCTATTTTTCCCTTTTGATTTTGGACATTCCATAACTCCGCTTTGGAATGACCTCTATAAAGATCAGTGATTCCGCAAATCTTTGAATGATTTGTGAAGGGGTGAAACACCTTTACAATTGGCATTGACTCACTGGAGATTTCTATATCCTCGGTTTATGATGCTATCTATCTCCTGCTCTACCAGGATTCTATTTTTGGCGATCGAATGTTGATTTGCCTTAGATTTCCGAATTGATTATATTCATGAAATCACGGTTGACCAGTTAAGGTCGCCCGTGATTTATATGGGCTTATCCATCTTCTGTTTAGTAATAAAATTTAATTATCTTCGTTCGAGCTTTTCTTCGAACCAGAATTCTATTTGATTAGAGTTCCTCTAAATTCGAATCTCCGTATAGTTTGAAATCTAACCTTGAATCATTCTTTGGAAATTCGTGTTTGATTGTATTTTGAATTTGTGCATACATCGAAATTATTATTTTGATAAGGATGACCCTATTTTGTATATAAAGGTGAAATGTTTTCGATAAGGATTATATACCTTTTAAAAATGAAAATTTGAAATTTCATAAGGATTTGAAAATTTGAAAATTTTATACGAATTTGACTTATATAAAATGATTTATAATTGAAGGGTTTTGAATTTGAATATCGAGGAATTGAAATCTGGTGTTTTGAAATCGGTTTTAAGATTTTGAAATATAATAATAATATGATTTAAAGATATTTTCTGAATAAGAAATGTTTCAAATGTATTCGAATGAATTCCAATGATTTCGAAGAGATTTCAAAGAAGTTTCAAGAAAATAAAAGTCCAAAACCCACTTATGTCGATGGAAAATAATTTCGGTGATGAATGCATGCATCATCGACATTGATTTTCGAGTTTTTGAGTGGGGGAGAGGCCACCCTAGTAGCTTTGCTATGCGGGTGATTTTGGGAAACTAAATTTTTGATTTCAGATTTCAAAGTATGGTTTGATGTTCGAAAGATATATGTGTGTATATATATATTTGAAATGATATAAAGTAAGCCGGTGTTCCGACCTCGAGATTCAGATTTGTTTTGGTATAACCTATCTTTTGAAATTGATTTACTGATTTGTTGGTGATTTCCAACTCTTAGATTGAAATATGATTTCTTTGACTATTTTGAAGGTTCGAGCACTTCCAAATGAAGGTTAACTTTTCAAAGCTAAGAAATTTTGAGAGGTATAGGGTCTTTGATAAAGAATATAATTTAGTTTCGTATGATTAACGTATAAAGTAATATGATTTATATAAGTTTCAAACTGTTTGTTGAGTGAAATAAATAAGACTATGTTGAATTATACTGGTATGAAAGATTTGAAATGTTTTGAATAAAGTGTATATATATAGAATAAAAATCTTTCCAATGGTAAATTGGATTTTTCATACAGAAATAAATAGTTTGAAGGTTTTAAAAGAGATGGTTTTAAACTTTGTAACCATTTTGATATTTTGACGATTGAAATGGTTTGGAAATGATTTAATCTTTATTTTGATAAAGAATGTGAATTTGAAATGATAATTGATTTTGGTAAATGAATATTTGAATTTTATATTTGTATGAAAGGATATTCGGTTTACTTGTAATTTGAGTTTATTTAAAAATGATGGATTTATGAAATGAATATTTCAAAAAAAGGTAATAATGAAGTAAAATTTGAGATATATGTAATTATAAAATTTAGTTTTAGAATATGGTATATTTAAGCTTTGAAATATATTAGAGATTGAATAGTTCATTTTATGGATCAAATCTTTATTTGAAATTTGATTATATTTGAAATGGTTTTGTTGGAAATCGAAATTGAATTGAAACTGATGGTTTGAATTGAATTAAAATTGGAGATTTTAGATTTGGGTTTAATTGAATAAATTTATGAAATGTAAACAACTAAAGGAATGTTTTATGATTTCAAATGTATGATTTTGAAAAGTTATGATTTTCAAAGTGTAATGATTTGAAGTATTTTGGTTTCGAAAGATTTATAACTTTGAAAGTATATGATTTTTGAAAGTGAATATATGTTTGAAATGGAAATGAATTTGTTTGACATAAATTTTGTTGATTTGGAAATTTGGATTATTTTCTAAATCTATTGTTTTAAGAAACTTTGAAACTGAATATATGTAATTAGAAAGAAATGATTTGGCGAAATCATATATGATTTTGAAACTGAATTGATATTGAAAAGGAATTGAAATTGAGAACCTTATTTTACTAAATACTGTGATTTGGGAGCTATCGAACTTATATAAAATGGATTTGTATAGGTATAAAATTGATTTGTATAAGATTGATTTGAAAATTGTTGATTCGAAAAGGTACTCATACTCAATTTGTAAATTGAAATCTTACATAATCAAAGTCTATATAAGTGTGATTTGATATACTATGGATTTGGAAAATATTCGATTTGAAATGGAATCTTATATATAATGGACTTTATATAAGTATGATATTTGAAATGTGATTTGGAAAGGTACTATATGATACATATTTTCAAAGTAAAGATATGGAAAGTTCCTTCTGCTTGATATCCGCTTTGTGGCCACATTATGGATTCATTCTATCGATATTATTCTCTCTTTGATTTGGGTTTTTCGGATATGATACTCGAGTGTCCACCGAATTCCATGGCGATCTCCATGGTCTTATGTTTACAACTGCATAGCGTAATTCGCCTGGCTGAGATGGCCTGGGGGTTCGGATATTTCTTGGGGATCCAGGCGTAACCATTGTGTATCCTGCGATCTATGTAGGTCGTAGTAGTAGCAAAATCCGCTGGTTGAGATAGCTTAAGGGTACAGATGTTTCCTGGGGGATCCATGCATAACCATTGTGTATCTGCAGTCTACTAATCATCATAGCGTAATTCGCAAGGCTGAGATAGCTTACGGATACGGATGTTTCCTGGGAGATCCAGGCGTAACCATTGTGTATGTGCGATCCATGGTTAGACAAATGTTTGGTTTGATCGATTTGTTTGGATTGTACTTTCCATATCTATTGTTTTAAAAGGGTTTTCCAGTATTTTCACTGGGTGTTGAAACTAATCTACTAGTACGTGGAGAATTCTAGCTTTACGCCTGATCAACGCATAGCCAGAGTCCACAGGAATGAAAGTAAACTTGTTAAGGCATCGAGTTATAAAATTATTTTGATAAAGTATTGTATAAAGGATATTTTGATCATTTATTTTACTTTTCTAAATAATGTAAAATGTTTTAAATATTGTTTACTTCGAACTATCAAATTTGAATCAAATGACTATTTATCATATTATAAAATGTTTAAAATATTGTAAATATAAAATTTTAAATTGAAATGTATATGGTTTTAAAATAATGGTCCATCCTTGTGTTCCAACCTATTTTCCTCCTTGCTACTCCTACCTTCTTCTTCTTTGAGGGTTCTTTCTGCATTATGGAAAGAGTTGGTTCTTTGGCTTATCGTTTAGATCTACCCGAGAAACTTTCTAGAGTGCATGATGTATTCCATGTCTCGCACCTTCACCGTCATCTTCTTGATCCATCTCTTATTGCCCAGCCTTCTTCGGCTTATCGTTTAGATCTACCCGAGAAACATTCTGAAGTGCATGATGTATTGCATGTCTCGCACCTTCGTCATCATCTTCATGATCCATCACTTATTACCCAGCCTTCTGCTCTTGATAGTTTGGATATTGAGCCTAATCTGACTGTCGAGAGGAAGCCACTTCGTATTGTCGACAGAGGTACGAAGCAGTTTAGAAGGAAATCTGTTAATCTCGATCGAGATTATACCTGGGAAACGGAAGAGAGCATTCGTGCTTCGAATCTGGAATTTTTCATTTTAAGTACTATTTTGTTTTCTATCTTGTTTCCCTTTATTTTCCTTGCCTGTTCTTTTCGAGGACGAAAAGATTTGAGTGGGGGAGAGTGTAACAACCCTAGATTTTTGAATATAATATTTAAATTTGACTTTATTTTGTTTGAAATTATTTTAAACTTGTTTTTATTGTAAGATTTTATTTATAAATATTTTTAAAGTGATAATAAAATTTTTCCAAAATTTATTGCATTTATTTTCTATTTTTAGAGCCCAGTTTCCCTTTTTCTGCTATTTTCTTCATTTAATTATATTTAATTAAAATATATTTATTTATTTTTGTGAATGCATTTTATTTTTTGTTCTTATATTTATCTATAAATATTTCTCAAGTACATAAAATTTTCCCAAAATTTATTCCATTTATTTTCAAATTTTCTAGCCTAGTTTACATTTTCTTTACTATTTTCTTAATTTAATTGTATATAATTAATATTTATTTATTTATTTTTGTTTATTTACTAAATTTTCTTGTTTTTATCTGAGTTTATAAGTATTTTTCAGTTATTTAAAAATTGCTAAAGAAATGGAGATATTTGAAGAGTTTTTGTGACTTTTGTTATTCTTTGACTTTTTGTATTCACATCTTTTCACATTTCAACCAACACCTTAATTCAATTGCTGCCATAACTCCTCACTACCTTCATCCGACCACTCCCATCTTATTTTCACGTGAATTTTGTTTCTCATCATCAAAAATTTGGCCATTCCTTCTTGTGAAAATTTTTGGTAAGAAACTTTCTTTCTTTTCACTTTTTATTTCATTGTTTATGAATTTTTGCACTTGCCTTCACTACTTTTGGTTCGGCCTGCCATCTCCAGCCAGGTTGCCGCCTCCACTACCACCTAAACTTGTCACCACCACCTCCTTCTCACTGACCATCCCATGCCGAGCCACCTTAGGTTGAAGATGCACATGAAAATGCAACCAAACCTCACTTTAATAACCATAGCCGATCACCTATGCACCACCACCACAAACTCCTCCTTGGCCGCCACCTACACCACCATCTCCAGCCCCTACCTGACCTGACACCCTCTGCCTCATCACCCTTGATCCCACCTGAACCTGGCTGTGCCCTTGTTGCCGTTGGCCGAGCCCATTAGTTGCTTGAAACCATGTGGTATTGCTTAGATTGTGCTGTAGTTCATGCACCATACTTTGCACCATCATCAAACCCATGTTTGGCTGACCCCTTTGAACCCAAAGACTAGATCCTAACCATTCTTAGCCGTGTGTTTCTGACCCTAGGATGAAGCACAAGTGGTTGAAAGAAAGTGAAAACACTTCGGTGTTTTTTTGTGCATTCATATCTAACATTATTTTACTATATTTGGGTTAAAAATTTACGTTGTTTATATTGTTTTGTTTGAATGTGTTCAAGGCAATTAATCGTTGGCTCTCCCACACTTGAATCTTTATCATGCTATGTACTTTTGTGGATCTCAGTTGTGCATTTGATTTGTTGTCTTCAGCTTATACCAGTATGTTATTCTCACCAGACAGTTTTATACTTATATAACTAGTAAATCGATCACATTTGAATCTATAAAATGCATCACCATGTTATATCTGCTATGTTATGATCATATGATGTTCACCCATGCTTATTTACCTGTTATATCACATATTACTATTATTTTATGCTGTTCTGGTATTTATATCAGTTATCACACTGCAAATTCCCTTTAGATTAGAATCACTATGGGTTGAAATGATACATACCCGAACAGACTTTAGAATAGAGGAAATTCATTATGGGCTGAAATGATAGGCCTGAATGATTTTCAATTATTTCATTTTACTTGGGACTGCAGGTTTGAAATGATAAAACCCGGGTTTTCTTTGTAAATTACGGGTTGAAATGATATATTACCCATATCACTTTGCCTAGTGTAGAAAATGATATACAGACCCATGGTTAAAATAATTTTTCTAAAAATTTTAAAATATTTTAGAAATGTAAACACTATAATATTTTGATTTAAACTTAATTAAAAATGATTTTTTTAAAGTATTTTGATTTTTCTGAGAATTTATAAGTGAAATAAATTAATGATAAAGTGGAAATTTGAAATATAAGTTATTTTGGAAATTTGATTTGATTATGAATGGAATTTAAAATTAAATATGATAAATTTATGATATTTTGAATTAAATGAATTTAAAATGATTTTATAATATATCAATGGATTTTGAATAAGTTAAAAGGTGAAATAAATGAATATTGAGTTGAATTTTGAAATATAACTTAAATTGAAATTTTTTGAATTTTGTTTAAAAGTGAATTTTGAAGTTAAGTAAGTAAAATGAAAAATAAGTTATATTTTGAAATTTAAACATAAATGTTAAGTTATAATTTTAATTATATGAATTGAAATTGAATGTTGGAATTTAATAAGTGAATTATTATCAAATATTGATTTTTGAATGAAAATTTAACTTTATAAAATCATGAATTTAAGGAAAATTAAATGATGGTTATAAATGTGAAAAATATATGATTTTATAAGTTTGAAATGGTTTAAATAAAAATTTAATGGTTTGTGAAAGTATAGTGAATATTTGGAATTTAATTAACAGCATTTTTAAATGCTATTATTTTCTAAAGTAAAGGATATTACAGCATTTATACATGCTGTAGTTAATATAAATGAACTAAAGGGCTAAATTGAGCTAAAGGCTAATAGCACTTTGTAAGTGCTATAATTATTGAATTTAATTAAGGTTTTATTTGAATTAATGTAACCCTATTACAGCATTTTGAATGCTATCTTTTGTTAAATTAAATTGTTTTAAAAGTAACTTTCCGTAGCATTTTTCTAAATGCCGGGGAAATTGAATTTTCATTGTTAGTAAACTTAAGTGAACAAATGAATTTTGAAAGACTAAAATTTTGAAAATTTGATAATTTAATTATTAAATATAATAACTTCATTTTTATGATTTAAAATGAAGTAATTTGTTTTGAAATATAAACTATTTGAAATATGTGTTGAAATGGTATTTTAAGTAAATGAATGTGGTTTGGAAGATACGATATTTTGAAATGGATTTTTGAATGATATTGAATTTTGAAATGATATTTGATTTCGAAGTATAAAATACCATTTTGAAGTTTTAACCACGGGATGTATTTAATTTATAGTTTTACCAATTCTTAAAGGATGTGCGATCCCAAGAATCCTTTAAGTTATTGTGCATTTCTACTACAGTTCACTTGAGTTGGTTTACATTATATAAGTATATATGTCATGACTCGAGTATTTTGTGTTTTACTTTACGCTCGGGTCAGCCCGAGTATTTACAGCTTAGCTTTGGATTTCTTTCCTGGAGCTAGGAATCACTGGAGATTCTGCTTGTCAAGTATCTGTTCCCTTTCAGTTTCAGTTTTTCTATTTTCTTTCTGGTATTTATAAACTACTATGTATTTGGAATTTCTATTGTATATGTTTTTTCAAACTGATATTATGTATTATGTTTTGAGAGTTTGTTCTAATAGCTTCATGAACTACTATGGTAATTTCCGCTGCGAGTTATTCTGATATTTCTGTGTCTGTGATTCTGTGATTGTATTTCATTTGCTCCAAATTTATTTACAATGCGGTATTTTGAGCAATTCAAGTCCGATATGTGTGGATGCGAATGTCTGAAAATATCGAGTTATTGCAAATAATTATTTATTGATAATGTTAAAAATAATCTATAATTGTTTAAAATAAGATTCAAAGTTAATTATTTAATAGTATGATTATAAAAGCTATTTCCTAATGTTAGTTAAGATTGTTTAATTATTATTTAAAAAGTTATTTAATTGTGGTTTAGAAATGCTATAATTATATTTTAATTAATTATTTAAAAAGTTTAACAAAACTTTAATTTTAATTTAAGTTAATTAATTATATTGATTTAAGCTATTTAATTATATTTAAAGGATCATTAATTTTTATATTAATATTACTTTATGGTTATTTGATTATTATTTTAAAAACGGTTTAAAAATTTATTATTTATCATATTAATATTATTTTTGAAATTAATATATTGATACAATAATAGCGTTTGTAATTAATTTAATATACTATTAAATATATTCTACAATATTATTTTAAATAAGATTTGATTAAAATGAAATAGAAGGATGTTTAAAAAGTAATTTTTATTTAAAACTATTTTAAATAACTTATATTTTATCAAATGGACCTGATTGACTTAAAGAGTCCATTAGTGGTTTGGATATTTATAAAAGAATTTATAAATGAGTCTTAAAGATCTGAAAAGAGGAAGTTTTGTAAATGTGGTTTAGAATTTATTAAGAATGTTTTATAAAGGGATTGGTGTTTTGGGTTTTTCCATTTTAGATGACATTTGGGTTTCATCATTCAAATATGATTTTCAAAATAGGAAATCTTTCTAAGTGTTTGGTGAATATAATTATGTCATTATATAAGTATTTGGAAAAGTTTCCAAGTTTGAAAAGAAAATGGTTTGTGAGTATAGTTATACTATTGAGATAAGTATGTGGTTATATTTTCTAAGTACCGAAAATATAGTGGTTAGTGAATATACTTGTTCTGTTGAGATAAGTAAATAAAATTGATTTCCATGTACGTAAATTTGATATTAAATTAATGAAAGATTACTTTATGAGGCTTAGTGATTTCCGTGGAAAATGTAATCTTGTTTGAATTTTTTTCATTTGATAGTTAAATAACCGACTACCAAATCTTGGCCTAAATATGTAATCCTTCTTAATTTTGGTGGTACAAAATTATTTCCTACATAACACCAAAGGATTTTAACTCTGAAAATTTCTAGGAGTAACACGAGAATTATATAGTACAGTTGCCATCGGCGGTGCTATACTATACGTACAAACTCGTTTCATTCTTTTAGGACAAATGATAAGAAGATTCATCCGCTTAAACGGTTGAGGGGTGATCCCCGCTCTTATGTATTGTCTGATTATTTTCTAAAGAACCGGTATTGAGCATTCTGGAAATTGGCGTTTGGTTTTATGGAGCACCCGCGAAACGGAAGGGTGTACTTGTAAGAGATGACTCGAAACTGTAACCACTCCGAAAACCATATACGATTCAATGTAGGAGATTCGTGTTATTTTGAGATGTTGGCATCCATATGTGATTTCGAGACCCGTTTGGGTATGGGAATCTGTGTGAGATTCCAAGATCCAATTGAGATGTGGGTATGTGTGATTCCGAGACCAGTTAGGGTATTGGAATCCATATGGGATTCCGTGATCTATTTGATGGCGATGCATAAGTTGGAATGTTCAATGTAGTCTCATCGGTGGGAATGACTATAACCAGAGATATGAGGCATGACCAGTAGGGTTGGCAAACCCATAGGGTGTAGTAGGCTCCTTCTAGTTGTCACTTATAGTTGTTATGCATGCATGGGGTGATGCACTCGGTCCTAGCAAGACCAACTATGTATTTCCTATGATACATCACTAGGTATGCTGCTTCTAAAGGATATCTCTGATCCTTGTGTAGGAGGACCGTTCCTTGAAGTACTGAGGGCACCACCATGGAAATCCCAAACAATTAGCTAACGTGCTTTATTGGTTTTCGATTTAATACCTAGTATTGTTGTGATGTACACTCACGAGCATCGTAGCTACTTGATTATTATTATTTCGTCCTTGGACATTTTTATAATATCACTGGATTTTTTGATATAACGATTTTGGTTATCGTAAGGTAAAAAACCAACCATGTTTATGTGCGGCATGGTCTTACGAGATAACTTTTATTTTAAAGGATTTTACAAGTTAAAGTAAATAAAATTCCTTGTGACTTACGTTCTCAGCTAATTTTACCAAACTGACCTGGGCGTCGTTTTCCTATAGTGCTTGGGTCAGACGAGCGTATTCCATGTTTAGCTGGATATTTTGGAGTTTCAGGAGAGGAGCTGGAGTCCCAGAGACGTACTCACCTAGATGGTTATATTTTTATTGCTTACATTGTTATATATTATGCAGCAATTATTAGGGAAGGCTATTATAACTGTCCCAGCTGAAATAGGTTAGCAAACTCTGATTGATGTCTATATATACATATATTATAGTTCTCGTTTTGTGTAAAGGTTGATTGTATGTTATAGACTATTTGTTCCGCTGTGAGATTCTATGTTGTTTAGATTCTTTTTTATCTTCTTTCTTTCCCTAACTATCCGCATTTCCATTCAATTTAGATTTGACATATGTGGTTTGTAGTCAACTTAAACTGTACAGAAAAGTGGGTCGTTACAGTTGGTATCAGAGCTCAGGTTGAGCGAACACCTAGGCATTGGTGGGGTTGACTCAACTGAGACAGGGTAAGTGAGATGGTAGGGTGAGTATTGAGAGTATACATAGGAGTCGCGTATTTGTTAGTGATATAAAAATGTTTTATACTGTATTATTTGATATATTGAGTAGTTTAATAATTCCGGTCGATGCATTAGGCCAACGTTATCAATAGAGATTTCCTAAACATTTGAACAAGGCCAATGATATAATATCATTTAAATGGATAAATGAAATAGTTTTACCCAAAATTATATTTTTTAAATAAGAGAATTATCTTTCCTAAAAATTTATTGTAGTTATTCTAGTTATTCTTGATAGGAAATGATTGTATTTCATCATTATCATCTAGGATTTGGCTGATCATGGTCGCCCATTTCTAAGCATTGAAAATTATAGATTAATTTATCTTAAATCTTCTCTTTTTGAATACTTGATTAGGTCGATAGGAAACTTTGGGAATATTTAAACAAATACCTGGTGAATTAAGGCATTCATTGATAATGTTGGATTAAAATATAATTTCTTTTAAGGGTTGTTTATTTAAAAGGAAATTTGAAAATTTGGAATACATATTTTGGAAATGATTTTATATATAAAAGGTTGATTTGGTAAAACTAAGTTTTAATAAATGTTGTTTTATAAAAAGGAAATTGGAATATTTTGAAATAATATTTGGAAATGTTGAATATAAAAATTAATTGTTTTAAATTGAGGTTTTATAAAAGAAGTTTATTATAAAAAAACTTAAACATTTTCGAAATAAAAATTGAAGAAAGATTTATATAAGAAAGCTAAAATATTTTTGAGATACACATTTGAGGAACGATTTCCTTTAAATGGGAATATTTTATAAAATTTAGTTATTAAAATATGTCTTATAAATAAAAGGAATTCGAGAGTTTAATCCCCGTGATTTTGGCAAAGTGGTTTTCGTGGTTTATAGGTTAATAATGGTAATTAAAATGGTTCTTGGGATAAAAACATTTCGAAGTAGAGGCTCTTGATATACAATTATTTTGATAAAACAGAATTTGATTTGATTCACCATAGAGCAAATATGTATATTATCATGATCTTGGAGAAAGGAAATAAAATTTTTATATGAGAAGTTTTAAAGTACAAATGATTTTTAAAATGGTAATAATAGTTTTCTTAAAGGGGTTTTCGGTGTACTAATATTTGAAAGTAGCTTGCTTAGAAATATTTTAAGCATAAACTCTTTTGAGAAATGAGAATTTGAAAGAAATGTGTATTCCTTTAAATTTGGTTTGGGGAGTAAGTCCCAATTCATTTTAGGGAGATCAGAATAATCTTCTAAGCGACGATCAAATGTTTGCTTAGGCAAACGGTATTGTGCACTTAGTAAGTTATTCTCTTAGTCATTGTAAGGTCGGGACGAGTTGAATCCGGACAAATCCGAAGTAAGTAGGAAACTGGTAGTATGATGAAAACTATCCATTTGGAAATATATTTGGCATTGTTTCAAAAAAGGGTTTGAAAAAGCATAAGGGTGTTTTTATGTGAATTAGTTCGTGTGGCTCGAAAATAACTAAAAATGGGTAAGAGATATGTTCGGATCGTAAACGTTTCTCTTAAGTATTATCCTTTTTGTGAGAAGTGTATGATACTCTTTGGTAGTACTCAATTCCTTGGTATACTTTTGGGTACTTGTGCTATATATATATATATATATTTGTTATGGATTAAAATATCTATAATACCATTTCAAAAGTTTTTTTGAAATAAATATCCAAGTATTTGACCCTTAAGTTTCCAAAGTATATGGTGCGGTTTCGAAGAGTGTTTACAAGTTTCACAAATTAAATGGGGTTAAATGAAATGCTTTTCATAAATATTTAATGAGAATAGAATTGGTATTAGAAATAACCAAATAAATAAGTGCCAAGGTGGACATAGATCATTTCTCTCTTCATATAGTTGATCTAACATTCGAGTTTAAGGCTCTAGGATGTTCCACACTATTCCGAATAAGGATCTATTACTTGATTTTTGACGGCGAGCACCAGATGAAGGTTCTTGACATGGAACTAAGGTTTTCTATCAAAGCTATAGCGATGTAAGGAGGGCGGAGATTCTTAGTCAAGGAGCTCGATCAGAGTCCGCACTAGAAAATCGGGTGAACGATACTGATTTGGAAGTGAAGTCATATATTCGGGTAGTGATTGAATCGGAATTCTGTATATAAAAGATCTATGAATGTCATGTAGGCTTATGAATAGCATTGAGTGTTCGCGTGCTGAAATTTCAAGGACGGAATATTTTTTTAGAAGGTAGGGCGTAACGACCCGTATTTTGGGTCTTTGAATTTGAATATTTAATTTGTTTAAATATTTGAATTTGAATTTAAATTATTATAAATTATCTATTTCAATCTGAGACTTGATTTTCAATGATGTATTTTTAATTTAATTTTTAGAATTTTTCCATGTTTTTTAATTTGGAAAATAATTAAATTTTCATTTGACCTTTTTACGTCAAACGTCTACATTTTTAGAATTTCACCGAATAACATAACCGGTCTATTTTATTGATGCTTTGTAATCGTGTCATGCTGTTATACACAGTTTTATTTTTTAGTCCGTCATTAGTAGTTCATACGTAGACGAAGTATTGGGTAGCAACGTACCCTACAGCTTTAACTAAATATCTACATATTTTTCTTCCCTTTCTTTTCCTTGCTATCACCTGCACATCATCACCTCATCCTATATCAGTCCCTAGCCTTCCATCATCACCATCTCCCTAGCCTATCACCTCAAGCCACCCTACACCATCGCTTCACCATAAATGCCTCAACCCTTCACCACTAAGCCATCTCCACCTATACATACACCACATTATTCTTCTACTTCTCATTTTTTTTATTCAAAGAGCTTGAAAATAAAACTTTTCTTCTCTCCAAAAATAACCACACTTCAACCTATTCACTTTTAGCCTTAGCGACCAACACGAAAGTTATTAGCGATCGAATCTATTGTCCTTTAAAAACAGTTTCATGGATTTTCGTCGAGTATTCAGAGAGATATGTTTAAATTTCTGCAAATGGTCAAGAGAATGATCGGTTTGACAACCGTGGATTGGCGAACGAAGGGCACGGATGGGATTATAGCGACGATTGGGGATTTGTAGAGGCGTTCGTGTGATTTCTAGTGGATTGGTTTGTCATAGGGAAGGAGATGATCAAAAAATGTTCGAAAAATAATTCCCGACGAACTGGTGGTCGGGTGGTCGATCCAAGATGTCAGGAAAGTGCATAGGATTAAGGCGGAGGTCGCGACCGTGGTCGATTTTTTTATTAAGACTCTGGATTGATGGGAATTGCTCGATTTAGAGTTTTAGGGCAGTTTTCTTTTGGTGGCGGGTTTCGAGGAGCTGCGCTGAGATTGTGGCATCGACCTGAGTCGCAGGGGGCGTGAAGGTAGCATAAAGCATGGTGGTTGCGTTGGTGGAGGAAGCAGTTGTGGTTTGAGGCGATGAGAATATGGATTGGGCGTCACATTTTTCTTTTTGGGTCAATCTAAGTGGTCTTGGCTAAACGTTTGGGGTTTTGGATGGCCGGATATTGTAGGGACGACTGCTTTGGGATAAGGGGATGATGGGTGACTGGCCTTAAGTTGGTGGTTAGATGAAAGAGTCTCGCATGTACGTGCATGCATGCACGTTGTTGGCGTGTATGGGAGGGGTGCGATGGCGAAGGAAGAAGAAGAAGCACTGTGCATGCAAGTGTGGGTTTGGCTTAGACGTCTATGCTTTGGGTCGAGTTTTTCGAAGGTGAGGAAGCATTTATTTTAAACGTTTATATATATATAATTAGTTGGTTGGTTGCTTCGTATTGAAAAGCTATGTCTCATTCATATGAACCCGTTTAACCCGTGGACTTTTACGTTAGGTTCGTATGAACGAATGCAACGTGATAGTGTAAGATATTGATAGATTTGGATAAGTATAAATTAATGATATATTGAAACGGACAGGATTAAAATCACGTTATTTTAGTAATAATGTCGATTAAAATACATACCTTAAATAATGATATTTATTTGGCCAAATAAATTACTATTGAGTTAAATTAGATTGAATATGGTAATTGGACCCCCGTTAGTGGAACAAAACACGCCCCGCTAATTAAATTAATTTGCCAAAATAATTAGCTGAATTAATCACCATTCCGTTATTTAATAGATTTGGACATTCGATTGTATATCATATATTGATATTTCGTTTTGAATAAGTGATATTTTAACCAATGATGGTTAAGTGTTGAATTTATTTACGTAGTAGTTAATTATGTAAATACCTATGTAAATACCTATTGTTAACTTGAAAAGTTAATTGAAAAATACGGTAGCTTGTTAAGTACCATAGTGATCGTTAAGTCTCCTTCAAATTCGAAAAACTAATTGTTGCTTTGAAAGTTACTCTAAGAATAATTACTTTTAATATATGGTTTAAAGGAAATTAATAAGTTTTAATAAATAATAATTATTTATCAATAATGTTTAAAGATAATGTATAATTGTTTGAAATAAGATTTAAAGTTAATTATTCATTAGTACGATTCTTAAAAGCTATTTCTTAATGTTACTTAAGATTGTTTAAATAATAATTTAAAAGTTCTTTAGTAATGGTTTAGAAATGTTTTAATTATATTTTAATTAATTATTTAAAAGGTTAACAATACTTTAATTTTCAATTTGAGTTAATTAACTATATTTGTAACGATATAAATTTTTTGACTTTTGATTTGGTATATTTATATGGTTTTAAATTTTGAACTTGAATCAAAAATTGATTTTGAATATGAAAATTGGGTCTATTTATAAAATAAATTCAGAATTCAAATATAGCGATTTATTGGATAATTTAATTATTGAAGTTTGTAGTTGAATATTGGTTAAATTTTTGTATCTTGAGTTTTAAGTCCGATAAAAAATATATTTAAAGGCTTATAAAATTTATATTGGTAATAATGAAGATAATAGAAGCTTTAAAAATGAATTTAAAGGCGATCTGTTTAAATTTAAAAATAGTTTGTTCAAGTTGACATTAAAATGGCCTTTCGAGGCACTATCTTGGAATTCGACGAAACCAATTCCATTGAGTCCATAATTTTGTATTATTATCGGATTTCAAATTTCGTGGTGTTTGGAGTTATTGTTTGGTTGTGTGGTATATAAACATGCTGAAATCTATATCGAAAATTCAATATAATAATTGGGTCCAAAAAGCTATCTTCTTCGTACGATCGAATTAGAACTCGAAACCTTTTCCTTTACGTTCGGAATAAGGGTAGAACATTATAAACGCCAAGCGGCATGCCTCGACAGGGGTTTGAAATTTTAAGGTGCAAAACCGAGATGATTTAAAATTAAGTAAATGTATATATTTATATTGACTGACCATCTTCACATCAAAACTTTTTCACCTCCCGTCAAATCACTGTACTAGACTATACCAACACACAAGCCTTTTCAAACACGCTTCCTTCCTCCCTCTCTTTTTATACATCAGGCCGAACAAAAAAAAGAGAAAAAATTGATGGCCGAATTTTGAAATTTCTATCTCAAGTTATTCTTCACTTCCATCCTCAATTCGAAATTTAAACTCACGGCTTCCTTCGCGTCCATCCTCCTTCTACATGAATGAAATCAAAATTGAAAAAAAAAATGAATTTACACGCGAGTGAATCGCAACTCTCGAGATGGACGAGAGTATTTGGAATCTGTCAGTTGAAGGCGGCTCGAAGATGGATGAAGTTGGAGCTCGAGGGTGGAGCCGTACAATCGCCTTTAAGGTTGGTCGATGGCGTTTGCGAGGTGTTGGATCCTTGCGCAGCAGTTGAGAGGATCCGCGATGACCAGGGAGAGAGCGCGTGGTTGCGATGGTGGAGGTTTTCATATGGAGTTGTTTGGGTTGGAGGATGTATTGCTGAATCACGAATTTAGGAGTGGCCTCGAGGTCGAAGGGGGTGGCGATCATTGGCGGCCGCAGCCATTGATGAGTGGTGCGGCTACAAAGGGATCAGCCAAATGGTGATTTAGGTAATTGTTTTTATGAATATATATATATATATATATATATATATATATATATATATATATATATATATATTAGGTTATGTGAGAAATGCGGATTACGGATCTTAAGGCTAAGATTAACACTAGAGGGAGGGTGAATAATGTTAATAAAGAATTACTAAATCTTTTTAATTTATGTTAATTTAGACACAAAAGTATGCAATATACAGACATAGATATGATCACAGAAACAACCACAGATGTAGAAATAAAATAAAAGCAGTAAAGGAAAGAACATGCGGGATTTTATACTGGTTCGGAGTTACCCTACATCCAGTCCCGCAACACAAGTACGGATTTCCTTTCAAAAGCAATTGTACAATTACACCCTCGGTTTCAAGGCTACGAGGTACACCCTCCAGAATTTCGATCCTCTGGGTAGAGATACTTGATTTCCGGGCCACAAGTTTACCTAATTGATTTCCAAGGCTACAATCACACATTTTCCCTTTTGATTGATTTCCAAGGCTACAATCACACCTTTTCTCGCTTAATAGATTACAAAGAAGTCTATAACTCTGAATGGCACTAAGAATCTTATAGAGATTGTGATAGAGAATCAAAGTAGAAGTAATCAATTATGATTCAATGTTGATTTCGGCAGAGTAATGATAAGAATATGTATTAATAAATGAGGAAGAAGAAGAGGAGTGAAAACCAGAAAAAAGTGATTGAAAATTCGTTGAAACTGACCTCTATTTATAGAAGAACAACAGCCATGACCATTCATGAAGAGTTATGGCGAATAGACACTTCTTTTGAAATTTGAATTTTTGAATCAAACTGTCACCATGTCGACATGGTCATGCTAGGCATGTCGACATCCCAAAGGATTTTTTGGTGTTTTTGATTTTCTTTGAAAATAACATTTATCTTATATAAAAACTATTTTAAACTTTATAAATATACTTGACTATAGTTAAGATTCATAAGTAAATATAGAGAATAATATATACAGATTTTAACTATAATTTTATTTTTAAATCTAAGTATAAATATTTAAAAGTTAATTATATTATTTAAAAAGATAGTTTAAAATTAGGAGTAATCTGACTTTGAAAATAAAGATGTTTTTGAGGCTAAAATTATTTAAAATCAGGATCGAGAGTTTTGAATCTTTTAAAGGGAAGTTTTGAAAACATTTTGAAAAAAGGATATAATTTTGAAAAATCATTTTGAATAAAAGTTAGCGGATACAAAAAAATGTTCCACTAGATTTTTCGTAGGTTTCATCTTACTTAGGGTTCCATCCCATTAACGGGCTCGAAGTGGATTCCATTCCACGAATAAATTGGATTTTAAGATGCCAGTGGTTTTCTACGAGTTTTAACAAAAATTCCTAAAAAATACTTATCTTTGAAATGTTGAACTCTTGATAGTCTTGATACTCATGAGTCTTCTATCTTGATATCTTGAATCTCTATACTGTACGGTACCTGCATGGTTAAATCCTACATATACATATATATCTAAACTTATAATGTTAGTATTTATATTTTATAATCTATTCTAAGGTTGTTATCATCAAAACCATCATCTCACGGACTAACAATCTCCCCATTTTTATGATGTCAACCTTTGTTTATAACATATTATTTCTATTCTAATAACTCCCCCTAAAGCTAACAATTCCCCCTTAATCTATACCTAACTGTCCTATTTTATATTTCTCCCCTTTTGTCATCAACAAAAACTTTATCTAAACTAGATAACTCCAAACTATATAACTCCCCTAAAGCTACTACTCCATGACATGTGATTATAGTGATAGTGTTATCATAAATAATCAACACTTAAGTCTAATACTAAAACATAGTCCTAAACTATTAACTATCCTAACTAAGAATTCACAATAATACTTATAATAAAAACACATATAATAACACGAATTATTTATTACGTATATGGTTGTATTTACATTTGCGTTTGGAAAACATAAAAACACAAACAACAACGGAAGGAAAGAGAAGAAACTAATGTGTGTTTCTGAACATAAGAGATCTATGAATCGAACAGTTTGGATAGTGGTAACAGAAATTTCCATGTTGTTCGACAAGATTCCCATTTTTGTCCAAACACACTTCTCCAACACACACTACTTGGTCATCATCCTCCTCATGTGCTTCTTCCATGGGTTCTTCTTCTTCTTCTTCATCGCTGGCCTCTTGTTCTTGATTGAGTGAAGAGTCTTCATCGATCAAGATAGGGTTGGCCTAGTTGTTCATTAGGAATTTTTGCAAATTCCTAAGAATCTTGCCTTGCCTTTCCTGTTCCTTTGCCATGCGAAGTTGAGTTACTTGAATTTCAGTTAACATCTGAAGTACATCAATCATAGACTCCTCTATTTTCGTTACACGAGCAAGAGTTGCGTATTGGAATGGACCAGAAGTAGGAGAGGGAAATGAGAAAATTGATTTTATGTTTGATTTTGAGGATGAAGCCATGATTTTATTTATTTTAGAAGAGAGAGAATGAAGAGAAAACAGAGAGAATGAATGAAAAGTCAAAATTGAGAAGAATATATAACTAAATTTTTGAATTTTGGTGGGAAATTTTTAAAAAAATCAAAAACGTTATATGTCGACATGTATACCTAGGGTACGTCGACATGGTCTTTTTTTTTAAAATTTAACTCTTTGATTTATTTTGATATCAATTGTTAATTATACTTGTTATTTATATTTTATATTTCAGTTATAGAACAAATTCCTAATTCTCTTCTTAATTTAGTAAATATTGATTCATTTAAAGGTTTTGTTAAGATATCAGCAATTTGATTTTCAGAATTGATATAATCGAGAGTAACTACTTCCTTGCTTATATTATCTCTGAGAAAATGATGTCTGATATCAATATGTTTAGTTCGAGCATGTGGAGTAGTATTTTTGGATAAATTTATCGCACTCGTATTGTCACAATAAATTGGAGATTTTGAGAAATTTAAACCAAAATCTTTTAAGGTTTGTTGCATATATATTACTTGAGAACAAGGCAAAGCAGCAGAAATATACTCTGCTTCAGTTGTTGATAAAGAAACCATGTTTTGCTTTTTATTAAGCCAAGAAATCAGAGAATGCCCCCAAAAGTGTCAAGTCCCACTTGTACTTTTTCAGTCTGATTTACAACCAGCATAGTCGGCATTACAGTAAGATATTAAGTAAAAAGAATAATTTTTAAGGTAGAATAAACCATAATCAGACATGTGTTTAACATATCTTATGATTCATTTCACGTCTTTTAAGTGAGTCTCTTTAGGTTGGGATTGATATCTGGCATAGAGACAGGCACTATGCATGATATCAGGTCTACTAGCAGTAATATAGAGTAATGAGCCAATCATTCCTCTATATAATTTTTGATCTACATCTTTCGAGAGATCTTTTTTACTAAGGTACTCATTGGTTGCCATGGGAGTGGGTTTTCCACTCGCAGTGGTCAAACCAAATTTACTAATTAGGTCTTTAGCATATTTTTCTTGACTAATAAAGATACCATTATCTAATTGTTTTATTTGTAATCCTAAAAAGAAATTTAATTCACCCATATGACTCATCTCAAATTCTTTTTTCATTATCTAAGAAAATTCTTTATTCATTTAAAAATTAGTTGAACCAAAAATGATATCATCTACGTAAACTTGTACTAATTGAATACCATTTTTATTTCTTTCAATAAAAAGAGTATTATCTACTTTACCAATTTCAAAATTAGATTGCAATAAATAAGATCTTAGTCTATCATACCAGGCTCTAGGAGCTTGTTTTAGACCATATAGTGTTTTTTTAAGTTTATAAACATGATTTGGTAAATTATCATTTTCAAAAAGTGGTGGTTATTCGACATATACTTCTTCTTTTACAAATCCATTTAAAAAGGCACTTTAAACATCCATTTGAAATAATTTGAAATTATTATGATTTGCGAAAGCAAGTAGAATCCTAATGGCTTCTAATCTTGCTACGGGAGCAAAGGTTTCATCAAAATCTATTCCTTCTTCTTGACAATAACCTTGAGCGACTAAACGAGCTTTATTTCTAACTACCTCTCCTTGTTCATTCATTTTATTTTTATAAACCCATTTAGTTCCAATTATAGTTTTAGTTATCTGGTCTAGGAACAGTTTTCAAATGTCATTTCTAGTAAATTGATTTAATTCTTCTTGCATAGCCAAAATCCATGAATCATCAGTTGATGCTTCTATTGAATTTTTGGGTTCAATTGTTGATATAAAAGCTACATTACTCATTTGACTTAGTTGATTTCTAGTTTTAACAACAGATTGCATATCTCCCAGTATATTTTCTATAGGGTAATCTTTTAAAAGTTTTGTCCTTTTATTAGGATGATCAATTTCATTATCAGTTTCAATAGGTTCTTGATATTGAGTGATTAAATCCTCTTCATCATTTGTATCTTCAAAAATTTTGAAATTTTCATCAAATGAAACATGCATTGTTTCTTCAATGGTATTAGTTTTTAAATTAAACACTCTGTACGCTTTACTTCTATTAGAACATTCGATAAAGATACCTTTGTCGGATTTAGGATCAAATTTATCTACATTATCTTTTGTATTTAAAATAAAGCATTTACTTCCAAAAATTCTGAAATAAGATACCTTAGGTTTCTTTGAATAAAGAAGTTCATAAGATGTCTTATCAGTTTGAGGTCTAATTAAAGTTCTATTCAAAATATAACAGGCGGTAGCAACTGCTTCTGCCCAAAAATTCTTTGGTAAATTACTATCTGTAAGCATAATTCTCGCACTCTCTTGAATCATCCTATTTTTACGTTCTACTACTCCGTTTTGTTGTGGAGTTCTTGGAAATGAAAAATTATGAGTTATTCCCTTTTTATTGCAAAATTCCTCAAACCTTTTATTTTCGAATTCACTACCATGATCACTTCGAATAGCTATAATTTTTAGAGAATATTGATTTTGAATTCTTTTTGAGAATGTCTTAAAACATTCCAAAGTATCACTTTTATGTTTCAAAAAATTGTCCATGTAAATCTAGAATAATCATCTACAATTACAAAAACATATCTACCATGATTTATTGACAAAATTTGAGATGGACCAAATAAATCAAGATGAAGTAATTCAAGAGGTTTTGAAGTTGAAATCATATCTTTTAACTTAAAAGAATTTTTTTCTAAGTTTTCCTAATTGACAAGCATCACATAAACTATCTACTTTAAAATTCATTTTAGGGAGACCTCTTACTAGATCATGTTTTGACAGTCTAGATAGGAGTTTGAAATTCAAATGCCCAAATCTCTTGTGCCAAATCCAAGGGTCACTTGTATTTGCCAACAGACACAGGTTATCATTTGAAACTTTCATGCTACGAATATATATTCTTTTTCCTGACTCCCTCAAATATAATGGTTGAATTATTATCTTCAACGTGACATTTATCTTTTTTAAATTTAATTTTATAACCTTTATCACATAGTTGACTTATACTTACCATATTATGTTTCAGATTCTTAACTAGCAAAACATTAGTAATAGTAGGAGTTTCAGAATTACCGACTTTGCCGATGCCAATCACGTATCCTTTTGAATTGTCTCCAAAGTTAACCAATCCTCCGTCTTTGTATATTATATCATTCAGTATATCTGGACTGCCAGTCATGTCTCTAGAACATCCACTATCAAGTATCCATTCGTTCTTTCTGATCTGCACAATTTGTCCGTTGTGGTTTGATTCCTCAACACCCATAAAGCATGATTCCTGCACATCAAACAATTTTGGTAGAGAACTTGAATTTGAATATTAATTATATGCAGACTTATGAAACAATGATGATTTGAATACTTCTAAATTAGTATTAACGAATATAGCCATTTTAAAACCTTTTTAAAAATCAGATTATGAAACTTTGAAAACCTTTCTTTGATACCAATTGTGAGAAATGCGGATTACGGATCTTAAGGCTAAGATTAACACTAGAGAGGGGTGAATAGTGTTAATAAAGAATTACTAAATCTTTTTAATTTATGTTAATTTAGCCACAAAAGTATGTAATATACAAACATAGATATGATCACAGAAACAATCACAGATGCAAAAATAAAATAAAAGCAGTAAAGGAAAGAACACACCGGATTTTATACTGGTTCGGAGTTACCCTACATCCAGTCCCGCAACACAAGTACGGATTTCCTTTCAAAAGCAATTGTACAGTTACACCCTCGGCTTCAAGGCTACGAGGTACACCCTCTAGAATTTCGATCCTCTGGGTAGAGATACTTGATTTCCGGGCCATAAGTTTACCCAATTGATTTACCAAGGCTATAATTGCACATTTTCCCTTTTGATTGATTTCCAAGGCTACAATCACACCTTTTCTCACTTAATAGATTACAAAGAAGTCTATAACTCTGAACAGCACTGAGAATCTTGTAGGGATAGTGATAGAGAATCAAACTAGAAGTAATCGAGTATGATTCAATGTTGATTTCGGCAGAGTAATGATAGGAATATGTAATAAGAAATGAGGAAGAAGAAGAGGAGTGAAAAGTAGAAAAATTGATTGAAAATTCGTTGTAACCGACCCCTATTTATAGAAGAACAACAGGCATGACCATTCATTAAAAGTTATGGCAAGTAGACACTTCTTTTGAAATTTGAATTTTTGAATCAAACTGTCACCATGGTCATGCTAGGCATGTCGACATCCCAAAGGATTTTTCGGTGTTTTTGATTTTCTTTGAAAATAACCTTTATCTTATATAAAAACTATTTTAAACTTTATAAATATACTTGACTATAGTTAATTCATAAGTAAATATAAAGAATAATATATATAGATTTTAACTATAATTTTATATTTAAATCTAAGTATTAATATTTAAAAGATAAATATATTATTTAAAAAGATAGTTTAAAATCAGGAGTAATTTGACTTTGAAAAAAAAGATGTTTTTGAGGCTAAAATTATTTAAAATCAGGATCGAGGGTTTTGAATCTTTTAAAAGGAAAGTTTTGAAAACATTTTGAAAACAGGATATAATTTTGAAAAATCATTTTGAATAAAAGTTAGCGGATACAGAACAATGTTCCACTAGATTTTTCGTAGGTTCCATCCTACTTAGGGTTCCATCCATTTAACGGGCTCGAAGTGGATTCCATTCCACGAATAAATTGGATTTTAAGATGCCAGTGCTATTCTACGAATTTTAACAAAAATTTCTAAAAATACTTATCCTTGAAATCTTGAACTCTTAATAGTCTCGATACTCATGAGTCTTCTATCTTGATATTTTATCTTGATATCTTGAATCTCTATACTGTACAATCTTCATTCTTAGTACCTACATGGTTAAATCCTGCATATACATATATATCTAAACTTATAATGTTAGTATTTATATTTTATAATCTATTCTAAGGTTGTCATCATCAAAACCATCATCTCACGGACTAACAGGTTAGTTATTTGTAAAAAGGTAATTTAGATGTTTAAATTTTAAGTTAATCTTAATGTAATTAATTTAGTTATCTCAATATTAATTAAATTCACAAATTGCTTGTGCGAGGTCAATTTGGGATTTTTCGGAGTAAGCTGGGATTTTGGATAAATTTAAAATCCGGATGATAGGCAAAATAAAAATCCAGATGAGAATTTCTCACTCATTCAGATTACCGTATTTAAATTAAAATGTTAAATTTAAATTTGTTGGATGCTTGTTTAATAGATAAATTTATAATTATCGATGGATGACTATTTATATATATATAGTATATATATTAGTACTGGAGTGATATTCCCACACACTATAGGGGATGAGACCCTATACGCCCTGCACAATGGCAGATGACCCCATATACAGCGATATCCCCTTCGAAGTGGGAAGATATTTTTATATTGTGTTAAGATCTGTGGATGCAGGGAAACAGGTTGAAAGGGTCCAACTAGATTCCTCAAAAATATTGATTTCTTTTCATATTCAGTTATATGATTTATTTGTATAATCTATGATAGATTATATTGGGAATCAGATTTATTGGATGCTTTGGTATTGTTGGATAGTTTCTAGGAAATTTAAAATACCAAAAATATGAATATTGAATTTTTTCGAGGAAAATAAAAAGGGAATTTTAAAGTAAAATATTTATAGTAAAGTTGGATAAATTTAAAGGTAATGAATGTGAAGAAAAAAATATAATAAGTTTGAATGAGACTATGGGATTTATAAACTGCGTTTGCAAATAAAGTGAAGTATTTATCAGTGGATAGTTTGAAATTATAAATTCACGGTGGAAATTTACAAGAAGATGGGTAAATCATTTTAAAATAAAGAGTAGTTTTATTTTTAAAAATGTGAAAAGGAAATTTATGGAGTTGTAACATGAATTAAGCTGGAAATAAATCAAGAGGGATTTGTAAATTAAATGGGATTCGCTATATTTCGGATGGAAATATATTTTTTGGAAAAGTTAAGTATATTTTAAAAGAAAGATTTTTAAGTAATTGATTAGAAAATTTTAGAAGTGTTATAAGAATGTTTCAGAAAATTTATTATTTAGTTGTTTAAAAATTGTTAAAGTATTTACAAATTAAGTTAGTTATCGTAGCTAATTATTATTAAAGGTAAAATCAGTATTATTATTTTAAAAAGATAATTATTCAACATTAATATTTTATATAATAGATTTTATTTAAAAGTTGTTTTTTTTCTAAAGTTAACTTGGAAAATTATTATAGAAATTTCGTAAGTATTATTTTGAAAATTATTAAATAGAGTTTTCGGGAAGTATTGGTATATCGCATGGCGAAATCGGAGGCAGTAAGTGCCTGAAGTTAAGACTTGGATTCCTCTAGGATAGAGACGTAACCTTTGGACTGTGTTCCAAGGTTTGATACCACAGTGGTACTTTCCATATTATTTAAAAGTATTTTCAAATATTTTGAAAAAAAGATAATTTGCTAATGTGCTGAATTCGATAAGGTAAGTGTATATTTTTGGATAAAGATATTTAACTTATTTAAAATTTGAATTAAATAAGACTTAGGGTTTTCGACGGAAATGAAATATTTTGTTGAATTGATTGTTTATTTGATAGTTAAATAACCGACTATCAAATCTGGACCTAAATATAACATTGGAAATATCTAGAAGGAGCACGGGAATTATATGGAACAGTAACTGTTCGAGGTGCTATACTGTACGTATAAACTCGTTTTGTTCTTCTAGGACGTTTTTAAGAAAATCCATCCACTAATGGTTAGGAGGTAATCTCCGATCTTATTTTTGTCTATTTATTTCCTAGAGAACTGAGGTTGAGTTTACTGAAAAATCACGAACGTTGTTTCGAAGAGACCGGGATCAGATAATTTATCCGAAAACCACTTCGATCCAACGAGTACGTTTTCGTAATGAACAAAAGAGCATGGAGTCGAAGATGGAACAGTGAAGTGCAAGGACTATCACTACTAATCCTGAGGGTGATTCCAAAATGGATATGGTAGGAATAGTGCCTTCGGTTCCTTTCGGATCGGCAACGGACTTGTATGGATGAATGCTATCAGTACATTGTCATTGGAGGAAAATGAGCATTCTATGTGAATATTTCTAAAATGGTAATCGTAGCCTCGAGCCTCGTCAACCGGGAATGACTGAATATCAGAGGAGATGCAGCAAGGCTACCTAGGTAGCACCTAAGTAGGGTATGTCTATCACCTTTCTAGATAGCCTCAGATATTATCACTACGTGTGAAAGGAGCTCGGAATAGGTGGGAACACCCGGGGTGATAGCATATTCGGTCTATCCAGGTTAAGAATAGTCTGGTCTTGTGTTGGTAGGGATCGATAGGTTCGATCAGGTACAGTATTTCTAGACATGTACTATGACAGAGTGTACTCCAGTGGCTAGTCATTCAGTTGGAAAATCCATTCTCCAATAAGCACCGTACAATTTTGATTGTGCCCTACTATGCTGGAACATGAGATGCAAGCATTTTAGCTATTTGAATAAATATTTGTACTTACACACTATTATAGTATCATATGATTTTGATATGAAATGTTTTGGTTATCATAAGGTAAAAACCATCGTGTTTATTTGTGACGTAGTCTTACGAGATACCTTTGATTTTCAAAGGATTTTGAAAATTTCACGCTAGTTTTCCATACTAACTCAGGTGTTAATTATTTATAATGCTCGGATCAGATCGAATATTACGGATTCAGGATAGAATGCCATGTAGCCGAGGAGACGAGCTGGATGGCGAAGACATATTTCACGTATCTAATTTATATTCCGCTGTGTATTGTAGGCTGTATATTCAGCTTTTGTGAGGAAAAGTTATTATAACTGTCTAATATTCTACTATAGATTTGTGTTGTACTCTGATGATGTAGTGTATAAAAACCATTAGTCTCTTTTGTATAAAGATTACGTGTTATCTATTATATATTGTTCTGCTGTGATTGTGAGATTCTGTGTTGTCATTTCCATTTTCTTCTTCTACCACTTTCTTCTTTCCCTAGTGATTTGGTATTTACGTCATTCGATTGTTCGACATGTAATATAGTTGATGTATTGATGTCGACTTTCGAGTGTCGAAAATCTCCCGACTATTACAATATTGATTTAAATTATTTAATTATGTTTAAAGGATAATTAATTTTTATATTAATATTAATTTAAGGTTAATTAATTAATGTTTTAATAACTGTTTAAAATTTATTATTTATCATATTAATATTATTTTTGAAATTAATTTATTAATACAATAATAGTGTTTGAATTTAATTTAATATACTATTAAATAGATTCTAAAGTATTATTTTAAATAAGATTTGACTAAAATGAAATAGAAGGATGTTTAAAGAGTAATTTGTTATTTAAAACTATTTTACATAACTTATGGTTTATCAAGAGGATCTGATAAATTAAAGAGTCCATTAATGGTTTGGATATTTTTAAAAGATTTTGTAAATGAGTTTTAAAGATATGAAAGGGGGAAGTTTTGTAAACGGGGTTTAGAATTTATTATGAATGTTTTATAAAGGGACTGGTGTTTTGGGTTTCTCCATTTTAGATTACATTTGGGTTTGATTGTTCAAATATGATTTTCAAAGTAGGAAATCTTTTTAAGTGTTTGGTAAATATATTTATGTCATTGTATAAATATATAGAAAAGTGTCTAAGTTTGAAAAGTAAAATGGTTTGTGAATATACTTATACTATTGAGATAAGTATGTGGTTATATTTTCTAAGTACCGAAAATATATTGGTTTGTGAATATACTTATCCTGTTGAGATAAGTCTATAGAATTGATTTCTAAGTATTTAAAATGTGATATTAAATTAATGAAAGATTGCTTTATAAGACTTAGTGATTTCAGTGGGAAATGTAAACTTGCTTGAATGTTGTTCATCTGATAGTTAAATAACCGACTATCAAATCTTGGCCGAAATATGTAATCCTTTTTAATTTTGGTGGTACAGAATTATTTCCTACTTAACACCGAAGGATCTTAACTCTAATATAGGAGAAACACGAGAACTATATCGTACAATTGCTATCGGTGGTGCTATACTGTAAGTATAAACTCGTTTCATTCTTCTAAGACAAATGATAAGGAGTCTGCTTAAATGGTTAGTGGTTGATCCCCGCTCTTATGTATTTTGTGATTATTTTCTAAAGAACCGACATTGAGCATTTCGAAAATCGGCGTTCAGTTATATGGAGCACCCGGGAAACGGAAGGGTGTACTCGTAAGGGATGAATTAAAACCTTAACCACTCCAAAAGCCATATACGGTTATATGGAGGAGATACGTGATATTTGAGATGTAGGGATCCATGTGAGATTCGAGAACCATTCGGGTATAGGAATCTATGTGGGATTCCAAGATCTAATTGAGATGTCAGAGTCTATGTGTGATTTCGAGAACCCGTTGGGGTATTGGAATCCATGTAGGATTCCATGGAAAATTTGATGGCGGTGCCTAAGATGGAATGCCAAACATAGCCTCATCAGCGGGAATGACTAAAACCAGATATATAAGGTATGGTCGGTAGGATTGGCAAACCCATAGTGTGTAGTCGGTTCCTCCTAGATGTCACTTATAGTTGTTATGCATGCATGGGGTGATGCACTCGGTCTTAGCGAGACCAGCTATGTTT
Source organism: Allium cepa (assembly GCA_030765085.1). NCBI lineage: Eukaryota > Viridiplantae > Streptophyta > Magnoliopsida > Asparagales > Amaryllidaceae > Allium > Allium cepa. Next base: position 194,372,574 of record CM060943.1, read on the forward strand.
TCCCTATGGTACATCACTAGGGATGTACGCTACTTTGGAAGAATATATCTGATTATTGTGCAGGAAGACCGTTCCTTGAAGTACCGAGGGCACCTCCATGGAAATCCCACACAATTAGCGAACGTGCTTTATCGGTTTTCGATTTAATACCTAGTATTGTTGTGATGCACACTTACGAGTATCATAGCTACTTGATTATTATCATTTCTCCCTTAGACATTACTACAATATCATCGGATTTTCTGATATAACGGTTTCGATTAACGTAAGGTAAAAACCTGTCCATGTTTATGTGTGGCGTGGTCTTGTGAGATGCCTTTGATTTTGAAGGATTTTACATGTTAAAAAAAATAAAGTTCCTTGTGATTTGAGATCTCACGCTAGTTTTACCAGACTGACCCGGGCCTTATTTTTCAATAATGCTCGAGTTAGACCGGGCATATTCCAGGTTTAGTTGTATATTTTGGAGCTGCGGGAGAGGAGCTGGAGGCCCAGAGATGTATTCACGTAGACGGTCATATTTCTGTTGCTTACATTGTTGTATATTATTCAGCAATTGTTAGGGCAGGCTGTTATAATTGTTTGAGCTGAAATAGGTTAGTAAACTTTGATTGATGTCTATATATACATATATTAAAGTTCTCATTTTGTGTAAAGGTTGATTATATATTATATATTATTCATTCCACTATGAGTTTTGTGTTATTTAATTTCTTCTTATCTTCTTTCTTCTTTCATTCCCTAACTATCCGCCTTTCTGTTCAATTTAGGTTGGGCATGTGTGGTTTAAAACTATACGAAAAAGTAGGTCATTACAGAAACCCGAATAATAATTTTGATATAAAATTTAAGTTAAATGATGCAAGTAAAATCAGAAATCGTACCTTAATAACAATGGCTTGGATGTCTATGAGATTTTTTATGGTTATGATAATTAGGGAATTTCTTTTTCTTGAGATTAAAATGCAGGTAAATGAGAAAGAAGGAGAAGGAGAAGATTTGACTAATTATAGTGGAAAAGATGACATGCAGCTGCCATTGGATCGACTTTAAGTATACGATTGGATCTGTAAAGAATATCAATAGGCGATAAAGAACCAACGTTGAAGGTATTGACCTAAAAAGTCAATGTTTCTTTTATACTGGGGGGCAAATGGTACTATCATTATTAATCCTGAAAGAATATGGTATAGCCATGATCTCAACATTAAGTAGTGTTAAAAGCATAAAGGAAAATTAATGCCGAAAGCATAAAATGCCGCCCTTCATTAATGAAGAATAATAGGCAATCTCGCCAATCATCAGTGAACTCAACAAGGATGCCATCAATGTCACATACTGCTTATAGGGTTGGATCAATGATATAGTGCCAACATGTTAGCGAGAAAATTTCTACATTGAAAATCTCTATTGCCATATGCCATCAATGTTATAAAAACATGATACCACATTGATGTCGTATCATATTAATACTTTGTTCCATCAATGGGGTGCTTCTTTCATGTATCCAGAAGAATCAATGCCACTCCAGATTAGTACCGCATCTCCCTACTGTCGCCTTAGTTTAATGTCGTCCTTCAAAGTAATTTCGTCTCCTATCAATACCGCCTATCATCAATGCCACTTGCAGCTATCAATGATGCATTTTATCAATGCCGATTATTAACAGCCTCGCCATTTCCCATATTGCCACTTATTGATTTCGTGCCATTGTAATGCTGCACTTCATCAACCTTCAATGGAAGCCACATATGTTTAACACACTGTTGATATTGAACGTCATCAATGAAAACTATTAAGGTAGGATCGATGCTAAGCGCCGAAGTTCACCATTGAGTGAGTGGATGCTGAAGTATGACGCCATGCGCCATCAACATGGATAATGCCGAAAGTCAAGCATGCTACATGGACACTTGGCAGCCATGCCGCATCTCACAACTCTTATAAATACGGACCAAGGGGCATGAAGAATGAGAATCATTTTTGTCTCTTTACTTATATTTTAAATCTTTTAACCCTAAATTGATTTGGGATTTAAAGCTGATTGTGGTACTTGAACTAGTGCATATAAGACAATATACATTAAATATTATTCGGAATAAGAACAAGATTACTTGAATTATGGCTTGCTTTCAAGTTCCAAAGCATTTGTGATTCTTACATCATAACATGCTTCGAATTCCAAAAGCACTCACAATTTTGGGTTTGATTGATCTACATGATTTGAACTATTGATTCTTACACGACATGCGACATGACTTTAGCTCTGATGTTGAACATGCATAAGACTTTCATGGTATCGATACGGCACATGCTCCATCCTAGAAACTTAGCTTATGATTACTTTAGCTAAGCCAAATCTACTTTCCTTATATTTTTGGTTAACGAAGAAATTCGTTAACAACTCACACAAGACCCAGGTCTTACCTGGATTTTCTTTCTTTTCCCTTAAATTCTAGGGTACTCAAATTTGTATAAGAAGGTAAGTAATCTATGTTCTTACAGATGCATTTTGGAGAAGCATGGAACATGAGGCTTCATCGTATCAATTTATCTATTTTATTTCCACTATGTATGTATATTATGTATCAGCATTGTGGGGGCAGACAGTTATATCTGTCCCTGATAGTAATGGTGTAGATCTGTTGTATCATTTTGGAAATGACTATACGTATTATGAGATATTCTATTATATATGATTGTCTTGCGATGTGAGATTCTATATTTCTTCTTTTTCTTTTTATCCTAATGGCTTGTCTTTCAGACGCATGGATGATCGACACATGAATACCGTGGCTGTATTAAGTGTCGTCTTTAGGAGTAAGACAGGCGGATCATCATACTATATTGATTTGCTTACTACTAGTATCATCATCAGCATCATTATTTCTACAGTTCAAAGGAAAACACTTTATTAAAGTTAGAAATAATCGTATTTTTTAAATTATCTCATTCCAAACTTTGAAACCATTTATTTAATTAGCGACTAAAATTTTCTTAAAATTTTTCTAACCCCTAAATTTTTGGGAAAAGATTGCCCTTCTTTGCCGGCTCATACACGGAAAATTCCCTAAACACAAAAATAACAATAAGCACGATCAATATAATAAGAATCACAAAATTTCAATCAATAAAATAATAATTTCCCAAACAGGTATTTTTTTGAGAAAAATGTATGACCCTCTAAAATAGAGGAGAGCACACATGTAATATGTATATATCACAGAAGATAAGGTGCCTCCAACATGCTTGGCAGGTGGCTAATCAAAGTACAAATAATAATGAAATAAACTCAGGTACCCCTAGAATAAGCTTCGGCAAGGCCACCGCCCATTACACCCCAATATCAAGCTCCGACAGGGCCCTGTCCGATATTGAGATGTTAGAAGTACCTAAAAAACTATGTAACAACTCAGTGCCAATGATACTAGTAGATAGCTCCATCCGAGAAGTAAACACCATGCTATAGACTTTGTAGAAATGAAAATGCAAATGATCTGGAATGAAGAACTCCACTCTATAGACATAGTAGAACTGAAAAGAGCGTCTCACTGAATGTAGAAGACCTATGAAGAACTCCTCACTGCAAACAGTAATCCTGCCATCAGCAATCCTGCAAACCTACAAAAAGAATCTAACACCATTAATGGCCAAAACCTATATCTAAAAAGGAACTAAAGAAAATTATAAGAACATTACACATATATGTATATAAATGAAATTTATATACATATGTATATATTAAAGAAATAAAAGTAAAGATAGAAAGCTAAGATAACAACAACAAACTAAAAATAAAATAACAACTGAAACAAATTAAAACAAATCTTTAAACTTCTTTGATCAAAAGGATATATGAAAATATCAAAACCATCATTTAATTTAGAAAAAATGTTAATCCTATAATTATTAATGTCAAGAAAAATGTTTTATGCTTAAATAACCCGATATTATCATTAAACTTATCAAGATGTTCTTTAAAATGAATATTTTTAACTAGTTTATATTTAGGATTTGAAATCCATTTAAAACAAAATATAAATATTATAAAAATTAATTTATTAAAATGACTATTGTTATTATTAATATTCTCTGATTCCTCTCAAACCAAATATAGCAACAAATTATAATGAATAAAGTTTCAGGTAAAAATCTATTTTCCTTTTTGAATTTAAATCTAAAATTATTCCAATAATATTCACATTAAGAAATTTTAGTTGTGAGACTAAAGTTAAAGATTTTGAGAGTATAATCAGAATGTAGTGTATAACCATGCAATCATAGTATACATGTTTAATATCTTCAAAATGCATATTACAAAAATAACCTTTATTACAAATTTGCTTATTCTTTTCTTTTTTAAATTCTATAGTATTTAGTTTTACATGCATGATCAACCATATATGAATTTTAGATCTAGGAGGAGCATTTGTTTTCTATAATTTAAAAGAGCTATTAGCTACACCCGAAAAATTAAGAAATATAAAAAAAGAATTAGAAGTATATTTCTTTCCCTTATCCTATTCCCAACTAATATTATCATTTTCATTATCAATATTATAAAGATTCAATCTAGCATAAAGCAAAGAAAGCTGCCAAAGAGTAATACCAACTAAAATTCTATTAAAACTAAAACTCCAAGGGGCTCATTTTTGGAAGAAAAAACATCTATAATAAAAGCATTCTTAAAGTTTCAAATTTCATAAAACTCTTTAAATTCTATCCTAAGAGGGATAATAGAAATCCAATGGTCATGCCAAAAAGAAGTGCTATTTTCTGAATGAACTATTGTATTGGTACCTAGGTTAAAAATCTCATGACATTTTAAAAAAGATTTCCAAAAATAGACAATTTAAATATAATTGTAGGAGTAATTCGATGTAAATTAGTGCTATCATTATAGTAATATATTTGGAAATGATTTCTTCTAGATAGGATTATCATTAATATCTTTAAATTTCCATAACCATTACCTAACAAAGACGGGTTCATGTTATGCAAATTAATGACTCCTAAACCATATACAAATAGTTTCCCAGTCAACTATACGTTTAATTTAACTGTTAGAGTTTTTTCTACTCCATAAGAAGTCCCTTCTTATTTTATCAATTTTATCAACATGAAAAAAGATACGTAGACATCCAGTAGATCGGGAGAGCTGATAAAACAGAGTTAATAAGAACTAATCTACCCGCTCTCGGATTTTTATCAATGATAATATACCAATCATCATGTTTTAGTTTAGTTGGCCTAATAAAAAAACCATGGTAATCAAATGGAAAATTCATAGTTTTACAATTAAGCATATTATCAACTAAATTTTCAACCTTTTCAAAATCATTTAAAACTAAAACCGAAGTTTTATTAAAATTTATTTGAAAGCTGAAAGAAGTTCAAAACTATATAATATAAATTTAAGGGTAATAACATGATTAGGCAAATGAGAGGTAAACATAAGTAATCATCCGCAAATTGAAGGACAGATAGACCATTACGCGAGATATCACTACCAACACTCCCCAAAGATCCATTATCTACCACTTTTTTAATTATCTTAGCAAAAACATCTGCGGCCAAGTTAAAAAAGAGAGGCAATAAAGGATCTTCTTGCCTTAAACCTCATTTAGATTGAATTTTATTACCTAAAATACTATTAACCATTATACTGGAGTTACCAGTTTTAAGTAAAGTCATAATCCAGCTAATCCATCTATGGTTAAAACCTCTAGCGAATAAAAGATCAGCTAGAAAATCCCATTCAGTCGAATCAAAAGCATTTGCTAAATCCATTTTAAGAAGAGCACAAGTAATGTTATTTTTTACAGCAATGATTAATGTATTCTTGAACAATAGCTACTCCATCCGTGATATTTCTACCCTTAATGAAGGCTGTTTATGAACAATCAATTAAATCATTTATTTTCAAACTAAGACTACTAGCTAAAACTTTTGAAATAATTTTAACAGAGTGTTTTAATTAAAGAAATAGGTCTAAAATCTTTCAGATTATTAGCATCGATTTTTTATGTAATCAAATTACATTAGAAAAATTAAATCTTCGTATTTGTGATGTACCATTATAAAAATCATTAAACATGCTAACCAAATCAAAATTTAAGACATCCCAAAATAATTTATAAAATAAAATAGGGAACCCATCTAGGCCCGGCGGTTTATCACTAAACATGTCATTAATTGCTTTCAATATCTCCTCTTTAGAAAAAGGATTATCAAAGAAAAAAAGGTCGATTCTAGAGTAAGTAGGATAAATGTCATTCCATCTAACGTTAATTCTATATTTATTCTTAGTACCAAATATATCTCTATTATAGTCAGTAAAAGCCATTTCAAGATCCTTTTGACTAACCAATTCAACACTATTCACAAAAATTGAATTAATCGTATTACTACGTTTTCTACCATTAGCCATATTATGGAAAACATTGTCCTATTGTCACCTTCATCAATCCATTGAATTCTAGATCTCTGTTTCCACGTAACCTCTTCCTTTTGTAAAACTGAAATAAGCTCTTATTTTAAATTAGCTAGAATATTACACTCATCTATTAGATGTCTAGTTTCATCTATCTTGTTTATTTTGAGAATACCAAAAAGAATATCTTCTTTTTTAATTTTTATACCACCAAAAACATTCTTACTCCAATTTTTAAGAAAATATCCAAGACCCCTAATTTTTAGACTAATTTTTTTTGCAGAATTATTCAATTTTTTGATATTATAAGAATTCACAGATGTCCATTTATATTTAACAGGATGTGAAAATTTGGATTCTAATAACCATATATTTTCAAATTTAAAGGCTTTATTAACAATCTTATGATGATCACGCGTAAGAATAATAGGACAATGATCAGAATAAGTGTAATGCAAGCTAGAAACTCTATAAATAGGAAATTTTCTTCACACTGACGAAAAATCTATCTAAAGGGCCATAGAAGGGGACTCTCTAACATTACACCAAGTGAATTTCCTATTAGAAAGTGAAAGTTCAATTAAATTAGGATTTAAAATAATTTGGTCAAACTCCTCCATAGAAAAGTGATCTCCCTCCCTAAATAATCGTTTACCTAAAAAACGCGTAACGTTGAAATTTCCACCCATAATCCATAATATAGGAGCAAATGATCTAAACTCCAAATATTCTCTCCATAAAACTCCACCCCCTATTTTAGTGATTGGATCATAAACATTAGAAATATTTAATATAGAGTTATTAATACGATTAATGAGAATAATATATAAATAATTTTGTTTAGAAATAGGTTGAAGAAGTTTAAAATAGTTATTCCGCCATCCTATAAGTAAAAAATAATATTTTCTAACTATATATTCAAAAAACATACCAATAGCGGAATTTTAGCTAATTTTCTTATGCAGATGATGAAAATAAGCGAGTGAAATGCCTTTATGTATCTACACTCATCTTTAATATACATATTAGAACATAAGATAAAGCATAAAAAATAAAAAGAACATATAAATACCCTTCTAGAATTGCAAAATTATAATTCTTGTAATAGCTCGTTCAGCGACTAACTTAAACATGTCAATTTGATAAAATTTTAGAAGTGGAATAATCGAGAACTTGCAAAGCATGTAATTAGCTTGTGAAAACATTTTCTGGATAATAAAAGTAGTTTGTAAATTAGAAGTTATTGTTATTTCACTACAAAACATAAAACCCGAGTTTGCAAAATTTGATACAAAATTTGACTTGAGTTGCAACGGGTTCTTACAATAGCTATGCTCAAAATTTCTAAAAAAGGTTTACATGAAGGTTACTCTTCATTCTATTAGCTTTCTAAAATGTAATTTCTTTAAATTCAGATAAGTTGGTCAAGAGTTATAACTAAAACAATAGAAGGTACATGCTTAGGTTTTGCAAAACGCAGGCCAAAATTTGACCTTTATTGAATCAGGTATTTAAAATAAGAAATCTTAAAACTTTAAAATTTGTTTTGAATAAGATTATTAAAGTAGCTTTCCAAAATATGCAAAAATTTGAAAATCGGGCTTGGAATGAATGAGGTATGATCAATACACTTAGTTACTATGGCTTAAATTTTTTTTGTATGCAAGCCAGAAATAAAGTTTGTTTTCGAATTGATTGTAAAGGTTGCAAATTTCAAATTTTTCAAAAGTGTTGTAAACTATAATTGTTTGTTATTATCTTTCGAAAAAGTGTAAAAACGACTAAATCAGACCTAAAATAAAGTGGATATGATCAAAAAACTATGAGAGGCTTGAATTGAGGTTTGAATATAAAAATTAGAAAAAATAATTCCTCCACATTGTAAAATAATTTCCAAGCATTAAAACCTACAATGTGGAAAATAAATACATACAAGATGTAGATGATAATTTTTTTTTTGGAAATCCAAAAGTTGCTTATAATGAATATTTACACAATAAGCTAACCTTTTATTTTGCATCATCCACCAAACAATATACAAAACAATTTACATTAAAATTCTATAATTGTATATATATATATATATATATAAAATAATTGTAATTGTTTCAAAAATTATTATATCATGCAATAATTATTTTATCAATTCATAGATAGTGAATTTATGCTTGTTCGCATAAGCAAACTCCAAATTATTTACTAACATAAAAAGTTATATACAATACTTATATGTGAATGGTTAAATAAAAAGAATTTAACTTTCATCTCCTTTTGATTTAACAAAAAATTTCCCTTCTAAATAGATTTTTCAATTAATCTACCACTTTATAACTTCTTTCCAAATAATTTACTTTTGGAAGGCACACTATCAAATATAAAATTTCACATCCAATATCATTTTAAAAAAATTCCAATGATGTATATATAATTTCCAATTCCATTTACAATTAAAGATTGTATTCCCTTATAAAATAGAACATATTTAATTTTCTAACTTATGAAAGATAATTCATCTTTGATTTATTTGTACTCTTTTCGTCTATAAAAGAAGTTTATGCTTCAGCTTCGTTTGCAACATATTTCATAAATAAATATCAACTCTATCAAATACTTCACAAATTCATATATATTAAGAGCATCCATTATTTCCTCAAGAACCTTTTGAAATTATTTTTAAATGAACATTTCTTCCCAAAATATTTGCTTCCTCTTTTCAAACATCACTTTACAAAATATATTTGAAAATCAATTTTTTTCTACTTGAAAATCCTTTTTGGAAAATATTTGTCAACCCTAATTTTTTTACTCAATAAATAATTTTTTCTATGATATATAAAATAATCATCTTAAAATTTATTTAAGAAATTATTTACATATATTTTCATTCAATATTCATAACATTGCAATATGCTCAAAATCACACACACATCATCTAATATCTAACAACCTTTTACCTTTACAAATATACTATACTTTCTTGTATCAAAAGGTTCTCAAATTATCACTTATAAATTTCCAATAAAATATCATGTTCATTTTCAAAATATTGTTCATATTGCTTTCCAAATTTTATTTTCAAAACTTTATGTCCGATTGTCTCATCCTAGTATTTAGGAATCCCTATCGGTAACATTGACCGGACGCCTCAGCCAGAATTCTTAAAGCACCCAACGGGCAATTTAACAAAATATATTCCTAAAAATTTCTCTAAATATGATATACACATATCCTTTAATAATCATTCATTTATAAAATATTAGCTTACTTGTATCAAATGTGAACAAATGACATATTTAAGTATATTCTTTATCAAAGGGATTCTTAGTTCACTTGGATGCTTGCTTTTGCTAAACTACTTTCACTTAGTCCTAATATTTATATACAACTAATAATTCATCGATAACAATCCAATAATAGGAAAACATCAAATTTTAATTTCATTTTACATTTGACTAATTATACATGTAAATTTATCTCCCATTTTAAACAAAAGAAAATTTCAATATTTCTTGCAATAACCACGCCACTGAAGACACCGCAAGATCTTATTATCAATATCGAGCAGGTCTCTAAAATTCTGGTGATGAATTCTACCCAATAAATTTTTTAAACAATTACTTGCAATATTACACAACTAAGCATCAACCAACAAATAAATAATATATAAGACAAACTTGTCAATGCGCTCAACGGAAAGCAATTAATCCACTTTTGTTCTACAACTCTGATCACTAATGGATCGGACACAGTATTTCAATTCTAAGAACATGTATCCAATGATGTAATGTTAATATAATCGACTCAACTATAAGTTAATCATGTATCAATTCTTTACATTTTTCTAATACATGCTCTGATGCCAGTTGTGACCCCCATCCCTTAAACCTTCTCAAACAAAGGAAAATATAGATGTATTTTCGTTTGTTAGAACGGAGAATAGGGCTACACTAGGGGCGATCCGATGTACAATGCTTTTATGCTAACATGTATTTGATATGAAGTGGTAGGAAACACATGAGTTTTTTTTGAGTTGGCACTAAATCGTAGTACATTGGATCGTCTCTAGTATGGCCATATTCTCCATTCTCTACAGACAAAAATACTGGTATTTTCCTTTGTTTTAATGAGTTTAAGGGATGAGTGTCACATAATGGGCCTAATTATGGGCTTATTCTTTGTGACGACCGCACATCACTCCCGTACATAAACAAGGGAATGATGCGCTGAAAGGCGTGCCCGGCAGCCATGGACGATAGTCAGGGTAAGATAAAACAGAAAACTCTATCGTACAACTCACAGCACATGGATAAAATACAATAGAGAAATATAAATATAGCGAAGCTCCATAGAACAGAATATCATCATATAAGCATCATAGAAGTTTGATACAAACATCTAAAATAAATCCATACATCAAGCCTCACTACATAACACTCAAAACATATACAAGCAGCGGAACATCCAATAAATATAGTAAGGAAACAATATGCAAAAGCCTCCAGCTCGTCTTCGTCACCAACAGCGTCAATCACTAAGAACAGCACCTTTCACCTGCTACCTAGTCTGCCCATCCCAACATGGATGAACAGCCCAAGGTAATAAGAGTTGAACATAAAACCTTGAGTCAGACAACAGTTTTAGTGAGCAGTAAATCAACTATCAAACATACCAAAAGAGCATAAAGGGTAAAAGGAATAAGAACCCAACCATCCCACTCCACCTCTTTCTACAGTGATAGCCCCTAGACACACTAGGCAGAAGCAAACATAGCAATTCAGACATTCAAGGCAAAGTAATTATCACTCGAGTCAAGGTCGATGTTTTCCAAGTACAAACCCCCAAGGCCTAAACCAAGATCAGATAAGCACCCTGAAAACATCGCTCTTGACCCAAGCGACGATACAAACAAAACATCCAAACGTCCATGACTCTGGCTATCACTGTTATCATTGCCTCGATTTGACCGTTAGTTGAATGACCACCTGCCAAGGGCTAATGGTAACCCCGGTTCTATACATAGCTCCGCACGTCGTCGTGACCCGTGCCTAGGACTATCGCATCTGCCCAGAGTACTAGCACGTCATCGTGACCCGTGCTTGGAACGTCATCGTGACCCGTCCCAACGTACTCTTGCTTTGAGCATGCTCGAACCTTCAACAACGATGAAATCTCAGCCTTCTAGTCATCCTCCTCGACGACTATTCCCATACTAGCTCAAGCGCCTCTTAAGCTAACCATTATCTACAAACCCGGACCACATCACCGAGTTATCAACATGCTTGGGATGATCCCGTCTGGATTAAACCAAGGCTTTCTCACATCATGCTTTGCTTCATCTCATCATAGCAAAGTCCCATCTCAACATCATGGTTTTCCTCATCGCATCATGGCAAAGTCCCATCTCAACATCATCATCAAATCTATCCATATGAGCTTCAACATCCGCTTCATATGCCACAAGCAGCTTTCCTTATTCAAGAGCCTTTCCACTTAGCTTTTGAATCGTCTTCGACCAACTTGTCCAAATCAAGTTATCAATCAACTAATCCATCAAATCAAACATTAATACAAGTAATCAATCATTCAAACAAGATCTAAATAAACAATTACAACAATAATGGCAATTTCGTAAATAAAGAGTCCAAATCTAACATGCATTCTAACAAACATGAATTATGAACAATATCTCTATAACTTGATAAATGAACTTGCGTAAGTAAACATGTAGTAAAATAGATGTCAAATCATCATGAACAATAGATCTACATGCAGACTTGAGAAAAATGCACGAAATCACTCTCTTTAACACATAAACAAACCACCGATCCAATATACTCCTTTAGGTCCGTGTGAGAGATAACCACCACTCACCGAATCACCTAAACACCTCAAAAACAACCAACTCCAGATCTGGACAGCAAAGAATCAAGCTTGATCCTCCAAAGCTCCACTTCAAACGATGAAATCTCTCTTCGATGGATGGAGATCTCTAACTTTGGCTCTTGGATCTTCGATTTGATCTTCAATCTAGATGGAGGGAATCACAAGATTAGAGTGGAGAAAATAAGTGAAGAAGTGTTGTAGTGGAGCTCTCAAAATGACAGCACTTCGTCGCTTCAAAATCCGGTGCCAAAAAGTGAACCAAACCCCTCTATTTATAGGCTGGAAATCCTTAGGTCGCTCGCTTTTACGTCGCTCACGACCTAACTATGGCCGACCTACGACCTAGCAGTCCCCCGACCTAAAGACCTACCAACTCGAGCCTACGAGCGACCTAAAACAGACATGACTTCACGACTCAGCCCTACACGCGACTCAACGACCTAAACACGCGCGACTTAACGACCTAATACTCATGCGGCCTACAGACTCGAGTCAACGACCTAACAAGTCCACGACTTAACCTATGCGCAACTCAACACAGGCACGACTCAACATATGCAGTGCCTCAACCTAACGACCTAAGTCCTTAACACAAGTGCGCGACTTACGACTTAGCTGAGATGCGACCTAACCACTTCAGCGACCTAACTACACAAGGCAAACCACCATAGGTCGCAGACGACCCAGCGACTTACGACCTAACCCTAAGTCGCTTGCAACCTTAGGTCGTCTCATGATCTAACTATAACCCGGCACTCACCACTAGGTCGCTAACTCGCTTCAACCGACCTATCCCTAAGCCGCTAGCCACTAACTCGCTAACCACCATAAGTCGCTCCACTACCTTAGGTCGCTCAACACCTTAGGTCGCTCAACCGACCTAACTTCCACACGACCTATCTCCTATACGACTTAACCCCTACATGATCTAACTCTTAGGTCGTTCCAAACCTATAAGTCGCTCAACTCAAATCCCTTAACTCGCCCAATCATACTTAAGTCCTTACTTCTATAGGTCGCTCCACTCAACCTAACTCTCATATGACCTAAGCACCACACGAGATAACTTAACACGGCTTAAACTTTGGTCGACTCATACTCTAAACGACTTAACAACATCAACGACTTAATGTCGAAAGTTTTACAATCTTTCGATCCGTAAAAATACGGGTCGTTACATTCTCTCCCCCTTAGGAATTTCGTCCCCGAAATTCCAAACAAACAAGAGCAATCAAAACTGTTATGCATGTCTATCATCCATAGCAATCATTAAACCATGCATCCAATTACTAACCTAACATGTAGAATTCTAAGATTAGAACAAGTTACAAATTCATGAGATGCCACGACACCTTAGGGCCATACCTCGAAGAGTTCAGGATGAGCTGCTTTCATCCTCTCTTCCTCCTCCCATGTACAGTCGTTAACATCATCACTCCATTGTATCTTGAGCAACGTAATCGTCTTCCTTCTAAGCTGTTTCGTGTCGGTTTCAACAACACGAAGCGGCTTACGAGGTCTCGTAACAACTGGATCAACTTCTAAATCTTTATAGCTATCAGCAGAAACCACTATATTCGAGTCGTGCACATACTTCCGTAGATATGATACATGAAAAACATTGTGCACACCCGCCATCTTTTCTGGTAACTCCAATTTATATGCGAGCTTTCCAATTCGCTCGATGATCGGGAATGGTCCAACAAATCTCGAGGTCATCTTTCCTTTCTTCCCGAATCGAATAACATTCTTCAATGGAGAAATCTTCACAAAAACCATATCGCCTACGTCGAATTCCAAATCCTTTCGACGATTATCGGCATAACTTTTCTGACGGCCTTGGGCTGCCTTCATTCGTTGCCGAATAATCTCTATGCAATCCGAAGTTTGTCCAATCATCTCTGGCCCAAGCATCAGCTTTTCTCCAGTTTCCAACCAACATGTAGGAGAGTTACACGGCCTTCCATACAATGCTTCATATGGTGCCATACCAATGCTTGACTGATAACTGTTATTATACGCAAATTCCACCAAATGAAGACGATCTTCCCATAATCCTCCGAAGTCCAAAACACATGCTCTAAGGAGGTCTTCCAAAACTCGGTTGACTCTCTCGGTCTGACCATCTGTTTGGGGATGATAAGCTGTACTCAAACACAACTCGGTTCCCAAAACTTCCTGGAAGCTCTTCCAAAATCCACTAGTGAACAATGGGTCTCGATCGCTCACTATACTCTTCGGAATACCATGGAATCGAACTATCCACTTAACATACAACTCAGCCAACTTCGATGCAGTCCTACTTGATCGAACAGGAATGAATCTTGCACTCTTAGTTAAACGATCTACAATGACCCAAATCCCTTCATTCCCTGCCCTGGTTCTAGGTAGACCATCGATAAAATCCATCGATATTTGCTCCCACTTCCACGTAGGAACTTCCAATGGCTGAAGCAATCCACTGTGCTTCTTCTGCTCAGCTTTTACCAACTGGCAGTTCATACATTTGGAAATAAAATTTCCAACATCCTTCTTCATACCTTCCCAGTAGTAAGTCCTTTTCATATCCCGATACATCTTATTTCCACCTGGATGAATTGTCAACTTCGAGCGATGACTCTCCTTTAGAACTTCATCCCTCATTTCATCTATATCGGGAACAACCAGTCGTCCTTGTTTCTGAAGCCAATCCTCTCGATCGACTTCAAATCCTTTATCCTTTTCTAGATTCAATCCAGATTCCAAATCGTGGATAATCTTGACAAGCTTATCGTCTCGCTTTTGGCTCTCGCCAATTCTTTCCACAAGAGTAGGCCTTGTTGATAAGTTTGCCAACATCTCAGGTTCCAATTCACATCTGGGTCTGAAGTCAAATCCAGCTAAATACTCGAGACTCTTCCATTCTGAAAACATGGCTCCCAATCCTACATGTCTTCGACTTAATGCATCAGCCACTGCGTTACCTTGTCCCGAAGTATAGGCTATACCAAAATCATATGATGCTAAAAACTCTAGCCATCGTTGCTGCCGAAGATTCAAATCCTTTGGGGAGAAAAGATACTTCAATGACTTATGATCTGTAAACAACTCGAACCGAACTCCCAGTAGATAATGTCTCCACATCTTCAGAGCAAAAACAATCGCCGCTAACTCTAAATCATGAGTCGGATAATTCCTTTCATGCGGCTTTAGTTGTCGACTTGCATATGCAACAACTTTATCCTTTTGCATCAGCACTGCTCCAAGTCCAGTACCACATGCATCGGTGTAAACTAACATCTCATCATTCCCACTTGGAATAGTCAAAACAAGAGCACTTGTCAGTCGCTCTTTCAGGATTCTGAAAGCTTGCTCACACTTATCATCCCATCTAAACACTTGGTTCTTTTTCGTCAATCCTGTTAACGGTGCAGCTATCTTGGAAAAGTCATTGATAAACCGACGATAGTATCCTGCTAATCCAAGAAAACTTCTCACATCAGATGCATTCTTAGGTCTAACCCAATCCTGGATTGCTGCCACCTTAGCGGGATCAACTGCTATTCCTTTCCCAGAGATAACATGGCCTAAGAACCTCACTTCACTCTTCCAGAAGTGACACTTCGAAAATTTAGCCTTCAGCTGATGTTTCCGCAAGATTTCCAAAACAATACGCAAGTGCGTCTTGTGCTCTCCTTCAGTTCTGGAATAAATCAGAATATCAACCATGAACACAAGTACAAACTTGTTCAACTGATCTCTGAATACTCTATTCATAAGATCCACAAAATATGCTGGTGCATTGGTCAATCCAAACGGCATTACCAGCCACTCATAAAAACCGGATGGTGTCCTGAAAGCAGTCTTCGGCACACTATCCTTTGCCACTCTCAACTGGTGAAATCCCATTTCCAAATCCATCTGAGAAAACACCTTAGCCTCGTGAAGCTGATCAAACAAGTCATCTATTCTCAACAATGGATACTTGTTCTTCCTAGTCACTTTATTCAGCTCACGATAATCCACACACAATCTCAACGATCCATCCGCTTTGGTTGCGAACACAACTGGTGCACCCCATTCGGACACGCTACGCCGAATGAATCCTTTCTGTAAAAGGTCTTCAACTTGCACCTTCAACTCTTGCTGTTCCCTAGGCGCCATTCGCCTAAGCGACATCACAACGGGTCTGGCTCCATCAACTAGATCGATACGAAACTCGATCTCCCTATGCGGCGGTAACCTTTTGACTTCATCAAAGACGTCCTCAAATCCATTCGCGATTGGCACCGATGACAGTCCATCCCGTGGAACAACCAGCGAATACATGAAGCTCATAAAGACGCCTTCTTCATGCTTACATCGTATCACAACCTTTTGCCCCTCCACATTCTCGACCGTCACCTCCAATCTTTCACAATCAACCTTTGCCGCATACTTCCTAAGCCAGTCCATACCCAAAATAATTCCGAACCCCGCAAAGTTCAGAACAAAACAATCACAAACAAAAGAGCAATCATGACTCGACACAACTAGACCACGGCATATCATACACAAACACGACGAACCCCCAACTGGATTTGTCACAACCAATGGTCTATCAACAATATCCGGTTCCAAACCCAACCGGCCTATAAGTTCACTACAAACAAAGGAATGCGACGCCCCAGTATCAAACAACACTCTAACTGGAACACCACAAATGGAAAGAGTACCTTGAACCACCACACTCTTTCCCTTCTCTTCAGCAGTAGAAGCTTCAAAGATGATGGCACAGCCCCCAAAGCATAAGCTTGCACAATCTTCTTGTCCTTCCTCGGTTCTGGACAATTCCTCTTGATATACCCCATCTTATCACAGTTGTGGCACTTCAACTGCACCTTTGGATTCTTGCAATCCCTAGAGAAATGGCCCTTCTGCCGACAATTGTAGCAGGTCACTTCACCCTTTGGCTTCTTCTGGCCATCCTTACCTTCTGCTGTTGCTGCTTCCTCTTCTTGTTTCCACCTTGCTCCTTGGCCACAGCAACAACAGATCCTTCCTTAGGAAACAGATTCTCATGCCTGAGAGCTTTCTCCACAAGCTTCTCAAATGGATCATCCAGATGATCCACCAACTGCCTCCCAAGATAAGTGTCCAAGCCTGTCACAAACTTCTCATTCTTCTGATATGACGATCCAATATACGACCGAGCATACTTAGACAAAGCTTCAAACTCAGAAACATACTCAAGAACTGATCTCCCACCTTGCTTGAGCTCCACAAACTTCTCAAACAAAATAGATTTCTGAGCCGTAGAAATGAACTTAGCCTCAAATCTGACTTGGAATTGCTCCCAAGTGATCTCTTCCTCTGGAGAATCAATAGTGGTAGAGTTCCACCAATCAGAAGCTCTTCCTTGAAGCTGTCTTGATGCAAGCTTTCTCTTAGTTGCATCCTCATTTCCCAAATCACCAAAGATCCTTCTACAAGCATCAATCCATCTCTGAACTTCAACGGTTGATTCTGTTCCCAAGAAAACCTTTCCTCCAAGAGCAGTATAGTCTTTACACAACTTAGCAAAATCCACTGGTTTTGGAGTTTGAAATTGAACTCCAACATCTACCGATTGCCCTGGAACTGGCATCCTTCTCATGATCGAAGTCATCATGGCCTCAAACATAGAAGCACAATCAGCAACTCCCTCAGAAGCACGGCCTTCCCTAGCAGCTGGTCTCCCTCTTCGACTCATTCCTAATATCTATTAGAAAATGATTAATATATCCTGAGAAACAACTGCATAAGGAATTCAAATCCTTCTAAGCTACTATATTATATATAGTAATCATCCATAAAAATACAATTACGTCTCTCATACGTAGTTACGTCAGCGAGCGTTGGCTAAAATCGATTAACCAAAGCTCTGATACCAAATGTGACGACCGCCCATGACTCCCGTACATAAACAAGGGAATGATGCGCTGAAAGGCGTGCCAGCCAGCCATGGACGATAGTCAGGGTAAGATAAAACAGAAAAATCTATCGTACAACTCACAGCGCATGGATAAAATACAATAGAGAAATATAAATATAGCGAAGCTCCATAGAACAGAATATCATCATATAAGCATCATAGAAGTTTGATACAAACATCTAAAATAAATCCATACATCAAGCCTCACTACATAACACTCAAAACATATACAAGCAGCGGAACATCCAATAAATATAGTAAGGAAACAATATGCAAAAGCCTCCAGCTCGTCTTCGTCATCAACAACGTCAATCACTAAGAACAGCACCTTTCACCTGCTACCTAGTCTGCCCATCCCAACATGGATGAACAGCCCAAGGTAATAAGAGTTGAACATAAAACCTTGAGTCAGACAACAGTCTTAATGAGCAGTAAATCAACTATCAAACATACCAAAAGAGCATAAAGGGTAAAAGGAATAAGAACCCAACCATCCCACTCCACCTCTTTCTACAGTGATAGCCCCCAGACACACTATGCAGAAGCAAACATAGGAATTCAGACATTCAAGGCAAAGTAATTATCACTCGAGTCAAGGTCGATGTTTTCCAAGTACAAACCCCCAAGGCCTAAACCAAGATCAGATAAGCACCCTGAAAACATCGCTCTTGACCCAAGCGACGATACAAACAAAACATCCAAACGTCCATGACTCTGGCTATCACTGTTATCATTGCCTCGATTTGACCGTTAGTTGAATGACCACCTGCCAAGGGCTAATGGTAACCCCGGTTCTATACATAGCTCCGCACGTCGTCGTGACCCGTGCCTAGGACTATCGCATCTGCCCAGAGTACTAGCACGTCATCGTGACCCGTGCTTGGAACGTCATCGTGACCCGTCCCAACGTACTCTTGCTTTGAGCATGCTCGAACCTTCAACAACGATGAAATCTCAGCCTTCTAGTCATCCTCCTCGACGACTATTCCCATACTAGCTCAAGCGCCTCTTAAGCTAACCATTATCTACAAACCCGGACCACATCACCGAGTTATCAACATGCTTGGGATGATCCCGTCTGGATTAAACCAAGGCTTTCTCACATCATGCTTTGCTTCATCGCATCATAGCAAAGTCCCATCTCAACATCATGGTTTGCCTCATCGCATCATGGCAAAGTCCCATCTCAACATCATCATCAAATCTATCCATATGAGCTTCAACATCCGCTTCATATGCCACAAGCAGCTTTCCTTATTCAAGAGCCTTTCCACTTAGCTTTTGAATCGTCTTCGACCAACTTGTCCAAATCAAGTTATCAATCAACTAATCCATCAAATCAAACATTAATCCAAGTAATCAATCATTCAAACAAGATCTAAATAAACAATTACAACAATAATGGAAATTTCGTAAATAAAGAGTCCAAATCTAACATGCATTCTAACAAACATGAATTATGAACAATATCTCTACAACTTGATGAATGAACTTGCGTAAGTAAACATGTAGTAAAATAGATGTCAAATCATAATGAACAATAGATCTACATGCAGACTTGAGAAAAATGCACGAAATCACTCTCTTTAACACATAAACAAACCACCGATCCAATATACTCCTTTGGGTCCGTGTGAGAGATAACCACCACTCACCGAATCACCTAAACACCTCAAAAACAACCAACTCCAGATCTGGACAGCAAAGAATCAAGCTTGATGCTCCAAAGCTCCGCTTCAAACGATGAAATTTCTCTTCGATGGATGGAGATCTCTAACTTTGGCTCTTGGATCTTCGATTTGATCTTCAATCTAGATGGAGGGAATCACAAGATTAGAGTGGAGAAAAGAAGTGAAGAAGTGTTGTAGTCGAGCTCTCAAAATGGCAGCACTTCGTCGCTTCAAAATCCGGTGCCAAAAAGTGAACCAAACCCCTCTATTTATAGGCTGGAAATCCTTAGGTCGCTTGCTTTTAGGTCGCTCACGACCTAACTATGGCCGACCTACGACCTAGCAGTCCCCCGACCTAACGACCTACCAACTCGAGCCTACGCGCGACCTAAAACAGACACGACTTAACGACTCAGCCCTACACGCGACTCAATGACCTAAACACGCGCGACTTAACGACCTAATACTCATGCGACCTACAGACTCGAGTCAACGACCTAACAAGTCCACGACTTAACCTATGCGCGACTCAACATAGGCACGACTCAACACATGCAGTGCCTCAACCTAACGACCTAAGTCCTTAACACACATGCGCGACTTACGACTTAGCTGAGATGCCGACCTAACCACTTCAGCGACCTAACTACACAAGGAAAACCACCATAGGTCGCAGACGACCCAGCGACTTACGACCTAACCCTAAGTCGCTTGCAACCTTAGGTTGTCTCACGATCTAACTATAACCCGACACTCACCACTAGGTCGCTAACTCGCTTCAACCGACCTATCCCTAAGCCGCTAGCCACTAACTCGCTAACCACCATAAGTCACTCCACTACCTTAGGTCGCTCAACCGACCTAACTTCCACACGACCTATCTCCTATACGACTTAACCCCTACACGATCTAACTCCTAGGTCGTTCCAAACCTATAAGTCGCTCAACTCAAATCCCTTAACTCGCCCAATCATACTTAAGTCCTTACTTCTATAGGTCGCTCCACTCAACCTAACTCTCATACGACCTAAGCACCACACGAGATAACTTAACACGGCTTAAACTTTGGTCGACTCATACTCTAAACGACTTAATAACATCAACGACTTAATGTCGACAGTTTTACAATCTTTCGATCCGTAAAAATACGGGTCGTTACATTCTCTTCCCCTTAGGAATTTCGTCCCCGAAATTCCACACAAACAAGAGCAATCAAAACTATTCTGCATGTCTATCATCCATAGCAATCATTAAACCATGCATCCAATTACTAACCTAACATGTAGAATTCTAAGATTAGAACAAGTTACAAATTCATGAGATGCCACGACACCTTAGGGCCATACCTCGAAGAGTTCAGGATGAGCTGCTTTCATCCTCTCTTCCTCCTCCCATGTACAGTCGTTAACATCATCACTCCATTGTATCTTGAGCAACGTAATCGTCTTCCTTCTAAGCTGTTTCGTGTCACTTTCAACAACACGAAGCGGCTTACGAGGTCTCGTAACAACTGGATCAACTTCTAAATCTTTATAGCTGTCAGCAGAAACCACTATATTCGAGTCGTGCACATACTTCCGTAGATATGATACATGAAAAACATTGTGCACACCTGCCATCTTTTCTGGTAACTCCAATTTATATGCGAGCTTTCCAATTCGCTCGATGATCGGGAATGGTCCAACAAATCTCGAGGTCATCTTTCCTTTCTTCCCGAATCGAATAACATTCTTCAATGGAGAAATCTTCACAAAAACCATATCGCCTACGTCGAATTCCAAATCCTTTCGACGATTATCGGCATAACTTTTCTGACGGCGTTGGGCTGCCTTCATTCGTTGCCGAATGATCTCTATGCAATCCGAAGTTTGTCGAATCATCTCTGGCCCAAGTATCAGCTTTTCTCCAGTTTCCAACCAACATGTAGGAGAGTTACACGGCCTTCCATACAATGCTTCATATGGTGCCATACCAATGCTTGACTGATAACTGTTATTATACGCAAATTCCACCAAATGAAGACGATCTTCCCATAATCCTCCGAAGTCCAAAACACATGCTCTAAGGAGGTCTTCCAAAACTCGGTTGACTCTCTCGGTCTGACCATCTGTTTGGGGATGATAAGCTGTACTCAAACACAAATCGGTTCCCAAAACTTCCTAGAAGCTCTTCCAAAATCCACTAGTGAACAATGGTTCTCGATCGCTCACTATACTCTTCGGAATACCATGGAATCGAACTATCCACTTAACATACAACTCAGCCAACTTCGATGCAGTCCTAGTTGATCGAACAGGAATGAATCTTGCACTCTTAGTTAAACGATCTACAATGACCCAAATCCCTTCATTCCCTGCCCTGGATCTAGGTAGACCATTGATAAAATCCATCGATATTTGCTCCCACTTCCACGTAGGAACTTCCAATGGCTGAAGCAATCCACTGGGCTTCTTCTGCTCAGCTTTTACCAACTGGCAGTTCATACATTTGGAAATAAAATTTCCAACATCCTTCTTCATACCTTCCCAGTAGTAAGTCCTTTTCATATCCCGACACATCTTATTTCCACCTGGATGAATTGTCAACTTCGAGCGATGACTCTCCTTTAGAACTTCATCCCTCAATTCATCTATATCGGGAACAACCAGTCGTACTTGTTTCCGAAGCCAACCCTCTCGATCGACTTCAAATCCTTTATCCTTTTTTGGATTCAATCCAGATTCCAAATCACGGATAATCTTGACAAGCGTATCGTCTCGCTTTTGGCTCTCGCCAATTCTTTCCACAAGAGTAGGTCTTATTGATAAGTTTGCCAACATCTCAGGTTCCAATTCACATCTGGGCCTGAAGTCAAATCCAGCTAAATACTCGAGACTCTTCCATTCTGAAAACATGGCTCCCAATCCTGCATGTCTTCGACTTAACGCATCAGCCACTGCGTTACCTTTTCCCGAAGTATAGGCTATACCAAAATCATATGATGCTAAAAACTCTAGCCATCGTTGCTGCCGAAGATTCAAATCCTTTTGGGAGAAAAGATACTTCAAAGACTTATGATCTGTAAACAACTCGAATCGAACTCCCAATAGATAATGTCTCCACATCTTCAGAGCAAAAACAATCGCCGCTAACTCTAAATCATGAGTCGGATAATTCCTTTCATGTGGCTTTAGTTGTCGACTTGCATATGCAACAACTTTATCCTTTTGCATCAGCACTGCTCCAAGTCCAGTACCACATGCATCGGTGTAAACTACCATCTCATCATTCCCACTTGGAATAGTCAAAACAGGAGCACTTGTCAGTCGCTCTTTCAGGATTCCGAAAGCTTGCTCACACTTAACATCCCATCTGAACACTTGGTTCTTTTTCGTCAATCCTGTTAACAGTGCAGCTATCTTTGAAAAGTCTTTGATAAACCGACGATAGTATCCTGCTAATCCAAGAAAACTTCTCACATCAGATGCATTCTTAGGTCTAACCCAATCCTGGATTGCTGCCACCTTAGCGGGATCAACCGCTATTCCTTTCCCAGAGATAACATGGCCTAAGAACCTCACTTCACTCTTCCAGAAGTGACACTTCGAAAATTTAGCCTTCAGCTGATGTTTCCGCAAGATTTCCAAAACAATACGCAAGTGCGTCTTGTGCTCTCCTTCAGTTCTGGAATAAATCAGAATATCATCCACGAACACAAGTACAAACTTGTTCAACTGATCTCTGAATACTCTATTCATAAGATCCACAAAATATGCTGGCGCATTGGTCAATCCAAACGGCATTACCAGCCACTCATAAAAACTGGATGGTGTCCTGAAAGCAGTCTTCGGCACACTATCCTTTGCCACTCTCAACTGGTGAAATCCCGTTGCCAAATCCATCTGAGAAAACACCTAAGCCTCGTGAAGCTGATCAAACAAGTCATCTATTCTCGGCAATGGATACTTGTTCTTCCTAGTCACTTTATTCAGCACACGATAATCCACACACAACCTCAACGATCCATCCGCTTTGGTTGCGAACACAACTGGTGCACCCCATTCGGACACGCTACGCCGAATGAATCCTTTCTGTAAAAGATCATCAACTTGCACCTTCAACTCTTGCTGTTCCCTAGGCGCCATTCGCCTAAGCGGCATCACAACGGGTCTGGCTCCATCAACAAGATCGATACGAAACTCGATCTCCCTATGCGGCGGTAACCCTTTGACTTCATCAAAGACGTCCTCAAATCCATTCGCGATTGGCACCGATGACAGTCCATCCCGTGGAACAACCAGCGAATACATGAAGCTCATGAAGACGCCTTCTTCATGCTTACATCGTATCACAACCTTTCGCCCCTCCACATTCTCGACTGTCACCTCCAATCTTTCACAATCAACCTTTGCCGCATACTTCCTAAGCCAGTCCATAACCAAAATAATTCTGAACCCCGCAAAGTTCAGAACAAAACAATCACAAACAAAAGAGCAATCATGACTCGACACAACTAGACCACGGCATATCATACACAAACACGACGAACCCCCAACTGGATTTGTCACAACCAATGGTCTATCAACAATATCCAGTTCCAAACCCAACCGGCCTATAAGTTCACTACAAACAAAGGAATGCGACGCCCCAGTATCAAACAACACTCTAACTGGAACACCACAAATGGAAAGAGTACCTTGAACCACCACACTCTTTCCCTTCTCTTCAGCAGTAGGAGATTTCAAAGATGATGGCACAGGCCCCAAAGCATAAGCTTGCACAATCTTCTTGTCCTTCCTCGGTTCTGGACAATTCCTCTTGATATGCCCCAGCTTATCACAGTAGTGGCACTTCAACTGCACCTTTGGATTCTTGCAATCCCTAGAGAAATGGCCCTTCTGCCGACAATTGTAGCAGGTCACTTCACCCTTTGGCTTCTTCTGCCATCCTTACCTTCTGCTGTTGCTGCTTCCTCTTCTTGTTTCCACCTTGCTCCTTGGCCACAGCAACAACAGATCCTTCCTTAGGAAACAGATTCTCATGCCTGAGAGCTTTCTCCACAAGCTTCTCAAATGGATCATCCAGATGATCCACCAACTGCCTCCCAAGATAAGTTCCAAGCCTGTCACAAACTTCTCATTCTTTTGATATGAAGATCCAATATACGACCGAGCATACTTAGACAAAGCTTCAAACTCAGAAACATGCTCAAGAACTGATCTCCCACCTTGCTTGAGCTCCAAAAACTTCTTAAACAAAACAGATTTCTGAGCCGTAGAAATGAACTTAGCCTCAAATCTGACTTGGAATTGCTCCCAAGTGATCTCTTCCTCTGGAGTATCAATAGTGGTAGAGTTCCACCAATCAGAAGCTCTTCCTTGAAGCTGTCTTGATGCAAGCTTTCTCTTAGTTGCATCCCCAATTCCCAAATCACCAAAGATCCTTCTACAAGCATCAATCCATCTCTGAACTTCCACGGTTGATTCTGTTCCCAAGAAAACCTTTCCTCCAAGAGCAGTATAGTCTTTACACAACTTAGCAAAATCCACTGGTTTTGGAGTTTGAAATTGAACTCCAACATCTACCGATTGCCCTGGAACTGGCATCCTTCTCATGATCGAAGTCATCATGGCCTCAAACATAGAAGCACAATCAGCAACTCCCTCAGAAGCACGGCCTTCCCTAGCAGCTGGTCTCCCTCTTCGACTCATTCCTAATATCTATTAGAAAATGATTAATATATCCTGAGAAACAACTGCATAAGGAATTCAAATCCTTCTAAGCTACTATATTATATATAGTAATCATCCATAAAAATACAATTACGTCTCTCATACGTAGTTACGTCAGCGAGCGTTGGCTAAAATCGATTAACCAAAGCTCTGATACCAAATGTGACGACCGCCCATGACTCCCGTACATAAACAAGGGAATGATGCGCTGAAAGGCGTGCCAGCCAGCCATGGACGATAGTCAGGGTAAGATAAAACAGAAAACTCTATCGTACAACTCACAGCGCATGGATAAAATACAATAGAGAAATATAAATATAGTGAAGCTCCATAGAACAGAATATCATCATATAAGCATCATAGAAGTTTGATACAAACATCTAAAATAAATCCATACATCAAGCCTCACTACATAACACTCAAAACATATACAAGCAGCGGAACATCCAGTACATATAGTAAGGAAATAATATGCAAAAGCCTCCAGCTCGTCTTCGTCATCAACAGCGTCAATCACTAAGAACAACACCTGTCACCTGCTACCTAGTCTGCCCATCCCAACATGGATGAACAGCCCAAGGTAATAAGAGTTGAACATAAAACCTTGAGTCAGACAACAGTCTTAGTGAGCAGTAAATCAACTATCAAACATACCAAAAGAGCATAAAGGGTAAAAGGAATAGGAACCCAACCATCCCACTCCACCTCTTTCTACAGTGATAGCCCCCAGACACACTAAGCAGAAGCAAACATAGCAATTCAGACATTCAAGGAAAAGTAATTATCACTCGAGTCAAGGTCGATGTTTTCCAAGTACAAACCCCCAAGGCCTAAACCAAGATCAGATAAGCACCCTGAAAACATCGCTCTTGACCCAAGCGACGATACAAACAAAACATCCAAACGTCCATGACTCTGGTTATCACTGTTATCATTGCCTCGATTTGACCGTTAGTTGAATGACCACCTGCCAAGGGCTAATGGTAACCCTGGTTCTATACATAGCTCCGCACGTCGTCGTGCCCCGTACCTAGGACTATCGCATCTGCCCAGAGTACTAGCACGTCATCGTGACCCGTGCTTGGAACGTCATCGTGACCTGTCCCAACGTACTCTTGCTTTGAGCATGCTAGAACCTTCAACAACGATGAAATCTCAGCCTTCTAGTCATCCTCCTCGACGACTATTCCCATACTAGCTCAAGCGCCTCTGAAGCTAACCATTATCTACAAACCCGGACCACATCACCGAGTTATCAACATGCTTGGGATGATCCCGTCTGGATTAAACCAAGGCATTCTCACATCATGCTTTACTTCATCGCATCATAGCAAAGTCCCATCTCAACATCATGGTTTGCCTCATCGCATCATGGCAAAGTCCCATCTCAACATCATCATCAAATCTATCCATATGAGCTTCAACATCCGCTTCATATGCCACAAGCAGCTTTCCTTATTCAAGAGTCTTTCCACTTAGCTTTTGAATCGTCTTTGACCAACTTGTCCAAATCAAGTTATCAATCAACTAATCCATCAAATCAAACATTAATCCAAGTAATCAATCATTCAAACAAGATCTAAATAAACAATTACAACAATAATGGCAATTTCGTAAATAAAGAGTCCAAATCTAACATGCATTCTAACAAACATGAATTATGAACAATATCTCTACAACTTGATGAATGAACTTGCGTAAGTAAACATGTAGTAAAATAGATGTCAAATCATCATGAACAATAGATCTACATGCAGACTTGAGAAAAATGCACGAAATCACTCTCTTTAACACATAAACAAACCACCGATCCAATATACTCCTTTGGGTCCGTGTGAGAGATAACCACCACTCACCGAATCACCTAAACACATTAAAAACAACCAACTCCAGATCTGGACAGCAAAAAATCAAGCTTGATCCTCCTACGCTCCGCTTCAAACGATGAAATCTCTCTTCGATGGATGGAGATCTCTAACTTTGGCTCTTGGATTTTCGATTTGATCTTCAATCTAGATGGAGGGAATCACAAGATTAGAGTGGAGAAAAGAAGTGAAGAAGTGTTGTAGTCGAGCTCTCAAAATGGCAGCACTTCGTCGCTTCAAAATCCGGTGCCAAAAAGTGAACCAAACCCCTCTATTTATAGGCTGGAAATCCTTAGGTCGCTCGCTTTTAGGTCGCTCACGACCTAACTATGGCCAACCTACGACCTAGCAGTCCCCCGACCTAACGACCTACCAACTTGAGCCTACGCACGACCTAAAACAGACACGACTTAACGACTTAGCCCTACACGCGACTCAACGACCTAAACACGCGCGACTTAACGACCTAATACTCATGCGGCCTACAGACTCGAGTCAACGACCTAACAAGTCCACGACTTAACCTATGCGCGACTCAACACAGGCACGACTCAACACATGCAGTTCCTCAACCTAACGACCTAAGTCCTTAACACACGTGCGCGACTTATGACTTAACTGAGATGCCGACCTAACCACTTCAGCGACCTAACTACACAAGGCAAACCACCATAGGTCGCATATGACCCAGCGACTTACGACCTAACCCTAAGTCGCTTGCAACCTTAGGTTGTCTCATGATCTAACTATAACCCGGCACTCACCACTAGGTCGCTAACTCGCTTCAACCGACCTATCCCTAAGCCTCTAGCCACTAACTCGCTAACCACCATAAGTCGCTCCACTACCTTAGGTCGCTCAACACCTTAGGTCGCTCAACCGACCTAACTTCCACACGACCTATCTCCTATACGACTTAACCCCTACACGATCTAACTCCTAGGTCGTTCCAAACCTATAAGTCGCTCAACTCAAATCCCTTAACTCGCCCAATCATACTTAAGTCGTTACTTCTATAGGTCGCTCCACTCAACCTAACTCTCATACGACCTAAGCACCACACGAGATAACTTAACACGGCTTAAACTTTGGTCGACTCATACTCTAAACGACTTAACAACATCAACGACTTAATGTCGACAGTTTTACAATCTTTCGATCCGTAAAAATACGGGTCATTACATTCTTATTACCTCTAAAAGTTGTCTAAAAACCATCAAACTTAAAATTGCGATACCTCTCAACCATAGGGCTTGAAACCTATAATGCCCACTTTACGAAAAGACAAACCATCATATCTTTTATTCGGAAATACTCTTAGGCCCTAGTTTTGCTCCCGTCAAATGTTATTGGCATTACAAATTTTAGGGTAAAAAATTTCCACGGCTTATCATAGGGGTCAAATTGTCAAAAGACGGTACTATCCAAAATTTTATCTTAGTCTAAGGTTGTTTGGTCACCCAAACAATATTTTTTTGATTCACTAAAACGTAAAAATGTATAGAGAATGTGGGTCATTTCATTCTCCCTATTAACAATTTATCACATGAAATTCCACTCAAACAAAACATAACCAAAACAATACCAGTACCAAGCATATCAAATTCATGTAAGATATCAATAACCAATCATGCAAATAAGCAAGCAATAAACCTATGAAAATACCTTACATGTAAGGTACTAAACTAAACAATATAAAAGGCCAATGTGAAAAATAGCAACAGAAATGGAATTTGGCAAGTAAAGTGATCTGGTTAAGCCATCCTTATGCTCTCATCCGTCTCCCAAGTGCTTCCGTCTTCACGCCACTAAACCTTTACTAATTTTACCATCTTTTTCCTAAGCTGCTTCGCACTCTGCTAGACTATACGAATAGGCTTCTGAGGTCTCAATGCTTTAGATTCAAGTTCAATATCATCCAGTTTATCTGAAAAACCTATCATGCCTGATTCATTCACAAGCTTTATAAATTGCGAAACATGGAATACATTGTGCACACACTCGATCTTCTGAGCTAAGTCAACCTTATATGCAAGGTTATAAATCATTTCAAGTATCGAAAAAGGAAATAAAATTTTTGGTGCCATATCCCCTTATTACCGAATCGAAGTGCATGTCTTGAAGAAGAAATTTTGGTAAACACTATATCGCAAACATAGAACTCTAAATCCTATTGTGTCTTATTTCCTAATAATCTCTATCTTCTTCAAAGTCTCTCTAACTATAACTGGCCTAAGCATTAATTTCACTCATATTTCCCACCAATGGGAAGGTGTATTACATGGTCGGCCTTATAAAGCTTCGACTAGTGTCATACTAGTGCTTGACTAATGGCTATTGTTGCATGGGAACTCTAATAGGTGCAAATGATCTTCCTATAAGCCTCTAAAATTAAATATGCAAGTTCATAAAGATCTTCATATATACGATTGAATCTCTCGGTCTGATCATTCGTCTTCAAGCTATAAGTTGTACTCAAATTTAACTCCATCCCTAATGCCACTTGCAACTTTTCAAAAATTCACTCATAAATAATGTGTCTCTGTCACTTTTAATGCTCTTTGGTGCTCCATGGAATAGTATTACCCAACGGATATATAATTCGTTTTGTTTTGACTTAAACTTTATAAATATGAATTAGGCACTCTCTTTCAATTTATCAATGACAACCCATTAACTATTGTACTGTGATAACCTGAATTTGGGACATATGTTAATTGGTAATTAACTGGATTGAATTAGTAGAAACAATGATTTATAAGTTGAACTAATAATTATGATAATAAATATATATATCTGGATAAATATTTATTTGTTTGATAATCTTCTTTTATAATTATTTAAAATATGCCAAAACTTATTCTTTTTCAAAAACAAATAAAATATGTATTTGTTTATGTATATATATAAAGTAGATTTGTAAAGAGAATTTTGATTTGAAATTCAAAGGTAGATATTTTAGAAATAAGTTAGATTTAGAAACTCTATATTTTTAACTAGTATTTGTATGGTTATTAATTAGTGTATAATTAGGTTTTATATATTATTTCCTTTAAGTTATATAAATATAAGTAAAAAGAAAATGTGTAAATAAAAAGAATAAACATAAATAAATATATATGCCATGAGTAGTAGAATAAATGGAAGTCATAGTTTGAATATAATAATGCTCAAAAGATATTCAAAGTTAAGATTCTCTATTTTCAAAAACATAAGAGATTACTAAAAATGTATGCGAGTAAGTTTATATTGTTTTCTTTGATTTATATGCATATAAATAAAAAGAAATGTAACAAAAATAAAGATATATGATATAAACATGGATTAATAAAAATAATATATGAAAACATAAGAAATATTAAATAAAGATTTTAAACATTTGTAAGCTTTGTATTCATGCATTTAAACATGTGTAACTTAGGATATCATGCAAATTACATATGGCAATACTTTCTTTTAATTTGAAGCACAAATTAATGTTAGAAAGAAGCCTGATTACAGTTCAACTTTTCACATATTCATGTCTTTTCTAAATTCTTTCCTTCATATCCTAAAATAAAAATCAAACAAAAATTCAAAACTGAAAACAAATTCAACAACTTCAAGTCAACCTGAGCAAAAGCAGAAAGATCGGGCAAAGCAAATTCCAAAATAAATTCAAACATCAAGTTGCAGATCAGTTCAAAATCAAATGCAGTCCTGTTTTCAAAGGCTTTATCCTCTATTTAACAATATCTGCGAGTAAACTTTTATTTTAAAAGCTTAAAACTGTGTTTATACCTGATGCATGTGATTAATCTGAGTAGTAATGTTGTAAATGTAGTTTACATGGATGTTTTTAATAGGAGTATAATAAAACTTCTCTATATATAACTGTGCATGTCTGTGTATGGATAAAACTGGCCTTTGTTTGATTTTAATCAACCAAATCAAGTTCAAAAAAATTCATATCTCATTATATAAACAATTTCATGTTATAATTTTCAAATGAAATCTGTTTGTTTTACTTAATTCAAATTTTAAAACTATTTTTAAAAGTATAAATAGCAAGAAATCTCACTGGAAGATGAAAAGATCAGGGAAGTTTAGTTCATGTCAGAATTCAAGTGTTCAATTTCGAGGCTTTGATCATATAACTTGATTCGTCTTCGAAAATAATGAATTTTGATAACAATTTCAGGTTTTTTAGGATTGGGATTGATGAGATTTTGTGAGATGATCGATATTGGATTTTCTGTCATTTTCCGACGATCGAGGAAAGGTGGTATGTAGTGCTCGTCGCTGGAGGAAGGTGGAAGTCTGGGGACCTCAGGAAAAATGGTCGCAGAGTTTATCGATCATCGAAGGAGCGTAATGTCATCAATTTAGGGTTTTAGGAAGTGTTTCTATCAGGGCTTTTTTCTAGGTGTTCGCAATGTCGTGATAGCATCGAGGTGGACCGAAGGTGGGGCAAAGGAAAGACAGGAGCGAGGCTATGGTCTGGGCGAAGCTGCATGTTCTTTGATGATCGGAGATCACGGTGCGAAGGATTTTAGCGACTGGGGTTTTGTTCCAGTGGTGATCGGCACGCTTGATTTTGATTGCAAGGTGTTCGTGGGTTCTGGAAGGTCGAGTGGGTTGAGATAATCGATGACGACTTACTGGTGGTAGCAATGTCGGTCAGAGACGCTCCGATGTGGAGTGCAGTGCACGTATGTCAGCTTGGTATCTGGGTTGTTGCTTTGTAAGAAGAAGAAGAGAGATCGAGGAAGATGGGTTCTGTGTTCGTGATGTCTGGGCATGGGCGCGAGTATTTTAGTAAATGTCTTAGACAGTTTTAAAAGCATGGCAAAATTTTAAAACAGGTTTCCAAAGCAAACATTAAACAAGTTTCAAAGGGGAAGTTTGAAAAAGTTTCAAGTAAAAGCATTGATCAAGATTTACAAACAAGTTTCAAAAATATTAATTATAAAGTCAATGTTTCGAATTTAAATTGTTTTTATTTGAAATAAATTATACATTGGTTAATTAATTAAATTAACCCCCAAGTGTTTTCAAAAAATCAAGGATGTGATTAAGTAAGTGATTAAAGATAAATGTATTGAATTTTAATCAATCAAAAGGTCTTAGGAGATTTTGTGTAAAATTAATTTTAAGCACTTAATTTAAATAAGATTTAAATGATAATTAAGTAATTAATTAAGATAAATGGTTTATCTTAGACGAATAAAGGACTTAGGTAACTAAGGGGTAATTAATTAACTTATGTAATTATAGGATAATTAATTAATGAAATTAAAGGATAATTACTTAATGAAATTAACTAAAGGATAATTAATTAGTGTAAGTAATTAAAGGTTAATTAATTATGTAAATGATTAAAGAATAATTAATTAAATGGTTTAATTAACTTTAATTAAGCAGGATTTAAAGGTAATTAATTTAATTTAAATCGTGTTAATTAAATTAATTAGAAATGGTGATTGATTAATCTTGCTTATGAGTGATAAACCTGAATTGAATGCCTTGGATTGTTGATATCTCTAATATGTAATTTGTGATGTTCTGTGATATGTTTGGGTTGAACTGGGATAATGTGGGTTATCTATCGATGATGAATTGCTATATAAATGTGACACCCTGTATTTAAAATCGAATTGTATTCACTTAAACAACTTGGATTAAAAATGACATTGGATTTGAAGCGACCGGGGTCGGGGTATCCGCGAGTACCTGAAACTACTTCGATTAGTAATTTTCAATATCTCGTTATAGATTTGATTTTAGAATCTAATGGGCTGGAATGGAATAAATTAAGTGAACATGACCATTTGAACTGAGTAACAGTTCTTAAATATTTTTTTGTAATAAATGATTGACTATAACATGTTAAGAACTCGTAGTGAGGTACGAGTTGCGTCGGGTTTTCAAATAAGTTTTATAACTTAGTATTTCAAGTTAAATGGTTTACTCACGCTGATTTCCAGCCTGACCCGGGTGTTACTTTACTGTAATACTCAGGTCAGACCGAGTATTACATATTTTCAGGTTAGGACGTTCTGGAGCTCAGAAGGTGAGCGGGATGGCAGGAAGATTTGGAGTATATTTCGCTATGTAATAGAGTTTGTATTGATAGTAGTTTGAGACAAGTTATTACAACTGTACAGTTTATTTGTGAATGATTGTACTCTGATGTATTGTATATAAATTGACAAATTCAACTTTTCTTTGTGTAAATGCTATTACTCGATATCATAATTGATCCGCTGTGAAAGTGAGATTCTGTATTTTTTTCTTCTGTTTCTTCTTCTACCTCTTTTCTTCTTTACCCTAACAATCTAGGATTTCCAGCGTTCGATTGCTCAGCACTTTTACAGTAAATGTATTAGTGTCAAAATTTTCGACGTTGAAAATTCCGGATCGTTACACTTAGTATCAGAGCCAGGTTAAACGAGAACCTTGGCTCTGGTTGGTTTATTCATTAAGGATAGGGTCAGTAATACCCTAAAATGAGTTGAGTGTATTATATATGAGGGCGTATTTGTTATTTTCTTGTACAAAGATTTTAAAACGGTTTTAAAATTAGTTTTTATATAAACTTATATTTTGATATAAGGAAACAGTTTTTTTTCTAGTTATCATATATATTAAAGTAATTGATTGTTAATTATTGGAATTAAATGTAATAATAAGAATTAAGTGGTAGTAGAAATACAACCAAATAAGAATTGGATAATATGAACTATAGAAATAAAATAAGCTAGAAATAGATTCAAACTGAATTTAAAATCCTAGAAATTTTTTCCAAAGCATTGAAATAAGTTACCTTGATATGATTTTCCAGCAAATGATTATGGAATATAAGGTGTATATGATTTCTAGTTATGATAATTGTTATAAATTGGGCATTGTATCTTAATAAAGTGATGTTTACTTTTAAAATAAACAATAATAAAGCAAAATGAAATGTTTTAAGGAAGTAAAAATTTAGGTAAGTATGACTTGTAAATTGCAAGGGATTTAAATTGTGAAGTTTTAAATCTAAGCCAGAAAATTTGAAATTGTTTCAAAATGTTAAAAGATATAATAAATAATATTTTTAAATGTAGGATTCCTACTTTAAAACAAGAGTTGTTTTAATTTTTTTAAAGGAATTTATTTAAATTAAAAACCAAGAACGGTTTGAAATCTAAAGTATGACTTGAGGTGCAAATAAAATAAATAAGTATTTATATGGGATATATATAAGATCAATGTTGATTGGAAGTAAACACTGAGTGTTGAGTTTTGAATTTTCCCCTGAAATATGATGTGAACCCAAAGAGAAATAAGTTTTTGAACTTATAAGTGGGAAATGATATTGATAAGAAGTTTAAAAATTTTTTGAAATTGAGAATTCAAATTGAGTAAGGTTGACTGGATTAAATGAATTTAATTTAACTTAGGAAAGTTAAATGATTGGTTTGAATAGGAGTTATGTGTGATCTCAAAACAAGTTTGAGATCTGGAAATTGGTAATGGATGTTATTGGTTGGTGTTTGGATAATTTGGATGTTTATTTACCTTGGCTTATCCTGATATCATCCCATTGTTAATAATAATCTATGAAACTGAGAATTGGATTATTTTAATTGAATTAAGAAGTGGATCGAGATAATATATATCCATTACTGAAATTAAATGGAAATAAAACTTTAATTTGAAATTATTTAAATAATTTTGATTTTTAGGAATAAAATTGAAATTATGGAATCACTTTGAACTTAGGATTTAAATGTTAAAAATGAACTTGCAAACTAAAATTGTTAAGAATTGGTTTCAAAGTTAAAAGTTAAAATTTAGTAATAAATTGGTTTCTAAAGATTAAATTGTTTAGAACCTTAGTTGTTAAATTGAAAGCAAAGGTTAATTTGATTTAAGGAATTAAATCAACATTCGAAAATTTTAACTCGAATTTATATAATTCGAGATGGTTTAAAGTTGAGATTGGAATTGAAATTAATTGTAATGGAAAATTGAATTGAATTTATTGGAAGTTGAATAAGTTTAAATTCAAGTGGGAATTGATTTGAATTTGGAATGGGAATCGAGGTTAATTCAATTTGAATTGGAATTGATTTGAAATGGGAAATTGGGAAATTGAACAGTTTGACTCTGAAATTATTTTCAAATAAATTGTTTTAATATAGATTGTTTTAAATCTATTTTTCCTAGCTATCACTATGCAACCTTTCTTTTTAAAATCTAAACTATCTTATACTTATTTTACAACTATTTTGAAACTAATTACTATTTTACATCTGTTTTACAAACTAATTACTATTTTACAACTATTTTGCAACTCTCTAACTATTCGACAACTATTTAACTATTTTATAATTACTTAACTATTCTACAGCTAATTTACAACTAATAACTATTTTACAGCTACTTAACTATTTTGAAAACTATTCAAGCTATTTTCTAAACGCAAACTGGTCAGAGTGCAAACTGTTTATAATTGAAGTGACCACCCAACTGGAAATGGATGCAATTGTGAATAAGTAAATAGAATCCAAATGAAGATAAATACGTAAGATGTACGTATATTATTCTATTCGCATAATGATTTGATCTAGATTCGAGCACAGAATTTCGAGATAGTATATCGATCCGAGTTGGTATTTTTCACTCGATTTTCAACGGCGAAGCCTGGATATGGATTTTTGATTGGCTCTGGAAATTCTTTATCATAGTTATGGCTATGCAAGGAGAATGAAGGTTTCTGATCAAGAAACCAAATCTGAGTCCGCACTAGGAAGTCAGGGATGATACTAGTTTGGAAATGAAATTGCGTGATCGAGTGAACGATCAGATTTGATATTGCATACGAATGGTATATGTACACAGTACGTGCTCCAATGTAATAGATATTGAAATTTTGAAAAGAAATGTAAAAATGATTTTTGAAAAGAAAAGTATATTTTGAGAAATATACTATGAATAAAAATGGGAGTTGGATATTTCTATTATTGAAATTCACTTTATGGAGAGTAAGTAATATGGTAAATAACTTTATAAAAGATATCAAACTTGAATATTTGATTTGGCGTAAATTAAGTTAAATATATATATTTGTTACATATAATAAACTTACCTTGTATCTAAAACTACAAGAAAAGATTTTTTGAAAATATTAAAGTATAAAACGGAATTATATAAGTATGAAATGATCCAAGATTTTTCAAGATTATACATATATAAATGATTTTGTGAAAATGATTTTTGGAAAAAGGTTTTCAGAATCTATTGATTTTGAAAGGCTTTTGATTTTTCGGAAAAATCAAATTTGAAAATTTGGAAAGCTAAGTTTGGAACTATCAATTTGAGATATCGACTTTGTGTAAAGGATATTTTTGTGTGAATTATAAAGAGTGTGATTTAAAAGATACTATATGTGTATAGTATAAAATGTTATGAGATTGGCTCGGGGGAAAAAGGTGCTCCCATGAAATGAAGTTCATAGGAGATCCATGGGGTGGTTCTACCTTTGAGCCCTAAAGGCGGCTCTAAATTTGATCATAGGAGGAAGTCCGGACTAATTGAAGTTCCTGAGGATTGTGTGTGGGTAGAGAAAGTCGAGGGCACCGATGCCTACAAAGATATTTGGGTTATGCTGTGACGACAGTGTAACTCGATGTCATTGTGATATATTACGGACCATAGCGGAAGTCATGTGGCAGTGTGTGCCAACATTCTACGTTTGATTTCGCCAGGAGGGCGACATAACATCGGTAGACTGCGATCTATGAAGACATAGAGAAAGTCGTGTGGCAGTGAGTGCCTACAGGCTAAATTAGGGCTCGACTGATGTAGTATGCGATCTATGTAGGAGTAGAGAAGTTTCATTTGGCAGCGAAATTCGAGGGCGCTGATGGCTACAGTTACATGGGTTTTTGCTGTGATGGCGACATAACCCCGGGTGTAGCTGCGGTTTGTGGCGGGTTCCATGGTGTAATCGAGGGGCGCGAAGTGCCTACAGTTTTCTATGGATTTTGCCGGGATGACAACGTAACCATCGTGCTAACTACGACCAAGGAGGGGGTGATGATTTCCAGAGCATTCTCACCAAAAATGTTTTCTATATTTTCACTAAAATATTTTCTAAGTATTTTCACTGCGTGTTGAAACGAGATTACCATGTACTTATAGATTTTTAGTCGCACGCCTGATCAACGTCTGACCGAATTTCTATGAGAACGAGGATGAACTTGTTGAGGCATCGAGTTATAAAATTATTTTTTGTAAAAATTATTTTTATAATATTATGTAGATTTTTAAAGTGTTTATTTTTTTTAATAAAAAGGGTTTTTGATTAAAAATGTTTAAAGAGTAATTAAACTGATAATAAACATTGTAATAATATTCTAGCTTCGTTCCTTTTCGAGGATGAAAAGTTCTAAAGGGGGGAGGAATGTGATAACCTGGATTTTTGGACATCTGTTAATTGATAATTAATTGGATTGTATTAGTAGAAACACTGATTTATAAGTTTAACTAATAATTTTGATAATAAATATGTATCTCTAGATAAATATTTATTTGTTCAATAATCTTCTTTTATAATTATTTAAAATATGCTAAAACTTATTCATTTTCAAAAACAAATAAAATATGTATTTGTTTATGTATATATATAAAGTAGTTTTGTAAAGAGAATTTTGATTTGAAATTCAAAGGTAAATATCTTAGAAATAAATTAGATTTAGAAACTCTTTATCTTTAAACTAGTATTTGTATAGTTTTATATATTATTTCCTTTAAGTTATATAAATATAAGTAAAAGCAAAACGTGTAAATATAAAGAATAAACATAATAAATATATATATGCCATGAGAAGTAGAATAAATGGAAATTATTGTTTGAATATAATAATGCTCAAAAGATATTCAAAGTTAAGATTCTCTATTTTCAAAAACATAAGAGATTATTAAAAATATATGTAAGTTTTTTCTTTGAATTATATACATATAAATAAAAAGAAAATGTAAAAAAATAAAGATATACGATATAAACATAGATTAATAAAAATAATATATAAAAACATAAGAAATATTAAATAAAGGTTTAAAACATTTGTAAGCTTTGTATTCTTGCATTTAAACATTTGTAACTTAGGATATCATGCAAATTACATGTGGCAATGGTTTATTTTAATTTGAAATATAAATTATTGTTGGAAAGAAGGCTAGTTACAGTTCAACTTTTCACATATTCATGTCCCTTTTCTAAATTCTTTCCTTCATTTTCTAAAATAAAAATCAAATGGAAAATCAAAACTGAAAACAAATTCAACAACTTCAAGTCAACCTGAACAAAAGCAGAAAGATCAAGCAAAGAAAATTCCAAAATAAACTCAAACATCAAGTTGCAGATCAGTTCAAGATCAAATGCAGTCCTGTTTTCTAAGGCCTTATCCTCTGTTTAACAATATCTGTGAGTAAACTTTTATTTAAAAGCTTCAAACTGTGTTTATACTTGATGCAATTATAAATCTGAGTAGTAATGTTGTAAATGTAGTTTGCATGGATGTTTTTAATCGGAAAATAATAGAACTTCTTTGTATATAAATGTGCATGTCTGTATATGGATAAAACTTGCCTCTGTTTGATTTTAATCAATCAAATCTAGTTCAAAAAAAATTCATATCTCATTATATAAAAACTTTCATGTTATGTTTTTCAAATGAAATCTGTTTTTTTACCTAATTCAACTTTTAAAAACATTTTTAAAAGTATAAATAGCAAGAAATCTCACTAGAAGATGAAAAGATCAGAGAAGTTCAGTTCATGTCAGAATTCGATTGTTCAATTTCGAGGTTTTGATCATACAACCTGATTCGTCTTGGAAAATAATGAATTTTGATAACAATTTCAGGATTTTTAGGATTGGGATTGATGAGATTTTGCGAGATGATCGATATTGGGTTTTCTGTCATTTTCCGACGATCTGGGAAATGTGGTATGTCGTGCTCGTCGTTGGAGGAAGGTGGAAGTCTAGGGACCTCGAGAAAAATGGTCGCACTGTTTATCGATCATCGAAGGAGCGTTACGTCGTCGATTTAGGGTTCCAGGCAGTGTTTTGGTCGAGGCTGTTTTCTACGTATTCGCGACGTCGTGATAGCATTGAAGTGGGCTGAAGGTGGGGGTAAAGAAAAAGTGGAGCAAGGCGAAGGTCTGGGCGAAGCTGCGTGTTCTCTGGTGATCGGAGATAGCAGTGCAAAGGGTTTTGGCGACTGGGGTTTTGTTCCAGTGGTGATCGACACGCTCGGTTTTGCTTGCAAGGTGGTTCGTGGGTTCTGGAAGGTCGAGTGGGTCGAGATGATCGACAGCGACTTACTAGTGGTTGCAACGTCGGTCGAAGACGCTCTGATGTGGCGTGCACGTGCACGTATGTCAGCTTGGTATCTGGGTTGTAGCTTTGTAAGGAGAAGAAGAAGAGAGATCAGGGAAGATGGGTTCTGGCCCGAGTTCTTGTTCGTGAATTCTGGGCTTGGGCCCGAGTATTTTAGTAAATGTTTTAAACAATTTTAAAAGCAAGGCAAAATTTTAAAACAGGTTTCCATAGCAAACATTAAAGAAGTTTCAAAGGGGGAGTTTGAACAAGTTTCAAGTAAAAGCATTGATCAACATTTACAAACAAGTTTCAAAAATATTAATTATAAAGCCAATGTTTTGAATTTAAATTGTTTTGATTTGAAATAAATTGTACGTTAGTTAATTAATTTAATTAACCCCCAAGTGTTTTAAAAAATATCAAGTATGTGATTAAGTACGTGATTAAAGATAAATGTATTGAATTTTAATCAATCATAAAGGTCTTAGGAGATTTTCTATAAAATTAATTTTAAGCATTTAATTTAAATAATATTTAAATGATAGTTAAGTAATTAATTAAGATAAATGGTTTATCATAGATTAATTAAGGACTTAAGTAATTAAGGGGTAATTAATTAACTTAAGTAATTATAGGATAATTAATTTATGAAATTAAAGGATAATTACTTAATGAAATTAATTAAAGGATAATTACTAGTGTAAGTAATTAAGGGTTAATTAATTATGTGAATGATTAAAGAATAATTAATTAAATGGTTTAATTAATGTTAATTAAGCAGGATTAAGGGTAATTAATTTAATTTAAATTGTGTTAATTAAATAAATTAGAAATGGTGACTAATTAATCTTGCTTATGAATGATAAACCTGAATTGGATGCCTTGGATTGTTGATATCTCTAATATGTAATTTGTGATATTCTGCGATATTTTTGGGTTAAACTATGATAATGTGGGTTATATATTGGTGATGAATTTCTACGTAAAAGTGACACCCTGTATTTAAAATCAAATTGTATTTACTTAAACAACTTGGATTAAAAATGACATTGGATTCAAAGAGACTGGGGTAGGGTATCAGCAAATACCCGAAACCACTTCGATTAGTAATATTCAATAACTCTTTATAGATTTGATTTTAGAATCTAATGGGATGGAATGGAATAAATTAAGTGAACATGACCATTTGAACTGAGTAACAGTTCTTAAATATTGTTTTGTAATAAATGATTGACTGTAACATGTTAAGAACTCGTAGTGAGGTACGAGTTGCCCCAGGTTTTCAAATAAGTTTTATAACTTATTATTTCAAGTTAAATGGTTTACTCACGCTAATTTACAGCCTGACCCGGGTGTTACTTTATTGTAATTGTAACGACACGTATAAATTCGATGTTTAAAATGAATTAAATTAATAAGATTTTAATTTAAATTTAGAGAGAAATAAAAATCTTATTAATTTATATGAAAGCAAATATTGAAATTTGATGTATCAAGGGTAATTAAAATTTGCAAATTTAATTTTATATTTCAATTAATTGGAATAGTGAAAATTTGTGCATATGGATATAAAATTAAAATAAGTAAATAAAGGCAAGTATTGAATTCATCAATGAAATAAATTATTT
This sequence comes from Allium cepa, assembly GCA_030765085.1. Taxonomy (NCBI): domain Eukaryota; kingdom Viridiplantae; phylum Streptophyta; class Magnoliopsida; order Asparagales; family Amaryllidaceae; genus Allium; species Allium cepa. Next base: position 194,414,051 of record CM060943.1, read on the forward strand.
ATTTATGAAGATTGAATGTAAATGGAGATAATAAAGTAATGCAGGACAATAAATAATTTATTTAGTACAATCCCCTTTTTTATTTGTAAACTATTGTAAAGTGTTAATTAATTGAAATGTGAAAATTAGGAGATAGATTCAAATTTATGTTAGACAATGAATTGCTATAATTAAAGTTAATAAATTAATGGATTAAATGGAATACCAATTCACTCAGAAAGTGAATATAAGTGAATGTAGCAAAATGAATAGGAAATGTTCATTTACTCATAGAGTGATGGTTGATGTAAAAAGGTATGGAACCTGGATGGAATAATTAGTTGGATTTAGAATCTTAATTTGTATGTGAGCATTTATTTATATTGAAATATAAAAGGGTAAATTTATAGTATGAAATGTTGACATCACCTTTAAGATGATGGGTTTATAATTGATACATAATAGGGAAATCAAATGAATGGGTTTAACTGAATAACAATTAGCAATTAATGAATGAATAAATTTTTTTACAAGGGCGTAATTGATTTCGTTAAATAAATTTTGTTAAAAAAATGGTAATGAATATAGGTTTAACTTTTTGTGATAAGTAATAATTGGAAATCAATGTAAATTATACCCGTGAAGGGTCAATTCAATTAAACAACAAGATTTTTAAATAAATAAACGTTTTATTTACGTTTCAATTTGATAATTTATGAAGTTTAATGGGAAATCAATTGCAATAAATTGCCCTAATTTATGCAGTTAGAGGAGATTTGATTTGCATTATAGATGGAAGTATAATCGAAATTGATAGGTAACAAACTTAAGAATAAAATTAAGAGCTAAAAGGTGGCAAATTTATATAGTTGTTTATTTACGTAATGTGTAAGTAAACTTTGGTAAGTCGATTTCTATCAATCCAAATCTAACGTTTTGTTAATACAGATTTAAGTATAGAAAGCAATATTTATTAATTTAGTTGAAGTATTGCAAAACAAATGAAAATTTAACATCTAAATATTACGTTAATAGGAAGTAATTGTTCTACTTATCATTACATTCATTTAGCCTATTTTGAAACTTAATCAACTGAAATTAATGTAATTGAAAATTTTCAATTAACAGGAAGAGAATACTAATTGTAATTGGTGCAATTAAAAGCAGCTTATGTTTTGTGAAATATAAGGAAAGTTTTGATTCAATGAAAAAAAAACATTTACATCAATAAAATGAATGTTTCATCTGTGAATGTAGGTTTAATTTAATTTAAATAAAAAATAGAAAGATTGATTTTAAAGAAAGAAATATATGTTTATTTGAACTGTGTTTAGCTTACAGACTGATTACAAGAATAGGAAAATAATCTATTTATTACCCTTGTGTATAAACAATTTTTCTATTTTTTATGCATTTTTATTGTCTGTTTTAAAATTTAACTTTGTAGGTGATTGCAATTAACGTGGTTCAAATATTTCAATTAAAAGGAAAGAAAATAGTGATTGCAATTAGTAGATTTAATATAAAAAAACGCGCGTTTTGTGGTAAACAAAAAGGGTGTTTTAATGGTAATAAGAGATCATTTTGGGAAAAACAAATCAAATGTTTTCATTTTTAAGGTAAGTATAAAAAATTATTATGCATAGACAAAAACCTAAATGCATAGAAATTCGAATATTACTTGAGTTAATGAAGTTAATTTTTGTATGTTTAAGGTTAACAAAATTTATTAAGTAAACAATTGTTTTGAAATTTAAATTCTAAAAGTTTGTTTACAGTATAGAGTTAGTCCATTCATTCCCTTTCTAATTAATAATTACCTCTTTTTAATACCTGCTACTTTTAAAAAGGCTGTTCATATTTACTATATTTCAAAATCAAGTTTGTTCATATTTACTTTATTTCTTTCCATTCATTTTCCAACTTCATTTTTTGAAACGTCATTTCATTTATTTCTAATTAATAGCGGTCTCTCTTGTCAAATCTCTTTGATCCTAAACCTAACTCTAACCTTATAAATAAGATATGATGCAAATGAAACCACAAACTCCATTCTAATCTTCTTCTTTTTTCCTTTTCTTTTTTTTCTTCACATCTCCTTATTATCTCTCATTTTAATTTGTCCTTCCTCTTCAAATATTCTATTTCTTCAAATTTTCCTCTATTTCAAACTTTCTTCTTTCTTTTCAAATCTAGATATTCTCTTCCATTTTCAGTTCTTATTTTAACCATTTTCCTTTTCAATTCTTCTTTTTCAAATCTTCTTTTTTTCTTTCAAACCTTTTAAAAATACATACATTCATACAATAAGGAGGAAAATTAAAGTAAATCGAAATAAAAGAGAAATTATGGAACAAAGCTAGCAATCAGGAATAAGCATACGCGTTTTCACGAGGGAAGAGTGGATGTGGCACGGTATTTTATTTTGTTTAATTTATTTTTGTTAATTTTTATTTCAATTAGTTCTAATAATCATAACTCGTACATACGGACTCCGTTTCACGCGAATTTTTTTATTAGGATCGTAATAAAATTCCGGACACTTTGATACTCGTTTGGATGAATTTGGAGACTGTCAAATTTTTGGGTTTAACTTGGATTTAAATTCAATTTAAATTCAAAAGGTGAGTGTTTTAACCCACTCACAACTTCTAAAATTTCTTATGTTTGTTAAATTGACTTAAGATATGAGTAGAAATTTGTTTATGACTGTTTGGCATGTTTTATTCAGCATCTCAGTTAAATTGCATTTATATAATTTAACTGTTAATTTATTTTTATTATTGCATATAAATTGAAAATTAGAATTTATTTGTTTGCATATAAACTGCTAGTCTAACAGTTATTAAATTTATTATTGAATATAAACTGTTAGTTAATACCTGTTATTCATTACCTATATATTTTATATGCTCTATATTGATGTTTGTTTAAATTGGATGATGATTTCAATTAATGGTTGATGATTGATTTTTGGTGAATGGATGATGTGTACTATATTTTAAATCTGCAAGTTATCATGCATTCCATTTTATTCGGGATTGCGGTTTGAAATGATATACAACCGCATTTTTATTTTTTTTAAATTGCGGGTTGAAATGATAATTATCCGTATCACTTGACCATAGGATACAAAAATTTATACAGGCACCGCGGTGTATATATAAAAAAAAATTTGTAATGATTTTTATGGTTTGGATAAGATACGGTTTAATAAATATTAAGGTTGATATTTTTAAATATTTTTTATACACATATAGTTTAATTGTGAATTTAAGCTGTGTACAAATCTGTTAAATAAAAATTGAATAAGTTGAAAATGGAGTTTGATAATTCATATTATATGTTTAATTACATGTTTAAGATGTTGTATATATATAGAGTTTAAATGATTCAACTCAATTTAAGATTTAAAAGATAAATTGGAAATTTATTTGGAATTGAGCTATTTAAAAATTTAACTCCATAAGTTGATGTAAACTTGTGAAACTTGGAGATTTTAAAGGTATGATATTTATAACTGGATTTTTATTCAAGATAAATTAAATAAATATTTCTAGTATAAATAAATTGAAGGAAATATTTAGTTGTTAGTAATTTGAGTTTATTTTTAATGATTAGAATTCATTATGTAAATATTTCAAAACTAAATAATAGGACAATATATAGTTGGATAGAAATTTTCAACCTTAGTTTTGAATTGGTCAAATACTCAAAGTTTAAATTATAAAAAAATCGAAGTGTTTTATTGAAACTGAAAGTAAATCTAAAATTTATGGTTTAGACTTAATTTAAAGTGAATAAAATTGTAAAGGCATGGAAATTATTTACTTTATAAAGTAATTTAAAGTCAACTGTTTTCTTTATATACCGTTGAATATCCAAACCATTTAAGTTTTAGAATTTATGGTTTTAAAGCTATAAATTTCAAAGTATTATGTTTTGAAAGTATATTTTAAATGTTTGGTTTCCAAATATTATAAATTTTAAAGCAGTATGATTTTGGAAAGAAATGTATTTGAAATAAAAATGATATTCTTGATTTGGGTTTTATAAAAATAATATCAAAATGAGTTGTTTTGGAAATGGAAATGATATCGTATTTATGGGTTTTGAAATGGATAATTTTATTCTGGTTTTAAAGTATAAACTATTTTTAAAGACCGCGGTGTTATAATAACGTATGGTTGTTGAAGAGACCGGGATCGGAAGTTGTCATACTCTCTGCCAACTCCGAAAACCACTTTAACAACCGTGTACGTGGTGGAGATTCCAGAATGAAGTAGGTTGGTGGCGGCGTTTCCTGTAAGGTAAACCAACTCCCGTGAGTTAGCATAAGGTGGCTAAAATAGGAGCGATCGACGGGTTAATGAGGTAGCACCTCTGATCGGACACTTCCCTTCGATACTATACTTTGACTTTGGAATGATTCGGTGGCCACCTTCACTTTTGATTTCTTTGATTTGGGGGAGTTTGTCTGAGGTGGGCGGTAGTAGCAGCTACGCGTTTCCATCGACCCGGAAGCGTAATTGGATTATCTACCCTGGTATTGCCTACTTGTGCCGTGTCACCTACCCTAGCACGCCTTCTACGAGTTTCTATTTGTGTCGTACCTATGGAGTATCCTCTGGTAGCTTCCCGATCAGGAGGTATTACGGTACTGTATAGACTATTGGCATTATTTGTGTTAAGGGCTATATGGGTAACCCCTTAACGCTATTAAAAAGTAAGTTTGTTTTACAATTAGACACTATTATAATAGCGAAGTATACTACATAGTAAATAGTTTAACGGATCCTTAAGAGATGTAAATCTTGAGCATCTTTTGAGTTACTGCACTCATATTTATTTCTGTTAATTTAACTTACATAAGTTCTTTTAGTTCTGACTCGAGTGTTTTGTCTTTTCAATTCGCTCGGGTTAGTCCGAGCCTTTCCGGATTTGAAGACTTTATTCTGGAGGACGAAGACGAAGATTTCATCATCATTATTATTATATATTATATGGTTCCACTTCATACCGTATTCCGATGCATTGATATTTATTGGTATGTGAACTCTGATATTTATTGTATAAAGAAGAATCAAATGTTTTGTAAACAATTTTATGCACTGTATATTGATTATTATATTTTATCCTTCTGCTGTGAGATTCTGTTTTGTTTTTTTTCTCCTCTATTTTTCTTATTTACCCCATAACAATCCGCCCTTCCGTATGGTTTGAATTGGCACATGTGTCGAGTTAAAGAGTGTGTAAAGGCGGGATGTTACAGTTGGTATCAGAGCGAGGGTTAGCCGTAAACCTCAGCCTTGTGGGGTTTGAATCTTTATTAATAGGGTAGTAGTACCCTATGGGAGTCGCTGAGTGTATATATATGAGAGGGCGTATTTGTTAGTGTTATAAAAAGGATTTTATATTGTGTTAATCTGTTTCGTTTTGTATTTATAAATTCTGTTTGATGAATCGGACGCTATGACATCAATAGGGATTTCTAAACACTTAATAGGACAGACCGACATAATATTGGTTTTATATAGGTGAATGAAATAATTTTGCCTATTATATTTTCTATATATAAAATTAAATTTTCAAATGATATCTATATTTGGCTGCAATAGATTAGTTGTTAGGTAATAAAGTGTATAAATGATAATAGAAATAAGATTGAAAAATATTGTGACGACCCGCCTTTCTCAACCCAGAAAGACGTTTCATCATTAAGAAAGAAAGGGATAGAAATAGAAAAGAATAGAAAGAACAACAACATCAGAATCTCACAACGGAATGGAACAAAATATAATACATCACATAACTATTACATAGTTATACATACATCAGAGTCATACAATATCATATAACAGGACTGACATATACATATATGTCCATACATACATCCAAAATACAGCATACACTAAGTACACAACGGACTACATATATAAATACATACGTCTGGTCTTCTCCCCAAAAAAGCTTCTCTAGAAAATCAACACTTCCAATACCTATCACTTGGCTACTCATAAAAGTTTGAGTACCCAAGAGTTTATGAAAAACAAAATATAAACTCCGGGTCAGACATGGGTCTGGTATGATTAAACAGGTTAAAATTGCTTAACTTTGAAAATCATTTGAAAATAAAGGTATCACGTAAGACTCCCCACAAATAAATACGGGTAAGTTTTTACCTTATGCTAACCAAAACATTTTATAGGAAATTCAGTGATATTATAATAGTGTCTAGGATTTTCAAGTAAATAGAAAATAGCCGAAATTGTTACATACATTAAATTCCAGCTACTAGCCACGAATGTGGGTAATACAAATCAAAACCATAGTGTCTCGTAGGGAAAATGGGTTTCCAACAATGGCAGGGCTACTGGGGCACCGCCCGTCACAGTACAGGGCCTAGATCACCATACCGAGGATCACTCCCGACCCCCTACAACACAAGGCTGGAACCATTCCTTACTGAATAGTCCCGAACAAGATAACCCCGTAGTTGTGGCCAACAACTGCACAAACAGCCGAAATAAAAAGGGACATCTAGACAGGGAAATATCTTGTCCTGCTTGGGCATGACCCACCTAACCTTGCTGCATCTCTCCTGTTTTAGCCATTCCCGGTTGATGAGGCTTGAGGCTACGATTACCTTTATTGAACATATCTTAGAATGCTCATCGTCCGCCTGACGATGTGCTGAAAGCATTCAATCCATACAAGTTCGTTTCGGGTTCGAACGAAACCGAAGGCATTATGTCGTTACACTCATTTTGGGATCACCCTCAGAGTTAACGACGATAACCCTTTTATTCTGAAACACCATCTCGATCACCATTTGATAAGTCACGACCTATCGTTTAATTTGGATCGATGTGGTTTTCGGAGAATCAAAATTGATTCTTCCGATCCCGGTCTCATCGAAATCCAGACGCCATTATAAGGGCCAAGTTGTCTATTTAACTTAACAGTTCAATTCAATATCAGAATTCACATAACAGATATAACAGATAAATCATACACAGTTATCACAGATATTCATAGTATATCCTAACATATCACAGAACTATCATCAAACAGATATCAAAGTCAATCAAAAAGAATTATCAATGCATACCAAACAGTTTGGTTTTTCTTGACTTAATTATTTGCTTAAGAATAAACTATTTAATTTGCTTAATTACTAATTTATTAGCTTATTAATGATAAATTAATTAATTAGTTAATCATTAATCATTAATTTATTAATCATCAAATCTTTAAGTAATTGTTTAATTAATTAACTTCTATTCATCAATTATTACTTAATTACTTAGTTAATTAATTTATTTTAATTGTTAATTAATAACTTACTTATTAAACATGAATTACTTATTTAATTATCACAAATTACTTTAATAAATCAATTATTATCAATTTAATTAAAGTATAATTCCTGATTAACCACTTAAGTTAATTTCCATTAATTAACTTCAAGTAATTAGCTAACGTTCTTAAGTTTTAAATTGATTTAACATATGATTTATTTTAATTACCCAATTAAATTTAAAGTCATCAATTTAAAATTTCAAATATAAATTAATTAACATCCTAATTACTTATTATTAATTACCTATCTTTACATACTTATCTTATTAAGCTTTTAAAACAAAGATTAGCCTAACTAACTAATTATTTAGTTAATTCAATTATAACAAAAATACTTAAACCAAATCTATGTTCGACCATAAGAAGGGTACCCGAGACCGCACCTTCTTTTACTAGAGAAAATCTCGAGTTATCTCCCGTGCTTCCCGCGTCTCTCTCTCTCCCAGTCCCCTTCTCCTCCCTTTCCCTGTTTCTTACCTTCTTCTCATTTTTTTTAAAGTTAAAGTTATAAAACACTGCTGAAGCCACACACGAGAATGACCCGAAGTCACCTCCCCTTCCCACTCGAGCATTCACCCAATATGGTCCCAAACCCAAAACTGCTACACTGTACACCACCATGCACATGCACGGTGGTTCGCCAACGTCCTGGCGAAGCACGACGCCTCCGGCAAGTCGCATAACGGACATTGACACGAAAACAGAACTCAAATCGACGAGAGAAGTTCGAAATCGAAGAAAGGCCTGAAGCTCGAACCACTGTTTCGAGCAACCACGAAAAAAAAACCCTTCGCCCCTCCAACTCTGACCACCGGAGGCGAACCCCCCTCATCCATGTCACGTCCATACCTTCCTCGGCATTCGCTCACAACCACAAGCCACTCGATTGAACCAAGGTGGCGAAAACCAAAATTCACAGAGCATCCAAAAACGTATGAACTAAACCCTACTTTTACCTCCACCGAAAAATCTATGCATTCGAAATTTTTTTAAGCATTTTTCCTGTGTTAATACTTCTTCAAGCTTGCTTCATGAAAATATTCAACAACTAAAATCAATCGAATCAGCCACAATTGACAAAAATGTAATTTCATTTCATATTCAAATTGCACCATAAATAATGAACTAAAAATCATCGTTTTCAATTTAAAAATCCTAACTTTGTATATAGATTCTTGCTAGTTATTTGAACTAGTAATTTATTATACTTGTACTTAACACAAATTAAATGGTTTCCCTGTAAATCATTTTACAATAAGTATACTCCATTGACAAGCTTGCAAAAGGTTTAAAATCTGGATTTTTTTTCTTCATCAAACAACATGGTTTATTTTAAAAACACAAGCCTATAAATAATCAAATGAGAATATCTTGTATTTTGAATGGTACTTGACTCTGTAACTACACTACATCTACAGATTCAAGTTTAACAGGAAACTATACTTGAACACAGAATTGCAAACCCAATACATAGGTCATCATAACATTATAAATACATCAACCACACAAATGAACTTAAGACTATAAATATTGTTTACTCACCTGATATTAAATTAAACAGAGAGTTGTTTGAATGTTATAGAGTTTGATGAAGAAAACTGCAGATTTGAATTTCCTGAAACTTCTTTTTAGTTTCCAGCTTTGAATAAATTTTCAGTTAGGTTTTGTTCAAGTTTTTATAAATGAACATAATATATATTGGATATATATAGAACTACCTACAGGTTGTAACTGGCCAGTTTGTATTTGTTGTCATTTTTCTCTTTAATTGGTCAAGTAAAATATCCTGCAGAATGAAGTGATAAGGAGATTTCGGCTATAGTACTTACATAAACAAAATGTTGTGCTAATTAATGCTTATGCCCTTAATCATGATAACAAGCATTTAATGTTTACTGATAGTTACAATTTGTACAAAGATATTTATCATATTTCGGCCAGCATATTTTTGTACAAGATACAGATTTTGTTTTTATTATATTTGAAGTGAAATTTTGTTTTCTTATGCATCAATATATTTAAACTTTTATTATTCAATACTTCATTTATTTTTTCATTTATACTTAGCATCATTTCTTTGTTTTGTGAGCATATATATATGTGTATAGCTTGTCTTGTCTTCTTTGCATTATTCATTTGTATATATAGGTTATACTTTTCAACTTTCTGATATGTTTGTTTAAAAGTTATTGTTAGCATATTGGTTGTATTCTATTTGTTAATTAAATTTTCAAACATTTGATTTATAACATATACTTGTGTTTTTTTATACTTCAAGTTATAATTTATATTTGTATAGTTGTTACTTTAATTACATCTTATAATTTATGATTATGTTTTATACTAGTTTTGTATGTTTATGTTATAATTATTTATATTGTTTTATGCCTATGCATTAGATTTCCATGTTTATGTTAATATTAATATGTTTGTTAATTTTTTTAAACTTATCATTTTAAAAACTACAATTGTATTCATATATATATATATATATTATCAGGGAATAAAATATAGAGTCTTTGATTTGATTTTATTGAATAAGACAGATTTTGTTTTAATGGGTTTGAAGCATTCTATTTTAAATTTTCAAATCAAAACTTTCTTTTATAAATACATATATAACTGTTAAATAACCAAGATCTCATCATTTTAAACATTAAAAAGCTTGTATTTAATTTAAATTAGATTAAATATTTATTAAATATGCTATCAAAAATTCCGGGTTGTTACATTCCTCCCCCCTTAAAAGAATTTCGTCCCTGAAATTTAAAAAACAGTTAATTCAAAAGCTTTTATAATAACAATCCAAACATATATATCATTCATACAATAGCAAACAAACAAACAGTCTATTCTAACAAACATCACTGGTTATCCGAACATAAATCCGGATAAGCATTCCTAAAACCATCGAGAGTTTCCCAGGTACAATCTCTGGGATCCTCACTCCATTGCACCTTGACGAGTTTCACCACTTTATTTCTGAGTTGCTTCTCGTCTCGATCCACGATCTGAACTGGATTTTTGACCACAGTTAAATTGGGTTCCACTTCCAAGTCTTCTTGAATTACTGGTTCTACAACCAGTGAGGGATCATGAACAAATTTCCTCAAATGCGATACACGAAACACATTGTGAATCCCAGACATCGACTTTGGCAATTCAATCCTGTAGGCTACAGCTCCAATTCTTTCCAACACTCGGAATGGTCCAATGTATCTCGGAGCAAGTTTTCTCGTCTTTCCGAATCTTATGGCACCTTTAATTGGGGAAACTTTAACAAAAACCAAGTCTCCGATCTCAAATTCCAATGGCCTTCGTCTTCTATCCGCATATTTCTTCTGACGATCTTGAGCATCTTTCATCCTTTTCTTGATAAGCTCAACCTTCGCAGAAGCTTCTCGAATAAGATCGGGTCCGAGCACAAGACAATCTTTTGATTCAATCCAACAAGCTAGGGATCTACACGGTCTTCCGTATAAAGCTTCATAAGGAGCCATCTTGATACTCGCTTGATAACTATTATTATAAGAAAATTCCACTAAATGAAGATGATCCTCCCAAGATCCTCCAAAATCTAAAACACAAGCCCGCAGCATATCCTCAAGAATACGATTAAGCCTCTCCGTCTGTCCGTCCGTTTTAGGATGATAGGCTGTACTTAATCTCAAATCCGTTCCCATTGCTGATTGCAGAGCTTCCTAAAATTTGCTAGTGAAAATAGGATCACGATCACTTACTATGCTGACTGGGACACCATGCAATCGAACTATTTCCTTCAAGAAAATTTCAGCCAAAGAAACTGCAGTACGGGTTGCCTTAACTAGTATAAAATGGTCACTCTTAGTTAAACGATCTACAATAACCCATATTCCATCATTCCCTTTCCTGGTTATAGGCAAACCATCGATAAAATCCATCGAGATCATCTCCCATTTCCAGTTCGGAATTTCCAAAGGTTGCAATAACCCGGCAGATTCCTGTTGATCAACTTTAACTTGTTGACAGATGGCACAACTGTTCACAAAAGCAGCTACATCTTCCTTCATGCCCTTCCACCAAAAGACTCTCCTCATGTCTTTGTACATCTTCGAAATTCCCGGATGAATATTCAATTTGGAGCGATGACTTTCAGACAACACTTCCTGCCTCAACTCCTTGTCATTCGGAACACAGATTCTCCCGTTGATCCTTAACATTCCTTGGCCATCGATTTCAAAACTGGGACATTGACCCTTCCTGACTCTTTTGATGATCCTCCTCAACATCTTATCAGATTCTTGCTTGCTTGAGATCCTTTCAATAAGAGATGGAACCACTTCCAGAAGAGAAAGAACTGCGTTCCTACTGAGAGCATCAGCTACGACATTCGCTTTTCCCGGAGTGTACAGAATGTCCAAATCATAGGATGCATGAAATCCAACCGACCGCTGCTGTCTCAGATTAAGATCTTTTTGAGAGAATAGATATTTCAACGGTTTGTGATCCGTGAACAATTCGAATTTCTCTCCCAAAAGACAATGTCTCCAAATTTTCAAAGCAAAAACAATGGCTAGCAATTCAAGATCATGCGTAGCGTAGTTTTTCTCATGTGGCTTCAACTGCCGACTAGCATACGCGATAACCCTTCCGTTCTGCATCAGAACTGCTCCCAAACCAACAATATAAGCATCAGTATAAACCTCGAATTTGCTTTTCCCATCCGGAATAGCAAGTACTGGTGCACTAGTAAGCCTTATCTTTAATTCCTGAAAAGCTTCTTTGCACTGAGGTGTCCATTTGAATTTTGCTCCTTTCCTGGTCAGCTTAGTCAGATGCGAAGAAATCTTGGCATAATCCCTAATAAATTTCCTGTAATAGCCAGCCAATCCTAGAAAACTGCGAACTTCCGTCGGTGTCTTTGGCTGTTTCCATTCCAAAATAGTTTAAACTTTCGCTGGGTCTACAGAAATGCCTTCACCAGAAACAATGTGCCCTAAAAATTTAACCTTCGATTTCCAGAAATGGCACTTCGAAAATTTCGTCTTCAACACATGCTTCCTCAGAGTCTCCAATACAATCCTCAAATGCTCCCTGTGCTCTTCTTCGGATTTGGAATAGGCCAAGATATCATCAATGAATACCAGCACAAACTTATTCAAAACATCCCTAAAGACTCGATTCATGAGGTCAACGAAGTAGGCAGGAGCATTGGTTAATCCGAATGGCATAACCAACCACTCATAGAAACAATTCGGTCCCCTAAATGCAGTCAAGGGAATACTGTCTTCAGCTACCCTCAACTGGTGGAAACCTGAAGCTAGATCCAATTGAGAAAAGATAGAAGCACCATGCAACTGGTCAAAAAGATCATCGATGCGAGGAAGAGGATATTTATTACGGATAGTCACTTTGTTCAATTCTCTATAATCCACACAGAACCTCAGTGACCCACCGATTTGGTCACAAACACTGCCGCCCAACCCTAACAAGAAAAACTGGGTCTAATCAACCCCTTCTCTAAAAGATCCTGTGTCTGCTTAATCAACTCTTCTCTTTCCCTAGGAGCCATTCTCCTACTGGGCTGAATCACTGGCACAGCTCCTAGAATCAAATCAATACGGAATTCTATTTCTCGATGTGGTGGCAGACACTTAACTTCTTTAAATACATCAGCAAAATCTTGAACCACATCGATGTCTTCAACTCTCTCTTCAGAAGTCTCAATTCCATGCAAAAGACTGCTCAAGTGAATTCTAGAATTATCACACGACACTCTGGCAATTCTACCCAGACCAGTTTCTAACGAAACTGTTCTTTCATTACAATTCAAAACGGCTTTATACTTATCCAGCCAATCCATACCCAAAATAAGATCAAATCCCTTAAAATTCAACACATACAGGTCACAAGAAAAACTGTGGGATAGATAAGAGATCTTCAAGTCCTTACAGATAGTGTCTAATTTGGTTACCCCTCCTATAGGATTAGATACCAAGATAGGACTGTCTACAGAACTAGGGGTAAGAGAGAACTTTTAAACAGAATCCAAAGAAATAAAACTCAAGGAAGCACCCGAATCAAACAAAACTCTAATATATTTTCCATCTAAAAGTAAAGTACCTTCTAATACTCCTTTTCCCATTGAAGAAGTAGATGGTCCAGCTTCCAAAGCAAAAACTTTATTCTGAGGCGCCCTCTGCAGAAGTGGACAGTTCTTGATCATGTGTCCTGGCTGATGACAATTAAAGCACAATGATCTCTGAACCATAGCTGATCCTGGGCCACTCTAATGCAGTTGCTGTTGTTGTTGCTGGAATCCTTTTCTAGGACACTTATTTGCCAAATGCCCTTCCTGTTGACAAATGTAGCACTTCTGAGGTCCGTTGTTATTCCCAGGTTTCTTCTTATTCGGCTTTCTCCATTTAGGATCAAACTTTCGCTTATTCGGATTAGTGAAATTCCCACCTGAAGCTGCAACTGGAGCCATCGGGTTCTTACTCATCAAACTTTCGTATCTCAATGCCATATCAATCAAATCAACAAAAGATCCTTTCAGAAGCACTGTCAATTTTCCATGGAATTCAGGCCTCAACCTTTGCATAAATTTCTCATTCTTTTTCAGAGGAGTATCGATGAGTCCTGGTCCATAACAAGAGAGCTCGTTGAATCTGGTTTCGTACTCCGAAACAGACATACTACCCTGCTTCAAATATAGAAAATCCTGATACAATTGGGTTCTCCCTGCCGTTGGCACAAACTTCTCTTCAAACAATTCCTTAAATCTAACCCATGAAATGTCATCCTCAGAAATATTTGCAATAGTTGAATCCCACCATGCTGCTGCACCACCTTGCAATTGCCACGATGCCATATGCCTCTTACGCTCATCAGTCAATTTCGTGCTCTTGAAAATATGTTCGCAAGAGCGTAGCCTGTCTTGAACTTCAATTATTGACTCTGAACCTTTAAATGGTTGGCCTCCGAGATTTTTGAAATCCTTGCATAAAGATGCAAAACTAACTTGAGGTGGTACTGGATTGACAGCCTCACTAACATTTTGACTCCGTCCATTATCTGTTGAAGTACTGGCTCTAACTCTACCTCTTCTTCCGGAACTCATGTCGGTCACCTGAACAGGTAACTCAACAAATTTAGATGGTATATATAATATTATATGAAAATACAAATACGCACTCTCAAGATAAATATAACTCAAGAGCCTAGGTACTCGATCGACCTAACGCTCTGATACCAACTGTGACGACCTGCCTTTCTCAACCTAGAAAGAAGTTTCATCATTAAGAAAGAAAGGGATATAAATAGAAAAGAATAGAAAGAAAGAACAACAACATCAGAATCTCACATCGGAATGGAACAAAATATAATACATCACATAACTTTTACATAGTTATACATACATCAGAGTCATACAATATCATATAACAGGACTGACATATACATATATGTCCATACATACATCCAAAATACAGCATACACTAACTACACAGCGGATAACATATATAAATACATACGTCTAGTCTTCTCCCCAAAATAGCTTCTCCGTAAAATCAACACTTCCAATACCTATCACTTGGCTACTCATAAAAATTTGAGTACCTAAGAGTTTATGAAAAACAAAATATAAACTCCGGGTCAGACATGGGTCTGGTATGAGTAAACAGGTTAAAATTGCTTAACTTTGAAAATCATTTGAAAATAAAGGTATCACGTAAGACTCCCCACAAATAAATACGGGTAAGTTTTTACCTTACGCTAACCAAAACATTTTATAGGAAATTCAGTGATATTATAATAGTGTCTAGGGTTTTCAAGTAAATAGAAAACAGCCGAAATTGTTACATTCATTAAATTCCAGCTACTAGCCATAAAAGTGGGTAATACAAATCAAAACCGTAGGGTCTCGTAGGGAAAATGGGTTTCCAACAATGATAGGGCTACTGGGGTACCGCCCGTCATAGTACGGGGCCTAGATCACCGTACCGAGGATCACTCCCGACCTCCATAACACAAGGCCGGAACCATTCCTTACTGAACAGTCCTGAACAAGATAACCCCACAGTTGTGGCCAACAACTGCGCACACAGCCGAAATAAAAAGGGACATCTAGACAGGGGAATATCTTGTCCTACTTGGGCATGACCCACCTAACCTTGCTGCATCTCCCCTGTTTTAGCCATTCCCGGTTGATGAGGCTTGAGGCTATGATTACCTTTATTAAACATATCTTAGGATGCTCATCGTCCACCTGACGATGTGCTGAAAGCATTCAATCCATACATGTTCGTTCCGGGTTCGAACGAAACCGAAGGCATTATCTCGTTACACTCATTTTGGAATCACCCTCAGAGTTAACGACGATAACCCTTGCATTCTGAAACACCATCTCGATCACCATTTGATAAGTCACGACCTATCGTTTAATTTGGATCGATGTGGTTTTCGGAGAATCAAAATTGATTCTTCCGATCCCGGTCTCATCGAAATCCAAACGCCATTTTAAGGGCCAAGTTGTCTATTTAACTTAACAGTTCAATTTAATATCAGAATTCACATAACAGATATAACAGATAAATTATACACAGTTATCACAGATATTCGTAGTATATCCTAACATATCACAGAACTATCATCAAACAGAATTATCAATGCATACCAAACAGTTTGGTTTTTCTTGACTTAATTATTTTGCTTAAGAATAAACTATTTAATTTGCTTAATTACTGATTTATTAGGTTATTAATGATCAATTAATTAATTAGTTAATCATTAATTATTAATTTATTAATCATCAAATCTTCAAGTAATTGTTTAATTAATTAACTTTTATTCATCAATTATTACTTAATTACTTAGTTAATTAATTTATTTTAATTGTTAATTAATAACTTACTTATTAAACATGAATTACTTATTTAATTATCACAAATTACTTCAATAAATCAATTATTATCAATTTAATTAAAGTATAATTCCTGATTAACCACTTAAGTTAATTTCCATTAATTAACTTCAAGTAATTAGCTAACGTTCTTAAGTTTTAAATTGATTTAACATATGATTTATTTTAATTACCCAATTAAATTTAAAGTTATCAATTTAAAATTTCAAATATAAATTAATTAACATCCTAATTACTTATTATTAATCACCTATCTTTACATACTTATCTTATTAAGCTTTTAAAACAAAGATTAACCTAACTAACTAATTATTTAGTTAATTCAATTATAACAAGAATACTTAAACCAAATCTATGCTCGACCATAAGAAGGGTACCCGAGACCGCACCTTCTTTTACTCGAGAAAATCTCGAGTTATCTCCCGTGCTTCCCGCGTCTCTCTCTCTCTCTCTCCCAGTCCCCTTCTTCTCCCTTTCCCTGTTTCTTACCTTCTTCTCATTTTTTTTAAAGTTAAAGTTATAAAACACTGGTGAAGCCACACACGAGAGCGACCCGAAGTCACCTCCCCTTCCCACTCGAGCATTCACCCAATATGGTCCCAAACCCAAAACTGCTACACTGTACACCACCGTGCACATGCACGGTGGTTCGCCACCGTCCTGGCGAAGCACGACGCCTCCGCGCAAGTCGCATAACGGACATAGACACGAAAACAAAACTCAAATCGACGAGAAAAGTTCGAAATCAAAGAAAGGCCTGAAGCTTGAACCAATGTTTCGAGCAACCATGAAAAAAAAAACCCTTCGCCCCTCCAACTCAGACCACCGGAGGCGAACCTCCCTCATCCATGTCACGTCCATACCTTCCTCGGCCTTCGCTCACAACCACGAGCCACTCGATTGAACCAAGGTGGCGAAAACCAAAATTCACAGAGCATCCAAAATCGTATGAACTAAACCCTACTTTTACCTCCACCAAAAAATCTATGCATTCGAAATTTTTTTAAGCATTTTTCCTGTGTTAATACTTCTTCAAGCTTGCTTCATGAAAATATTCAACAACTAAAATCAATTGAATCAGCCACAATTGACAAAAATGTAATTTCGTTTCATATTCAAATTGCACCATAAATAATGAACTAAAAATCTTCGTTTTCAATTTACAAATCCTAACTTTGTATATAGATTCTTGCTTGTTATTTGAATCAGTAATCTATTATACTTGAATTTAACACAAATTAAATGATTTCCCTGTAAATCATTTTACAGTAAGTATACTCCATTGACAAGCTTGCAAAAGGTTTAAAATCTTGATTTTTTTTTCATCAAACAACATGGTTTATTTTAAAAACACAAGCCTATAAATAATCAAATGAGGATATCTTGTATTTTGAATGGTACTTGACTCTGTAACTACACTACATCTACAGATTCAAGTTTAACAGGAAACTATACTTGAACACAGAATTGCAAACCCAATACATAGGTCATCATAAAATTATAAATATATCAACCACACAAATGAACTTAAGACTATAAATTTTGTTTACTCACCTGATATTAAATTAAACAGAGAGTTGTTTGAATGTTATAGAGTTTGATGAAGAAAACTGCAGATTTGAATTTCCTGAAACTTCTTTTTAGTTTCCAGCTTTGAATAAATTTTCAGTTAGGTTTTGTTCAAGTTTTTACAAATGAACATAATATATATTGGATATATATAGAAGTACCTACAGGTTGTAACTGGCCAGTTTGTATTTGTTGTCATTTTTCTCTTTAATTGGTCAAGTAAAATATCCTGCAGAATGAAGTGATAAGGAGATTTCGGCTATAGTACTTACATAAACAAAATGTTGTGCTAATTAATGCTTATGCCCTTAATCATGATAACAAATATTTAATGTTTACTGGTAGTTACAATTTGTACAAAGATATTTATCATATTTCAGCCAGCATATTTTTGTACAAGATACAGAGTTTGTTTTTATTATAATTGAAGTGAAACTTTGTTTTCTTATGCATCAATATATTTAAACTTTTATTATTTAATACTTCATTTATTTGTTCATTTATACTTAGCATCATTTCTTTGTTCTGTGAGCATATATATGTGTATAGCTTGTCTTGCCTTCTTTGCATTATTCATTTGTATATACAGGTTATACTTTTCAACTTTCTGATATGTTTGTTTAAAAGTTATTGTTAGCATATTGGTTGTATTCTATTTGTTAATTAAATTTTCAAACATTTGATTTATAACATATACTTGTATTTTTTTTATACTTCAAGTTATAATTTATATTTGTATATTTATTACTTTAATTACATCTTATAATTTATGATTATGTTTTATACTAGTTTTGTATGTTAAGTTATAATTATTTATATTGTTTTATACCTATGCATTAGATTTCCATGTTTATGTTAATATTAATATGTTTGTTAATTTTTTTAAACTTATCATTTTAAAAACTACAATTGTATCCATATATATATATATATTATCAGGGAATAAAATATAGAGTCTTTGATTTGATTTTATTGAATAAGACAGGTTTTGTTTTAATGGGTTTGAAGCATTCTATTTTAAATTTTCAAATCAAAACTTTCTTTTATAAATACACATATAACTGTCAAATATCCAAGATCTCATTATTTTAAACATTGAAAAGCTTGTATTTAATTTAAATTAGATTAAATATTTATTAAATATGCTGTCAAAAATTCCGGGTTGTTACAAATATAATAAAATAAATTTAGAAATTTAGAACTTATGTTCCGGGTTTTGAAACTTTTCGTATAAATTTTGGAATATAATAATATTGTTTATGAGTATTTTCTGATATAAATATTTCAATAAAATTCGGAAGAATTGTTTTAAAGAAGATTTTGGAGAAAATAAGTTTGCACTTTCCTCTCTGTCGCTGGAAAATAATATCGGTGATGGCGGCCGCATCATCGACTTTCATTTTCGAGTTTCGAAGGGGGAAGGCCACTGTTGTAGTTTTACTGCAGACTCATTTTTTTTTGAAAAATATATAAATTTTGAATTGTTTTAAATATAATTAGAGATATAAGTTGTAACAATATATTTATCTATTATTTTAAAAATAAATTGAAAACCCGGTATTAAATTCTTAAATTTTCATTAATTAATTGTTTCAATTATTGTAGTGAAATGAAAGGTAAGTAATTAATAATTGAAACCTCTAATTTAGGTAAGAGATTTAAGGCTAAGTTATAGAGGAAATAAGAAGGAAGTTGAAATTGTAACTTATAGGAAAAAGGTAAAAATTTATTGAACAAATAATTAATTAATAGTTTCTATTACTGTAGTGAATTGGAACGTAGGTAATTAATAAATTTCACCCTCTTAAGGAAATAAGAGATTTAATGATAGGTTATAAATGGTATTAAATGAAATTTGAAATTTGTAACCTATGAAATAAAGATTACTAGAAAACTTGTATAACTTTCAAATTACACCCTTCTATATAACTTACCAAATATTAAAAGTTGAAATGTTAAATAAGAGATTGGAATAGAATATTATACAAGTAGAAATTTGAAATAATGAAAGTATTCAATGAAATTGCTGTTAAATGATAATTTAATGTTATAAACTTAAGTTATAATTGAAGTTTTACCAAGTAAATATAATTAAAGGTAAGTATGACAAATGGATGATTATAAACTTAAGTAATTAAAGCGTGAATAAATAAGATCATGCAATAATAAATGAATGAATAATAGTAAGTAGTAAGTGAAAATAAATGAATGTAATATAATAAAGAGAAATTGTTAACTTAAGAAAAGGATTGAAATTCTTTCTAAATAAAAAGGAATAAATGTAAATTAAAAAGGACAAACCGTTATATGAATGAAAAGAATCAAATAACAAATGTATGAACGGAATAAATAGGAATAGACTAAATCTATTGCTGAAATTGTTGGTTGTCGTGGTTTGTGGTTGTTGGGTAAGGAAACTTTAATTTTGTTGGGATGGATGAATAATCCATTGTGTTTAATCTAAGACTGTTGAGTAAATGATGCACTTGATGATTTATTCTCCATTCCGTACAATTTAAAAGTTTTAAACCGAACAACTATTTGTTTGATTGTATGGTTGTTTTGTATTTGTTGAGTATGCTGTTGTTGGAATTGATGGTTGTTGTATTGATTTGTTGTTAGTGATTGAAACCACTTGAATATTTCACTTTATATAAATAGTTAACCCTTCAGATTTTATAAGTGAAATGCAGGTTATGGAAGCAATTGCTACTGCTTTTGGTTCCATAAATTAAGCGTAAATTGCCCAACAAATAGGTATGTTTCGGATTACAGTGTATAGCGCTATATTTATATATTTTCCCGTGTTGGGATATACTATTTTAGATATGATATTTTGTTATATTTAATATTATATTTTCTTCTGAGCCTCTCCGTACAAAGGAGACTCTGCCAAAATTTCCGTAAACTTTTGGACTTAGAATATTTTGAAAATGTTTACCAAACTTTAGTAATTTAAGTAAAAAGATTTAATGGTTATAAATTAAGATATTTTATCTTAATTAATTAATTTTACAAATATAATTGTTTATAAAGTTAATGTTTGAATAAGGTATATCAATTTCTTAGTTCTTCGTTTCCCTTCTTTTCCTTTCCGGGAACGAAAATTTTTGAGTGTGGGAGAGTGTAACGACCCGTATAAATTCGATATTTAAAATGAATTAAATTAATAAGATTTTAATTTAAATTTAGAGAGAAATAAAAATCTTATTAATTTATATGAAAGAAAATATTGAAATTAGATGTATCAAGGGTAATTAAAATTTACAAATTTAATTTTATATTTCAATTAATTGGAATAGTGAAAATTTATGCCTTTGGATATAAAATTATAATAAGTAAATAAAGGCAAGTATTGAATTAATCAATGAAATAAATTATTTATTTATGAAGATTGAATGTAAATGGAGATAATAAAGTAATGCAGGACAATAAATAATTTATTTAGTACAATCCCCTTTTCTATTTGTAAACTATTATAAAGTGTTAATTAATTGAAATGTGAAAATTAGGAAATAGATTCAAATTTATGTTAGACAATGAATTGCAATAATTAAAGTTAATAAATTAATGGATTAAATGGAATACCAATTCACTCAGAAAGTGAATATAAGTGAATGTAGCAAAATGAATAGGAAATGCTAATTTACTCATAGAGTGATGGTTGATGTAAAAAGGAACGGAACCTGGATGGAATAATTAATTGGATTTAGAATCTTAATTTGTATGTGAGCATTTATTTATATTGGAATATAAAAGGGTAAATTTATATTATAAAATGTTGACATCACCTTTAAGATGATGGGTTTATAATTGATACTTAATTGGGAAATCAAATGAATGGGTTTAATTGAATAACAATTAGCAATTAATGAATCAATAAAAAATTTTAAAAGGGCGTAATTGATTTCGTTAAATAAATTTTGGCAAAAAAAGGGTAATGAATATAGATTTAACGTTTCGCGATAAGTAATAATTGGAAATCAATATAAATTATACCCGTGAAGGGTCAATTCAATTAAACAACAAGAGTTTTAATTAAATAAACGTTTTATTTAGGTTTCAATTTGATAATTTATGAAGTTTAACGGGAAATCAATTGCAATAAATTTCCGTAATTTATGCAGTTAGAGGAGATTTGATTTGCATTATAGATGGAAGTATAATCGAAATTGATAGGTAACAAACTTAAGAATAAAATTAAGAGCTAATAGGTGGCAAATTTATATAGTTGTTTGTTTACCTAATGTGTAAGTAAACTTTGGTAAATCGATTTCTATCGATCCAAATCTAACGTTTTGTTAATATAGATTTAAGTATAGAAAGCAATATTTTTTAATTTAATTGAAGTATTGCAAAACAAATGAAAATTTAACATCTAAATATTACGTTAATAGGAAGTAATTGTTCTACTTATCATTACATTCATTTAGCCCATTTTGAAACCTAATCAACTGAAATTAATGTAATTGAAAATTTTCAATTAATAGGAGAGAGAATACTAATTGTAATAGGTGCAATTAAAAGCAGCTTATGTTTTGTGAAATATAAGGAAAGTTTTGATTCAATGAAAAAAAAACATTTACATTAATAAAATGAATGTTTCATCTGTGAATGTAGGTTTAATTTAATTTAAATAAAAAATAGAAAGATTGATTTTAAAGAAAGAAATATATGTTTATTTGAACTGTGTTTAGCTTACAGACTGATTACAAGAATAGGAAAATAATCTATTTATTACTCTTGTGTATAAACAATTTTTCTATTTTTTATGCATTTTTGTTGTCTGTTTTAAAATTTAACTTTGTAGATGATTGCAATTAATGTGGTTCAAATATTTCAATTAAGAGGAAAGAAAACGGTGATTGCAATTAGTAGATTTAATATAAAAAAATGCGCATTTTGTGGTAAACAAAAAGGGTGTTTTAATGGTAATAAGAGATCATTTTGGGAAAAAAAAAATCAAATGTTTTCATTTTTAAGGTAAGTATAAAAAATTATTATGCATAGACAAAAACCCAAATGCGTAGAAATTCGAATATTACTTGAGTTAATGAAGTTAATTTTGGTGTGTTTAGGGTTAACAAAATTTATTAAGTAAACAATTGTTTTGAAATTTGAATTCTAAAAGTTTGTTTACAGTATGGAGTTAGTCCATTCATTCCCTTTCTAATTAATAATTACCTCTTTTTAATACCTGCTACTTTTAAAAAAGGCTATTCATATTTACTATATTTCAAAACCAAGTTTGTTCATATTTACTTTATTTCTTTCCATTCATTTTCCAACTTCATTTTTTGAAACGTCATTTCATTTATTTCTAATTAATAGCGGTCTCTCTTTTCAAATCTCTTTGATCCTAAACCTAACTCAAACCTTATAAATAAGATATGATGCAAATGAAACCACAACCTCCATTCTAATCTTCTTCTTTTTTTCCTTTTCTTTTTTTTCTTCAAATCTCCTTATTATCTCTCATTTTAATTTTTCCTTCCTCTTCAAATATTCTACTTCTTCAAATTTTCCTCTATCTCAAACTTTCTTCTTTCTGTTCAAATCTAGATATTCTCTTCCATTTTCAGTTCTTATTTTAATCATTTTCTTTTTCAATTCTTCTTTTTCAAATCTTTTTTTTTTCTTTCAAACCTTTTAAAAATACATACATTTATATAATAAGAAGGAAAATTAAAGTAAATCGAAATAAAAGAGAAATTATGGAACAAAGCTAGCAATCAAGAAGAAGCATACGCGTTTTCATGAGGGAAGAGTGGATGTGGCACGGTATTTTATTTTTGTTTAATTTATTTTTTTAATTTTTATTTCAATTAGTTCTAATAATCATAATTCGTACATATGGACACTGTTTCACACGAATTTTTTTTTGTTAGGATCTTAATAAAATTCCAGTCACTTTGATACTAGTTTGGATGAATTGGGAGACTGTCAAATTTTTTGGTTTAAATTGGATTTAAATTCAATTTAAATTCAAAAGGTGAGTGTTTTAACCCATTCACAACTTCTAAAATTTCTTATGTTTGTTAAATTGACTTAAGATATGAGTAGAAATTTATTTATGACTGTTTGGCATGTTTTATTCAGCATCTCAGTTAAATCGCATTTATTTAATTTAACTGTTAATTTATTTTTATTATTGCATATAAATTGACAGTTAGAATTTATTTATTTGCATATAAACTGCTAGTCTAACAGTTATTAAATTTATTATTGAATATAAACTGTTAGTTAATACCTGTTATTCATTACCCATATATTTTATATGCTCTATATTAATGTTTGTTTAAATTGGATGATGATTTTAATTAATGGTTGATGATTGATTTTTGGTGAATGGATGATGTGTACTATATTTTAAATCAACAAGTTATCATGCATTCCATTTTATTCGGGATTGCGGTTTGAAATGATGTACAACCGCATTTTTTTTAAATTGCGGGTTGAAATGATAATTATCCGTATCACTTGACCATAGGATAGAAAATTTTATACAGGCACCGCAGTGTATATGTAAAAAAAATTTTGAAATGATTTTTATGGTTTGGATAAGATACAATTTAATAAATATTAAGGTTGATATTTTTAAATATTTTTTATACACATATAGTTTAATTGTGAATTTTAGCTGTGTATAAATCTGTTAAATAAAAATTGAATAAGTTGAAAATGGAGTTTGATAATTCATATTATATGTTTAATTACAGGTTTTAGATGTTGTGTATATATAGAGTTTTAAATGATTCAACTCAATTTAAGATTTGAAAGATAAATTGGAAATTTATTTGGAATTGAGCTATTTAAAAATTTAACTCCATAAGTTGATGTAAACTTGTTAAACTTGGAGATTTTAAAGGTATGATATTTATAACTGGATTGTTATTCAAGATAAATTAAATGAATATTTCTAGTATAAATAAATTGAAGGAAATATTTAGTTGTTAGTAATTTGAGTTTATTTTTAATGATTAGAATTCATTATGTAAATATTTCAAAACTAAATAATAGGACAATAAATTGTTGGATAGAAATTTTCAACCTTAGTTTTGAAATGTTTAAATACTCAAAGTTTAAATTATAAAAAAATCGAAGTGTTTTATTGAGACTGAAAGTAAATCTAAAATTTATGGTTTAGACTTGATTTAAAGTGAATAAAATTGTAAAGGCATGGAAATTATTTACTTTATAAAGTAATTTAAAGTCAACTGTTTTCTTTATATACTGTTGAATATCCAAACCATTTAAGTTTTAGAAGTTATGGTTTTAAAGCTATAAATTTCAAAGTATTATGTTTTGAAAGTATATTTTAAATGTTTGGTTTCCAAATATTATAAATTTTAAAGCAGTATGATATTGGAAAGAAATGTATTTGAAATAAAAATGATATTCTTGATTTGGGTTTTATAAAAATAATATCAAAATGAGTTGTTTTGGAAATGGAAATGATATCGTATTTATGGGTTTTGAAATGGATAATTTTATTATGGTTTTAATGTATAAACTATTTTTAAAGACCGCGGTGTTATAATAGCGTTTGGTTATTGAAGAGACCGGGATCGGAAGTTGTCATACTCTCTGCCAACTCCGAAAACCACTTTAACAACCGTGTACGCGGTGGAGATTCCAGAATGAAGTAGGTTGGTGGCGGCGTTTCCTGTAAGTTAAATACGTGGACCCAACTCCCATGAGTTGGCATAAGGTGGCTAAAACAGGAGCGATCGACGGGTTAATGAGGTAACACCTCTGATCGGACACTTCCCTCCGATACTATACTCTGACTTTGGATTGATTCGGTGGCCACCTTCACTTTTGATTTCTTTGATTTGAGGAAGTTTGTCCGAGGTGGGCGGTAGTAGCAGCTACGCGTTTCCATCGACCCGGAAGCGTAATTGGTATATCTACCCTGGCATTGCCTAGTTGTGCCGTGTCACCTACCCTAGCGCGCCTTCTACGAGTTTCTATTTGTGTCGTACCTATGGAGTATCCTCTGGTAGCTTCCCGATCAGTAGGTATTACGGTACTGTATAGACTATTGGCATTATTTGTGTTAAGGGCTATATGGGTAACCCCTTAACGCTATCAAAAAGTAAGTTTATTTTACAATTAGACACTATTATAATGGCGAAGTATACTACATAGTAAATAGTTTAACGGATCCTTAAGAGATGTAAATCCCGAGCATCTTTTGAGTTACTGCACTCATATTTATTTCTGTTAATTTAACTTACATAAGTTCTTTTAGTTCTAACTCGAGTGTTTTGTCTTTTCAATTCGCTCGGGTCAGTCCGAGCGTTTCAAGATTTGAAGACTTTATTTCTGGAGGACGAAGACGAAGATTTCATTATTATTATTATTATATATTATATGGTTCCACTTCATACCGTATTCCTCTGCGTTGATATTTATTGGTATGTGAACTCTGATATTTATTGTATAAAGAAGAATCAAATGTTTTGTAAAAAGTTTTATGCACTGTATATTGATTATTATATTTTATCCTTCCGCTGTGAGATTCTGTTTTTTTTTCTCCTCTGTTTTTCTTATTTACCCCATAACAATCCGCCCTTCCGTATGGTTTGAATTGGCACATGTGTTTATTTAAAGCGTGCGAAAAGGCGGGATGTTACAGTAATACTCGAGCCATACCGAGTATTGCTGATTTTCAGGTTTGGATGTTCTGGAGCTCAGGAGGCGGGCTGGATGGCAGGAACGTTTGGAGTATATTCCATTGTGTAATAGAGTTTGTATTGATAGTAGTCTTGGGTAAGTTGTTACGACTGTCTAGTTTATTTGTGAATGATTGTACTCTAATGTATTGTATATAAATTGACAAATGCAGCTTTTCTTTGTGTAAATGCTATTATTTGATATTATATTTTGATCCGCTGTGAATGTGAGTTTTTGTGCTTTTGTTTTCTGTTTCTTCTTCTACCTCTTTTCTTCTTTACCCTAACAATATGGGATTTCCAGCATTCGATTGCTCGGCACTTCTGCAGTGAATGTATTAGTGTCAAAATTTTCGAGGTCAAAAATTCTGGGTCGTTACGTGTACCTTCCTCTCGTCCTAGGCATACCATAGATGTAGTCCATCAATATCTTCTCGCACTTCCATTATGGAACTTCAGGTCGTTCTTGCAAACAGCTCATTTTCTATTATTAATCTTTAACCAGCTGACAATTCACGCACTTGAAGATGAATTTCCTAACATCATTTTTCACCCCTTCTCGATAAAATGTTCACTTTATACCTCTATACATTATATTGCCTCCTAGGCAGATAGTTAAATTCGAATTGAGGCCTCTCATTGCAAATCATCTCTAAGTCCATCTACATTGGGAATATATAATTTGTCATCTTGACGGAGCCACCATCTTAGTGAAATATGTACTGCTTCATCTATTCAGACTCTACTCCTTCTAATCTACTAAGGATCTTAACTAATTTTGTGTTTCATCGTTGACTAGCGCCAATTCTTTCTATGGGGGTAGTCAACATGCTCATTAACACCATAAGCTTACACCTTCCGATCGAAACTCAAATCCAGCTATATATTCCAATTACTACTACTTTATGAAGATCGCTCCTAAGTTTTGCATGTGTCCTAACTGATGCATCCATAATTTCGTTCTCCTTCCCAGGAATATAGGAAATGCTGAAGTAATAAGATGCTAAGAACTCCAACAATATTTATTGTCTTAGATTGAGGTCCTTCCAAGAGAAAAAGTACTTTAATGACTTATGGTTAATGAATAACTCGAACCTTTCTCCTATTAACTCATGCTTCCAACTCTTCAATGCAAATAAAATCGTTTCTAGCACTAAATCATTAGTTGGGTATCTTTACATATGCGATGCGAATTTAGTTTTATGCTTGCTTAAGCAACAACTCTACCCACTTTGCATTAACATTACCTGAAGTCCCATACCACATGAATTTGGAATATAATGAACTCTCATTCCCATTTGGGATAACCAATATTGGTAAGATCGTCCGACACTCCTTTAACTTAAAAAATGCTCGCTTACAATTTTCATCCCATGCAAAAGTCTGGTTCTTCTTCGTAAGATAAGTCAATGATAAGGCTATCTTAGAAAGGTGTTTAATAAACCATTCGCAATAACCCTCTAATGCAAGAAAACTTATAATGTCAGTTGAATTCTTGGGCCTCCCCTAATCTTAGACAATCACTACCTTCGCAAGGTCAACCACAATGATCCGTTCTAGAACTGCACGCTAAGAATTGCACCTCTTTCATCCAAAAGTGAAAGTTCTAAAATTTAGCGTTCAACTATTGTTTACTTGGTGTCAAAAGCACTACTCACAAGTTCACTATAAGTTCCATTTTAGTTCGAGAATAGACTCACATATTGCCAATGAACAAAAGCACTAATTTACTTAGTCAATTCCTAGAAACTAAGTTCATCGAGTGCATGAAGTATGCTAGTGCATTGGTTAGCCTGATGGCATAATCAACCATTTACAAAATCCGAATGGTGTATGAAAGGTAGTAATTGACACATTATCCACGCAACTCTAAGCTCATGGAACCTCATCACCAGATCCAATTGAGAAGATTCTTTTGCATTGTTGAGCTGGTCAAATAAGTCATCGAGCTTAGTAGAGGATACTTCTTGTCTGTTACTTTGTTTAGCATATAGTATTTCACACATAGCCATAAAATCCTTCTGCCTTAGTGGCGAATACTACAGGTTCTCTCCATTTCGATGTATCCCACTATGGAAACCCATTACCCAATAACTCATTGGTTTGCACCTCTAACTACTGTTACTCTCTAGATGTCATTCTCCTCATAGGTAAGACTATTGGCCTCGCATTATTCTTATGGTCGACGTAGAACATAATTTCTTGGTGTGAAGGCAAACCCGAAACCTCCTAAAAAATGTTAAGGTATTCTCTTACTATAGGTGATGATGACAATTCACTCTATGGGATATTAAATGAATATAAGTGGCTAATCATCTTCGTACTCTCATGCCCGTAGTATAGCCCCAATTTCTGCTCATTCTCATTATTTCTCAATGTCACCACTCGCCTCTCACAGTCAAGTACCACACTATTTTTCTCAAGCCAATCCATACATAGTATAATCCTAAACCTAACAAAACCAAGTGCAAAACAAATCACAATAAGAGCAACCTTGAATCGATAACTAAACATCATAACAAAGAGCATGTAAATTAGCCGAACCTCCAACAAGATGCTATCCTATTAGTTTTTCAGTTATGTCAGGTTTAGGATTTAATTTAGCACCAAGTTATTAGATATAAAGGAGAGGGAGGTTCATACATAAATTAGAACTTCAGTAGGCATCTCATGAGCTAACTGCATACTTTCAATGGTGAAGCTCTTCCCCTTCTTATTCACTAACCGTGGAGAATGATGAGTTGAGAAATGGCATTCAAGGCATATGCCTTTAAAACCTAACCACTCTTTGGTGGCCTTGGGCAATCCTTCTTGATATGGCCAACTTGATTAAATTCACGGCATTTTCTAGCTTCCAAGTGGATAGTAATGGGAAAAGTGTTCCTTGTCATTGCAATTGTAGAAAACCACATTGGCTATGTTTAACTTCTATTTCGGGCTGCCCTTTCCACAAACTGATTCTTCCTGCCTTCTCCATTTCTCTTAAATTTTCATTTAGACTATATCCTTGTATCAAATATAATGATGTACTAAATTATCTCATCACTAACTCATCCTTTTTCTCATTCAATTGTTCTGAAGTTAGGTCCTTCCTAGCACAAGTGAACCTAACTTTAAACCGAACCTTTTCTAACTAATTATTAATAGGTTGCTTAGACTTGAACTAGTCCAATTGCACAATGATCATAAGGATAGTTTACTAAGTGTACCATAATGTAACTTCCCCTGTCTTAAGGCCCAAGGCTAAGCTCTATAGATGTTGCAGTCATCTATAGTATTAACCTCCGGCGACAAAATACAATAATGTTGATGGTATCCATAATATCCGAAGCATATGAATATGAAACAAAATCAGAGATTCAAAAACAATTTTTCACATTACATTTCACAAAACATGTTTCATATCCAATTACACAACCCCATAATCGATTCCAAGGTTTTGTTCAAATATAATTACTACAAAATACGCCAAAAGTGACATATGAAGATATACCTTTTGATGATTAGAGTACTAAATAGGCATATAAGTCTTAATACATCACAGTGGAAATAAAACTAAATAACAACTCCTAAATAGCTAACTTTTCCTCCTCCACGTCTTCGGAAGCTTTATTCGTCCACCTACTAAACCTGCAAAAGCTTAACTCTCAATCTACTCAGATTAATTTTGAGCATCTAAGAGTTTAATGGGAAAACATAAACTTTGAGTCAGACATAAAGCCTCGTATGAATAATACTATTACATCTCGGTTTACTGATATTAAGTGAAACCATGCCACTTAGTGGAATGAGTTTTCCTACACTAATATCCCTTTAAAACATATCTTTTTGCGAATCAAAATCCTGCAACCAACCTAGTTAATCAAACTGATTATAATAATAGCAAATATCATAATGCTCAAAAACAGGTAATAAATGGACCATCTGTCCGAAACAATGTAGGTTTATTTGGCTAACTACTAACCTTTGGCTTACCCAGACTTAAAGACAAACTAAACCAACTATCTAACAACTATTAGACATAATTCTGAACGGTCTATCCTTAACTTAATTCACCAAGGGTCACCTCATCCTAATGGTTTTTTGGGCTTACTAATAGCCTATCCTCCTTCCTTGTACATATATTCGTTTCTGTGTGTAACCATCATGTAAGTCTTACTTGTGACTAAGCCCTACACACTAGAACTTTGGACTAAAATTAGCTAGGGGCTATAGCTAATATATTGGGCGCGATCCTACCCCAGTCCCATCTAGCATACGAATATCCGAGTCATTTTACTAGGGTTAACTACCCTTTAAATTTTCCTTGAAAACCTTTACAAATTGATTTAACTCTTTAAATCATCTTAAACAAGGAAAACATATTATTTGCTTTACTCAAATCTCTTGCCATGATATATGCTTTACTCAAAATGTTATTGATGAAAACATTTGAAACCTCTATTTAAACCTTTAAACAGTTTCCTTCAAAATCATTGAAAGTACCCCTTTCGAAACCTTTTAGCGTAGTCTTCGAAAATATTGCAAACATCCTTTTAGAAAACTTTATAAACTTTAGATATCCTTTTTAAAACACTTTAAACATGCCTTTTCAAAACCATTAGAATCCTTCCATTTAAATATTAAGGTACATTCGAAAACACTAGGGAATCTCCCCTTCGAAACCTTACACACACATCTCTTTCGAAAATACTAAGGGGCCTCCCTTTTGAAACATTTTCTTGTTATCTTTCGAAAGCATTAAAGTATACTATTTAAAACAACCCTTTCAAAATTATTGGGTTCAAGTCAAAGTATGCGGAACAACCTTTCGAAACCATTGGAAACTATTCCTTTCTAAACACTTGGGTTTAACTTTCAAAATATCAAAAATAGTCTTAAAACAAGTAAGTCGAAAGCAACTATTTCAAAAGCAATTTCCTAAGTATAAGAGGTGGATCATGTCGAAACCCTCCCTTCGAATGCATTGGAGAAGTGGCTCTAATTATTAAAACAAAGGGACCCTTCCGGAGGCATTGCTTTGAAAGGTAAAAAGGTGGTAGGAAGGGGTTTTAACCCTTCAAAAGGATTTTTTAAAACAGAGCACAACCTATTTTGCATCGAAATCCATCTTATTTGAAAGCAAAGAAGGCGCGTTTCCTTTGGAAGAAAAGAAAGGCTTTGACGCCTTCAGAACCCCTTGTTTTGACCTAATACCTTTCACCTTTGTCCAATTCGCTATGTACCAAGTCTTTGATACCATGTGCATTGATTTTGACGAACATGGAGGCGGAAGTATATGGTCGAAAGCTAGGTGCCGAAAGTGGCGAAACAGTTGAAATAAATTGAACTGATTTTTATCTTTTAAAAGTAATTCTTTTCAACTAACCTGCCTTGTTTTTCAACAAATGATTGGTTGCCCATTTTCTTTTCTAAATTTTTTTCTAAAAGTGCTGGCGAAATTCCGAAGGTAAACTATTTAAATGATTTACTAAATACTGCTTCTTCTTTTATAAATACATAAAACATTTAAGTCTCGTACATTAAATAATTTAATATACTTATTTAAAATTTTAGGAAAATTCTACAAAAATTCCCATAAATCATTCTTAATATGTTTTCTAATAATATAAATTTCCGACCAAAAAATTTTTTTAGCCGTAATTAACTTTAAACCCAATTAACCATTTTCTTTACTAGAAAATTAATAATAAATTCACATTAATTTAGATAATTATGAAATTTGAGGCCCGTCTCTAAATATCATTTCTGACTATATATTAAAATCGTAAGGCAAATGGATGTCATTTGATAGGTTTTTCAATTCAAAACATGTCATAAAATCAATATGAATAAGCATAATTCATCAACAAGCGCGCGCACACACACATGTATCTAATATTCAAAACATGGAAATATACTTGCAAAAATGTTCAGATCTGATTCTAGAAACCGAAATGTCAATAATATGAGATGTATTTACCTTTAGCTTTGTTAAGGAGTCGAGATTGGATCTCGAATAAGTTTGATTAAACATTCTTCTTTTGATTTTTAGCTTCTCTTCTTCTTGCTTCCCTTAATGGCGGCCAGCCTCCCTAGGTTTAGATTTTAACTTGTGAATGAAAATGAAATGGTATGAAGGCTTACGGTATATGAATACGACTCATTCCTATTTTACCCTCATCTAATTTAACCTTCCTTTTTCATTTTGCTTCATTTTACATCATTAGCTAGTTTAACTAGGCACGACTACGCTTTAAATTATACAATTCTCAATCGCTTAACCAACCAACATTATTTCATTTAATTTAACTAATTAAATGTCATAAATAATTTTATTCAAAATAATGGTTATTACGCATAATCTCATCTGACTAAGAACAAGACTACTACTTAGAGGATTATATAAGTAATAACAAAGTTAATTGGCAGGCCTACCTCTGAACCATTCCAAAGGTCATTACCTCTACACTGGAGTTAAAATGCATATCACTCAAGTGATCCTAAAGCACTACTGTGATTCCTTTTTCCAATGTTTATCTTATTTCCATCTATACTCCAATTATAGATTACACTTGGCTTTCTTAGCAATCACTTGAATACTCTGATAATGAACTTGTACCCTAACATGCTCAACTTTGCATTTTTTCCCCTTAGGTGGAAAAAGTATTTACGGAGTCAAGCATTAGATCTTGCACTTTCCTACTACAACCTTAAGCAATCCATCCCTTGTAACAAAGTTAGGTGTTCTGTAACACCTTCCTTATATGATGGTTAAATGCCTTGCATGCTCCCTTCTCCAGTAACTCCGTATATCTAATTGACTTTCTCTTTAGCTATAACATTTGGAATTTCATTTACATTTTTATCCTTGACTTCATTCTTAGTAGCTTAATAATCATTTTTCTCTACTATAGAAGGAATAACATATGGTGTTGTGTGTAAGTATAAAGTGATAATATATCATGGAATAATAAGTATGTTCTCCCATTTAACATTTAAATCAACCCTACGTGTCACTTACATTATCTCTAATGGATTAAAATCTACCAAAGGCTCAAGTGTTTGCCAAAACTAAGCTCTTATACCAAATGAAATCCGGATCATGTCTGGTACAAATAAACTGGTCTCCTATGATTGTAAACTGCCTGCCCGTGGAAGGTTCATTTTTAAAAGTTGACTAATAATCCCATTACCTATTGTATTTCTCACAAAAAATTGATAAAAATAACTAAAACATAGATTTAACAGGTGAGACAACAATATAATCAAAATAAGGTACTGGTAAATAAACATACTAGAGTAAAGAATCTTCGAAGTGGCCATACAAGAAATAAATGAGTCAATATCTCTCAATTACATAAGTGACTACAAATAAACTAGTTGTCTCTAAAAAACACAAATTAGTTTTAACTACTCAAAGCACTACACAATGGAATATATATATGTACATACATACACACACACACACACACACACACACACACACACACACACATATATATATATAATAAGTCCCTAACAAAATGGCTAATCAATAAGCCTCCTACTTGTCTCCACCAAACAACTACCATGCATATTTACACCGTGGTCTCATAATCCACTTGTTTCCAGTAAACTTTCTAGTCATATAACAAAATCAGACAGATGGATTGAACTACAAACTGACAAAATAACATAACCGATGGTTTGATGGCATCAATTGGCGAAGTGAAGGAACTTAGCAAAATTGGTACTGAATTAGATTAAGTAAAATAACTCGGTACCTATTCTTCATAACTTGATACCTATCCTTTATAACTTGGTATCAACCCTTATTGTGAACTATAATAAGTGTAACATCCTCCTACTTAGAGGCCAAAAATTAACGGCTACGGATGCTATAGTCATTCATAGTTATTAATCCTCGACGATCAAATACGGCGGTATTAGATTAATTGATTCACAGAAATACATGAATATGGAAAAAATTTAAATTTAAGAAAAAATAATGTTACATTCCAAAATATTTCCAACTCTTCACATAATCCCGAATTTGCAAACCATGTTCAAATAAAATATATTTATTACAACATATGCCCAAGTGCATCATATGAAGATGTCTCGTTGGATTGTCAGAGTATATACAGGCAATATAACAACTTTGCCATTACAATCAACATAGTGGAATCAAATGAAAGTGAACTCTAAATAGCTATCATGCCTCATGAACATCTCCATAAGCTTATTCATCTTAAGAGGTACCTGAAAACCTCAACTCTCAAACTACTCAAAATCAATTGAGTACCCGAGAGTTTAAGGGGATAATATAAACTATGAGTCAGACATAAAGCCTGATATGTATAATGATTCACCACCTCAAATCATTTAGATATCTAGTGAGACTATGCCGCTTAGTTGAACGGATTTCCCCTTACTAGTATCTCAAAATCTTTATAAAAACATATACCGTGCTTCTGCATCCATAATCGTTAAAACAATTCAAAACAATACAATAGATGATATTCGAAACAATTGAATTTATTCTGGATTAACCATCCCCATTCAATTTAGACTATCTGTCTCAATTATAGTTTCTAGGATTACTATTAACTTATTAGTTTTCATAGGCTGATAAATAAATCGTTAAACATTTAAGGACTCCCTATCCAATTACATAGTTTTCATGGGATCACTATAAACCTTTTGATAACTCCAATATCTTAATCTTATCCGAGTTTTCATGGGTTGGCTACGAACCTATTGGTAACCCAAATATCCTTTCTTCTTACCCTAGTTTTCATAGGTTGACTAGGAACCTATTTCATCCGGATATAGATTTCATGGGCTAACTACAAACCTAAAGGCCCTGCCAGTATCCAATCATAGTTTTCATGGGCTTACTAAGAACCTGTCTATCTATAATCTTCCATTACATATAGTTTTCATGGGATAACTATGAACCCATCTTTCTGACATCCTCCTTCATACATAGTTTTCGTGGGCTAACTATGAACCTATTGGCCTCGGCTAATATCTTTTCCTTTACACATTTTTCATGGGTTTACTGAAAACCTATTGGCCCCTGCCAATCTCTTTCTTTTATATTTTAGAATCCTATATTTTGGTCTTCCTGACCTCATGGATGCAATTCTACTACTTTAGAAGTTTATTCAAATTATATTCACTACTGGATTAACCTAACTGGTTCTCCTACCCTTTAACCCCAAAATGCAGTTATGGGTCCATTATAAAGTGAATATATTAGTATTAGAAGAAGCAATATAACAACATAGCAATACCTCTCCTGTGGATTTAATGTAAAACATGGTTAATCCCTTTAAACTATTTCTTTATCAAAGAAAGCTTCTTAAAACCATTATAAAAACTCCTTTAATTTAGCCATGGGTTTTTCTTTTAAAAATAAAGTTTGGGTTATAAAACCTTTCGATACCTTCGAAACCTAGCTTTCGACTTCATAGGATAGCCTCCTACGAAAGCCTTAAAAATCTATCTTCAAATCAGTAGGCTCCAGCCTTTTAATACTTTTAAAAATCTACCTTTCGAAACCTCTCAAATGCTTTAAAGTATTAGCATTTAACTTTAGAAGCTTAGATTCGAAATTAGTTGAAAGTATCCCTTTTGACACTAATGGAAGCAACCCTTCTTAAATCATTGAGTGTACACCTTTCAAAAGCATTGGGTTTATACTTAAAACAATATTTGGGTCAAAGTGAATTTATTTGAAAGCATCTGTTTCAAAACCATCTTTTATCATATAAAATATTGGGGAAAACTTGATGGCATCGGTACCATCTCTTTCGCAAGCAAAAAACATCCGGGTAAAACATTGGAAGGTTGGCATTGAAACCCCTTTTGAAACCATCACCTTTGAAACCCCTAACCCCATTCAAAAGCTTTAGGAAATGGCTTAAACTTTATAAGATAAGTACCTTCCGACAACATTGATATCTTCAACACCATCGAAAGGCTATAGGACGGCAGTAGGGTATCGACTAGGTCAGAACCCCTTCTTTCAAAACCTTCTTTTACATTTAAGGAGCCCAGACGAAAGCAATCTTAAGTTAATGGCAACACTTTCAAAAACTCTTAAAACCTCTTTCGAAAGCAAAAATTTTGATTTTGTCGAAGGCTAAATCAAAACAAAGGCGGGCGCTTTTCTTTTAAAAACAAACCAAAGTTTCGACCCCTTCAAAAGCTATGCCTTCAACACCCTACCTTCCATCTATGTCTAATCCACTACGTATCATCATGGTGATACCTTGTGTATTGATTTTGGCACAGTTGGTTTCGGCAAAGATAAAGGCGAATGCTATTGCATCGAAAGGCGCTTTCCTAAGTAGGCAGAACCACTTTTCTGAGAAAAACTGATTTAATTATTGTTTAAGTAAACTTTTCTCTAAATAACATGCCACGTGTCAACACCAGATCGGTTGCCTTAACTTTTTCAATTTTTTTTTAAAATAACTGTGACTAATCTAGATCTAAACCACAGTTAAGTTAATCAATTAAGCCCATCCAATTTTCGCAAAGAAGTCCCTCTTTTAAAATAATTTATTTTGCATATCAAATCACTTTGGAAAATCCCCCAAAATCTGAAATTCACTTTAATCATGTTATCTAACATATTAAAATTCAGACCCAAATTCTTAATATAATTTCCAAAATAAATTTAGGCCCAAATAACCCAACTCCAAAATCATGTTTCTCATAACATAAAATGTTCTCATGGCATTTAAACTACATTAAATCTCGATTTTGACATAAAATCGTACAAAATTCTTTTAAACAATCTTCTTTAAATCAAATAAATCCTAAACCATGCATTTCATCATCAAATATATCGTAAAAATGAATTTACCAATATATCCAAAAATATATGATTTTACAAAATGGATTTGAATTATTATTCATCTTGATTTAGATAAGGAGATTTGATTGAGACAGATTTCGCCTAAGCTTGATTTTCTAACTTTAATTTGATTTTCTCTTCTTTAATGGCCAGTCTTTTCTTTTCTTTTGATTTAAGTTTTGGTTTTCAAAATGACATGAATGTGAAGATAATAGTGGGAACGAAAATACATAAGGGGAAAGTTATGGATGAAATTTCCAATAATACCCTTATGTAATTTGTTTAACCTAAAAACCCTTCTTTAGCCCATTAATTATCATATTAGGCTTGACCTTAGTTTATTAATTCAAATCTCAATCCCCGTATCACTTACATTTACATTACTCTATTTAATTTATTTAATTAAATCTTTTGAATAATGTTATCAAAAATTAGGGGTGTTATAGGCTCCTCTTCTTAAAGAATTTCATCCTCGAAATTTAGTAAGGACCAAATATCAAACATAGCAATCATCTGTAACCTGTGTAGTTAATGCCCCGCTATTACCCCGCTATAACCCCGCTATATCTCATAGCGGGTTTCTACAACTATGATTTTTTCATATAGCCCCAAAATATATCCTTTCCGCTTTAATCCCCGCTATTTCCGCTATATCCCGTTATTCCCGCTATATTCCGCTATTTTCGCTATATCTTCTTTAATAAAATGAATTGAAAAATTGCATTGATACATTATAAAAATTATGAAACTAATTTATTTGATTTAATTTTTAATATATTTTCAGAAAAGAAAATACTCTAATATTCTACTAAATTCAGTTATGTTATATAACAATTTTACGTTTATTTAAAGCATATTCGCACATGTTTTATTTAAAACTATTTATGTATTAATTATAATTCAATTGAATGATATTTTTTAGTTTATTTACCATTCATATATTTGTAAAAACATTAAATATAAGTTTTATATGCTATTTTAGAGCCATCCGCTATATCCCGCTATATCCTCGCGCTATCCCCGCTATGACTTTTTGCATCTCCACCTTATGAATCTGCCGAGCGCATTAACTGCACAGTCTGTAACAACTCCTAACAACCATACTAGTCTACCTGGCTAGGAATTATCTATATACATCTAATATGGACATACCCTCAAAGCAGATCAAGATAAGTATCTCGAATCCTGTCCTCTGTCTCCCAATTATAGTCTTTCTCGTTGTTGCTCCACTGAACTATCACCAACTTGACTGTCTTGTTCCTCAATCTTTTTTCATCTCTCACTGCAACCCGAATTGGTTATCTTACAAAAGTCAAATCAGGCTCTACTACCAAGTCCTCCAACTCTGTCTGAGGAATGGTAGCCTCTGGATCATGCACATACTTGCGAAGATGAGACACATGAAATACATTATGGACACCTGTCATATTTCTTGGCAACTCAACTTTGTATGCGAGCTTTCCAGTCATTTCTATAATCTGAAATGGACCAACATATCTCGGTGCCAATTTCCCTAACTTTTCGAATCATACCACACCCTTCATCGATGATACCTTAATGAAAACTCTGTCTCTGAAAATTCCATGTCTTTACACCTCTTATCTGCGTAACTCTTCTATCTTGATTGAGCTTTCCTGATTCATTCTCGGATTAACTCAATCTTCTCTGACGCCTCCAATACCAAAACTGACCTAAGACTAATCTGTCTGCAGTCTCCAACCAACATGTAGGGAATTTGCATAGCCTTCCATACAGAGCTTCAAAAGGCACCATTCCTATGCTAGTCTGGAAATATAGTAAAACTCAACCAAATGTAGGTGATCCTCCCAAGATCCACCAAAGTTCAACACACAAGCCCACAACAAATCCTCGAGCACCTTATTGACTCTCTTTGTCGTCCATCTGTCTGTGGGCGATATGCGGTAATCATTTTGAGCTTAGTGTTTAACCCATCATGTAGACTCTTTTAGAATTCACTAGTAAATAAAGCATCTCTATCGTTGACTATGCTACTAAGAACTCCACGAAGCCTAACTATGCTCTTCATGAGCAACTTCGCCAAAACTGGTGCTGTCCTAATCGACTTTACTGGAATGAATTGGGCACTCTTGGTCAACCTTTCCACAATAACCTATGTACTCTCATTTCCTCTCCTTGATCTGGGTAACCCATTAATAAAATCCCTAGATATTGAATCCCATTTCCAAACAAGAATATCTAGACACTGAACTAACCCACTCGGCTTTTGATGTTCGGCCTTCACTTGCTGATATTTTACACACTGCCTAACCCACAAGCCAACATTCCTCTTCATGCCTTCCCAATATAAGCTCCTTTTCATATCTTGATACATATTGGTCCCTCTAAGATGAATCTTAAACTTGGATCGATTACATTCCTCAAGAACTTCTCTTCTCAAGTTCTCCACATCTGAAATACATAACCGTCCCTTCTGCCTCAACCATCCTCTCTGGTGAAGACAAAAATCTTTCAAATCATCAACCTCGATTCGAACTTCAAGCCTTCTGATCCTCTCGAATAATATTGGATCCTCCTTCTATTTAGAAGCAGTTCTCTCGATTAAAACCGGTCAAACTTTTAAACAGGACAACATGGCAGCATCTGACTAGAACTAGCAATCCATCTTAGCTACACACTACAACTGGCCAAAGCTTCTAGATCTTTCCATTATGCCAACATAGCCAACACCACATTTTGATGTCTTCTGCTGAGAGAAACTACTATTTTATCACCTTTCCCTAGGGTATACTCTATATCAAAATCATAAGCAACCAAGAATTCCAGCTACCTCTGCTATCGCAGACATCTTAAAGACTTTTAATCGATATATAACTCAAATCTCTCCCACATGAGATAATGCCTCCAAATCTTCAAGGCAAAAATCACCGCTGCCAACTCCAAATCATGAGTATGATATCTTACTTTCTGCGGTCTAAGCTGCCTAGATGCGTAAGCAATGATTTTTCCTTTCTACGTCAACACTGCTCCCAATCTAGTCCCATGTGCATCTGTGTATACTACCAACCTTGGTTACCATCTGGAACTACTAACACTAGAGCATTGGTCAACAAATGTTTTAACTTTAGGAATGCTTCCTCACATTTTTAAGGCCAAACAAACTTTACTTCCTTCACAATAAGTTTAGTCAAAGGCGCTGCTATCCATGAGAAATCCTTGATGAATCTCCCGTAATATCCAGCAAGTGCAAGAAAACTTTTGATCTCAATCACCGTTACTGGTCTCTTCCAATTGTTCATAGCTTTGATCTTATCTGGATCGACAGACGATCCTTTCTCTAAAACCACATAACCAAGAAAATTAACCTCTTTCTTCCAAGAATGACACTTGGAAGACTTTGCCTTTAGCTGATTCTGCCTAAGCGTATCTAGCACAACTCTAAGATAATCTTCATGTTCTCTCACATCCTTAGAGTATACCAAAATGTCATCTATGAACATTAACATGTATCTATCCAAATACTCTCGGAAGTCTAGATTCATCAAATCCATAAATAGTTTGAATTATACTAGTATGAAATATAGATTTGAAATGTTTTGAATAATGTATATACATATAGAATAATAATCTTTCCAATGGTAAATTGGATTTTTCATATAGAAATAAATAGTTTGAAGGTTTTAAAAGGGATGGTTTTAAACTTAGTAACCATTTTGGGCATAATTGATTCTGAGAAAATATTTGGTTTCGAAAATAAATTGGAATTTAAAACCTATTGTTTATATGATGATTTTGGAAATGAATTTGTTTGACTTGAATTCTGTTGATTTGGAGACTTAAATTATTTTCTAAACCCATTATTTCGGAAACTTTGAAACTGAAGATATTTAATTTGGAAGAAATTATTTGGTGAAATCATATATGATTTTGAGACTGAATTGATATTGAAATGATTTGAAATTGAGAACCTTATATTATTAAGTACTTGATTTGGGATTTGTCGAACTTATATAAAATGGATTTGTATAAGTATGATGTTGATTTGAAAACTATTGATTGGAAAGGTACTCAATTTGGAAAGAGAAATCTTATATAATCGAAGTCTATTTAAGTGTGATTTGATATACTATTGATTTTGGGAAGTATTCGATTTGAAAATAGAATCTTATATATAATAGACTTATATAAGTATGATACTTGAAAGTGATTTGACAAAGGTACTATATGAAATATATTTTTGAAGTAAAGATATGGGAAGTGCCTTCTGCTTGATATCCGCTCTGTGCCGCATTGTGGATTCATTCTGTCGATATTATTCTCTCCAATTTTTGGTTTTCCGGATGTGATACTCGAGTGTCCTACCGTGGCGTAACCCATGGTTTTTTTTCGAGCGCGACTGCATGGCGCAATTCGCCTGGCTGATATGGCCTAGGGTTACAGATTGTTTCTTGAGGATCCAGGCGTAATCATTGTTTATCCTGCGAATTATGTAGGTCGCATTAGTAGCGAAATCCGCCTGGTTGAGAAGGCCTAGGGGTAATCATTGTGTATCCTGCGGCCTACTAGTCATCATGGCGTAACTCGCAGGGCTGAGAAAGCTTACGGATATGGATTGTTTTCTAGGTGATCCAGGCGTAACCATTGTGTATCTGCGAACCATGGTTAGACAAAGGTTTTGGTTTGGTTGTTTTGTTTGGATTGTACTTTCCATATCTGTTTTTAAAAGTTTTTCAAGTATTTTCACTGGGTGTTGAAACAAGTCTACTAAGTACCTGGAGAATTCTAGCCTTGCGCCTGATCAACTCATAGCCAGAGCCTGTAGGAACAAGGATAAACTTGTTAAGACATCGAGTTATAAAAGTATATTGATAAAGTATTATATAAAGTATATTTTGATCATTTATTTTACCTTTCTAAATAATTGAAATTTATATAGCTTTAAAATAATGGTTCATCCTTGTTTTTCAACCTATTTTCCTTCCTAGATATTCCTATCCACCTATTTTCCCTTCTAGCTATTCCTATTCTCCACCTTGTTAAACTTACCTATAACAACAGTTATCATGTATAATTTTAATCTTCTTATCATCTTGTCTTAATCCTATTTCATTCTGTCTTTTTTTGTGTTTTCCCGTACCTAGTTCCTTTTCGAGGACGGAGAGATTTGAGTGGGGGAGAGTGAAACAACCCTGTATTTTGTGATCATTTTAATTTTTAATTTTAATTATTTTAACTAAAATACCTAATTTAAAAAATTTATTCTATTTATTAAAATGGATAAAAAAAATTATTTTAAATATAAATTTTGTTTTCCATGCGAATTATAATTCCAAACATGAACAAATATAATATTTTCCAAAAAAGTGGATTCTGGTCAAAATGGTCAAACTTTGACTTTTAAATTTAAAATGTAAATATTTTAATTTTTGAATTTTATCCTTTATTATGAAAATAGATTTAATTTCAAGAATATTGTTTTTCATTTCGTTGAAATCGGACTAATATTGTGAAAGTTATGCTTTTTATAATATTGTGTGTAAATTGTTTTATTTAACAAATTTGTTTATTTTAAATTTATGTAAATAATATCTTTGTTTGTGAAATCATGTTCTAATTTGTGTAACATGATATGTTATGCATATATTTTATGTAACAGCTCAAAATTTTATAAATATTTTTATTCATTTTATTTTAAAAAAACTTTGGTGTTTAACTCTTTAAAAGTTTGAATTTTAGAATTTTCCTGAATTGGTTATAAATCATCTGCCCAATTTTATTTGATATAAACAATTTCTGGATTTTTAGATTTTGGGTTAAATGTTGACTCTAATTGAAACTTTAAAATTTAAATTCTAACTTCCAATCTTTATTTAAATTGTACATAATTACAACATTGTTCCGTTTTTCCATTTAATTTGGATATATACTTTGTGAATTAAGTAATAAATAATGTTGTAAAAAGCAACTAATATATACATTTTATTGTATATGTTCTACATCCGTTTTCTTAGTTAAGTAATAAACAAATCAAATGGACATGTACAAAATCAAATTTTTTTTTCAAGTTGAGTAATAAACAAAGTTGTAAATAGCAATTAAATTATACGTTTTATTTGATACGTTTTATATCCGTTTCTTGTTTATTTCTCTGATGTTTATTTATATGGTACGTTATTATTCTTTAGCATATATTTTATTGAATAAATAGGAAACAAATAAATATAAGATACGTCACTTTGTTATTTATTTTGGGCATACATTTCAATTTATCTGTTGCCTTTATAATGCACACCCCTTTGATTCCATACTTTAGCCATTCAAATCAACAGCCGCCTATTTGCCTTGAAATTCACGTATAACATTCATCTCATTCACTTTTCCATTTGCTTCTCTTGATTTAATAGAATATAATCCTTAAAATTCTCTAACGTTTCAATTATTTATTTCCTGCCGTTCTTCCCTCTAAATCAAGGTGAAACTTCTCTGTTAAATACAAACTCACGTACAAATTTTTTTGCCGCATCTCGTTTGATCATCTTCTCGTTTAAAGCTTGCTCCTTTGTAAGTAATGGCTGTGTGTATATATATATTATTTTTTTCATTTTCTTTTTTTCTTCTTCCTTTTTGCCTCGTTTTGGCCATGATTTCTTCACATATTTGCATGCTCTCCACCCTAGTGCCTTGGCCATCACCTCCACCACCTCCTCCTCATCATCAACCACCATCACATCTTCTGACCAGATCTGGCCATACCTTTCCCATGACCAAAAACTCCACAAAAATGTTGCAAACTCCTTAAAATATGCCTAACCGAGCCTAGTCTTCATCATCATCACCTTGGATTGCCTTGGCCACCTCCCCATGCTCCACCACCACTATGATATGACCACTTACCCTCGGCCTTACCTCTATCCAGATCTGAAATGTATCATGTAGCCGAGCCCAAAAGTTGACAAAAGCTCCACTATGTTGCCTTGTCTCCTCGCATTCATGTGTTGTGACTCGTTTGCCACTTCAAGCACATGTAGCCGTGCCTCCATAGACTCAAACCTGATCCAAAACCTCACCAAACCCGACCGTAGTCACCCCTAGGCCAAGCAAGTGGATGTTGAAAGCATGGCAAAAACTATTGTGTTCAATTTGCTTTAATTTCAAAGTTGTTTCAAATTCAAAGTGTATTGAATTTATATTTATATTTGGTTTTGTTTATAGGTTGTGACAAGATCATTAGCTTGGTTCTCCTCCACTTGAATCTTTTGTCATGTCATCATGCCTTCTGGAATTCATTCGTGTTGTTTGTTTTGCTAACTCCAGCATAAAAGGTGAGTAATTCACACATGACATCTGTACTTATATAATTAGTAAATTGACATCATGTGAATCTGTAGATTTTATTACCATGTTATACCTACCTGTGTTATAAATTATATAATGTTAATCCTATTTATTTATCTGTCATATCATCTGATAATGCTATATGTTGTTGCTATT
This sequence comes from Allium cepa, assembly GCA_030765085.1. Taxonomy (NCBI): domain Eukaryota; kingdom Viridiplantae; phylum Streptophyta; class Magnoliopsida; order Asparagales; family Amaryllidaceae; genus Allium; species Allium cepa. Next base: position 194,458,842 of record CM060943.1, read on the forward strand.
CAGTTTATTTTGATCATCGCTGTAAGTTCCCTGTTAGTATAGAAATCACTATGGGTTGAAATGATACATACCCGAACGGACTTTAGAATAGGGAAAAATCATTATGGGATGAAATGATAGGCCTGAGTGATTTTTATTTATTTGTATTTGTCTCTGGATTACAGGTTTGAAATAATCAATACCCGAAAATTTTACCGATTTCGGATATAAAAGATAATTTCCGTATCACTTGATTTAGGTGTAAAATATTATCCGGACCTGTGGTTGATTTCAAAATATGATTTCTTATAAATTTCATGTATTGTAAATGAAAGAAAAAAAAATGAAGTTTGACTTATATTGGATTTAAAATGGTTAAGCAGTGACTTTCTAACAAGATAAATGGTATAAGTTAATAGATGGTTTGAGTTGTAGTGTGAAAGTTTGATTTAACTTAATAATGGGAATTTAAGTAAAAATGGAATTATAAGATGAACTTGGTAATTAATATAATTGATATATGAATTGGATAAATATAAATTAAAAGAAAATATTAAGTTATTTGTGAAATAAAGTTAAGAAAGTTACAGTGTGTTTTGAATTTAGGTAATTAGTTTAAAATGTTAAATCAATGGATAGTTAAATGGAAATTTTGGAATTTAACTTAACTTGGAAATGTGAAATTTGGTTTGGAATTAAAGGTTAAGTTAAGAATTAAAAAATGGAATTTAAGTTATGTAAATAAAATGAAATTAAGTTATAATTGGCAAATGGTAATAAAAATTTATGTGTTAAGAAATTTGTTAAAATGTGAAGAATAGGAAATTGTACACTTGAATTTATTAAGTGAATTATTGAAAATTTGGTTTTATTTATTGGAAATTTACTTTATAAAAATCATAAGTTAAAGGTATTGTAATGAACATTTTGTGTGTTAAAATATGATTTTTATAATGTTTAAAGGATTAAATAAATGTTTATTTGTGGCTGAAATTTTAACTGAATAAATGAACTCAAAAAAGGCTAAATTTTTGGGAATTGAATATTTGATTTGAAGGAATAATGACTTCAATTTTTAATGGTTTAAATGAATGATTTTAATTCGGAATTATAAATCATTTTGAAATTTATAACCACGGGTACGATGTTTTGTGTGTCATGTGATTTCCTTGTGATTATTTGATGCACACCTTTGATTTTAAGAGTGTGGCTAGAGGTGAGCGGTTATTGCAGCTCTACGTTAACCTAGTCACAATAAAACTGTTATTTTCATTGTTTACTTTAATATGGATATTTCTAGGATAGTGGTTATTACTACTTAATTGATGGTTTGACTGATCCTTAAACGATGGGCGATCCCAAGCATCCTTTAAGTTATTGTGCATTGCTATTACAATTCACTTGAGTTGGTTTACATTGTATAAGTATGTATGTCCTGATTCGAGTGTTTATGTTTTACTTTAGGCTTGGGTCAGCCTGAGAATGACAGCTTTGGATTCACTTTCTGGAGCTAGAGTTTAGCTGGAGCTTATCTGTCTATCTATTCGTCTACTCCTTCTAGTTAGTTCCTATTCGGTATTTGTCTCTGTATTATTGATTTATGTATCCAGACTTCTATTGTATCCATTTTTAAACTATGATATTTTGTATATGTTTTGAGAGTTTGTGTATAGTAGCTTCATGAACTACTATGGTATTTTATTTGCGCTACGAGTATTCTGATATTTCTATTTCTATGATTCCGTGAATGATTTTATTTGCTCCAAATTTTATTGCAATCTGTTATTTTGAATTATTCAAGTCTGACATGTGTGGATTATTGTCGATTTGAATGATCCAAAATAGTGGGTCGTTACATTCTATCTGAAACCTTCCACTACATATAGTTTTCATGGGCTACCTATGAACCCATCTTTCTGACATCCTCTCTTATACATTGTTTTCATAGGCTAACTATGAACCTATTAGACTCTGCTAATATCTTTTCCTTTACACAGTTTTTACGGGTTTACTGAGAACCTATTGGCCCATGCCAATCTGTTTCTTTTATATTTTTTGAATCCTGTATTCTGGTCTTCCTGGCCTCTTGGATGCAATTCTAATCATTTAGGAGTTTATTCAATTTATATTCACTATTGGGTTAACCTAACTTGTTCTCCTGTCCTTTATCCCCAAAATATAGTTACAGATCCATTATAAAGAGAATATATTCATATTAGAAGAAGCAATATAACAACATAGTAATACCTCTCCTATGGGTTTAACATAAAACATGGTTAATCCCTTTAACCTATTTCTTTATCAAAGAAAGCTTCTTCTTAAAACCACTAGAAAAGCTCCTTTAATTTAACCATGGGTTTTTCCTTTAAAAATAGAGCTTGGGTTATAAAACCTTTCGATACCTTCAAAACCTGGCTTTCGACTTCATAGGGCAGCCTCCTTCGAAAGCCTTAAAAATCTGTCTTCAAATAAGTAAGCTTCTGCCTTTTAATACCTTTAAAAACCTACCTTTCGAAACCTTTCGAATGCATTAAAGTATTAGCATTTAACATTAGAAGCTTAGCTTTGAAACCAGTTGAAAGTACCACATTCGACACTAATGGAAGCAACCCTTCTGAAATCATTGAAAGTACCCATTTCGAAAGCATTGGGTTTATAATTAAAATATTATTGATGTCAAAGTGAATTTAGTCAAAAGCATCTATTTCGAAACCATCTTTTATCGTATAAAATATTGGGGAAAATTTTATGGCATTGGCACCATCTCTTTTGAAAGCATAAAACATCTAGGAAAAACATTAGAATGTTGGCATCGAAACCCCTAACCCCTTTCAAAAGCTTTAGGAATTTGCTTAAACTTTATAAAACAAAGTACCTTCCTGTAGCATTGATATCTTCAACACCAACGAAAGGCTATAGGACGGCAACAGGGTATTGGATTGGTCGGAACCCCTTCCTTCAAAACCTTCTTTCATAAGTAAGGAACCCAGTCGATTTTTTTTTAAAATTTAACGGAGACCCTTTCGAAACCTTTTAAAATCTCTTTCGAAAGAAAACTCCTCGACCCGGTCGAAGGCTAAATCTAAATAAAGGCAGGCGATTTTCTTTTAGAAAAAACAAAGGTTTCGACCCCTTCAGAATCTATGCTTTTGACACGCTACCTTCCGCTTATCTCCATTCCACTACGTATCATCATGGTGATACTGTGTGTATTGGTTTTGGCATAGTTGGTTTTGAAAAAAATGAAGGCGGAAGCTACTATGTCGAAAGATGCTTTCCTAAGTAGGCGTAACCACTTTTCTGAGCAAACCAGGTTTAGTTCTTATTTAAGTAAACATTTCTCGAACTAAACGGCCACGTGTCAACACCAGATTGGTTGCTTAAAATTTTCAAATTACTTTTCAAAAATAACTGCCGCTAATCCAGATCTAAACCATGGTTAAGTTAATCAGTTAAGCCCTTCCAATTTTTTTAAAGAAGTCCCTCCTCTAAAACAACTTATTTTGCATAACAAATCACAATGGAAAAATCCTCAAAAATTCCAGAAATTCACATTAATCATGTTATCTAACATATAAAAATTTCAGACCCAAATTCCCAACATATTTTCCAAAATAAATTATAAACACAAATAACCATATTTTCCTTTAAAAATTCATAATAAACTTTCTATAGCATGGAAAATTATCAAAATTGAAACCCAACTCCAAAATCATGTTTCTTACAACAATAAATCTTCCCATGAAATTTAAATAAATTAAATCTCAATTTTGATTAAAAATCGTAGAAAACTCCTTCAAACAATCTTATTTAAATCAAATAAACCATAAACCAAGCATATCATCATCTTTTATATCATAAAAATGAATTTACCCTTAAGTCCAAGAATATATGATTTAAAACAAAGTAGAGATAGAATTATTATTTACCTTGATTTATACAATGAGATTGGGTTGAAACTGATTTCCCCTAAGCTTGATTTTCTAGCTTTAATTTGATTTCCTATTCTTTAATGGCCGGTCGTTCCTTCTCTTTTGATATGCATTTTGGTTTTCAAAATGACATGAACGGGAAGAAAATAGTAGGAACAAAAATATACAAGGGGAAAATTATGGACAGAAATTTCGAATAATACCCTTATGTAATTTGTTTAACCTAAAAACCCTTCTTTAGCCCATTAATTATCATATTAGGCTCGGCCCTAATTAAGTCTCAATCCCCTTATCACTTACATTTACATTATTTTATTCAATTAATCTAATTTAAATCTCTTGAATAATGTTATCAAAAATTAGGGGTGTTACAATAAGCTAGCTTGATTTTGCCAAAAGTGAAAGATAAAGGCAAAACAAAGCACATGGTGACAAAGCTGGATAACTCGATACCAATCCTTTATGACAATGTACCGATCCATTTAAGTTGTCATTTTATGCCATGATCTCCTGTCAGAACTTCAAGCCCATAATGCAGAATGTGGTCGAGCAATTTTTGACAATTTTGGTGACCTATTTCATTTATAAATAGAGGAGGAGGTGCTGGAAAGGGTGTCTTCTTTCCTTTCCAATCATTGATATATGATTCTTTGCCTAAACTCAATCAAATCCTTATCCGAGTTATTTAACACTAAATTTAGGGATTACTTTGTAAGAGCAAGACACAGTAAATGAAAATAAATTATATGGACAAAATGCGTAGAATATATGAACCACTTTAGAAATAGTGTGTTTTCCTCTTTTTTATACTTTTATAGTTTTCATTTGTTGCTTGATTTAGTGTTTATCCCATTTTTGGAGTAAACATTTTGGTTCTTTCAACAAGAGCAACATAGATTTAGGACATGGAGAAGAAGAAGATGTCATCTTTAAGTAAAGCCAATGTTGGAAGAAGTCAGCCAGAGTATGAGGGTAGCCCGGAGGTGTCCTAAAATTTGAATCCTCCTCCAATCTACGTACTAAAGAAATGGAAAAGATGATGACGTAAATGCAATAGTGGTTGATAGAGAGAAAATGCGTAGTGGAATTTTTAGAAGTTTAGAACAACAAAGGATAACCAAAAAAGTTAGAAACTAGAATCAAAGACCTGAAGGAGAAGTAGGTGCATGGGGAAATATGGCAGAGGAAGGCAAAAAAACCTCCAATGGTGCGATATTTCAGTATTGACTTGTTTAGACGAGTCAGTACCGATCACTATGGTTGGGCATGGTGAATTGAATGGAGGGATAATATTGAGTCAAAGAATGGATATCAAAATGAAAATTACAACATCCATGAATAGGACCAGAAGTTCCCTATAGGAACAATTGGTTAGGTGAAGATTTAGATTAGGAATGCGTAGAGCCTTAGAGATTTCTACTGAATGATAATGAAAGAATCACCGATGTGATAAGAAGAGGGTTAGGAGGTGGACCCCTAACTTGGAGTTTAGTGGATGTAAATAGGAACCCATTTACCTCGAACATCCAATACACAAGGAATCTACCTAATTTCAAGTTCTTGATTTTGGAAATGTATATCATAAGGATGAGTCCAACAGTCCATCGATGAGATATACCCAATATGTGGAAGTGTCAGGTGCTTCGAAATAGGTAATGCAATGGTGTTTCCCACTAAACGTGACAGATTTAATAGCATTCTGGGTTCATTAGTTGGAGAATAGGTCTATCAGAACATAAACCGAATTAGCAGTGGTGTTTATGAACTAATTCAAGGTTTGTATAGCACGACCAAGGAATGTGATGATACTTTCAAGTATAAAGCAGATGGTAGTTGTGACCTTGAGAATTTACCTGACTAGATTCGATGCAGCAGCACCTGCAGTGTAGAAGTCAGACCCGTCTATAGTTCTAATGATTGTGGCTTCCGGAGTTGATAATAAGATAGATTTTAAGATGTCTTTGGATAAGAAATCACCTATGGATCTTTCTGATATTTAACATCATGTTGAAAGCATCGAGGTTAGCACTATGGAGGATAGAGGACCACCCTAGTTATGATATGGACAGGACAAAGGGAAAAGAGAAGTTGATGATGGTTTCGAAGGACCGAAGTGAGCAAAGAGGGAACCAAAATTTTCCTCTTATACTGAATTAATAGAGATCCCGGAGAGGATCTACCTTAATACTAAAGGGAAAACTCCCTATAGAAAACCCATGAAGAGAGATCTTAGGGATTGGGAAAAAAGTATGGAAAGTACTACCTATTCAATGAGTTGGAAGACCAAGAGACCAATGAGTGTAGACATCTACATAACTTGATAGAGGAGCAGGTTTGGAGCAACCAACTTCAACATTATATAAGGAATCAAACTATAGTGGTATAGTAGAAGCGATAATCATTGTGGTAGATGTACTGATCTTGGTCTAGGATCTAGGTCATGTACTGTAATCCCATGTTTGGGATTGAATGAAATAAGGTTTATTTTCCACACTATAGTTTTGGTTTGAGTAAATGATATAGGATTACTACTACGCTACTTTCACATGTATAGAATCTCGAATAGTCCTATAAGCGTGCTGAAAGTTCAATTCTGAGAGTAATCCTCGATTAAACCAGATGATTTGATTTGGACGCGATTTGAATTGAACTCTACGAATCAAATATGCATATTTGGATATAAAAATTATGCGAACATGACTACCGATATCGATAGTATTATGAGATGCCAATGGAACTTGGTTATTTCATAAACTTGATATGTCTAATAGGAATTAACAAGACATGGTTCTTGTAATAAGAGAGATAGGGCAATGAACTGTGAAGTGCATGTCTTCTTGTCGGAGAGCAAGCATATGAACTTGTACAGGATAACAAGTCCCTTCATCGGAGAGTGAGTGGATGGAGGAGCTTGAAAATGGGTTCCATCATCTCAGAGCGAGTGGATTAGCTCAATCTAGATTTATGATTATGCGATTTGGAGAAATCAAAATTTTAAACTTTTGCATTTGAATGCCTTTCGATTTTAAAATGGTTTGATAGTGATTATTGGATAATGTCATTGCCTCGATTCGATTGGACTTACTTATGAGGGGATGTTAGGTGATACTAGATGATTTATATGTGATGTCCCAATTAGGGGCAATGCACCAATATGATTGATGATACATGAAAGAATGACATATGATATACTATATGATAATCCCAAAAGAATGGGGGATGAATAGGATTTACGACTAGACTTGTTTCTTAGTCATGATAGGTATAGAATAACCATTGACTTACAGGTGAATCCGAAGGAATCATATGTTTTGCTACGATTTGAACAAATGAATAGCCAAAGAGAGAACTAACGATAATTTTCCAATTTCAATACGTGTTCCTGAGCAAAGCATGCTTTGTTTCCATAAAATCATGCTTTCAGAGGCAAGTGTTTCTAGCAAATTTTTCAGTTTTGAAAAATAATCAAATAGATGGAGTGGATCGCAAAATGACAAAAGAATGGATCGAGAGATTTTGATAGTATCAAGAATGGAAAGTGAATGAACTTAGCAAAATTAGCACTAATCTTACTAAATAACTTGGTACCTATACTTCGTAACTCATAATTATCTTTTATAACTCTAACCAACCCTTATTATAACTTATGATAAGCCAGCATGATTTGGCCAAAAGGTAAAATATAAAGCCACAATAAAGCACAACACGACAAGCTAGATAAATTGATGTTGATCATTTATGACCTGGTACCGATCCATCCAAGTTGGTATTTTCGACCACAATCTCTTGCTAGAACTTCAGACCTGTAATAGAGAATGTGGTTGAGCAATTTTCAACAATTTTGGTGATGGATTTCATCTATAAATATAGGAGGAGGTGCATTAGAAAGGATGTCTTCCTTCTCTCCAATCTTTGTTATTTGATTCTCCACCTAAACTCGGTCAATTCTTATCTGGGTTATTTTGTACCGAGTTATAAGAACTACTTTGTAAGAGCAAGGTATAGTCAATAAAAATGGATTAAGTGGACATATGACAAAAAAAATTCCAAACCAAAACAAAAACTGTGTGTTATTCTCCCTTTTGATCTCTTTACTTTTATAGTACTAATTTGTTGCTTGATTGTGTGTTCGTCCCATTTTTGGAGTAAACATAACTCATTTAAGATTACCAAAGAATATAAGAAGCAATGCAAATAACCTTGGATCAAGCAAATGTTTGGTGTGAATAGCTCATATACCAAAAATAATTTATAAAATCGATGTACATAGATATAGAAAATGAGTATAAGAACCTATTCCTATCCTTATAAGAATGGCCATATAACAGATCTACTGCACTATGCTTACACCACTCTCCTCCATGCATAAGAATTAGCACATAAACTTGATGTGACAACTGTGGGATTCAAACTCCCACCATCGTGGAAAGCAACTACGTCTACTAACCACTATGCTAAAAGATCTTTGTGTTAATTTTTTGAAAGTGATGCTATAAAATACCCTCCTTAAAAAGACCAACGTCCATATTGGCTCATTATCACATATCACCTAGGTATTTTGCTTGTAACATGCATTAATACTACACTGTATGACATCAACAACATTACAACATATGGTTCTGACTGGGTATAAGCTCTAATACCAAATGTGATGATTGTGGGATTCAAATCAATGGAGCCTCAGAAAGCATCAACACTCACTAACCAGTGTTCTAATAGAACTTTGTGTTAACTTCCCGAAATGGATATATTTTTAGCATGTCCAATCAGTGAATATCGGTAAGGTTTTATTTCTTTGCATCAATAAAATATATAGAGTTCGATATAAGACTCAAAATAATACCACATATTAAATAATACATCCATAGTTTTACTCATGTGGTTATACCCCCTTTTGACCCCATCACAAGGTGACCTCTACATATTGTTTTTAGTAGCTCATTATCGTCAATAAACTATGCATAAAGGAAGAAGTCGCCAGTGATTCCATCACTGACGCTCTCAAGGTGACCATCCTTATCCTTAGTAAATGTCTCCTTTGATTGTAGAACATTCTTGATTTGCATCCTAATTGCTCATTGAAGTTGAATCTAGTTCTCATTTGTTAATACATAATTATTGATTTTGATGACAACAACCTTATAAATAGTTTTACCAATGTTTTTCCAAGTTTTGTTGATAATCGTGTGAGAATTTCAGGTATACTATTCAAATATATTACCATACAAGTGAAGTTGTATTATTTCATCAAGAAGGAGTAGTCAAAGAAGGCTCAGGAACAAGACAAGGAAATTAAAGATAAGTGGAGGAAGCAGGGACAAGGAGACTCAAGAGATCCAGGAACAAGACTTTAAAAGTGGTCAGAAAAAGTATCTTAAAGTACTAGAAATTTTTTAATGATCTCATAGCAAATACCTTTGATATTTTTATATTACACAACTTTATTTTCATCTATAGTACCTTTATATAAAAATACAACATTAATTTTTAAGGTTATAACGATGAAAGATATTTTTATAAAGTACTTTTTATAAGTAAATAAGAGTATGCAAACATACCCTCCTAATATAGGTTGACAAAGTGACCATTGAGAAGTTTTCGAAAAATCAGCAAACTTTATAAATTTCATATGATAATTTACATATATAATGCGTATTTAATGTATATATACTTTTATACATAAAAACTACATTTTCCGACATATTACTTAATAATCTAAAATATGTTTTAATCAATATTTGTTTCTTGAAATACACAATTTCACTTTAAAATTATTTTATAATATTTTTACTTGATTTTACATAGTATTAGCAGGCACTAGGCATATATATATACACCATAAACTCTTACTAACACTTCCCTTTTACTTATACCTATTTATATTACATATATATATATATATATATATTTGTACGTGTGTATCTGCGTATTTATGTGTGTATAAATTCATAACATTTCAAAGTTCATTCTCTGATTAACATTTATTATCTTCATTCATTTCAATTTTCATTAATTTATGTATTCCATTATTCGTTCTAGTCATATAATGTTAATTTCCTTTATCATATTCACAAATTTCAACCATATATAAATAATGAACTAATTCTATCATTTCTATTATGCTAGCTAATATAAATTTCAAATTTTATTTATCTATATTACTACCCAAATTAGTAATTAACATAATTAGTCCCAAATATAGGTCATAAGGCATAAATTATCAAAGGTTATAAAACATAAACCAGTTATGTAGTAAATTAGATGCAAACCACTCATATAAACCTAATTTCTCTTGGATGTTCACTATACGGAAATAGATCCTCCTCTAAATCCATTTATCTATGACTCTAGTTAGTCATCAAGCCCTTAGATTTGAGAGTTAAATTGTGGATTTTAGTGTAAGATTGGGGTTGATTTGGCCGGTTGAATTATATTTAGGGATTAGGTTTACTGAGAGACAAAAGGAATAATAATGAATGAAACATACGTAGTATATTACTCATTGGAAAATTTGAACGACCTATTTATAATAAAATGAAGTTCTTGATCAATCTTTGGTTAGGACAAGCCCATTTAGATACTCTAAATTTCAAATTGCAAAAGAAGTGATATCTCCATCATCCGGACTCCGATTTGAAAAAGTAAACATATGGTGTAGAAAAGAAAAACGAGACTGTCGCAATGGCATGAGTTTTGTTTCCAAATTCAAATGTTTGAAAATGATAATTTTAACTTTAGGCCAAATTACTGAAATAATTTAATTTTTAAATTACGAAAAAAATACAAGTTCTTACACTCTTTCCCCTATAAGGAATTTTCACCCTTGAAATTACTAACATTATATCCAAATCAAACATCCACAAAATTTATACGAAATCAAATATATCATGCATACATTAACAATCATTTGAACGACCATCCGTACCTATCAAATGCAATTTCTAGCACTGAACTTTCTTAGTAGACATATACTTTAGCAAAATAATAGCAACATATATACATGTATGCATGCTCGTGTCATATAAGATACTAAGTTAATGGAAAAATGCAATCTGGTAGTTAGCCTCCTGAACTAGTTGGCCTCCTGAATGTGTGCAAGATTATGACATATAGGCATGATACAATACATCCTAGTGTGAGCATATAGTTTTTATATTTTTGCAACTATCCTTTAATACAACATATCAGAAGAGATAAAAAAATAGAAACTTACACAAATGAAAACTTAGCAGATAACAAGTAAGTTAACCTATAGTATAACCAAAACAACTAAATCAATTAGTTAACAGTTGCATCCTAACAAAAATAGGTTTACATATAACAATCTTACAACCATACCAAGAACTCTAATTACACTAACGAGTAATTTAATTGGAAAACATTCTAGTAAAGAGATAAGATGAAAAGATTAGATTCTTTATTCCATTTTCTAGATACTCATGATCAAATCATTCTTCCCAACTCAGCCTACAAAGCTTACAAAGTTATGCCAACTGCCATAAGTCGCCTGCTTCCTTAAGTCGCTGACCTTAAGTCGTCGCCTACCTTAAGTCGTAAGTCATCTGCCTTGATAAGCGACTCAATATATCAAGCCCGCATCTCTTAAGTCGTTCCCTGAAGCCGCATTTCTTAAGTCACATTCTTCTTAAGTCGCACTCTTCTTAAGTCACTGATTCCTTATGTCGCTAAGTCGCTCCTGAAGCTGTGCCATCCTGTTATGTCGCATGGTGTTGTAACTTGTATAATGTTGTTATGTCGTATGTCGTTTTGTTGAGTTAAGTCGTATGTTGTAATTGAATGTTGAGTTAAGTCGTGTTGTAATTTCCTTATGTTGCATGTGTTAAGTCGTGTGTGTTATAACTCGTGGGATGTTAGGACGCGTAATGTTAGGTCGTGTGATGTTAGGTCGCGAAGTAGCTGGTTGAGTCGCATGTGTGTGTTGTAATTTCCTATAAATAGGGGTGTGTTGTCATTTGTAAGGGGTTTGATTTTTCAAAAAAAAAAATTGTGTGTGAGCTTTTGCCACCATTGTTGGAAGTTGAGTGTGGTATCCTTCTTCTTTCCATCTTCGGGTTATTCGTGAGCGAATCAACTAATTTGAAGCCAATTCTCGGTATCACTTGCGAGTGATCAACGATCAAATTGTAGATCTTTTAACACGGCATCTTGCGAGATTAATGGGTTAGAGATAGCTAGATTCCGGCATCATCACGATCAACGGAATTGAGCATTTATCGTTCTATCGGTTTATTGACACGAAATCATCATTTCGTGAGGAAGATCCTGGATAGGTTGTGACAGTTTGGTATCTAAACTGTTCGAGCCTAAGTCTAAGTTGCGTCAATTGGTATCAAAGCTAAATCAGAGACGGAAACGAGATTGTTTAATGATCATGCCTCCGAGACGTGCTGATCGCTCTCATAATGTTGAAGATTTGTATAGAAGAAAAGAAACTGAAAAGATGGAGCAGCGTATCAATGAGAAGTTTAATGAGGGTATTGAAAAATTGGAGAAGTTGATGAACGACATGAATCGAAATCAAAGGAGAACGTTACCAGTTTCAAACCAAAGTGGAAACAGGGTTTCACCATCGGTTTCTGAAGAAAGGAGGATGTCACCCTAATCTTATAGAGGTAGGAGAGAATCATCAGTTTCAATAAGGGGAAGAACTCCACGTGGGTTTAAGAATAAACCATATCGTGATGCTGAAAGGCAGGGTAGAAGGGACATGCGTGATCGTAGGGATGTAAATGGTCAGGATCGATATCGAAATACATATGATTTTGAGGAAGACGGTGATGGAGGTGGTATTCATTATCGAAATTGAGACCAAGTGAGAAATCAATATCTTGATTCAGAAAATGATCGTAAATGGGAGTTAGGTATGAGGATCGCAGAGTCCAATTAGTTGCTACAAGACTAAGGGGAAGAGCTATGGCTTGTTGGCAACAAACTAAACTAACTCGGGAGAGAATGGGAAAATCAAAAGTTGTCACTTGGGAGAAGATGAGAAAGATGATGAAAGCGACTTTCTTGCCGTACAATTATCAATCTCTTATGTATCAACGTCTGCAGAATTTGAGACAACGGACGAAGACAGTGAATGACTATGCAGATGAATTCTATCAATTGATTGCAAGGAATGATATTATGGAAACTGAGGAACAGCTAACGGCTAGATATGTTGGAGAATTACGAATGCAAATTCAAGACATGGTTAATATGTTTAATCCAATGTCTGTTGTTGAAGCACATCAGAAAGCTCTAGGCTTGGGAGAAACAAGGGAGACGAGGAAGTGGTGTGTTTTTGGGTTCTAACAATCAGAATAAGGGTGCAAGTAGCAGTGCTAATGTTTCCAAGGCAGTCAATAAACCAATTGTCAATGAAGCCGCTAAAGAAAAGGTCAATAAAAGTATCAAGTGCTATAACTGTCAGGAGTTTGGCCATAGAAGTAATGAATATACAAAGCCAAAGAAGAGAGCATTAGTTGCAGAGGAATGTGAGTATGAGGATGTGGAAGCTGAAATTGATTATTCTCAACCATCGAAGTTTGATGAAGATGAAGAAGTTGTGTCAAGAGACGAAGGGTGAAACTTGATGATAAGGAGGTCTTGTTTAGTGCCAAAGCATGAGAATGATTCTAGTTGGCTGAGAAGCAATATCTTTCAGTCTACCAGTACTATCTTGGAAAAGGTTTGTCGATTTGTTATTGATGCGGGAAGCTATGATAACATTATTTCTGAAGAAGCCATCACGAAGTTAGGGTTGAAGACTGAAAAACACACTAGACCTTATAAACTGGCATGGCTGAAGAAAGGTGGAGAAGTGAAAGTGGGAGGACGAGCATTTGTTACATTTTCTATTGGGAAGAAGTACAAAGATGATATATGGTGTGATGTTGTTGATATGGATGTGTGTCATCTACTATTGGGAAGACCATGGCAATATGATAGAGCTGTACAACATACTGGTCGCACCAACAGCTACAGTTTCATGTTCGAAGGGACCCAAATTGCCTTAATTCCTAAGAAGCGTGAACAGAGTGAAAGCAAGTCAGAGAAGAAAGTGGAATCAACTAGTCTATTATCTACGAGAGAATTTGTTGAAGAAGTGAAAGATAGTTCTGAATTGTTTATGTTGATTGGGTATGAAACAAGTGAAGATCTTGAAATTCCTGCGGAGGTTAGACCGGTGTTAAATGAATTTGAAGATGTCTTTCCTGTGGAATTACCCAAGGAATTACCACCGTTGAGGAATATACAACATCAACTTGATCTTGTGCCAGGTGCTGTTTTACCGCATATGCCACATTGTCGTATGAGTCCAAAAGAGCATGAAGAGTTGAGGAGACAGGTTGAGGAGTTACTTGAGCAAGGGCATGTTTGAGAGAGTCTCAGTCCTTGTGTTGTACCAGCTCTGTTGGTACCGATGAAAGATGGTTCATCGAGAATGTGTACCGACAGCAGGTCGCTCAACAAAGTAACTGTCAGATACAGATTTCCTATGCCAAGGCTTGATGATCTATTGGATCAACTTAGTGGGTCTGTAATCTTTTCTAAGATCGATCTTAAGAGTGGTTATCATCAGATTTGCATAAGACCAGGTGATGAATGGAAGACAACATTCAAGACTCGGGAAGGATTATATGAATGGCTGGTCATGCCATTTGGTCTATCTAATGCACCAAATACATTTATGAGGGTGATGAATCAAATTTTTAGACCTTACATCGGGAAGTTTGTTGTAGTCTACTTTGATGATATCTTGATATATAGTGCTAGCACAGAGGAGCACATTCAACACTTGTGAAAGGTGTTAACTATTCTTCCTCAAGAACAGTTCTATGCAGCGACGAAGAAATGCATGTTCATGACACCAAGTGTTTTATCTCTGGGTTATGTCGTGTCTAAGGAAGGAATACAAGTGGACTAGAGTAAAGTAGTCGCAATAAGAAATTGGCAACAGCCTAAAACTATAGCAGAAGTCAGAAGTTTCCATGGGTTAGCTTCATTTTATCGAAGATTTATACCGCACTTTAGTAGTGTAATGGCTTCTATTACTGATTGTATGAAAGGAAAGCAGTTTTCATGGACGAAAGAGACAGGATTTGCTTTTGAACAAATCAAGGAACTTTTAACCTCATCATCGATTCTAGTGTTGCCAGATTTTCAGTTACTGTTTGAGTTACATACAGATGCATCCAAAGTTGGAATTGGAGGAGTGTTGAGTCAGAAGGGTCGTCCTTTCGCCTATTTCGGTGAAAATTTTTCTGGAGCAAAGATGAGATACATTACTTATGATGTGGAGTTTTATGTTATTGTGCAGGCTGTGAAGCATTGGAGACATTACTGTTCCACAAAGAATTTGTTTTGTATACGTTCATGAAGCGTTGAAACATTTATAAGGGCAGAATAAAATTGCAGCTAGGCACGCATCGTGGATAGCCTATTTGCAACAATTTACATTCGTCGTAAAGCACAAGTCTGGAGTAACTAATCGCGTCACAGATGCATTGAGTCGGAGAGAGAATTTACTAACAATCCTGCGAGTAGAGGTGATGGGTTTTGACTTACTTCCAGATCTTCTTACTTCAAATTCATATTTTTTCGAAATCCTAGACAAAGTCAAGCAGGGAAGCATAGATGGATATATGCTGGTTGAAGGTTTTCTATTCAAAGGAAATCAGTTATGTATTCCAGATTGCAGTCTACGAATGAAAATCATCAAAGAATTACATGAAGAAGGACACGTGGGCCACGACCGTACTATGCAGTTGATCTCAAAGTCTTATTTTTGGCCGTCAATGAGGAAGGAAATTGAAAGGTTCGTTTAGAGGTGCCATATTTGTCAAGTTTCAAAGGGAACCGCAACAAATGTAGGTTTATACATGTCATTGCCTATACCTACTAAACCATGGGTGGATGTTAGTATGGACTTTGTATTGGGCTTGCCGAGGACGCAACGTGGCAATGATTCTATCTACGTAGTGGTTGATCGATTTTCAAAAATGGTACATTTTGTTGTATGCAAGAAGATTGCAGATGCAGTTAATGTCGCACAGTTATATTTCAGAGAGATCTATCATCTTCACAGGTTTCCTGAATCTATTGTATCGGATAGAGATACTCGTTTTCTGAGTCATTTTTGGATGAGTCTATGGAGAATGGTCGGGACAAAGCTGAAATTTAGTAGTGCTTATCATCCATAGACGGATGGACAGACAGAAGTTGTGAATAGATCCCTAGGTAATCTATTGAGATGCCTCGTGAGTGACAATTTGAAGAGTTGGGATTCCAAGCTGTGTCAAGCTGAGTTTGCACACAACCATGTAGTTAATCGTAGCACTGGGTTCAGTCCATTCCAGATTGTTTACTCAACAATTCCTAAGGGGCCATTGGATTTATCTATAGTACCACAGCAGAAATGAGTGATCAAACGAGCTAATGATTTTGTGAATGAATTGCAAGAGTGCCACAAGGTTATGCAGGAATGATTTCTTAAGGCGAATGAGAAATATAAGCAATCCGCAGATATTAAACGACGAAATGTTGAATTCAAAGAAGGAGATTTTGTATACGCGATATTGACTAAGGATCGATTTCCTATTGATACTTACAACAAACTAGCTGCTAGAAAGATTGGTCCTTTGGAAATCATGAAAAAGATTAATGAGAATGCTTATCAGTTAAGATTGCCGGATCATATCCATACTGCCAACGTTTTCAACGTCAAACACTTGATTCCATATCATGAGAATAAGTACGTCGAAGAAGAGGAAAGTGTAAATTCGGGGTCGAATTCTTTTCAACCAGGGGAGGATGATGCAGCGCACCATGATGAGCGAGTTATGCTAACTGCCGTAAGTCGCCTGCTTCCTTAAGTTGCCAACCTGAAGTCGCCGCCTACCTTAAGTCGTAAGTCGTCTGCCTTGATAAGCGACTCAATATATCAAGCCCGCATCTCTTAAGTCGTTCCCTGAAGCCGCATTTCTTAACTCGCATTCTTGTTAAGTCGCATTCTTCTTAAGACGCTGATTCCTTATGTCGCTAAGTCGCTCCTGAAGCTGTGTCATCATGCTATGTCGCATGGTGTTGTAACTTGTATTACGTTGTTATGTCATATGTCGTGTTGTTGAGTTATGTCGTATGTTGTAATTGAATGTTGAGTTAAGTCATATGTTGTAATTAAATGTTGAGTTAAGTCGTGTTGTAATTTTCTTATGTTGCATGTGTTAAGTCGTGTGTGATGTAACTCGTGGGATGTTAGGTCGCGTGATGTTAGGTCGTGTGATGTTAGGTCGCGATGTCGCTGGTTGAGTCGCATGTGTGTGTATTGTAATTTCCTATAAATAGGGGTGTGTTGTCATTTGTAAGGGGGTTGATTTTTTAAATAAATTTGTGTGTGAGCTTATGCCACCATTGTTGGAATTTGAGTGTGATCTCCTTCTACTTTCCATCTTCGGGTTATTCGTGAGCTAATCAACGAATTTGAAGCCAATTCTCGGTACCACTTGCAAGTGATCAACGATCGAATTATTGATCTTTCAACACGGCATCTTGCGAGATCAACGGGTTGGAGATACCTAGATTCTGGCATCATCAAGATCAACGGAATTGAGCATTTATCGTTCTATCGGTTTATTGACATGAAATCATCATTTCGTGAGGAAGATCCTGGATAGGTTGTGACAGTTTGGTATCTAAACTGTTCGAGCCTAAGTCTAAGCTACGTCATTTACATATAACAATCTTACAACCATACCAAGAACTCTAATTACACTAACAAGTAATTTAATTGGAAAACATTCTAGTAAAGAGATAAGATGAAAAGATTAGATTCTTTATTCCATTTTCTAGATACTCATGATCAAATTATTCTTCCCAACTCAGCTTACAAAGCTACACTACTCGTATATACATGTACGCTCATCCGAAATATTAATTCCAAAATATACGTGCAAAGCCATAATTTCTACAATCCTTGTTGTTAATTCAGATAAATCGATGGCAAATTGCACCATAGCCAATAATCTTAGCATAACCATGCCCTAACTAAAATGCAATCTTACACAAATCCCTAAATGCACATACACAACATCCTAATAATCCAGTAGTATGTACATTATTTCATCATTTGGATGATAGGGTAAGACGACTATAAAGTGGATGGCATCTCATCAAAACCTACCAATAACTTGAATCAGTATATGATTCCTCCTTTCCCCTACGAATATCGAAATCAAATGACGCCTCAACTTGGTGAAAATAGCATAACTTTTCTTCAAACTTTCAATCCCACTTAAATGGTATCATTTCACTTATGATATTTCTCATCAAATCATTCAGCAATCATGATATCAATGTACCATTTCTTCAACCCACAAAAGTTTCCAAAAAAATCAAAGTCGTAAAAATATTCAAACAAGCCATGATAAGCAATTCTATTATATTCGACCATTCAAAATTTTATAGATATAGTCCTAAATCTAAATGAAGTCCTAAACTTAAGTGAGATTTTAACCTAAAGTTGTGTCTATGTTAAAAGTAATAAACTAATTGATACTTTATTCATGTGCACTTGGTATGAAGCATAAACTATGTACGCTTAAGTTGATGACTCACAATAGCTTCCTTGAATAAATAGTCTCTCTCTGATCTGAGGGATGATTGAAAAGAATCAATCTAATCCTTCCTCTGAACCATATTCAAGTTTTCAAATCTCAATTTTCTCCAAAATTGGCCTCCGCATTTCGATGGGTGCAAATTAATGTATCTTTTCCTTATTCCTTCAAATCACTCTTATTTGGATATCTTGGAATTGTTGTAATACATTGTAACATCCCTTATCTGGAGACCCAAAGCTAAGCACTACAAACGCTGCAGTCGTCCATAGTATTGGATTCCACGACCAAATACAGTAAAATTAATGGTATTTGTAATACCTAAAGCACTTGAATATGAAATAAAACTCATCACAGATAAAAACATTTTTCTAATTAAATTTCAAAATAACATATCACATTCAGATTACGCAAACTCATAATTGTTTACCAGGTTTAGATCAAATATAGTTATTACAAAATATGCCAAGAGCAACATATGAAGATGCCCCCTTGGTTGACCAGAATACTATATAGTCATAACTAACGTAATACAAAACAGCAGAGTTAAACAAAATAAAACAACAAGTCCTAAATAGCTACCCGTCAGCCACCTGCTCATCTTTGGAAGCTTTATTTGCCAACCTACTAAAACCTATAAACCTTAACTGTCAACTTACTCAAATCAATTTCGAGCGCCCGAGAGTTTAAGGGGAAAAACATAAACTTCGAGTCGGACATAAAGCCCAGTGTGAATAATACGATACATCTCGGTTATTTGATATTAAGTGAGACCACGCCGTTTAGCGGAACGAGTTTCCCCTCATAATATCCTTTAAAACATACCTTTTGCAAATCATAATCCTACAACCAAAACTAGTTAAATACTGTAAAGCAGTATCATCTCAGTAATAGATGAACTATCTGTCCGAACATTATAGTTTTGTTTGGCTAACTACTAAACTTTGGCTTACTCGGGCTTACCAGACAATATAAACAAATAATCTAACATATGTTAGATACTCCTCTTCTAGATGGTCTATCCCTAACTTATTTTCTCCAGGTTAACCGATCCTAATGGTTTTACGGGATCACTAATAACCTACCTCCGTACAAATATATTCCTTTCAGTGTGTAACATCGTTTTAGCTTTACCTGTGACAAAGCCCCACACACTGGAATTTTGGACTAAATTAGCTAGGGGTTAATACCTAACGTATAGGGCGCGACCCTATACCAGTCCCGTCTGGTATACAAATATCTATATCAGTTTACTTAGGGTAATCTTCTCTTAAATTTTCCTTGAATACCTTTCCTTCTAAAATTGATTTAAACCTTTAAATCATACTTTAAACAAGGAAAATATATACTCCATGCTTTACTTAAAATCACATTGCCATGTTATATATACTTTACACAAATCTTTGTTGATGAAAATATTCAAGCCTTTGAAAGTACCCCTTTCGAATCCATTGAAAGTACACCTTTCAAAACCAAGTAAACCCATTATAACCTAGGCCGAAAAACCCTTTATAACCTAGGCCGAAAGGCCAAAACATTCCTTTTGAAACCATTTGTATAAACCTTTTGAAACCATTGAAAAATCTTCCCTTCAAAAGCTTTAAAACCTTAGACATCCTATCTTTAAAACCTTTAAACACCGCATTTCAAAAATACTGGAAAATATTTCCAATCAAACCACTCGAAACCTTCCTTTTAAACCTTTCAAAACCATTAGGGAATCACAACTTAGAAACTATTCTTTAGAACCTTTCGGCGGCATTAAAACGTCAAACCTTTCGAAAGCATTTGGGTTCAAGTAAAACATGTGGAACATCCTTTCAAAGCAACTGAAAATTATCTCTTTTGAAACCTTTTGGGTTTTACTTTCAACGGATCAAAAGGGTCATAAATAATTTAATTCGATAGCAATCTTTCGAAAGCATTTCCTAAGTAAAGAAGTGATGGTGTCGAAACGTACCATTCGAAGGCATTGGAGAAGGGGCTTGGGTTTTAAAACAAAATATAACTTATGAATCCATTTGCTTCGAAAGGTAGAAAAGCGGCAGCTAGGGGTTTTAACCCTGACGAAAGCATTTACTTAAGAACAAAGGTACGACCTCTTTGAACCATTTTTTAGATCAATTTGACCCAGTTAGAAGCCAACTAAGTCGAAAGCATATCCTTCGAAAGTAAAGCAGGTGTGTTTTTCATTTGAAAGCAAAATAGTGCTTCGACCCCATCAGAACCCTATGTTTCGACCCAATACCTTCTTCCTAAGTCCAATTCATTGTGCATCAAGTTTTCGATGCCATATTCAATGGTTTCGTTGGTGATGGTGGTGGAGCTACTATGTCCGAATCTAGGTGCCTAAAGTGGTGAAACATGCTAAAAGCATGTAAAAACTTATTTTAGCTTTAAAAAGAATTTTTTTCACCTAACCTTCCTGATTTGTCAAAATGTTATTGGTTGCTAATTTTCATTTCTAAAAGAACAGCCAAAATTTTAGAGTTAAAAACTTTAAATAATTTGCAGAATACCCCTTCTCCTTTTATAAATACTAGTATGGGTCAGTGCTTATTACACGTGTTGTTTGTGTTATTGCATATGTTGATATTTTGTTTGAACGAAAAGCAAGGGCATTTTTGGAATTTCAAAAGGATACCAAGTAAATTAGTTCAACCAGTTTTCTTTATTAGTAGTAGAGATATAAAAAATTCAGGTCCCATACATTAAATAATTTTGAATATCTATCAAAACACTTAGGAAAATTATATAAAAATTCCAAAAAATCATTTTTAATATGTTTTCTAACGTATATTAATTTTAGACCGGAAACTTATTTAATTTAACCATAAATAATTTTAGACCCAAAGAATAATTTTCCTCACCACAAAATTAATATAAAATCCTCATTAATTCAGAAAATAATGAAAAATGAAACGCATCTCTAAAATGTCATTTCTGTTCTAGATCTAAAACTGTAATAATTTTCAATGTCATTGAATAAGGGTTTCACATTAAAATATATCATGAAACCTATATGGATGAGCATAAATCATCAACAAGCATATATAAAAATTTTATCCATCAAAATCATGGCATAACATTGCTAATAAATTCGAATTATCCTTAAAAGCAAAAATAATTAAGTAAATAAGAGATGTAGTCATTATTCACCTTAGCATTGAGATTAAGGAGTTTGAGATTTGAATGAATTTGATTTTGATTACTCTTCTTCCTTTGATTGCTTTCTGTTTCTCGGCTTGTCTAATGGTGATCAGCCTCTACTTTGTCTTTATGTTGAAATGATTGTGTGAATGAATTCATAAGGGTTTAGGGTATAAGAATGCTCATTTTCATATTTTATCCCTTCTCTATTCATATCATCTTTGGTTCATTGTTTATATGGCACGGCTACTCCTTAGTTTAATCACAAATCTCAATCCCTAATTATTCCATTATTTTATTTAATTTAGGTAATTAAATATCTTAAATAATGTTACTAAAAAGTAGAGTCATTAAATACATCTATTGGCAGTACCTTCTTTATACAATCTCAAACTAACTTAGTTTCAAATTCCTTTACCAATGAAGCCAAAATTTTCTATCATTCCTTGATTTTACAAACCAAGCTTATTCATACAACCTAATTTATTTCATCCCGTAATGCCGATAATACTGATACTTAAAATCTTGGTATCGACTTATGGCACAGTATCTTCTGCATATCCATAAATCGAACTCTAATACTTCTCTTCACACTATCACGTTATTAATGGTTCTTTCTAGCATCATTTCTAATCATTGGTAACATGTTCACACAAGATCTTATCACCAACTTAGTCTGGGCTCTCCTTTGCAATCTGAAATAAAATTCAAACATTTCTTTAGACAACACCTTTAATTGAAAATTCTCCTGGTCATAACTTCTCATAGTTTTACTTTTACCGTATTATGGTTGAGATAAGATAATATGGGATGGTGTCAAAAAAAATCAAGATAACATCATACTACTAAACCATATCGAAAATGGATGATGTCCCAGCATAGTAAACATGATATGAGACTTATGTTACATGTAATTAAAATAATAAAATTTCATTTGCAATGACAACCCAAATATCAATACTTCATAAATGTCACCATACCACATATATAGTAAGGCGACAACTAACTTGTCTAATGATTTTAATTACCTAAGCCAAAAAATATGTGTGGTGTATCATTACGCAAAATGTTGAATCAGCGACATCCTTCCATAAACAAACTAAATCGTTTAATTTTACCGATGACGTCAAATAATAAGTTATCTATTTGCCTCCATCACTAGCCAATACCCGATGATACGGTTATGATGCAGTGAAAATATCAATTACTTCAAAATTTAATCTATGGATCGATCACTGAGCTATATCACATAGAAATAATATTGGTCATTAGGACCTAGTGCATAACAAATTCTAGGGCCTCCAAGGTAAAATTTCCAACCATATCCTATTTTTTTTCAATAGATTGTGATAGGTTCTAATTAATTCAAATTCCAATACCACCATTGCCTCTTTTTGTATATAGCTTTCCAAGTGAAACATTACTTTTACCATATCTTCAAAAATTTTCCAATATCCTACAAGTAACTTTGGTACAATCTCCTTTATATAAATTTTAAGTTGGCGCCTCTTTTCTATGTTATTTTCAATGAAATTATTTGGACTTACTTCTCTTCAACCAAAATATAATCTCCACTTAGAAACTCGCCATTTTCATATCCAACTACCGATTCTCTTCAAGAATCATGTCCATATGTGGCATGTCAATTGGCTTGAGGGTTTTTATTTATTTGGGAAGGACGAACAGAATCTTCGACGAAGGCATATGGGATTCTTATGTTATTGATGGTCAATAATTCATCATCGTAGGATTATTGGGATCACGACATACAACAAGATCATGCCCAGCCTATTACTCATTGTCTGCTCCACACTCTTATTTCCATCCAACATTACCCCACTACAAGTCGTCCAATCTATTTCAAAATCAAGTCATGCCCTAGTAAATTTAGTACATACTTTTTGTTAAAGGACTTAGGACCAAAAATAGCAAACTCCAAATCATCAATATAGATAAGTGGTTCGATCCTTGTGATGGGTTTGATAACACGACAGTTATAATCACTTTTTGAGATTTGAGATCCAAACTATGCAATATAACAATCTATGTCCAAAAGTAGCAACTCTCTTTCTACCACGATCCGTTCTTCTTTCTCTAGGACAAACAACTATATGATTGCACTTGGGACAACATTGAGTGTGTATGAATCAGCAATCAATCTTCCTTGTTTACTTTCTAAAAAGCAAACCATTTCTTTAAAGATAATAACATAACCATTTGAAATTTCATTCCCATATTTTTATGACAATAAAATATTTACCAATTGGGAAACCATTAAGTATCAAAATTTAAAATTCCCTTCACCTTCAAAAAAATTATTCCATAAAACTTCCCATATATCTAGAAAACTGTAAAACAATTCTTTCATCAAATATTTCATTTATTTCATTTTTTGATTTCAAAATTAGTTAATTTATGTTAAGCTTTAACAATTCAATTTTAATCAGTCAAAATATATTTAAATTTGAAACAACCATGGCTATTTCCTGAAGTACTTATTCTTCATTTTTACCACATCATTTCTTATGACTTAAAAACATTTTATCATATTACTTTATATTTATATAAGTATATATCATCTTATTTTATAAGTAGCTAACTTATAACACTTCTATACAATAAGTACTGGAATGTACAAAAGTAAAATTTCAAAATTCATTTTAGCTACCAAATACATCTATATCTGATCGAGAGGTTCTTTCCAAAATTTTAAGTCATATGCACATACATTTCTTTGAAAATGAGTCATATACATACATACATACATATGTGTGTGTGTGTATACATATCTTTAAAATCGTATATCGCTAGCTCTCTAATTTATAAATTCTCTTATAGTTTCACTTTCAAAAGTAATTCCCTTTCCAACAATTTCTTGAATATATTCTTCCATAAAAATAATAAATATCCAAAACATTGTTTTTCTGAATTTCATCACCTCCTTATCTGATATATCTACCAATCAATTTTTAAAGATCGAAGGTTTTCACGCAAGTTCCTAGCTACACCTGCACCATTGAAGAGGATTTGGTTCCAACATAGGATTTCCACCTGAACTAGTGAAATTCATCTACCAACTTTGAGAAATCAATAGCCATGGTGGTCAAACAATAATCACTTCTTATGTAACATCCAATAATTTAATGAAATTAAATAACAAATTAAAAGGGTAAAATTTTAATTTTATATAAAAGGAAAAATACTAATTTTTTATAAAGATTGGAATTAGGCCCCCATCACCTTTCCCATCATGCCTATAATTTCATTTACAGTCAAAAAGCATATATAACTTGCTGAATTTGGTTTATCGAACTAGAAATAAGAAGAAGTCAGACCTATTGGTAGTTTCAAAATAAATTAATTTTGATATTTTAGGCTAAGCACGAATTATTTGGTCTATCAATAGAAATGTAAACCCTATTCACTATTCCAACTTGAGTAAACATCTTACCACTAGTCTCAATCTTCTTCTTCATCTTATCTCCAAATAAAATCAAACCAACTTTATATCAAATCAAATCAAAATTAAATATAAAAAATATAAAACCTATCACTGCAAAGAGATCTACATGTATATACCAAAGCTATGAAGAAATTTAGCGTTTTCAAGGTAACAAATTTCTAGACGACGAAGAAGGAGGAGGATTCACTTTGGATTGAGAAGAAGAAAGACTAATCAGTAAGTAGTATTCATCCTATTTGTGTATATATTACTAAGATATAATAATTCATCCGTTGTGGTCATAAATAAGATTATAAATGATGTAAATAAAATTTAGAAAGCAATTTATTTTATATAAACATAATTAGGGAGTAGTGCACTATGACTAGATGGTTAAAAATCTAATTATTTATCAACTATAATGTGCAAAACCTAATCTTCCTATACTTAAAAAGTGTGAAATACAAAAGTGTTCGAAATTTGACATACTATATATTAAAGTTTTAGTTCTCCTTCATGAATGCACTGGTGCCTTACTCATCGATTGGGTGGACGGATTGATCAAAAAAGCACTCGAAGTTTAGCAAACGTGGACTGTTCATTTCGATTCAACTGTGAAACAAGAATGACATGAAGATCAAAGGGTATATATGAGCAGAGGTAGTCGAGTAGGTCCTCATGAGGGTCGCTAATTGACTCAGATCGACTTGTTGTGGTCGAATTTTTCCATGGAATGGCTGGCGGTAGTAGTCTTTGGAAGAATGTCATGGGCAAAGGCGAGTGTTGCACCAGAACCAGCTTGATGCGAGGATGGATCTAGCAAAGTTGGACTGTTGGCTAGGCCACCCTAGTGGCATAGACAAGGTAAAGAATGGGTTTTCTATATGTCAAGGGAATTCCATCCCGCTAGCTAACACGGAAGCCAAAGAAGAAAATTAAGAATAATCAAATCATAAATTATGGTATTGTCATTTCACTTTAAACACTTATAACTCTAGCGAACTTTACTTCATATGTAATTCATTGCATCGGGATTGTGGCGAGACAATGAACACTTCGTTATGTAGTTTGCTATATTTGGAACTACTTCAGAAAGGTGTCTTATTTTAGTAGACTTGTTATATGAGGGTTCTACTCGAACGTTTCAATAGATGTATGAGGAAATTAGTCCTCGGTTGTACTTGTGAATTTTGGGAACAATGAGTTAAGGCTTGATCCAGTAGCTTCGTAAACAGTGGGGCAATGGAGAATTTGGGCTTGATCCTAATAGTGTCGTTGACTTTTAAGCGAATTTCTAGCATGGACCTGACCCTAAAAAGTCACGTATGTTTTCGACATATAAGCTGGGACTTTGGGCTCCTTCAGTGCTTGTGTTCTTGGCATATGAGCTAGGACTGTAGGCATGGTCTTGTGCATATGTTTTTGGCATATGACTAGGGACTTTGGGCTTAGTTTTGTGCATACATTTTTGGTATACAAGATGAGACTTTTGGCTCAATTATATGCTTACATATTCGGCAAACGACCTGGGACTTTAGGCTCTATCGTACGCTTTTAGAATATCCCATTTACATTTTAGTCATTGGAAGGTATAAGTTAGATTGCAAACCACATTGATTAGATAATTTGTTTTTACATTTCCACTGAGCGTAGGCATCGTCTTGCATTCGCTAAAGCACTCATTAAAATTGCAACGACTAGGTAGCTGCCTTCTCATATCCACTTCTCCTTCGTGGAAGGAAAAATTACTTATATTAATATTGCTTACAAGTGGAAATCAACTATTTGAGGATATGTGCTAATCTTTTAGCCATTGCTTATTGGTATGCTCCCATCTGATGCTTCCCTTGAGAGCTTTCCCTAAGAAATACCTATCCAAATGTGATGCAACGCAGGCTAGTTATGTCTTAGGTCGTTAGCGACCAAGCAAATGTATAAGTCGCCCAAATGACCAAGCGACTTATTCCTTTAGTCGCCTGAGAGCTATCGCCTTAAGTCACACCAATGCAGCGCATCTAATGGTTAGGTCGCCTACTTCTGAAATCGCTCATTTATTGCCGCAATGTCTTAAAAATCGCTGCTTTCCTAAGTCGCGCATTCGCTGAAGCTTTAAGTCGCAAGCCGCATTGTTGTTATGTTGATGATTCCTTAAGTCGCTCACCTTGGCAGGTCACTGATATCTCACTTGTTGCTTTCTATAGGTCGCGTGAAGTGGTTAGGTCGCACAAGGTGTCATGTCGCTCATTCTTATCTCGCTAAGTTACCAGAAGCTTAGGTCGCTTATGCCGTAACTTCTTGAGTCGCATACGTTGCTGTTCTTATATCGCAAGTATTATAGTATTTGTTGTGTTGCTTGATTGTAAGTCGTAAGTCGTATGTATATGTTCTTATGTTGTAACTTGACTAAGTCGACTGTTGTTAGGTCGAACTATCGTTAGGTCGTGAGTTACTGTATATGTGCTGTGTGTAAATCCTATAAATAGCGGGTGAGTTGTATCATTTGAGTTAGTTGATTTTGAATAAACTATTGTTTGAGTGCTTTGTGCCTCTTTAAAATTGGAATTGAGCGTTATCTCCTTTCTCCATTTTTGGTTATTCAAGTGCGCTTGAATCAACGATTTTGAAGCCGGTTCATGGAATCTCATGCGCGAGATCAACGTCGAAGAATCGTAGATCTTCTAACACGGTATCGTGCGTGATCAACGTGTTAAAGATAGCTAGAGTCTGGTATCTCGCGAGATCAACGGATTTGGGCATTTATCTTGGGTATTATCAATCCATCGATTCATCATTGTATCGTTCCATCGCTGTTTGTTGTTGTTGCTTCATTTGACGACAACTCCATTGTAATCCGCTGCGTCAAAATGCCTATATGTATTTAGCAAGTAAAGCACAGGGATGTTGCTCCCGACCCCACACCTATCCCCACCCATCCTAGTCTAAACCTTCACCATGTAGTTAGCCTCCCATCCTTTATCTACCATCCCTATATTGAAACCTATCCAATCGGGTTCTTCATCTCACCTGATATCGATGATCCCCCAACTCCCCAATAGTTTCCTTTTAGGTTTCACCGACCCTCTCTCCCATTGACTTCCCCAGCACTTGTATTGTGAAATGCCTTGTTTGCCCTCCACTCTAACCACCTAGCATTGACTGATTAGCTCCAAAGCTTGTCGAAAAACTTTTAGATCAAGTATCACGCTGGTGCTAGAAATTATGGACTTGGAATCGCCTCAAAAGTGGCCTTTGCTATCATTCAAGATAGAATATCTTTTCCAAATGGATCTCGGGTAATGAAAATGATGAAAGGGGTATTCTCTATTGTTATTAGAGAATAGTTCGGTTCTTCGCAATGATGGTGAGGTCACTACCAATAACAAAGAGATTTTGACCCATACATACTGGGTTAGAAATTTTTTTTCTCCAGATGTACACCTAGTCTCTGCCCTTAGTTCAATAGCTGGTTTCATAGATGCCCTGGTCTTTAGTGCTTCATCTTCTCTACGGGCTTCAGTTATATATTATATATTCGAATACTATTTAGTTATTACATTTAGTGCCTTTCATTTATATTTTCAGCCAAATAGATTATTTTTCATTTTATTATGCAATTCAACCATGAATGTTGGCTTCCTCATTAGGTTTTATGATACTAAGCTAGGCACATTGGCATTATATTGGCTGGCCTGATGCTCTATTCACTTATCTTTACTACTTTATATGTATGTGTCTGTGTTTGCATGCACTGATATATATGGTTGTTTGACTTTGTGAGTCATATAACCCTTTCCAAAGTAATGAATGATTTAATATAACGGTAATTTTTATTTCTCCATAATAATTTATAAAATAATTTATTCATTTATAAAGTATTTTATTATATTTATTTTGGTTGAAAGTTAAAAGTTACAGTTGTGCGACAACAAATTCATCCCTTAGTAATATTTTAAGCAATTTGAATAATAAAGTCGACTGGACTTTTCTAAAGCATGATGGTGGACATGAGTTTAGTTTCTTACATATTATATACAGGTGAAATTCAATTTCTTATCATTTAAAGTGATATCCCTAAGCAATGATAATTGTGCATGTTTTCTCTATATCATCACTATATCACTTATATATCTAGAGGTGGGTCAATTGTCAAAAGTCTAATAATATTTGTATTTAACTACGAAGTCCAACATTAATGTCCATGGTTCAATTGGATAAAATATATTTATTAACCAACTTTTTTTAGCCAAATTTTCTAACTTTAAGTTGATTACCAATTAAACCGATACTAACCTCCTATTCCATGGAAACACACACTCTCTTGTATAAAATATCCCTTTATGTGGTTTGATTTACATAACTATAACCTTTACATGATCATCATTATCGTGTAACTAGGCATAATCAATTTATAGTTCAAATAATTGAGATTCGCATTATCTTTAAGTCAACTATTTTACAATGTTATATGTTATAAGTATATGGAAATATTTTCGAAGTGTTGAAAGTGAAATGAATATTTGGAGATTGATTTAATTAATAAGAAATTAATTAAATGGGCCTAGTGACTGCTTATGTACTAGATATTATTTGTTTACTTTGATAGTTAAATAACCGACTATCAAATAGTTGGCCTCTTTATCTTTGCTGACCCGGAGAGACTAGGGTCGGATTTATCTGAGCACCACTTCAGACCAACTTATAAGCGTTCGAATGTGCAGGTATTGGAAGACATTGATATTTGGGATTTTCGTAATAAAAGGATGCTTGTTGATCATTTGGAGATAAACTTCCAATATACATATAGTAGCAGTTGTCTCTTCATTATGAAATATCTAATGTAAGGACTGATCACTACTAATCCTAGGGGCAATCCCCTATAGGTTGTAATAGAGAAGTGCCTCGGTCTGTCCTACTCCTGGACAACTTGTATGGATGGATGTCTGAATTTGCATTCTTGAGATTACATCGTTGACTTTTATAAACATACATTTGTTTGGTGGTGGAGAAGGCAAATTCTCTTAGCTTAACACCCTTCTCTGAGATGTACGAGCTCGAAGGTTGTATGTTTATGAAAGTCAATAGTGATCAAAGGAATGGCAATGCAGCATTCAAAGAGGAAGGATATTCACTATATGAAAGGTAAACGTGACCTTTGGCCTCACACCCGAAAATGACCCAAACAGGGTAAATGCGACATGGCTATATTGTTCGCAACCATTAGGACATTATCATCCCCTTCTAGATATATTTATTCGCGCTATGACGTTCAGGTTTTAAATTATTATGGATGTATGCTAAGGGGGCCTCAGATAAGTCTTAACGATCGAGGTGATGACATATTCTTTGCTTTGTTCCAGGTGAGCAAACTGACTTATTTAAAAATTTAAATCTCTAATATAACTTGATGCTTTGTGAAGTAGTTGTTGAAGAAAAATGTTGTATAGAATGAAATTATATATGTATGTCTATGGGCATATATATATATATATATATATATATATATTAAAATATGCATGTACAGGTATATATAATGTTTACCAGCTAGAAAGAAAATCAAAATCAGAATCTCATCGATCATTCGCTTATAAGCTTAGATGTATAAATGAAAAATTATTGTAAGTGTATAATCTCATTTCCAAAAATGGTTTCGAGATTTTATATTAACTATTCATTTCAAAATTTAAAATTGACAGTGATAATCTAAATTTTGTTCAAAATCATGCATCTGGATTTCAAGTTCTAATTATATGAATGGATTTGTATTCCAAATTGATGGATTTTGACGTAAATCACAAGAATTTTAAGAATGTAACCAGCAAGAATTTTGGAGATGATTAGATTTAGGTTTTTTTATCGATTTTCGAAGATCAAGGCAGTGATGATCGTCGGGCTTGTAGTCCGAGGTGGCTGGAAGCTTAGGAATCCTTGGAAAAATAATAAAAGGATTTTAAGGTGGCTGAGGCGGCGATGCGATGGAGTTTTATCGTTTTATACCCGATAATGGTTGAGGGGCTTTCTAAGATGTTTCTGATGTCGTAGGTTGATCAGAGTTGTCCGATCCTAGGGGAAATAATGTGTGGGTCGATGACGAGGCTGTAGTCATGGTGGCGAGGCGTAAGGTTGCTTGAATCGCCAGAACAAGGGGGGTTTTGTCATCGGAGATGTGTTCCAGTATACGTCGAACGAGTCCAATTACAAATTCTAGTCGAAATCGTCGACCTGAGTGTTTGCCTGAGGTGGAGTGGTCAGCGACGACATGCCGGAGGTCTCAGCGATGATCAGATCACCGACAAACGATCGTACACGTACACGTGTATCATCCATATATCTGGGTGTTTCGTGAGGTTGAGGAAGATGAAGATATTCTCGAGTTTCTATGGGGTAAAGCGTGTTTGACTCGAAGTGTTGTAGCAAGGTTGTGTTGCTCGAGTTTTGTTCGTGGGTTTTGGTCTAAGGCTCGAGTTTTTTTATGCATAGCCTGGTTTTAAAAAAATTAAAATGAAAACCCATCTAAATTTTAAGCAAAAGAAAAATGCTTCAACACGTTATATAAAAAATAAAATCAAGTTGAAAGTATATTGAAAAGGAAAACAAGTTTTCAAAGTTATTAAGGCTAAAATGAATTTTTAAACAAGATTCTCGAATAAGTTTCAAGTATAAATGGAAAATTTTAAACAAGTTTTAAATTAAATTTTTTAAGAAATATAAACTATGTTTCCAAAAGTAAAGTATTAAGCAAGCTTTTAAGGATTTAAATTTTAAAATTAAATTGTTCTAAACTTGTTTGGTTCATATAATTTTGTATTAAGTCAAATATATTATTAAATCTTTGATTCTTTTCAAATGTAATTAATAAAAGATTCTTATTAATGAAATTAAGGTATAATTACTTTGTGTAATTAAATTTAAAGCTAATTACTTTGTGTAGTTAAAAGCTTATTACTTTGTGTAATTAAATTAAAGCTATTTACTTTGTGTAATTATTTTAAGACTAATTAATTATTATAATTAAAATAAAAGAATAATTAATGTAATTAATTAAAGAATTTATTATTATGGGTAATTAATTATTTAAAGATAATTACTTAATGAAAGTAATTGAGGATAATTAATTAATGATTAAAGTTGATTAATCAAGTGATTAAAAATAATTTGTGATTTATTAATTAAGTGATTAGGGATAATCACTTATTGCAAATAATTAAGGATAATTGATTAAATGGTAATTAATTAAGGGTTAGTTGATTAATGTAATTACTTAAGGAATATTAATAAAAGGATAATTAAATAGTTAAAGGTTAATTATTTAATGATCAAAGGTTAATTGATTTATTAATTAAGGTTGATTACTTAATAATTAAATGTTAGTTAATTTATTAAAGGTTAATTAATTAATGACTAAAGGACAATTAATTAAAATGGTTTGTAATTAATTAATGTTAATCAACCAAGATTTGTAATTTATTTATAAGTAATTAATCTGGTTTAAATTAATTATAATCATATGTTAATTGATCTTACTTATAAATGTTTGGATTCTATTGAATATTGAATTGTTTGATATCCCCGATGTGTGATGTTATGTGTTATGATCGAGTTGTGAACTGTTTTTTATTTATTTATCTGTGATGAATTTACATATTTGTGAATCTATGAATGAAGATAAGAGTTATAGAAGTATACCGCTAATCTATATCGTTGTGCTTGAATTAATGGTGGTTGTGATATGTTGTTGTGTGCAAAATCCTTGGACTACACCACACACACACAAATATGGATTGCACGAGGAAATTGGTTAAGTCATAGATATTTGAATTTAATATTATGAAATGATTTTAAAGATTGAATTTTGAATCCAAATGATTTTGGAAATGGAATTGGGTTGAATATGTGTAATATCCTGGAATTTTGGACAATATAAATTTAATAATCTGTGTTTTAAATTTATATTGAATTGATAATTTTTGTTAATAAATTGGATTTGATTTAAATAATCTTCTTTATTTAAATATTTAATTTGTAAAATTATTTTTAATAAGTTAATAAATTGTTTTCTATTTAATAATGTATATGTATTTGTATATATTTTAAATAGATAAGTTGTTTTTAGTTAAATTAGTATAGCATAATTATAATGTTTTGAAAATAGGAATTATGATTTATTTTTAATTTAAGCTTTTCAAAAAAAATATTTAATTAAATACTATATGATTTTAAATATGAGAAAAATGTTTTTATTGGTTTAAAATTTCATTATAACTTAAGTTTGTATATTAAAATATGTTACATAAATGTTTGTGTTATTCTTTTCAAATTATTAATTGATAATTTTGGTTTATAAAATTAATATGAAGTTTAAAATATAATCTAATATATGAAACATGTATTCTCTTATAGATTCATTTCAACTATATAAAAGATTCTTTTTCAAATAATTAATTTGTATATTGTTTTCATAATACTTTGTCTTGTTCTTTAAAAAAATAATTTACTAAGTTTAAACATTCATTAATCTTAAATTTGATAACAAAAACATTTTTAAAGACATATGTAAGCATAAGGATACAAGTGTGAATATATTAAAGCTTAAACTAACAAATGAAAACTTATCATCCATTTTAAAAGAAATGTGACGACCGCCCATGACTCCCGCACAGAAACAAGGAAATGGTGCGCTGAAAGTGTGCCAGGCAGCCATGGACGATATTCAGGGTAAGGTAAACACAGAATAGCCTATCGTGTTACTCACAGCGCATGGACAAAATACAATAGAAAATATACATAGTGAAGCTCCATATAACAGAATCTCATCATATAAACTCTAATAGTTTAATACAACAATCAGCAAAATCAATACATCAAGCCTCACTACATATCACTCAGAGAATATACAAATAGCGGAACTTCCAGTACATATAGTAAGAAAACAATATGCAAAAGCCTCCAGCTCGTCTTCGTCATCAACAGCGTTGACCTCTAAGAACAGCACCTATCACCTGCTGCCTAGTCTGCCCATCCCAACATGGATGAACAGCCCAAGGTAATAAGAGTTAAACATAAAACCTTGAGTCAGACAAAAGTCTTAGTGAGCAGTAAATCAACTATGAAACATACCAAAAGAGCGTAAGGGTAAAAGGAATAGGAACCCAACCATCCCACTCCACCTCTTTCTACAGTGATAGCCCCCAGACACACTAAGCAGAAGTAAACATAGCAATTCAGACATTCAAAGCAAAGTAATTATCACTCGAGTCAAGGTCGGCGTTTTCCAAGTACAAACCCCCAAGGCCTAAACCAAGATCAGATAAGCACCCTGAAAACATCGCTCTTGACCCAAGTGACGATACAACCAAACATCCAAACATCCTTGACTCTGGCTATCACTGTTATCATTGCCTTGATTTCCTCGTTAGTTGAATGACCGCCTGCCAAGGACTAATGGTAACCCCGGTTCTAGACATAGCTCCGCACGTCGTCGTGACCCATGCCTAGGACTATCGCATCTGCCCAGAGTACTAGCACGTCATCGTGACCCGTGCCTGGAACGTCATCGTGACCCGTCCCAACGTACTCTTGCTTTGAGCATGCTAGAACCTTCAACAACGATGAAATCTCAGCCTTCTAGTCATCCTCCTCGACGACTATTCCCATACTAGCTCAAGCGCCTCTCAAGCTAACCATTATCCACGAACCCGGACCACATCACCGAGTTATCAACATGCTTGGGATGATCCCGTCTGGATTAAACCAAGGCTTTCTCACATCATGCTTTGCTTCATCGCATCATAGCAAAGTCCCATCTCAACATCATGGTTTGCCTCATCGCATCATGGCAAAGTCCCATCTCAACATCATCATCAAATCTATCCATATGAGCTTCAACATTCGCTTCATATGCCACAAGCAGCTTTCCTTATTCAAGACCCTTTCCACTTAGCTTTTGAATCATCTTCGACCAACTTGTCCAAATCAAGTTATCAATCAACTAATCCATCAAATCAAACATTAATCCAAGTAATCAATCATTCAAACAAGATCTAAATAAACAATTACAACAATAATGGCAATTTCGTAAATAAAGAGTCCAAATCTAACATGCATTCTAACAAACATGAATTATGAACAATATCTCTACAACTTGATGAATGAACTTGCATAAGTAAACATGTAGTAAAATAGATGTCAAATCATCATGAACAATAGATCTACATGCAGACTTGAGAAAAATGCACGAAATCACTCTCTTTAACACATAAACAAACCACCGATCCAATATACTCCTTTGGGTCCGTGTGAGAGATAACCACCTCTCACCAAAACACCTAAACACCTCAAAAGATAACAACTTCAGATCTGGATAGCGAAGAACTAAGCTTGATCCGGCAAAATATCGCTTCAATCGATGAAATCTCTCTTTGAAGAATTTAGATCTTCAACTTTGGATCTTGGATCTTCAACCTTGATCTTCAATCTTGGATGGATGTAAGCACTAGATTAGAGTGGAGAAAAGAAGTGAAGAAGTGTTGTAGTCGAGCTCTCAAAATGACAGCACTTCGTCGCTTCAAAATCCGGTGTCAAAAAGTGAAGATATGGACGTATGTTTATAGGCTGAAAATTAGGTCGTTCGGCCCTAGGTCGTTGCCGACCTAACGACCTAAAACCTCCGACCTAACGA
This sequence comes from Allium cepa, assembly GCA_030765085.1. Lineage (NCBI taxonomy): Eukaryota > Viridiplantae > Streptophyta > Magnoliopsida > Asparagales > Amaryllidaceae > Allium > Allium cepa. Next base: position 194,494,641 of record CM060943.1, read on the forward strand.
CCTAAAGACCTACGACCTACGACCTACGACCTAACCAACATACCCGACCCAACTCACTACCGACCTAACAACTATGCGACCTAAAACATGCACACGTCCTAACAGATACGTGCGACCTAACAAGTATACGACCTAACTCTAACACCACGACCTAACAGATCAACGACCTAAGCCATAACACGTGTGCGCGACCTAACTATACACAGCCTAGCGACTTAACGACTTACGACCTAACGCTCTAACACAGCCGCATTCTTACCTAAGTCGCCTGGTCGACTTACGACCTATCATAGGTCGTCCCATGACCTAATTTCACTCACCTCAATAGGTCTTAACTCTACTAAGTCGCTCGCGACCTAACGTAAGTCGCTCACGACCTAACTAGACACGGCCCACTGCTATAGGTCGCTCACTATCTTAGGTCGCTAACTAACCTAAATAGTTATCCCGCCTTAGGTCGCTTCCGACCTAAATATACCCAGCAACATTGGTCGCTCCCTACTAGGTCGTTAGAACCCTTAACCCGTTAACTACCTTAAGTCGCTCCACTACCTTAGGTCGCTCAACACCTTAGGTCGCTCAACCGACCTAACTTCCACACGACCTATCTCCTATACGAATTAACCCCTACACGATCTAACTCCTAGGTCGTTCCAAACCTATAAGTCGCTCAACTCAAATCCCTTAACTCGCCCAATCATACTTAAGTCGTTACTTCTATAGGTCGCTCCACTCAACCTAACTCTCATACGACCTAAGCACCACACGAGATAACTCAACACGACTTAAACTTTGGTCGACTCATACTCTAAACGACTTAACAACATCAACGACTTAATGTCGACAGTTTTACGATCTTTCGATCCGTAAAAATACGGGTCGTTACATTCTCTCCCCCTTAGGAATTTCGCCCCCGAAATTCCAATCAAACAAGAGCAATCATCACTATTCTGCATGCCTACCATCCATAGCAATCAATAACCCATGCATCCAATTACTAGCCTAGCACGCATAATACTATTATTGGAACAAGTTACAAATTCATGAGATGTCACGACACCTTAGGGCCATACCTTGAAGAGTTCAGGATGAGCTGCCTTCATCCTCTCTTCCTCCTTCCACGTACAGTCGTTAACATCATCACTCCATTGTATCTTGAGCAACGTAATCGTCTTCCTCCTATGCTGTTTCGTGTCGGTTTCTACAACACGAAGCGGCTTACGAGGTCTCGTAACAACTGGATCAACCTCTAAATCTTCACAGCTATCAACAGAAACCACTGTATTCGAGTCGTTCACATACTTCCGTAGATATGATACATGAAAAACATTGTGCACACTCGCCATCTTTTCCGGTAACTCCAACTTATAAGTGAGCTTTCCAATTCGCTCGACGATCGGGAATGGCCCAAAAAATCTCGGAGTCAATTTTCCTTTCTTCCCGAATCGAATAACATTCTTCAGAGGAGAAATCTTCACAAAAACCATATCACCTACGTCGAATTCCAAATCCTTACGACGCTTTTCAGCATAACTTTTCTGACGATCTTGGGCTGCCTTCATTCGTTGCCGAATGATCTCTATACAATCCGAAGTCTGTCGAATCATTTCTGGCCCAAGTATCAGCTTTTCTCCAGTTTCTAACCAACATGTCGGAGAGTTACACGGTCTTCCATACAATGCTTCATATGGTGCCATAAATATGCTTGACTGGTAACTGTTATTATACGCAAATTCTACCAAATGAAGATGATCTTCCCATGATTCTCCAAAGTCCAAAACACATGCTCTAAGGAGATCTTCCAAAACTCGGTTGACTCTCTCGGTCTGACCATCTGTTTGGGGATGATAAGCTGTACTCAAACACAACTCCGTTCCCAAAACTTCCTGGAAACTCTTCCAAAATCCACTAGTGAACAATGGATCTCAATCACTCACTATACTCTTCGGAATACCATGGAATCGAACTACCCACTTAACATACAGCTCAGCCAACTTCGATGCAGTCCTAGTTGATCGAACAGGAATGAATCTTGCACTCTTAGTCAAACGATCTACGATGACCCAAATCCCTTCATTTCCCGCTCTTGTTCTAGGTAAACCATCGATAAAATCCATCGATATTTGCTCCCACTTCCACGTAGGAACTTCTAACGGCTGAAGCAATCCACTTGGCTTCTTCTGTTCAACTTTCACCAATTGGCAGTTCATACATTTGGAAATAAAATTTCCAACATCCTTCTTCATACCTTCCCAGTAATAGGTTCTCTCCATATCCCGATACATCTTATTTCCACCTGGACGAATTGTCAGCTTCGAGTGATGACTTTCCCTCAGAACTTCATCTCTCAATCCATCTATATTGGGAACAACTAGTCGTCCTTGTTTTCGAAGCCAACCCTCTCGATCAACTTCAAATCCTTTATCCTTTTCTGGATTCAATCCAGATTCCAAATCGCGGATAATCTTGACAAGCTTATCATCTCGCTTTTGGCTCTCGCCAATTCTTTCCACAAGAGTAGGTCTTATTGATAAGTTTGCCAACATCTCAGGTTCCAATTCACATCTAGGCCTGAAGTCAAATCCATCCAAATACTCGAGGTTCTTCCATTCTGAAAACATGGCTCCCAAACCTGCATGTCTTCGACTTAACGCATCCGCCACTGCGTTTCCTTTTCCCGGAGTATATGCTATACCAAAATCATATGATGCCAAAAACTCTAGCCATCGTTGCTGCCGAAGATTCAAATCTTTTTGGGAGAAAAGATACCTCAACGACTTATGATCTGTAAACAACTCGAATCGAACTCCCAATAGATAATGTCACCACATCTTCAGAGCAAAAACAATCGCCGCTAACTCTAAATCATGAGTCGGATAATTCCTTTCATGCGGCTTCAGTTGTCGACTTGCATATGCAACAACTTTATCCTTTTTCATCAGCACTGCTCCAAGTCCAGTATCACATGCATCGGTGTAAACCGCCATCTCATCATTCCCACTTGGAATAATCAAAACAGGAGCACTTGTCAGTAGCTCTTTCAGGATTCCGAAAGCTTGCTCACACTTAGCATCCCATCTGAACACTTGGTTCTTTTTCGTCAATCCTATTAACGGTGCAGCTATCTTGGAAAAGTCTTTGATAAACCGACGATAATATCCTGCTAATCTAAGAAAACTTCTCACATCAGATGCATTCTTAGGTCTAACCCAATCTTGGATCGCTGCCACCTTGGCGGGATCAACCGCTATTCCATTTCCAGAGATAACATGGCCTAAGAACCTCACTTCGCTCTTCCAGAAGTGACACTTCGAAAACTTAGCCTTTAGCTGATGTTTCCGCAAGATTTCCAAAAAAACACGTAAGTGCGTCTTGTATTCTTCTTCAGTTCTGGTATAAATCAAAATATCATCCACGAACACAAGTACGAACTTTTTCAACTGATCCCTGAATACTCTATTCATAAGATCCACAAAATACGCTGGTGCATTGGTCAATCCAAACGGCATTACCAGCCACTCATAGAAACCGGATGGTGTCCTAAAAGCAGTCTTCGGAACACTATCCTTTGCCACTCTCAACTGGTGAAATCCGTTGCCAGATCCATCTGAGAAAACACCTTAGCTTCGTGAAGCTGATCAAACAAGTCATCTATTCTTGGCAATGGATACTTGTTCTTCTTAGTCACTTTATTCAGCTCACGATAATCCACACACAACCTCAACGATCCATCCGCTTTGGTTGCGAATACAACTGGTGCACCCCATTCGGACACACTACGCCGAATGAATCCTTTCTGTAAAAGGTCATCAACTTGCACCTTCAACTCTTGTTGTTCCCTAGGCGCCATTCGCCTAAGAGGCATCACAACAGGTCTGGCTCCCTCAACTAGATCGATAGGGAACTCGATCTCTCTATGCGGCGGTAACCCTTTGACCTCGTCAAAGACATCCTCAAATCCATTCACAATAGGCACCGATGACAGTCCATCCCGTGGAACAACCAGCGGATACATGAAGCTCATGAAGACACCTTCCTCATGCTTACATCGTATCACAACCTTTCGCCTCTCCACATTCTCGACTGTCACCTCCAGCCTCTTACAATCAACCCTTGCCGCATACTTCCTAAGCCAGTCCGTTCCCAAAATAATTCCGAACCCCGCAAAGTTCAGAACAAAACAATCACAAACAAAAGAGCAATCATGACTCGACACAACAAGACCACGGCATATCATACACAAACAAGACGAACCCCCAACTGGATTAGTCACAACCAATGGTCTATCAACAATATCCGGTTCCAAACCCAACCGGCCTATAAGTTCACTACAAACAAAGGAATGCGACGCTCCAGTATCAAACAACAGTCTAACTGGAACACCACAAATGGAAAGAGTACCTTGAACCACCACACTCTTTCCCTTTTCTTCAGCAGTAGGAGCCTTCAAAGATGATGGCACAGCCCCCAAAGCATAAGCTTGCACAATCTGCTTGTCCTTCCTCGGTTCTGGACAATTCCTCTTGATATGCCCCAGCCTATCACAGTTGTGGCACTTCACCGGCACCTTCGGATTCTTGCAATCCCTGGAGAGATGACCCTTCTGCCGACAATTGTAGCAGATCACTTCGCCCTTCGGCTTCTTCTGGCCATCCTTACCCTTCTGCTGCTGCTGCTTTCTCTTCTTGTTTCCACCTTGCTCCTTAGCCACAGCAACAACAGATCCTTCCTTAGGAAACAAATTCTCATGCCTGAGAGCTTTCTCCACAAGCTTCTCAAATGGATCATCCAGATGATCCACCAACTGCCTCATAAGATAAGTGTCCAAGCCTGTCACAAACTTCTTATTCTTCTGATATGAAGATTCAATATATGACCGAGCATACTTAGACAAAGCTTCAAACTCAGAAACATACTCAAGAACTGATCTCCCACCTTGCTTGAGCTCCACAAACTTCTTAAAATAAACAGATTTCTGAGCCGTAGAAATAAACTTAGCTTCATATCTAGCTTGGAATTGCTCCCAAGTGATCTCTTCCTCTGGAGTATCAATGGTGATAGAATTCCACCAATCTGAAGCTCTTCCCTGAAGCTGTCTTGATGCAAGCTTCCTCTTAGTTGCATCCTCAATTCCCAAATCACCAAAAATCCTCATACAAGCATCTATCCATCTCTGGACTTCAATGGTTGATTCTGTTCCTAAGAAAACCTTTCCTCCAAGAGCAGTATAATCTTTACACAACTTAGCAAAATCCACTGGTCTTGGAGCTTGAACTTGAACTCCAACATCTACTGATGGTCCTGAAGTTGGCATCCTCCTCATGATCGAAGTCATCATAGCCTCGAACATAGGAGCATAATCAGCAGCCCCCTCAACAGCATGGCCTTCCCTAGCAGCTGGTCTCCCTCTTCGACTCATTCCTAATATCTATTAGAAAATGATTAATATATCATGAGAAACAACTGCATAAGGAATTCAAATCCTTCTAAGCTACTATATTATATATAGTAATCATTCATAAAAATACAATTACGTCTCTCATACGTAGTTACGTCAGCGAGCGTTGGCTAAAATCGATTAACCAAAGCTCTGATACCAAATGTGACGACCGCCCATGACTCCTGCACGGAAACAAGGAAATGGTGTGCTGAAAGTGTTCCAGGCAGCCATGGACGATAGTCAGGGTAAGGTAAACACAGAATAACCTATCGTATTACTCACAGCGCATGGACAAAATACAATAGAAAATATACATAGTGAGGCTCCATATAACAGAATCTCATCATATAAACTCTAAAAGTTTAATACAACAATCAGCAAAGTCAATACATCAAGCCTCACTACATATCACTCAGAGAATATACAAACAGCAGAATTTCCAGTACATATAGTAAGAAAACAATATGCAAAAGCCTCCAACTCGTCTTCGTCATCAACAGCGTTGACCTCTAAGAACAGCACCTGTCACCTGCTGCCTAGTCTGCCCATCCCAACATGGATAAACAGCCCAAGGTAATAAGAGTTAAACATAAAACCTTGAGTCAGAAAAAAGTCTTAGTGAGCAGCAAATCAACTATCAAACATACCAAAAGAGCATAAGGGTAAAAGGAATAGGAACCCAACCATCCCACTCCACCACTTTCTATAGTGATAGCCCCCATACACACTAAGCAGAAGTAAACATAGCAATTCAGACATTCAAAGCAAAGTAATTATCACTCGAGTCAAGGTCGGCGTTTTCCAAGTACAAACCCCCAAGGCCTAAACCAAGATCAGATAAGCACCCTGAAAACATCGCTCTTGACCCAAGTGACGATACAACCAAACATCCAAACATCCATGACTCTGGCTATCACTGTTATCATTGCCTTGATTTCCCCGTTAGTTGAATGACCGTCTTCCAAGGGCTAATGGTAACCCCGGTTCTAGACATAGCTCCGCACGTCGTCGTGACCCATGCCTAGGACTATTGCATCTGCCCAGAGTACTAGCACGTCATCGTGACCCATGCCTGGAACGTCATCGTGACCCGTCCCAACGTACTCTTGCTTTGAGCATGCTAGAACCTTCAACAACGATGAAATCTCAGCCTTCTAGTCATCCTCCTCGACGACTAATCCCATACTAGCTCAAGCGCCTCTCAAGCTAACCATTATCCACGAACCCGGACCACATCACCGAGTTATCAACATGCTTGGGATGATCCCGTCTGGATTAAACCAAGGCTTTCTCACATCATGCTTTGCTTCATCGCATCATAGCAAAGTCCCATCTCAACATCATGGTTTGCCTCATCGCATCATGGCAAAGTCCCATCTCAACATCATCATCAAATCTATCCATATGAGCTTCAACATTCGCTTCATATGCCACAAGCAGCTTTCCTTATTCAAGACCCTTTCCACTTAGCTTTTAATTTTTAATTTTTCTTTTAATTCATTAAATCTGAAAATTTCCTTTACATAAACTAGCTTCTTCATTCATATCTATTTTTTTTCATTCCTTAATAAAAAGAAGATCAAATTTCATTCTTTCCACATCCATAAACAAATCTGCATCTTCAATTTTAATCAAGAAAACTACATGTTCTTGTTCACTGAAACAAAGGCCTGCATGCTACAATCTAAAACATGCATTCAATCTGGAAATTAAGCAAGATGTCTGCATACATGAATTCTCAAATCTGGAAGCAAGGAGCCTGCATGTTTTAAAAAGCCACAGCATTTTTGTTTTAAAAAGCAACATTCAAGTTTAATGGGCATTCAAGCTTCTACATGTTCAATCTGGACAATGCATGCTCTGCATTTTGGAAAATAATGTGAGTAACTCCTCTTTTCTAAAATTAAGTAGGTTGATTGCATGTTTAAATCTGAAATAAGATGAAATTTGCAGTGAATATTTATATGTGTGATTATATGTGTGCATGCTTATAAAGTACAAATGAATATTTATGCAATTACCTGCACATATATGTCTGTAAACAAGAAGATGACTGTGCATATGAGTTCTTCAAATTTCAAATTTATGTTTGATTCTTGAATATTTCCTTTAACTTGTTTGTTGAATAGGACTTCAATTCTTGAACAAGTCATGTTTGTTTTGGAATGGTGTAAGTTCTAAGTGTATATAAATTAAATATGATATCTGTAACCTGAAGAAAAAAAAAACAAACTATACAGAACCAATTTGACTAGAGTAATAATTTAAACTATATGATTTAATATTCCAGGTTTATTAATAAAATCGGTGAGTAAATTCAAGAATTTTAAAATAAAAATTTCAATTTATTGTGATTGAAATATGGTGCAGTTTCAAGAACACTGTATTTTACAGTTTAGTCAAATTCAATTGAAACTTACATTTGATTTGGTTGAAATTGTTTCTGGTGATAGTTTATCTATCAATGATCATGGGAAAATTATTTAATTGAGTTGAAATTTGGTTTTGGTGTTGAAATTGGGGATTTAAGGTGTAGAACCCTAGTTTACCGGGTTTAAGATGTTTTGGGTGTGGCGGCTTCAAAGGTGCATCGAGTTCAAAGCTGGTTTGGGAATTGGTAGATGGTGTAGTGATGAAGTTATTGCCGGAGTTTGGTCGATGATGGTGACAGGAGATGGGAGATAATGGTGATGACAGGTTTGAAGTGGTGGGGGTTTGGTCTGTTCCAGGTAGGGTTGATGTTTGGATTGCAGAGATTTTTGTCTCGGGATAGTCTTGGGATTTTTGAGGGGAAACTCGAAGTAAGTGGTTTACTGACTCGAAGTAAATAGGGGTTTGCTCGGGTATTTTTGTTTCAGGTCTTAGTAAAACAGAACCTGTTCTGTTTTTCAGGAATTTAAAGAGTAAAGTTTAAACTTAATCTGGAAATTTAACTTAGGGTTAAACCTGAATCTAGAATGAATTCAAATAGTTTGAATTTTGATTTTGAAATAATTTGAATCAAGGAATTCAAGTTTGGTTTTTTTTTTAAAAAGAAACAGGAAAACTTGTTTCCAGATTTATAAAGTTTGAAATAAAAGCAAACTTAAATTTTAACTTAGGATTTTGAAACTGAGTTTAAATATGAACTCAAATAAGTTTGAATTCTGGTTTCTTTAAAATAATTTAAATTCAAAAATTTCAAAGTTTGGGTTTTTAAATAAAACAGAAACTGTACTCTGTTTTTAAATATAAAGGTAAATTTAAATTTGCAAGTGGAAATTTAACTGAGTTTTTAATTTGAAATTTGAATGTGAATTCAAATTTGATTTTCTGAGATTTGAAATCATTCATGTTTTTAAATTTAAATTTGGTTTTCAAACTTACAAGTGTAAATGCATATGTGATTTGCATTTGAATTGGAAGATAGTATTTAAATTAGAAACTCAAAATGAATTCAAATCTGAATTTTTAAATCTGGATTTAAAATCTAAACTTCAGTTTTTAAAATAAAGGTTTAAATTTAAATTGCTTTTAAATTGATTAAAATGATTTGCATTTGAATTTTAGGTGTAAAATATGGAAAGAGTTTTAAGGAATTAAAACTAGAATGAGTATGGAAGTTGTATTTAAATTTTGAAATTTTAAAATTGGTTTGAATTTAAAATTTGGATTGAATTTAAATCCTTTTAAAACTTATTCATAAAGTAGATGTTGTTTTAAACGTATAAGATTAAGTTTTGAATTGTTTTAAAATCTTATTTAAAATAAATTTGAGACTTAAGTTTAAAATGAAATGTTAAATGGGATTTAAAGTAAACTTTAAAAACATTTTGTTTTTAAATGCTTGATTAAATAGAAATGTTTATTTAAAGGATAAATAAAATCAAATGATTGGATTCATTTAATTATTAAGGTAATTAAGATGAAATTAATTATTTAATTAATTAATTATGTGAATGTTTAATTAAGTAATTAATGATTTTAAGTTAATTAATTTGATTTGAGATTAATTAATTAAGGTTAATCAATAATTAAGGATGATTAATTTAAGCTAATTCTTAATTAAGTAATTAAGAAATGTTAATGAAGGTCATTAACTTAAGATTTTTTAACAATTAATTAATGTGATCAATTTTTTAGATTAATTAATTAAGAATAATCAATTGTTTATTACTTAATGAAGGTAATTAAAGAATTAATTACTTGGTGTAATTAGTTTAATGAATGTGATTAATTTAGATTAATTAAGTTAAATTAATTTAAACATTTGTTGATTTTTTGACAATTACTTTATGTAATTTATGAATTTGTAATTACTTAAGGAAGTAATTAATTAATAATTACAGGGTGTAATTAAGGATATTTGATATAGAAGTAATTGGATTTAAATTATTTTGAAATTAGTCAAGGGGATTAATTTAGATAATTAATTAAGAATAAATAATTATGGGACGAGTAATTAAGGTAGTTAATTACTGAATGGTTATTAATCATGGGTGATTAATATATATGGTTTAAATTGAAGATTAATTACTTATGTAATTAATTTATTTTAGAAATTGATTAAATATTAATGATGTAATTTGGAATTGATTAATTAAGGTATAATTAATAATGAATAAATAATTAATGTAATTAATTGTAGTTAATCAATTAATTTAGTAATTACAAGTTAATTATTTGCAAGGGTTTAAGTAATTAACTTGTGTGATTAATTTATAAGCTAATTACTTATTGTAATTAGGGATAGTTAATCAGTAATGATTAATTGAAATGAATATTGCGATGGTGATTTATAAATTGATTTCAAATCAATGGATGGTTAAGTTAAGCAGAATTTTGATAATGAAGTAATTAATTTAATTCATTTTAAATTAATTAGAGATTAAGTAATTAATTTAATTAATTTTAAATTAATTATAAATGATGTGATCATTAGATAGTTGCTTATGTTTGATGATTGGTATTGGTTGCCTGGTATGGGTTGTAATCTCAGTTATGAGATGAGTAGTGGATGCATTGGTTGTTTTGGATGATAATATGGATCATCTGATTTTGATATGAATTATCTGTTGATAATGATAAGTTGATTATCTGTTGTGTTGTGAATTATCTATCTATGTATATATAGATAATGAATTGAATTGTTTTAAAACTTAAAACAACTTGGACCTAAAAGACACGCTTTGGTTTTCGATGAGATCGGGATCGGATTTCCATATTTGGACATCCGAAAACCACATCGATTCCAATTAAACGTTAGGTCGTTCATTCAAGTGGAGCGAGTGAAGACTCGAGGTGTAAGGGCTATACGTCAGTATAACTCTGTGGGTGATTCCGTAATGAGTTTGACGGAATAGTGCTTATAGATTCGAGATGGTGATTCAGAGTGCTAGGGTTATTGTCGTTAACTCTGAGGGTGATTCCAAAATGAGTGTAACGAGATAATGCCTTCGGTTTCATTCGAACCCGGAACGAACTTGTATGGATTGAATGCTTTCAGAACATCGTCAGGTGGACGATGAGCATTCTAAGTGATATGTCCTATAAAGGTAATCGTAGCCTCAAGCCTCATCAACCGGGAATGGCGAAAACAGGGGAGGTGCAGCAAAGCTTCGTAGGTAGCACCCACTGGAGAGTAAGATTTACCCCTGTCTAGAGGTCCCTTTATATTTCGGCTGTGTGGACGGTTGATCATGACAATCGTCGGGGTTGTCTTATTTGGAACTGTTCAGTAAGGAACGGGTCCGGCTTTGTGTTGCAGGGGATGAAGGGAGTAATCCTCGGTACGGTGATCTAGGCCACGTACTGTGACGGGCGGTACCCCAGTAGCCCTGCCATTGTATGGAATCCAAAAATCCAATAAGTGCCAAAGGTTTTGATTGTATTACCCACTTTTGTGGCTAGTAGCTGGAATTTAATATATGTAACAATTTCGGCTATTTCTTATTTACTTGAAAACCCTAGACACTATTATAATATCATCGGATTTCCTATCAAATGTTTTGGTTAGCGTAAGGTAAAAACTTTTCCATGTTTATGTATGGGAAGTCTTACGTGATACCTTTCTTTTCAAAAAGATTTCAAAGTTAAGCAACTTTAACCTGTTACTCACACCAGACCCATGTCTGACCCGGAGTTTATTTTTGTTTTTCATAAACTCTTGGGTACTCAAATTTTTATGAGTAGTCAAGAGAATTCAGGTTAGGATTCGAGTTAGCTTTGACGAATTGTGGAGGAGCATATGGAGCAGGAGGCTTCTGCGTACAGTTATATAGTTCCGCTGTGTTGGTATCTCTGAATGTTTCTATATTGCATTGAGTTGTAATAACTAGACAGGTGTTTATAACTGTCTAGTATGTGTTGTATATGTCTATGTACTCTGATGTTTGATGTATACTATGTAATACTTATGTTATTAATATAATTTATTCGTTCCGCTGTTGAGATTCTTGTGTTGTTTTCTTCTTTCTTTTCTTTCTTTCTCTTTTCTATCCCTTTCTTTCTTCTTAACGATGCGACTTCCTGGTATTTGGAAGCCGGGTCGTTACATTGTGGTATCAGAGCGTTAGGTTAAGCGAATACCTAGGCTCTGTAGTGGTGCCTATCTTGAGAGAGCGTATGTGTATTTTTAATGTATATATATATATATATATATATATATATATATATATATAATTGGCTCTACCTATTTGTTGGATTACCCGATCAGGTTTTTCCAATGTAAGTTATAATGGTAGATGAGGTAGAAGTGTGTGTAACACGACTACCATTGGTTGAAGTTTGATGGATGAGGTTGGAAGTGTATATGTCGAGACTGTAGACCTAATACCATCTCGAGTGAGTTCTGTAGTGATGAAAGACTTCATCGATCTCTGAAGGTTACCTGTTAAGTTTCGGAGTTCATTTTTGAAGTGCAGAATTGAGTTTTGATCTGTCGGTTGGACAGAAGCAAGCAAGTGATGGTATCTTAATATCTCAGGAAGTAATAGCTGCGTGATGAGATGTAGTGACTATGGATATTTCCGAAGATGTTTCTTTGGAACAAGAGTAAGATTTGAGTCTGCCGGTGATGTGGCTGAGTTAGCAGAGTGTTCTGAGTTGGTTGGAGTTTTCTGGCTGAGTAGTTACTTAAAGTGGAGTCCAGAAGCAGCAGAGTGGATCCGCTTCTCTAGTAAGTTGGCTAAGCCAGCATAAGCTGTTCTGTTGCTAAAGAAAGAGCAGTTTTCTTTGGTGTTAGGCTGAGTTGATCGCAAAAGTGACTTGCGATAGTTTGTTCTCTTGTGTTTTTTAGAGATTGTCCGGATTTCTTTCAGGAAGTCAGAGTTTGTCTGCATCTGGAGATCGAGTTTTCTTCTAGGATTGGAACAGGTGGTTCAGTTAGTAGATGGATGGTTCCTTGAGATAGAAGTTGGTGTAGCAACTCAGGTTTTGGAGAAACATCTGAGTTTTCTTTTATGGATCTGTGGAACCATATTTCTGTGCTGGGTTGTCTAGTCTGTGCTTGTGCCCTTCGTCAGCATTTTCTTCTGTTTCGGATCAGAGTTGTGCAGCGGAAGCAGTTTGGAGGTGTTCTGTTTTGTCTTTTCTGGATAAAGAGAAGTTTGTTCTGTCTTCTGTTGTTGAGAAGCAGTGTTTGTGTTCTTGGTTTTGATTGATCTTGAGGAGATCATTGGATTGTTTTTGATTCAGTCTGTTTCTTTTGGAATCAGCAAGAGTTAAGCTGATTAGGAGTGATGTTGGTAGCCCAGGATTGTCCGAAGAGTTTTTATGGATACGGGGCAGAGAAATTTGGATTCTGGAATCGGAGATTTGGTTTGAGATAAGTTACTCTCTGATCCAGGGAGCTATAAGTTTGGGAAGCTAGTTCCGAAGTGTTTTGGTTTCTTCTGTGATTGGTAAGATCAGTGTTTGGTTTTCTAGAGTTGAATTGCCAGCTTGGATAACTGGGATTCAGGGTGTTTCACGTATCTCTGAGGGAGTACGTATTCGATATTTCTGGTTGTAGAACCAGTAGTTTAGGATGGTTTGTTTATTGAGTCAGACTCGTTTATAGTCTGATATTCTGTATAGAATTGTTATTAGGATCTCTATAATTTAATAGTATTGGTTGATTGGATTCTATAGAGCGAGTATCCCGATATATATATATATATATATATATATATATATATATATATATATATATATATATATATATATATATATATATATATATACCGGGGAAACTCGTGGAAGTTTTATCCAAAATTCTTTTGGATAATTAGATTAGTTCTGATTGTGTGAATTGGTTGCTTTGGTTGTTGACATATGATTAACATATGCTGTGTTTTAAAATAAAATCTGTAAGTAGATTATTAAATTAACTTTGTTTTAAATTTCGGGGACGAAATTCTTTTAAGGGGGAAGGATTGTAATATCCCGGAATTTTGGACATTATAAATTTAATAATCTGTGTTTTAAATTTATATTGAATTGGCAATTTTTGTTAATAAATTGGATTTGATTTAAATAATCTTCTTTATTTAAATATTTAATTTGTAAAATTATTTTTAATAAGTTAATAAATTGTTTTCTATTTAATAATGTATATGTATTTGTATATATTTTAAATAGATAAGATGTTTTTAGTTAAATTAGTATAGCATAATTATAATGTTTTGAAAATAGGAATTATGATTTATTTTTAATTTAAGCTTTTCAAAAAAAATATTTAATTAGATACTATATGATTTTAAATATGAGAAAAATGTTTTTATTGGTTTAAAATTTCATTTTAACTTAAGTTTGTATATTAAAATATGTTACATAAATGTTTGTGTTATTCTTTTCAAATTATTAATTGATAATTTTGATTTATAAAATTAATATGAAGTTTAAAATATAATCTAATATATGAAACATGTATTCTCTTATAGATTCATTTCAACTATTTAAAAGATTCTTTTTCAAATAATTAATTTGTATATTGTTTTCATAATACTTTGTCTTGTTCTTTAAAAAAATAATTTACTAAGTTTAAACATTTATTAATCTTAAATTTAAAACAAAAACATTTTTAAAGACATATGTAAGCATAAGGATACAAGTGTGAATATATTAAAGCTTAAACTAACAAATGTAAACTTATCATCCATTTTAAAAGACAAGTGTCAATTTTATTTTAATTTTTCTTTTAATTCATTAAATCTGAAAATTTCCTTTACATAAACTAGCTTCTTCATTCATATCTATTTTTTTTCATTCCTTAATAAAAAGAAGATCAAATTTCATTCTTTCCACATCCATAAACAAATCTGCATCTTCAAATTTAATCAAGAAAACTACATGTTATTGTTCACTGAAACAAAGGCCTACATGCTACAATCTAGAACATGCATTCAATCTGGAAATTAAGCAAGATGTCTGCATACATGAATTCTCAAATCTGGAAGCAAGGAGCCTGCATGTTTAAAAAGCAACAGCATTTTTGTTTTAAAAAGCAACATTCAAGTTTAATGGGCATTCAAGCTTCTGCATGTTCAATCTGGACAATGCATGCTCTGCATTTTGGCAAATAATGTGAGTAACTCCTCTTTTCTAAAATTAAGTAGGTTGATTGCATGTTTAAATCTGAAATAAGATGAAATTTGCAGTGAATATTTATATGTGTGATTATATGTGTGCATGCTTATAAAGTACAAATGAATATTTATGCAATTACCTGCACATATATGTCTGTAAACAAGAAGATGACTGTGCATATGAGTTCTTCAAATTTCAAATTTATGTTTGATTCTTGAATATTTCCTTTAACTTGTTTGCTGAATAGGACTTAAATTCTTGAACAAGTCATGTTTGTTTTGGAATGGTGTAAGTTCTAAGTGTATATAAATTAAATATGATATCTGTAACCTGAAAAAAAAAAGAAGGAAACAAACTATATAGAACCAATTTGACTAGTGTAATAATTTAAACTATATGATTTAATATTCCAGGTTTATTAATAAAATCAGTGAGTAAATTCAAGAATTTTAAAATAAAATTTTCAATTTATTTTGATTGAAATATGGTGCAGTTTCAAGAACACTGTATTTTACAGTTTAGTCAAATTCAATTGAAGCTTACATTTGATTTGGTTGAAATTGTTTCTGGTGATAGTTTATCTATCAATGATCATGGGAAAATTATTTAATTGAGTTGAAATTTGGTTTTGGTGTTGAAATTTGGGATTTAAGGTGTAGAACCCTAGTTTACTGGGTTTAAGATGTTTTGGGTGCTGCGGCTTCAAAGGTGCATCGAGTTCAAAGCTGTTTTGGGAATTGGTAGATGGTGTAGTGATGAAGTTATTACTGGAGTTTGGTCGATGATGGTGACCGGAGATGGGAGATAATGGTGATGACAGGTTTGAAGTGGTGGGGGTTTGGTCTGTTCCATGTGGGGTTGATGTTTGGATTGCAGAGATTTTTGTCTCGGGATAGTCTCGGGATTTTTGAGGGGAAACTCGAAGTAAGTGGTTTACTAACTCGAAGTAAATAGGGGTTTGCTCGGGTATTTTTGTTTCAGGTCTTAGTAAAATAGAACCTGTTCTATTTTTCAGGAATTTAAAGAGTAAAGTTTAAACTTAATCTGGAAATTTAACTTAGGGTTAAACCTGAATCTAGAATGAATTCAAATAGTTTGAATTTTGATTTTGAAATAATTTGAATCAAAGAATTCAAGTTTGGTTTTTTTTTTAAAAAAGAAACAGGAAAACTTGTTTCCAGATTTATAAAGTTTGAAATAAATGCAAACTTAAGTTTTAACTTAGGATTTTGAAACTGAGTTTAAATATGAATTCAAATAAGTTTGAATTCTGGTTTCTTTAAAATAATTTAAATTCAAAAATTTCAAAGTTTGGGTTTTTAAATAAAACAGAAACTGTACTCTGTTTTTAAATATAAAGGTAAATTTAAATTTGCAAGTGGAAATTTAACTGAGTTTTTAATTTGAAATTTGAATGTGAATTCAAATTTGATTTTCTGAGATTTGAAATCATTCATGTTTTTAAATTTAAATTTGGTTTTCAAACTTACAAGTGTAAATGCATATGTGATTTTTATTTGAATTGGAAGATTAAGTATTTAAATTAGAAACTCAAAATGAATTCAAATCTGAATTTTTAAATCTGGATTTAAAATATAAGCTTCAGTTTTTAAAATATAGGTTTAAATTTAAATTGCTTTTAAATTGATTAAAATGATTTGCATTTGAATTGAAGGTGTAAAATATGGAAAGAGTTTTAAGGAATTAAAACTAGAATGAGTGTGGAAGTTGTATTTAAATTTTGAAATTTTAAAATTGCTTTGAATTTAAAATTTGGATTGAATTTAAATCCTTTTAAAACTTATTCATAAAGTAGATGTTCTTTTAAACATATAAGATTAAGTTTTGAATTGTTTTAAAATCTTATTTAAAATAAATTTGAGACTTAAGTTTAAAATGAAATGTTAAATGGGATTTAAAGTAAACTTTAAAAACATTTTGTTTTTAAATGCTTGATTAAATAGAAATGTTTATTTAAAGGATAAATAAAATAAAATGATTGGATTCATTTAATTATTAAGGTAATTAAGAAGAAATTAATTATTTAATTAATTATGTGGATGTTTAATTAAGTAATTAATGATTTTAAGTTAATTAATTTGATTTGAGATTAATTAATTAAGGTTAATTAATCAATAATTAAGGATGATTAATTTAAGCTAATTCTTAATTAAGTAATTAAGAAATGTTAATGAAGGTCATTAACTTAAGATTATTTAACAATTAATTAATGTGATCAATTTTTTAGATTAATTAATTAAGAACAATCAATTGTTTATTACTTAATGAAGGTAATTAAAGAATTAATTACTTGGTGTAATTAATTGAATGAATGTGATTAGTTTAGACTAATTAAGTTAAATTAATTTAAACATTTGTTGACTGTTTGATAATTACTTTATGTAATTTATGAATTTGTAATTACTTAAGGAAGTAATTAATTAATAATTAAAGGGTGTAATTAAGGATATTTGATATAGAAGTAATTGGATTTAAATTATTTTAAAATTAATCAAGGGGATTAATTTAGATAATTAATTAAGAATAACTAATTATGGGATGAGTAATTAAGGTAGTTAATTACGGAATGGTTATTAATCATGGGTGATTAATATATATGGTTTAAATTGAAGATTAATTACTTATGTAATAATTTATTTTAGAAATTGATTAAATATTAATGATGTAATTTGGAATTGATTAATTAAGGTATAATTCATAATGAATAAATAATTAATGTAATTAATTTTAGTTAATCAATTAATTTAGTAATTACAAGTTAATTATTTGCAAGGGTTTAAGTAATTAACTTGTGTGATTAATTTATAAGCTAATTACTTATTGTAATTAGGGATAGTTAATCAGTAATGATTAATTGAAATGAATATTGCGATGGTGATTTATAAATTGATTTGAAATCAATGGATGGTTAAGTTAAGCAGAATTTTGATAATGAAGTAATTAATTTAATTCATTTTAAATTAATTAGAGATTAAGTAATTAATTTAATTAATTTTAAATTAATTATAAATGATGTGATCATTAGATAGTTGCTTATGTTTGATGATTGGTATTGGTTGCCTGGTATGGGTTGTAATCTCAGTTATGAGATGAGTAGTGGATGCATTGGTTGTTTTGGATGATAATATGGATCATCTGATTTTGATATGAATTATCTGTTGATAATGATAAGTTGATTATCTGTTGTGTTGTGAATTATCTCTGTGTATATTTAGATAATGAATTGAATTATTTTAAAACTTAAAACAACTTGGACCTAAAAGACACGCTTTGGTTTTCGATGAGACCGGGATCGGGTTTCCATATTTGGACATCCGAAAACCACATCGATTCCAATTAAACGTTAGGTCATTCATTCAATTGGAGCGAGTGAAGATTCGAGGTGTAAGGGCTATACGTCAGTATAACTCTGAGGGTGATTCCATAATGAGTTTGACGGAATAGTGCTTATAGATTCGAGATGGTGATTCAGAGTGCAAGGGTTATTGTCGTTAACTCTGAGGGTGATTCCAAAATGAGTGTAACGAGATAATGCCTTCGGTTTCGTTCGAACCCGGAACGAACTTGTATGGATTGAATGCTTTCAGAACATCGTCAGGTGGACGATGAGCATTCTAAGTGATATGTCCTATAAAGGTAATCGTAGCCTCAAGCCTCATCAACCGGGAATGGCTAAAACAGGGGAGGTGCAGCAAAGCTTCGTGGGTAGCACCCACTGGAGAGTAAGATTTACCCCTGTCTAGAAGTCCCTTTATATTTCGGCTGTGTGGACGGTTGATCATGACAATCGTCGGGGTTGTCTTATTTAGAACTGTTCAGTAAGGAACGAGTCCGGCTTTGTGTTGCAGGGGATGAAGGGAGTAATCCTCGGTACGGTGATCTAGGCCACGTACTGTGACGGGCGGTACCCCAGTAGCCCTGCCATTGTATGGAATCCAAAAATCCAATAAGTGCCAACGGTTTTGATTGTATTACCCACTTTTGTGGCTAGTAGCTGGAATTTAATAGATGTAACAATTTCGGCTATTTCTTATTTACTTGAAAACCCTAGACACTATTATAATATCATCGGATTTCCTATCAAATGTTTTGGTTAGCGTAAGGTAAAAACTTTTCCATGTTTATTTGTGGGAATTCTTACGTGATACCTTTCTTTTCAAAAAGTTTTCAAAATTAAGCAACTTTAACATGTTACTCACACCAGATCCATGTCTGACCCAGAGTTTATTTTTGTTTTTCATAAACTCTTGGGTACTCAAATTTTTATGAGTAGTCAAGAGAATTCAGGTTAGGATTCGAGTTAGCTTTGACGAATTGTGGAGGAGCATATGGAGAAGGAGGCTTCTGCGTACAGTTATATAGTTCCGCTGTGTTGGTATCTCTGAATGTTTCTATATTGCATTGAGTTGTAATAACTAGACAGGTGTTTATAACTGTCTAGTATGTGTTGTATATGTCTATGTACTCTGATGTTTGATGTATACTATGTAATACTTATGTTATTAATATAATTTATTCGTTCCGCTGTTGAGATTCTTGTGTTGTTTTCTTCTTTCTTTTCTTTCTTTCTCTTTTCTATCCCTTTCTTTCTTCTTAACGAAGCGACTTCCTGGTATTTGGAAGCCGGGTCATTACAATATGAAAGGCTTTTGAAAAGGAAATTTGAAATTGAAATTAGTTGAATAGAATATATCTTGTTTAAGTTTTGAAAATTATTTTTGGAAACTATGGTTTGAAAGGTTATATATGTTATACAATAATATATATGGATTTTTAAACCATCTTTAAAGTATTTTAAAATTATTATTTTGGGAATTTAAATTTAACCCAAGTTTATACTTTAAAGGCTATAACTTATGCATATTTGATCAGATTTTTCGGGAATGAAAAGCATTTGTTTTCAAATGATAATGGCTTTCATATAGTGCAAGAATTCCCAGTTTTGTTAAAAGGATTTCATGTTTTTGAAATGGAAATTGTTTTGAAAGTCATGAATGAATCTTTGATAATGATTAGTGAACTTTGTTTTCAAATCAAAGAAGATCTTAAAGGTGTATCTTTTGTATAAAAGATTTGAAACAGATATTGTTTTGGAAGTTATGAATGAATCTTTGTGAAAAATAAGTGATCCTTGGTTTCAAACTGAAGTGGATTTTAAAAGGTGAATCTTTTGTTTTGAAAAGATTGGAAGTGGAAATTTTTATAAACCATTCAAAGGAAAGGTTTTCGGCTAAAAGTTGTGACTTAACTAAGATCCCATATATCCATATGGTTTTAAAATTTTGCGCTCATTATTCGGTTTAGCTAGGAGAGGACTTTATGTCATATAACCCATTCTGAATAGTGATACGATGAAATGGATAGCATTTTATGATGGTGGTGAAGGCAGGGTATTTTCGAGGACGATAGGATTACCTATCGAATGACTCTGCACTGCGTTGCTACGGTATAGAGATCTCCATATGTGATGGGGAGTCCAATCAAGATTGTGAATACCCGGATTGCAAGGGCTTCTTTGTAAAGTGCCTTGGGTTCCATTTGAACCCAGAGCGGAGTTGTATGGATGTATGTCTGACGTTACACTTTGTGATGTAAAGCTGGTTTCTATCAAATACATTTCTGTTTAGTGGCGGAGAATTTATTCTCTTAGCTTAACACCCTTCTCTGAGATGTACGAGCACAGAGGTTATGTAGTTGATATTTACTAGTGGTACATTCCCAATTTCGTAATGTGGCATGCTGAGTGATGCTGATCATTTGTTGATCAAAGCATGGCTTTTGTGAAAAGCGTAGCTTTGTGGGACGAGACTTCATCAGGACCTCACAACCCGAAAATAGTCGAAATAGGATGGACGCGGCAAGGTTGTCATGGGTCGCGCCCCTTAGGGTATGTCCATTTCTTTCTGGATAAAAAGTGATATCATGGTATGGGCCCAGATATTTAACTTATGTGGTTGTTGCTTTGTGGTTGAGGATCCTCGGATTAAGGTCGGTAACGACTAAGGGATGGCGTACTCGCAGTAGTTACCTAGTTACAAAGGTAACCCGACCTTGTGTTGGCAGAGAGCTGGTTAAGTTCTCAAGGCGTCCCTCTAGAGGCGTACCCATGTGGCATAGGAAGTTCCTTAGCCTGACCATTTGTTGGAAATCCAAACAAACAATACGAGCCCTTTACGATTGTAGTTGTATAACCTGCCACCTCAAGTGGTAGCTATAGAAGGCATAATATAATGGTACCTATGCTGGCTAAGATTAATATTCCACTTTCGAAATGTTTTCTACACATGCACTAATAATAATAATATCAAAACGATTTTGCGTATCAAGCATGTTTATCATAAGGAGAAATCTCCCCCAAGTGTGTGATTGCATTGTGTGTGTGCCGGGAGGCCTTATGGTAGTTTCATTTTCCAAAAAGCATTGCGGATTTCTTTCGATTTCCTTTTTTGTTTTTGTTCAAATAAAACTATTTTTGTTTGCTCACACTAGTCCCATGACTAACCTAGCGTTTATTGTTCCCTTTTTAACTCTGCATGCCCACAATTTTCCGTACGGGCAGCCTAAAGTCATATTTTCAGATAATCGGCTAGTAGATAAAGTTTTTGGGAATCTTTTGAATCTGTGGTTTGGAAATCGCATTTGAATCGATTTTGCTTCACTTCAGCATTGATGGTGGTTCGAGCTTGAAGTTTAGAGCTTTGGCAATTGGAGATGCAGTTATTGTGTTCTTTTGGAGCCATTTGGTGTTATCTTTTCATTGTTGTTATTCCGTTGTTGTTTTTGTCTCTGATATGTTGATCTTCATTTGTAACAGAAGTTGTATCTATTGTGTATGTATCTATTGTGTATCAATAAAGTCATTCATTTCTTTTTCTGTTGTGTTGTTATAATTAATGTGTTATAAGATCCGACGAACCTGATTCGACGTTTGAATCTGCACCATTCGAATACGGGTGATGTATTTGGTGCCGATTTTCAAAGGTCGAGTCAGGGTTGTCTCATTTGGTACCAGAGCTGAAGGTTGAGTAAGAACATTAGCTCAGAAGTATAACGCATTAGGTGACTCATTAGAGATAGGGTTATAAATGCCCTAGAATGAGTATATCCCTAAGATATCCGTTCGTCTGCCTCAGTAAATTCTCTAACTATTCACTGATCGTGAGTAAGAGTGCAAGAAAAGGACGAGATAGGGGACAGGGGAGTACCACTACAGATGTCAATACCCTTCAACAACAAGGAAACAATCTTGTTCTATCAATCTCTTTTGATCATCATCCAATATCAAATTATTTGATGGTTTCCTGGCAGCTACAAAAAGAAGCTTTTGTGTGGTGGTGGCCCTGCCAATCGTGTACATAATTTCCTATTTCTTATTTTAATCATCAATTTCCCTCAGCTTTCTATTTTAACTTCAATAAATTTGAAATTTAAATTGAAACAATTGGTTAACAAAATATGAAGCCAAACTGGATTGTATCCGCTTGTCC